>CM066041.1:33069648-33694648 GCA_033557465.1 Ichthyophis bannanicus | reverse complement strand
CTTTTAAACTTTGGGGAACTATATACAGTTAACTATGTACAGTTAGTAAATGAGGTCAACAGTAAAAGTAGCTATGTAAAAACATCATATTCAGTGTCACGGTCATAATATCATGAGGCAATTGAAGTGTTAGATTTGATGAGTTAAATAGATTATCCCTTTTCATATTGGTTTTGAGAATTTGCCAGTGGACCGTAGTGGGAGATAAAGAGGTAAGTTTTTAAGGTTTTGCGTAAGTCTTTAAGGTCGGTTAAGGCTCTGATTTCATCTGGTAGTGAGTTCCAGAGTATAGGGGCTGCATGGGAGAATGCTTTTTTATTTGTTGTTTTTTTGGTCTTTGTGAATTCTTTTGGAATCTTTATTTTATTAGCGTTGCCTCTTCTATGTGCAGATTGGGGTGTGTCTTTAGTGATTAGGTTATTTAGGGTAGCTGGGGCAGTGTTATTTAATGCTTTAAAGGTAGTTATTATTAATTTATAGTTTATTCTACATTGGATAGGGAGCCAGTGTAGTTTGGCTAGATAGGGTGAAATATGCTCAAAAGGGTGTATCTTCATTATAGTTCTGGCTGCAGCGTTTTGGGCCAATTGGAGCCTTTTGATGTTTTGGTTAGTTGTGCCTAGTAGAGAGAGGTTGGCAAAGTCAAAATGTGGTGTGATGATAGCTTGAATGATGCTCAGGAAGTCTTGCAGGTGTACTAGCGGACGTAATTGTTTTAATACTTTGAGTTTAAAGTATATTTTCTTGGTTGTATTTCTTATGTGGGTGTTCATGCTAAGGTGTGTATCAAGTATCACCCCTAGATATTTTATTTCGTTTTTTATGTGGATGTCATGTTTCTGAAGTGTAATGTGGGTAGGGGGGTGTAGGATTTGTTCTTTGTAACAATCAGTATGTCAGTTTTGGAATGGTTAATATAGAGGTTGTGGGCTTCTAGCCAAGTTGCTAGTTCCTTGAAGCAATCTGTTAATAGTTGAAGTGGAAGCGTAGGAATTGTAAAGGGGATGTACAACATAATATCGTCGGCGTATATGTGATAATGGATTTTGAATTTTTTAAAGATGTTGCAAATTGGTTGTATATATATATTAAATAGGAGTGCAGAGAGGGCAGATCCTTGGGGGAGGCCTATTTCCTGTTTGTATGTGTTGGAGGTTTGAGTGTTGATCCTGACAGTTTGGGTTCTGTTGGAAAGATACGATGTGAACCATTTAAGAACTATTGAGTTAGCACCTATTTGACTGAGCCTATTGAGCAAATCTTCCAGCTTTGATGATATGTGATCCATTTTGTTTAAACCAAAAATAATCTGGGTGGCAGCAATGTGGACGATTTATATGGATCTCATTAAAGATTTTGACAGACCCAAATATATATTACTACAAAAGTCCAAATATGGGAATATTAATAGCTGAACCATTATTTGGAAATCCTATGACCTAATTTAACTATTTCCAAGTTTAGTTTGCTGTTTTAACCATGAACTGTGCTGATGTTTTAGTATTTTCTTATGGTCATACAGTCACTATAACTGAAAATTGTCTCTGTCCATTTAGATATACTGGACACTACCTTTGATAAATTTCTTCAAAAGGCAGTAAATAAAATATAAATGTCCAGTGAATATCGGATGTATTCATTTAAGAAATGCTTACAATCTGCCACTAGGGATGTGAGGGATTAGAGAGACGGCGGGAGGGAGGGAGGGAGAAAGCCGAGAGCTGCACAGTGACTCCTGTATGAGTGCAGAATAATCAAACCTTTGAAATTATCTTTCTACAATTGAAGAAAGAAGTTGGAGCACATACTGAGGCACTGTGAGATGAAATTTGGGATTCAAAGTCTGGGTGTAGAGCATTTAGGACTAAATTTCCTGTTTAATTCTGAAGCTGAAAGGGTAGCATTCTTGCTGGGACTAAATATACACCCATCAGGCCTCCACTGTTGTTGCTGTCTCCATGCTCTTCATCTCTATAACATTTCCAGATTTTCATAAACCTATAGTCAACTTAGTGCACTGAATTTTCCAGCAAACTCTGCAAATTTCTATGGATGCAGACTGTAGTTTGAGGTGAGTAGCAGTGAAATACTCTCCTAAAGGTTGCAAGCATGGACTGAGGATTCAACAGAACTGGAGTATAGTTAATAAGCAAGCACTGCAGCAGAAAGCATGGGGACTCGGAGCATGTTACAAAGTACAGGACCGGCAGCATTGCACATGCTCTGAGTCCCTGCAGTCTACAGCTTATATCAGTTTGTGAAAAGGTGTGTATTTGTTGAGAGAAGGGGGGTCGAGGTAGGAAGGGAAAGTGTGGCTCCATTCTCCTGCTGTCTACAGAGAACCCCATTATAAGTAAAGCAACTTCACTTTTTCCATTGACAAGCAGGGGAGACGCAGGCACACTTAATGGTGATTTCAAAGTTGAGGGTCGCAATGGAAAAACTGCACAATATTTGTTAAGGCAACCTGTTGATTTCCAGGAAGGTGGAAGACCATCAAAGTATGAAGAAACTGTGAAGGACATATTGCTCGAAGCAGTGTCCCTGGAAAAAGAGGCATTGAGGCAATAGTTCTTTGTGAAGATATGCACTGTCAACCACGTGGCGGCTTTACAAATGTCCTCTAAGTTGATTGAATGCGGATGAACCACCACAGTGGCTTTAGCCCTCAAGTAGCATAATGGACAAGAGCCTGGAGTTCTACTACTATTACTACTTATCATTTATATAACATTACAACTTGTCCATAGCACTGTACAGAGACATGTAAGAGACAGTCCCTTCCCATAAGAGTTTAGTCTAGTCAAGACAACACAACTGGGGACTAGGATTTATCTAGCGGAATGGTAAGAAAACATATAAGAGGTGAACAGGAGACTAGGGGGATCAGGATCCAAAAGCAGTCTCAGTTTTTAGCCTGGATTTGAATAGGGCCACAGATGGAGCCTGGCATACCGACTCAGGTAATTCGTTCCAGGCATAAGGAGCAGCAAGTTGGAAAGAACAAAGTCTGGAGTTGGCCGAGGAAGAGAAGGACACAGATACTGTATAAGGGATCTGACAGAAGAATAGAGTTCCCGAGGAGGGATGTAGGGAGAGATGAGGAGCAGCCAAATGAAGGCACTTATAGGTTAGTAGTAGAAATGTGAACTGGATGTGGAAACGGTTAGGGAGCCAATGAATTGACTTGAGAAGAGGGGTGATATGAGCATAGCCACACTGGCGGAAAATTAGTCATACAGCTGAGTTTTGAACAGACTGAAGTGGGGAGAGATGATTCAGACCAGTGCAATAGTCTAGATGGGAGGTGACTAGAGAATGGATAAGGGTCTTAGTAGTGAGCTCATGGATACAATGTGCTGAAATGATAGCTACAAGGAATAATATCTTCCAGGTGAGGTGTTTTAGGGAGGTCTGTGAGATCTCAAAAGAGGGGCTGCAAGGTATACAAAGTTAACGTTCCAATTTTGAGCAGGCGGAAGGACAGGTGGTCTAACATTCATGAGTCCACGCATGAATCTGGATGTCCAAAGATCTGTACTGTAAATATAGGTTTATCATTAATTTTACTATCATATGCAGCTATTGCTACAAGATGGAGTCTTACTGATATTGTCTTAAGGCCCGTATTGGAGAGGTGCAGACAATAAGCAAGTACCTCCCCTAAAGGACAAGAGAAGAGATGGAGCTGGAATTGGAGACACAAGCGGGAGAAGCAGCTTCATTTGATTCTAGAAGACCTTTTAGAGAAGTCTTTCCTGAATGTTAGGATGTCCTCTGTATCTCTGGGTAAACTTGAAAGTCTGTGATCACCTCGCTTTCAACATCCACACTGTGAGAACCAGAGTACACAGATTATGATGAAGCAGGCATCCATCCTGCTGTATTAGAGAGATGGGTGAGTTCCCAATGGGTAGGTTGTTCGATGGTTAGCTAAAGAAGCAGTGGATATCAGATTTGCCTTGACTAGGCAGAAGCTATGAGGATAACAATGGCATGGTGACAGAGAATCTTATGAAGGACTCGGGAGATGATTTATGCTTTATTAAAAACTTGATAATACTGCCCTTTGTTGCAGCAGCTGAGTGGAAATTGGGGGAAACATATAAAGTAAGCCCTTGGCCCATGACAGATCAAAAGCATCATGGTGGAGGCAGTTGGGATCTGGGCTCAGCGAGCAGAATCAAGGACATTTGGGGCTTGATTCTGTAAGGCAGATAGTGGGGCTGTACATCCTGGTGGGACGTCCAGCCCCGCTATCCGCCAGCACCGTATTCTGCCTCCTGGCCCCACTGCATGCACAGAGCCGCTGTGCGTGCTGCAGTGGATGGGGATGGAACAGGGCCAATTCCGGTCATGATCCTGTACGTTCCCAGGATGCGGTTTGGATGTGGGGTTGTGCAGCAGTAGGAGGCCCACAAAACTCCACCACAGCCAGCAGAGAGGCAGGTGAGTCCTTGCTGCCTGATCCAGGCCCTGGCTGCCCCCACCGAGGGTCAGGTGATAGGAAAACAGGGGTTGGCACTGCTGCGGCCTGGCCATGCTGTGGGGTGGACATCCCCACGGTGAATCCTGGGGCATGCTGGGCCATCACAGTGCCTGATCCTGCACCTGCAGAGATCTCTAGCTCCTGCAGTGCAGAATCAGGTAATGACGAGCCCATCCTGTTTGGGGACATCCAGACGGCCTGGATGTGCCCCTTCCTGCATCGGGTTCTTGGAGTTCTCTTGGGAAGCAAAAAGGTCTTAGTCTGGTGACCCGCATTTGTTGAAAATGTTCTGCACTACTGTGTGATCAAGAGACCACTTGTGGGGTTTTAACTGGTGGCTCAAGGAGTCTGTAAGGTAGTTGTCTGCTACTGGGAGATATGTGGCTTGGGGAGAACAGTGCAGTGGATGGGTTAGTGTGCAGAGCTTCCCAGCAGAGATGCAGTGATCCCAACCCTCTTTGCTTGTTCATATAGAACATTACCATATGTCACTATGGAGGAGAATGGAAAACTCTTGGATCCAAGGAGCAAATATCCACAGAACATGGCTCTTAGTTCCAGCTGATTGATGTGTAGATGGCATTCTCTGAGGGTCAATCAACCTTATTTTATTTATTTTATTTAGCATACATTTATAACCCGCAACTTCCAGAGTTCAGTTGCGGTTTACAATAAAACAACAATCCACAAAGCAAAAGCTTAGTTTTACATTGAACATTTTGTAACAATAAAAGTAAATGTAAACCTTGCATATAGAGATGACTGAGATGGGCTCCCCAGCTTCAGGGGGAAGCATCAGTGGTAAGGGTGAGATATGGTTGGGGTTGTCAAAACAGACACCCTACTAATAAGTTTGTTCCTTCATGCAAGGTCGCCAAAGATGTGGTTGATGATTGGAACTCACTTGGAGAGTGAGTGACTCTTCTGATTCCAATGATATTTCAGGTGCTACTGGAAAGGTCTCATGCGCCACCTGGCATGAGACACTAATATGGACCATGGCTGCCATGTAGCCAAGAAAGAGAAGAATGGATCTCAGTGTAGCTCTGTGCGTACCCATCATGGAACTCGCTAGGGGATCATAGTGTGTAGCCTGTCTTTGGGTAAAAAAAAAAAAGCAGTGGCAGAAACAGTGTCAAGATTGGCTCCAATGTAACACCGATGTAGAGTTGGTACCAATTTTGATTTGGCTTAGTTGGTGAGAAAACCCAAGCTCTGAGCAGGCTGATGGTGTCACCCAGAGTGGATACCACTGCTACAGGGTCTCTGTCAGAAGCTAGTCAGTTATCTACGTAAGAATAAGTGAAGTGGCCAGCTTGCAGAGGTGTGCTGCTACAACTGCTAGGCATTTCATGAGCACTCCGAGTGCCGATGAGAGGCTGAAAGGAAGAACA
This sequence comes from Ichthyophis bannanicus, assembly GCA_033557465.1. NCBI lineage: Eukaryota > Metazoa > Chordata > Amphibia > Gymnophiona > Ichthyophiidae > Ichthyophis > Ichthyophis bannanicus. The sequence goes on along the minus strand of CM066041.1, from coordinate 33,688,765 downwards.
TGATACTGGTAATGATGAACTTGGGGGTGGATGTGAATATGGGTGTAGGTATCCTTGAGGTCCAGAGAGGCCAGAGGCCAAGCAGTCGCCCTGACCCAGTAAAGGCAGGATTGTGGCCAGAGAAATCACTCAGAAACTTTGCTTTCTGAGGTAGAGATTCAGTCCTTGCAAGTCTAGGATGGGCTGCATACCTCTGTCTTTTTGGGGATGAGGAAGAAGGCTAAGTAAAATACCCTTCTCCACTGCAAAGCAACAAAAGGCTCCTCTGCTTGAGCAAGGAATTCAGCTCTGAATGGAGGAAAAGGATGTGCAGCCGAGGTAGCTGTGTGGTCTGCAGGGAGTTGTCAATGGTGGGCAAGCGAGAAATTCTGGATGATATCCTTGGCTTGCAGTCCCGAGCACCAGCGATTTGTGGTGATGAAGTGCCAGGCCTGTTTGAAGAATAGTAGTCTTCCCCCCTACTGGAAGACAGTCAAAAGCCTTAGTTGGGCTTAATGGTAGGCAGTACAGTAGTTGTCTGCTGCTTTCTCTCCTAAAGTCTTTGACACTCCATATACTCCTATAAAGCTAAAGAATTGCAGGGCCTAAAAGGAAGAGAGGAGGCACTGGTGGGTTAATCTACAAAGAGTGAAAGGGAAATCCATTTGCATTGGAGTAATACACAGATCTCCCTCACAGGAAGTAGAAGTGGATGAAGATTTAATAGAAGACATATGCAGTATCGCCATGAAAGAAGTGCTACTGATAGGTGATTTCAATATCCTGGATGAAAATTGGCACATCCTGCTGCAAAAGAAAGGAGATCCTGGATTCTCTACAAGGAGAACTATTCAGGCAACTGGTAACAGAACCCACACATGATGGGGCCATACTCAACTTAATGCTTACCATTGGGGAAAGTGTTTCTGATGTTACAGTGGAAGATCATCTCCCATCCAGTGATCACCAGATGGTGTGGTTCAGTATTAGGACTAGGGCTGATAAAATCAATTCAAAAGCAAAGGTCTTAGACTTTAGGAAAACTAACTTTGCCAAAATGGGACTATACCTCAAAGAGTCATTAGCAGAATGGGAACAGCTGGGGAATGTAGAAAAATAGTGGGCAAAATTGAAAGGGGATATTTTAAGGGCAACACACCTTTTTGTTAGAAAGGTAAATAAATGTAAAAGGAAAAGGAGGCCGCTATGGTTCTCAAAAGAAGTAGCTGAAAGGGTGAAGAAAAAGAGGGAGGCCTTCATGAAATACAAGAGATCACAGAGAGAGGAAAACAGGCATCTATATTTGGAAAAATTTAGAGAAGCTAGCAAAGTAGTCAGGAAAGCAAAGGTACAAAAGGAAGAAGAAATAGCCAATGTAATAAAATACAGGGATAAGACATTTTTTTCAGATATGTTAGTGAGAGAAGGAAGGGCAAAAGTGGTACTGTCAGACTCAAGGGTGGAATATGCAGAAACTGATGAGGATAAAGTAGAATTACTTAACAAATATTTCTATTCTATGTTCACAGATGAAGGGCCAGGAGCAGGACCTCAGAATACACCCACAAATAGGACCAGAAGAGATGTGGATCTTGAACGATTTTCAGAGGACTGTGTTCATGAAGAACTAGCTAAACTAAAAGTAGAGAAAGTGATGGGTCCAGATGGGATACATCCAAGAATACTGAGGGAACTTAGGAATGTTATAGCAGCTCCATTGTCTGATCTTTTCAACGTCTCTTTGAGTCGGGAGTGGTACCAGAGGACTGGAGAAAGGCACATGTGGTCCCTTTACACAAAAGCGGATGTAAGGATGACATTGAGAACTACAGGCTGTTTAGTCTAACCTCTGTGGTTATTAAAATATTGGAAAGCTACTAAAAGAATAGTGAGGTTTCTGGATTGCAGGATCCGAGGCAGCATGGATTCACCAGAGGCAGGTCTTGTCAGACAAATTTGATTGATTTCTTTGACAGGATTACCAGGGAGTTGGAGCAAGGGAGAGCCCTAGATGTGGTGTATTTAGATTTCAGTTAAAGCCTTTGACACCGTTCCGCACTGGTGACTTATAAACAAACTGAGCACCCTAGGGATGGACCCTCAAGTTACCAATTGGGTTAGAAATTGGTTGAGTGGCAGGCAACAAAGGGTACAGGTAAATGGAGCTCTCTCTGAGGAGAAGGAAGTTACCAGTGGTGTGCCGCAGGGATCTGTCCTTGGTCCAATTCTTTTTTACATCTTTGTTACTGGTATTGCGGAAGGGCTGTCTGATAAGATTTGCATATTTGTAAATATCATCAAAATCTGCAATAGAGTAGACACCCAGGAAGGAGTAGATAACATAAGGAGGGATCTGCCTAAGCTTGAAGAATGCTCTAGAACTTGGCAGCTGAAATATAATGCTAAAAACTGCAGGGTCATGAACTTGTGCTGCAAAAATCCAAAGGAGTGGTACAGTGTAGGGGGTGAGGTACTTCTGTCCACGAAAGAAATGTGGGATCTGGGCGTAATTGTATCTGATGATCTTAAAGTAGCTAAACAGGTTGAAAAGGCGACTGCGAAAGCCAAAAGATGCTTGGGTGTATAAGGAGAGGAATGGCCAGTAGAAAAATGGAGGTGATAATGCCTCTTATACAGGTGTGACCTCATTTTGAGTAATGTGTGCAATTCTGGAGACCACACCTTCAAAAGGATATAAGAAGGTTGGAGTCAGTGCAGAGGGTGGCTACTAAAATGGTTAGTGGATCTTCGTTATGAAGCATATGAGGACAGACTTAAAGATCTTAATATGTATTCTTTAGAGGAAAGGCAGCATAGGGGAGATATGATAGTGACATTTAAATACCTCCATGGCATAAATGCACAGGAGATTCTCTTTCAAGTGAAGGCAAGCTCTACTACGAGGGGACATAGGATGAGGGTGAAAGGGGATAGACTCGGAAGTAATATGCGGAAAAAGTTCTTTACGGGAAGAGTGGTAGATGCATGGAATAGTCTCCCAATGGAGGTAGTAGAGATGAGGACAATATCTGAATTGAAAAAAGCATGGGACAAACACAGAGGATCTCTAAAGGAAAAGAGGGACTATTGTAGTTGATATGGAAGGGCAGACTAGATGGGCCATGTGGCCTTTTTCTGCTATCATGTTTCTATATTTCCTGAAATGCCTGATGCTGGGGGAAAGGCCTCATGTAGGACAGGCATCTCCTTCCATGGACAGAAATGCTGGAAATATTGCTGGAGGTTGTTCCTCTTGAAGTATTCTTGTTAACCTCTACTGTATTAGGAGATGTGCTCTGGAACTGGGGCCGAGAGTTCACATAGTGTGAGGAGATCTTTCATTTATGTCTCCAAAGTGTCCGTTGTGCAGTGGGCATCGGCAATGCAGTCATGCAGATCTTCTCACAAGCCAGAAGCTCAAAGCCATGCAGTTCATCAGGCACCAATGGCTATGGCTGCTGCATTTGGGGTCGTATTGTAGGCATCATAGGTGGCTTTAAAGAGATGACAGGCACACTCCTGCCTTGCAGAGTAGATCTGGTCTAGTGTGACCTCTGGGGTGTTCGGCTCCATCATTTGATTCATAAGGAAGTGGTAGGTATTGAGAGTTCTGATAAATTTTATGTCCTATAATGTCCAGGGGAGTGGAGGAGTAGCCTAGTGGTTAGAGCAACTGCCTAGTACCCAGAAGATCAAGGGTTCAATTCCCACTGGCACTCCTTGCGACTTTGGGCAAGTCACTTTACCCTCCATTGCCTCGGAAGAAAAGGCTGTCAATCTACCTCCGTTGATACATTGCCAAGAAAACCCAGAGGTAGCTGGGTCACTATGAGTCAACACTGACTCAATGGCACTAAAAACAAAAAAATGTCCAGAAGCTTACAATCTTTGCTTGGCAGGTTGAGACTGGTTGGCTTCAATGACTTCCACCACTTCAGAGCAGCCTCTGAAACCACTGAGTGATGTGGCAGTTGAAGCTGGTTGTGGCCTGGGCCATTGGTGAGCCTGTATTTGGCCTCCAGTCATCTGGAAGTGGCTTTCACAAACAGAGGTGCCTGCCAAGTGCACAGCTGGAAGTCTTGTAAGTACAAAAGTCTGGAACGAGGTGACTTACAACAAAAAATTATTTGATTTTGATTTTACCTTTTTATATGTTCCCTAATCATTTTAATGTGATTCTATATTTTTTCTGGTTAATGTATCTTAAGAACATAAGATGTGCCATACTGGGTCAAATCAAGGTCCATTAAACCCAGTATCCTGTTTCCAACAGTGGCCAATCTAGGTCACAAGTACCTAGTAGTTCCCCAAAGGACACAGATTCCACAAACAGTGGATTTCCCGGGTCCCCTTTAATAATAGTTTATGGACCTTTCCTCCAGGAACTTGTCCAAACCTTTTTTAAACCCAGGTACACGAACAGCTTTTACTACATCCTCCGGTAATGAATTCCAGAGTTTGATTACGCATTGAGTAAAAAATTATTTTCTCTTATTAGTCTTAAATAGGGTTATACTGTAGCTTCATTGCATGTCCCCTAGTCTTTCTGTATTTTAATGGTGTAAACAATTGATCTACCTTTACCCATTCCACTCCATTCATTAATTTATAGACCTCTATCATATCTCCCCTCCACCGTCTCTTTTCCAGGTTGAAGAGCCCTAACCTTTTTAGCTTCTCCTCATAGGGGTATCCTTCCATCCCCTTTACCAATTTGGTGACTTTTCTCTGTACCTTTTCTAATATTGCTATATCCTTTTTAAGATATGGCGACCAGAAATGCACACAATATTGAAGGTGCGGTCGAACTATGGAATGATACAGAGGCAGCATAATATCCTTTGTTTATTCTCCATTCCTTTCCTTATGATTCCAACATTCTATTTGCTTGCTTGGCCGCCACTGCACACTCGGCGAAGGGTTTCAACATGTTAATCCAGATGACGCCTAAAACATTTTCCTGGGTGGTGGTTCCTAATATGGAACCTTGCATCATGTAAGCATAATTTGCATTGTTCTTTCCTACGTGCATAACTTTGCACTAGTCCACATTAAATTTCATCTGCCATTTGAACATTCAGTCTTCCAATTTATCAAGGTCCTTTTGCAATTTTTCGCAATCCTCTTGGGTTTTAACAACTTTGAATAATTTTGTGTCATTTGCAAATTTGATTACCTCACTCATTATTCCTATTTCCAGGTCCTTTACAAATATGTTAAAAAGCAGTGGACCCAGCACAGATCACTGAGGCACTCCACTATTCACCTTTCTCCATTAGTAAAATTGACCATTTAGCCCTACCCTCTGCTTTCTATCTTTTAACCAGTTCCTGATCCACAATAGTACAGTGCCTCCTATCCCATGACTTTTTAATTTCTCCAAGAGTCTCTCATGAGGTACCTTGTCAAAGGCTTTCTGAAAATCCAGATACACTAATCAACCAACTCACCTTTGTCTACCTGTTTATTCACACCTTCAAAAAAGCATGACAGAAAAGTAAGACAAGATCTTCCTTGGCTAAAGTCATGTTGGCTGTCTCCCATTAAGCCATGACTATCTACATGTTCAGTAATTTTGTTCTTTATGATGGTTTCTACCATTTTTCCCGGTATTGACGTCAGGGTCACCGGTCTGTAGTTTCCTGGATCTCCTCTGGAATCCTTTTTAAAAATTGGTGTTACATTGGCCATCCTCCAGTCTTCAGGTATTATACATGATTTTAATGATAATTCACAGATTACTAACAGTAGGTCTGCAAGCTCATATTTCAGTTCTTTCAACATCCTTGGATGTATACCATCCAATCCAGATGATTTGCTACTCTTCGGTTTATCAAATAGTTGTAATACACCAGGAAGATGTATCAATATTTCTTTCACTTCTTCTGCAGCATCACCTTTAAATACCATGTCAGTCATGGGTAACATCCCTACATCTTCCTAAGTAAAGACCAAAGCAAAGAATTCATTCAGTCTCTCTGCTATGGCCTTGTCCCCTCTTAGTGCCCTTTTTACCCCTCTATCATCTAATGGTCCAACTCACTCTCTTACAGGTTTTTTGCTACAAATGTACTTGAAAAAGTCTTTATTATGCGTTTTTGCTTCCACAGCAAGCTTCTTCTCAAATTCTCTCTTTGGCTGCCTTATCAATCAATACCTTACATCTAACCTGCCAGTGCTTGTGCTGTTTCCAGTTTTCATCATTTGGTTCCTTTTTCCTTTTCCTGAAAGATGCTTTTTTGGCAACAACTGCCTCTCTGACCTCACCTTTAAACCATGCTGGCAGTTTTTTTGGACTTCCTTCCACTTTTATTTATGTTTCATTTTATCTTTTGTCTATATTTGCTCTTTTAAGATTTCAACCCCTGATGAAGGCCTAGCCAAAACACAGCTGTGTAGGGTTCTATATTGGATCTTTATGTGCAATATTTTGTTGTAAGTCACCACGCTTCAGACTTTTCTATTTCGCGAATGTGAGTGCTTCTGTTTGGGATGATACTTCCTGTAAGGGCTGGGTGATGACTTCCTTTGGGGTGGACATGGATTTCAATATAGAATGGAAGTTGTTTTTGGAGATTAGTCGCTCTTGTTCAAGAAGAAGCCTCTGCATCAGTAAAAGCAGAGAGGAATTTTGGTTATCCCCCTGACCTGAAATGACATTGGGGAGATGACTTCTGTTAGGAGGGTCGGCATGGAGCAGTCTGACTCCATAAGACCCTATGTGGGAGGGACAGTCCCAATAGCCTGCAATTGCTGCATATTTAAACTCTTCGCAGTGTGTTTGTCTGTTCTAGATCCATACAGAGACTCTGCTGCTGTACTCTGAGGTGTGGAAGTCCTATGTTTAGATTTGGCACACTTTTTGAGGTGGCAGGTTTCTCTCGCTGTACTTGGAGGGGGGTTGGGGTGGAGCTGGCGGTATGGTCTAGGTCTGTTTGGCCACAAGTTTCTCTGACTCATTCAGCTGCCACAATGGGAGGAACATCTGTAGGGCCAACTTTTTAAACTTTTGCTTGGCAGGCCCCCCTTTTTGCATGCGGTTATGGTCTGAGGAGGAGAGTAGTGCAGAGGAGCCAACTTGGTCTGCTAGCATGGCCTCCTGAAAGGAACCGGGAGGCTGCAAGGAAACAGACAAAGGTACCGGTATTAGGAAAAAATACAAGAAAACCTATAGCAATAAAGAGGATTGCAAGAAACTCTTCAAACCCTTAAAATAACAATTGCTGAGGCAGTGAATCGAGGGACAGGAAAGAGGCAAGCAAACCAGACTCTGAAGGATCTCATGGAGAAAACTCGACTGAGTAGGAGCAATGGTTGGGTGAAAGCCCATGCATGCTCAGAGACTAAAAATGTCTGAGCTAGAGCATACCGCACACAGGGATCTGTGTGAAGGACATCACCATAAAGTGTGTCTACATTGCCCCGATTGACAATAGAGAACACCCTTAACCACCTTACTGTGCAGACTGGATGGGCCACCTTGATCTTTATCTGTTTTTTTAAATCCATTATCTTACTATGTTACATGGATAGCATGCTGATGAAATACCACTGACTGACTTTAATACAGTGGTTCTCAGCCCAGTCTTCTGGAACATCTAGCTTGTCAGGTTTTCAGGATACCCACAATGAATATGCATGAGAGAGATTTGCATGCACTGCCTCCATGGTATGCAGATTTCTCTGATGCATATTCATTGTGGGTATCCTGAAAACCTACTGGCTAGGTGTGTCATGAGGACTGGATTAAGAACCCCTGGTTTAATATAAATATTTTTACACCCTTCCTTTACTATAAGGGACTCTTGTGTCTGGTAGAAGCTTCCATAATTGGGATATGCTTTGCTAACTTCACTAGAAGAGAAATTAAATGCCTGAGAGAGGAAAGATTTCCTGCCACCAGTAGCTCCCATCTCCAGGCATGATATGGTTTCTAAATTTCAGAATGTCAGGAACCTAGTTTGGAAGTGCTGCCAGTTTATCAAGCAAACTCGGTCCAAGTGTACTAGCACAAAGATGTTCCACTTAAAACACTCCAATCCAGAGCGCAAGAAAAAATAAAAGACATTTCTTGAAAATGGTGAGTATCAGGATGAAGCGTGAGTGAAAGAACTCCATGCAAGTGTCACCACAGTACAAAACACAGCACTCAACTCTTCTTTGGTAAAAGCAGTAAGCTGATGGGGGACTTCATGGCCCAGTAAACACAGCTATTGAATTCGGATCAAATTTAAGGTCTGAGTCACGAGCTAAGGATGGGTTCCCTCTTAGCCTTCCAAATGAGCTTGAAGTCTTTAACATGAGCAGGTCTGGAAATAGCTCCTAAAGTCAGACTCATGCCTGAGCCAAACTGTGGTGTAAATACAGATATCTCTTTCTCTATACATTACCAATAATATGTCTGTTAGTGCAGCAACAGTAGCTGCATTAACCCCAGCTGCTGCAGGAATGAGATTAACATGCATATTATGTTTCTGGTATATGCTCTGCCTATGACTTAGAAAAATGATGGAGTCTGGCCCTTCATAAGAGTTAGTTTGTTATTGTTAGAAGTTGTGTAAATGCTGGTGAAAGAAATGCATTTAACTTGAGATGAAGGGGGACTGCACACCTGTCAGCTGACCCTAGGTCCCCTGTTTAATTTTGGACCAGCCTTCTTTGAGATCACACCTCCAGCGTTGCCAACATTCTCATTTTAAAGGGCTCAATGTACCAAATAAAGGTTTCCTCCCGAAAACAGGACTATAAGTCTCAGAATACCTAGAGATACATTTTAAAAAGACACAACTACTTCTAAAGCCCATTTTAATGGAGATGTTTGCATCATACTTGATAATTTCCTTTCCTTGAATCCTGCTAGACCTCAGACAAGTGGGTTATGTTCCCTTGTCAGCAGGTGGAGGCAGACTTGAGCTTCTTTCAATGATGTCATCAGAAGCTATAACCACTGGTGCAGCACTGAGGGAAGCCAGTACTGTCTGCCTCCAGCAGGTGGCAAGCTGTATGGACTGGTGTAGCAGTGCATATAGGTTTGACTCTCCTGACCCACCCTACTGTACAGTGGTTATTGAGATTGAGTTCTGAAGGGACTAATGTTGCTCAGAGCATGGATACGCCCTTGACACCTCAAGCTCACAACTGCTTTGTATCCAGCGCTGTTTCCCATGCTTACTAGGCTCTGGTCTAGCAGGATGATAAGGAATGATCAGCTTCAAATTTGATTCAGGTTTGCAAAGTCACAAACAGTATTTTATCTAAAATGATCACCCTATTCCATGCTTGTTTGCTGAAATCACTAATATATTGAGGCAGTCTCTACAGATCAAATATTCTCCTAAATGTGACTGAAGGTGTTCCATGAGCCAAGATAAACAGTGGAAACCGGATTTGTCTCTATGCATCCCTGAGTTTGTATCTGCTGATTATTATTGTAATCTGGTTTCTGCAAGGCCCTGGGGATCAGCTGTACAGGAGTGCTTGTTTTATGACCTCTTCCAAGCTCCAGGCAATCTGGAGATCCTGCCAGCAATGGGGAGAGAGAGGGAGGGAATCAATTAACAGTTGTTTGAGTACTCCCTTTACTTACTATCAATCAAAAAAGAGAATTACTCCTGCAAGACTCCATAAGGCATAGAAAAAACAGCAGCCTCCTCCAAAGCTGCCAATGTGCAACGGTCCAGGCAAGGGAGGTTCAGAACAAAACATGCAAATGGAATGGACTAACTAGGATCTTTATGAGGGGAGATGTGTTAAAGTAGATGAGGCCAGTGAGGATTCCACTGAGATAAGTCAGATGAGTGATGTAAAGAATGTCTGAAACATCACTGACTGAAAACATTTCAAAAAAGCATAATACCCTATAGAAAAATATGAAAAAGTCCAAACAAACTCTTCCAAATATCCAAATAATTAGATAAATTCAAAGGAACTCAAATCACCTTTATCAGACATATCAAGCCAAAATTATACAGGCTATTGGGCCAGATCAACAGAATTCATCATCGGTCAAATGAACTCAATAATTAACATTTAAAAATTTAGCTGAAACTATACTATCAGAAATCACCATTGAAGACACACACAGGTTCTAAATCAGCCAATCAAGTTCATACAGCTTGCCGACATTGATTTTAATTAAGAATCTCAAACTTTAAACCAAACACACAACCAATCAAATCCAAACCTCATACAAGTAAATAACATCCACTATATGTTTTTTTCAAGAGCGATAGTGAATTTGATTGGCTGATTTAGAACCTATGTGTGTCCTTTATGGTGGTTTCTAATGTACTCATATGTTGGATTTATTTCTGATTGGTGTTTTGGCAGTGGATATTGGATAATGATTGGGTTGTTTGAAACTTGTTTGAATCTTGGTATATGATTGGTTGGTTTCTTACCTTGGGTGGAGTCCTGCCATCTTTTTCTTCTAGTGTGTTTGAAGATGGCTATGCTTGTACTTGGATGGATCCAGAAGAGGTTTGTAATGCTGTATTCTGATGCAGATAAGTGATACTGAAATACAATACTGTGTTGAATATTTTTGCTGTTTGGATGTATGATTTAAGCTGTATAATTTTGGCATAATTTCAAAATGTTAATTATTGAGTTCATTGGACCGATGACAAATTCTATTGATCTGGCCCGATAGCCCTATCTCATGCATATTCATTGTGGATACCCTGAAAACCTGACTGGCCTGGGGATACCTGAGGACGAAGTTGGGAACCACTGCTTTAGAGGAAAGGCAGGTTAGAGGCAGTATAGTAAAGACATTTAAATACCTCCATGACAAATGCATAGGAGGGTCTCTTTCAATTGAAGGCAAGCTCTGCTACGAGGGGACATAGGGTGAGAGTGAAAGGGGATAGATTCAGGAGTGATATGCGGAAATATTTCTTTACGGAAAGAATGGTGGATCCGTGGAATAGTCTCCCAGTGGAGGCGATAGAGATGAGGACAGTATCTGAATTCAAAAAAACATGGGACAAACACAGAGGATCTCTAAAGGAAAAAAGGGGACTGTTGTAGTTGATATGGAAGGGCAGACTTAGCTAGGTCATGTGGTCTTTTCTGCCATCATGTTTCTATATTCTACAACAGCTCCTGGTTTTGAAATAAATTGGAGGTTTAATTTTATTGTTTTCAGTCTGACTTCTTTAGCAACACTACATTTATAATAATTAAATCAAAGGGATGCAATAATGCTCTGTGGATTGAGGCAAGCACACAGTACAAGGGACAAAGCCAGTATGCCCCCGCCAGCATTGCTTATTTGGCCTGGAATCTGCTAAGACTTGTTATTTGTGTTCCAAAATAAATCACACCAGGATAAAACTGTTTCGCGTCTTACATTTGTGCTGGAATAAAATAGAAAAACAAAGATTTCCCTTCTTGCCTCAGAAAAAAATGATAGAGAACACTGCCATGTTGCTATTGTTAGGATATAAGAGAGTGGGAAAGATGCAAGAAGTTATTTCTTGCAAAGTCCCTACTTTACCTTTCCAATTGTTTTGCTGCCATTTTTCTGTGCTGTCAGAGCAAGGACCTGGACACAAGAAGAGTCACACGCATCTTCATCCCTCAGCCAGCTGTGATGTGTCATTGTTTGGGAGGCATCGGGGCACACAAAGGAAATTCCCCTTCGCCAGAGAATGTTGTTACACATGGAAATGCTGGAAGATGGCTGTGCACATCCATACTGTAACCACGAGGAGTTTTTAGACTCTGCGAGTCACAGGCAGAACTGCCACCATTCAGCCAACTTTACATGTTATGTGTGCTTCATGGACAAATAGGCAGAAACCGTAGATAAGCATGAGAGATGTGAAATGTGGCCCTTTTGACACAAATGCAGAAACTTTACAGACAAGAGGAACAGTCTAACAAGTTTAAGTTGACCAAGAAGTCTGTTCTCATCTAGGTTTCCTTGTTACTTGCTCTAAATTGTCATAGTTGACCATACACTCATTAATCTTGTTCCTATAGGCACAGAATGAGAGAAGTCATATTTTCAGTTGGGGTCATACCAAGGGCTGTATGAGTGACGTTAAGTACAGAAGAGGTGCTGATACTATCACTGGGCTTCCAGGAAGTCAGACATGAACGAGTTCCTGCACCTGGCTGAGGGAGGGGGCACAAGTTTCACAAGTTGAAACAAGGCCCATTTCTAGCTTGGTACGGTCCTGTTTCAGTATGTGCAAGGCATCGGCACTGGCACATCAAAGAATAGAACTATAGGCACAGCAGTATAAAAAAGTTGCTTAAATAAATTTATTCTAAAAAAAATCTGCTACAACTTGTTATAGTTTTGGGTGGGGAAGAGTGCAAAGATGCTATAGACACATCTGCTCTTCAGAGTCTCAAAATCTTGCATCAACAAGCACCGACCTTCCCTTGAATAGTAACTTAACAAGCATCGCCAATGATCACTTTGTTTTAGACCTTACTGTCTCAAGACATCAGGACAGTTGTTACCAGCCTTCATTGGCTCCCTTCAGTGCAGGCATTCTCTAAAAATATTGAGTACCGTATTTTTCGGACCATAAGACGCACTTTTTCCTCACCAAAAAGTGGGAGGAAAAGTGCCTGTGTCTTATGGTGCAAATAGAAGAAGTTTTAGTTTTCCTCAGACTGTCTTTTTCCTATGTCTTGAGGTGCGCTCTCTACTGTTGGTAGCATGGGGCGGAGAAAACGGAAGCAGGCAGGCTTACCTTCTGGGCCTGATCTGCTGGGTCCCTCAAGTCAGTGAACTTTGAGAGAGTGCGGCTTTGTGGCTGACGCTGGAGCGGTGACGCTAGAGTGGCGGGGGCGGCAGGAGGAGCATCGTCCCTAAGCGTCCCGGGTATCTGGCTCTCTCCGGAGCAGCGTACCCCTCCACCGCAACCCGGAGGTTTTTCACTGGCTGGAACAGCGCTTCCTGAGGTTTGCCTGTGAGCACACATTTGAAGGAAGGAAGGTGTAGGGTGTGTTTCAGTGGCATTATCTCTTTCTCCTGGCGTGAAGGTGCAGCAGAAGGTAGTTGTGGGAGATGTGCCATCGGAGGGGAAGACTGCAGCTGTACTTGGTCAAGAGGAGGTCCTTTCGGGTGTCGGCATGTTGGCGACACCTGCAGTGATCACAATGGAAATGCTGTGGGAAGGCCTGGCAGCACTGAACACCTCCGTAATGTTTTGGGGTCTGTGAGTACTGAGCTTTTGGTGGTTAAATTAACTTGTGCTAACCTCACTGGTGTCCAGGATGAACAAGTTGGGAGAATCTCCAGGTTGGAACAGGATGTTGGGCAGTTTAAGGACTTGGCTGCTGCTCACATTAAGGACAGAACTGTTTCTATCAGCAAAATTGGAATATCTGGAAAATCAGGTCCGTCGGTGTAACCTGCGGTTTCTGAATTTCCCTAGGTCTCCTTTGTTATCACCTATGGAGATGGTGAGGAAGTATTTTGGGGAAATTTGGTTCAGAATATTTTTTTCCTATTTTTCTCCTCTAAAAACCAGGTGCGTCTTATGGTCGGGTGCGTCTTATGGTGCGAAAAATACGGTACTTCTTCATGGCCAGTAGCCTTCTCCAGGTTTACACCTGGGTCATGTTCTTTGCAGTCCTAATTGACTGTTTTCTTGTGGTGTCTCCATCATGACTACCTTCAACGTCTTCAGCAGTTCTTTCAAAGCTCTCAGTGCTGCGTGCAGAGTAAGACCTTGTTTACGATCACACTTGTTTCCCTCTTTGGCTTAATTCCATGAATTCATAGCTGCAGTACAGAAAATTTAGCCTCTCGTATCAAGCTTTTTCACTAGCTCCATCTCAGGAGCCATTTTAATAAAATTGTCTAGATGCCCTGGTTTGGTGAACTCAACTACATACCAGAGCTTGTATAAAATATTAAGGGCCAGATTTCCTAAAAGGGCTACTGCATTAGTCCATGCATTGCTGATTCCTGGTGACCAAGGAGCTTCTGAGTTTTCTTGGCAGTGTGACTGGAAGCTGTCTTCCAAGGCAATGGGGGGTTACGTGACTTGCCCAAGGCCACAAAGCATATCAGTGGGAACAGGGGCGGCCCAAGGGGGGTGCGGGGCCATGTGCGGAGATTAATTGTGGGGCCTCATTTGCATAAATATTTTCATAATATTAACATGTGCTTTTAGTAAACATGCCTCTTAGTCTTTCTTTATTCAGACACTCATTAACAGATTTCTACATTACTATATTGCAGTGACAACCACCAGGCCCATTAGGAAGTACTACAAACACTGATCATTTAGAACACATAGCAAATCCACCATATCATAACAGCACTATCAGGACTCACAAAGCACCAAACCCTACCTATCAAAAGGCAACACTGCAGATATTAAAACCAGTACATCTCAGAGAATACCAATACATCTACTGGGGGAAAGAGAACAAGTGGGACTGTCAAATAGAAACAATATGAATAGAATACCAATACATCTCACTGGGGGAAAGAGAACAAGTGGGACTGTCAAATAGAAACAATATGAACAGAATACCTCAACTTGGTTACACATGCAGAACATAGACTGTCACCACACAAAGAACAAGGGATTACACTTTAGAAATAGGAAGTTGATGATTAAACTGGGAACCCCAAAAGCCAAACATGAAATGTACAACACTGGAGAAATAAAACTATAAATTAATTTCCGCTTGCACTACGCAAAAACGTGAAGATGTTAGCAATACACACTTCCCAGACCTGACATATTCCAGTTAATAAATTCAAAATAAAAAGTAGTTTTCTACGTTCTGTTTGGGATTTTATTTTTCAGCTGCAATTGCTCCAGCCACTTTCTTCTGGTTTCTTTGTGTCTTCTGCAAGGTATCCATTTGTCCTTTCTTCTCTTTAGATTTTTTTTCCATTCTCTATATCTGCTTTAACAAACTGAGCTGTCCCCTTTTGCTCTTTCCCCCTTTTCTTTCCTTATTCCTTTATCATCCACTCAAATTGCACCCTTCCATTCTCAGTCCCCACCCACTCTCCCAATACCCAACCCATCGTAGACTTTTCTTCCCTCCCACACAAAATATATTTTCCCCTCTCCATTCTCATTCCCCATCCCTAACCTTTTCTAGTTCTCCCCCAAAATCAACTCCCTTATAGTTCTAGACCCACCCAACATCCGCTTGCTTCTAGTCCCAGTCTCCCAAGCCCCCACATCAGCCCATTTCCAGTCTTAGCCCCCATATGTTTTTTTTTCCAGTTCCATTCCAGCCCCCATCATCTCATTTCCACTCCAAGCTCCCCCAACAGCCAATTTCCAATCCTAGCCCCCTTGTCAGCCCATTTCCAGCCCTATTCCAACTCCCCTCAGCCCGCTTCCAGTCCTATTCCAGCCCCCATCAGCCCATTTCTGGTCCTATTCCCCCATTAGCTATTTCCAATCCTATTCCAGCCCATCACCCATTTGCAGTCCAAGCTCTCCCCATCAGCCCATTTCCAATCCTAGTCCCCTCGTCAGCCCATTTCCAGCCCTATTCCAGCCCCCATCAGCCCATTTCTAGTCCTAGCCCCCCATATGCTCTTTTTTAGTTCCATTCCAGCCCCCATCAGCCCATTTCCACTCCAAGCTCCCCCATCAGCCCATTTCCAGCCCACATCAGCCCATTTCCAGCCCTATTCCAGTCCCCATCAGTCCATTTCCAGTCCTAGCCCCCCATATGCTCTTTTCCAGTTCCATTCCATTCCCCCATCAGCCCATTTCCACTCCAAGCT
Source organism: Ichthyophis bannanicus (assembly GCA_033557465.1). NCBI lineage: Eukaryota > Metazoa > Chordata > Amphibia > Gymnophiona > Ichthyophiidae > Ichthyophis > Ichthyophis bannanicus. The sequence goes on along the minus strand of CM066041.1, from coordinate 33,673,053 downwards.
CCCCCATCAGCCAATTTCCAGCCCCCTCATCAGCCCATTTGCAGTCCTAGCCCCCCATTAGAGCCCATTTCCGGCCCCAGTTCCCCCTCCCTCCATCATAGCTCATCCATTCCTAGCCCCCCCCCCCAAACAGCCCCGCAGCCATCTAAAGGGCTGGAGAAGGAGCCGGGGAAGCACGCTCGAGGCCCCGGCTCCCTCTGCACAGCTGCTAGCATGAGGAGTCTTTTCCCTCACGCTAGCGGCTGTATCTGTGGAGCCGCAAATGCTGGGAAAGGTTAAAGAGCATTGCCTTTACCCTCTCCCGGAATTTGCAGCTTCAAAGATACAGCCGCTAGCGTGAGGGAAAAGACTCCTCACACTAGCGGCTGTGCAGAGGGAGCCGGGGCCTCGCGCGTGCTTCCCCGGCTCCCTCTGCAGCCGTCCACATTGTGCATTAATGGTGTTCGCGCGGGGCCCCCTTACTTAACAGTTACTTACAGTAATTAGACAGTACAATTGAGGTAACATTTAACATGAAGGCATTTAAAAAGTGGTATGAAAGATTTGTGTGTGGGGTAGTGTTATTGTTTGGGTAGGAGATGTTGCCTGAATGCTCATAGGTTTCTATAAATAGGAATGTTTTGAGGTCTTTGTGGAAGTCTGTGAGGTCATCTAACATCCTCAGGCTCGTTGGGAGGGAGTTCCATAGTGTGGATGCCAGCAGTGATGGTGCTCTTTTTGAAGTTGTTTGTTTGGTTTTGTGATAGCCTGCGGGTGTGCCGATCATCTTGTCATTATTGGATCTTCTTGGTCTGTTGTTAATGTCCCTTGTTATAAAGTTTTGGAGTGTGTCTGCTGAGAGATGGTGAATGATTTTGAAGATGATCATGATTGTTTTGTATTTAGCTTTTGCCACTATTGGGAGCCAGTGTAGTTGTTGTAGGACGGGGGTGATGTGCTCAGTCCTTGGAGTGTCTGTAATGATGCGTGCTGTAGTGTTTTGTACCATCTGTAGTGGGTGGAGTGTCTGAGGAAGGCCTTGATATAGTGAGTTTCCATAATCAAGCAGTGGTGTAATGAGTGCTTGGCACACTGTGTGGAAGTGGTCTTGACGGAGCATTGGTTTGATTTGTCTGATTGTTTTCAATTGATGATATGCCTTGTTTGCAGTTTTGGTGATGTGGGATTTTAGGTTCAGGGCTCTGTCTAGTGTGATGCCTAGATACTTAACTTCTTCTTTGACTACTATGTGTTTGTCTAGGATGCTGATAGTTTGTGGAGGTATGAAGGTGGGGTACCTAGTGACGAACATTGCCTCAGTTTTGTCATAGTTGACTGTTAAGTTATTGGCTATGAGCCAGTCATTCATGTCTTCAAGGCATCTTGTTATTGTTGTAGTGTTTAGTGCTAGTAAGTTGATTGGAGTGTACACCATGATGTCGTCGGCATAGATGTGGTAGTGTAGTTTGTGGTGCTTGATGATGTTGCATATGGGCTGTATGTAGATGTTGAAGAGCATTGATGATAGGGCTGAGCCTTGAGGTATTCCCTGCATGACGGGGAATTGTAGTGATTTCATTTGATCACATTTGACTTGTTGTGTTGGCCCTTCCAAGTATGATGTAAACCATTTCAGAGTATTTTTGCATAGTCCTATCTGTTGTAAGCGTTGCAATAGCTTAGCATGTGACACAGTGTCGAAGGCCGCCGAGATGTCCATGAACACTAGCAAGAAGCTGTTTTTTATGTTGTCCATGCCTCTTAAGAGATTGTCAAAGAGGGAGGTGAGTAGTGTTTCCACGCCATGTTGGGGCTTAAATCCATGCTGGTGTATGTCCAGTGGGGCATTGATATCTATATGGTCCTGGAGTTGCCTTTGCACTGCCTTTTCCACGATTTTAGCAAGCTGGAGATGGGACGGTATGATTTTGGTTCTGAGGGGCTCAGATTGCTACTTTTAAGTATTGGTCATATCATTGCGTGCTTTAGGGGTTGCGGCATGTATCCTTGTTGGAGTGATTCTTTAACAATTTTTGGAATGTGATGAGAGAGCTGGCTTTTGGTGGCTTTGATCCAAGACACTGGGCATGGGTCCGACGGTGAAGTTGTTGTGTTTAGTCCAGACATAATGTCTTCTACTTGCTGCTTTGTTGGTATGTTGAAGCTCTCCCATGTTTGATGTTGCTTTTTTATCGTGAGATCATTTGTTTGTGGTGCAGTAGTGTGTGTTTGGTTAGTGTTCTTTGACTTCATGTAGTCTGCATATTTTTGTGGGTCAATATGGTGGGTACATTGTTGTGTGTCGTCCTTGGTGAGCTTCTGGACAATACTAAAGAGTTCTCTTGGTCTATTAGTAGATTTCATGATCAAGTTGGTATGTTGTTGCTGTCTTCGCTCATTTATTAAGTTGTTATATTCCAGTTGTTTGTCTCTGTATTGGGTTAGGAGGTTGTGTGATTTATTCTGTCTCCATCTTCTTTCCAGTCTTCTGAGAGTGCGTTTTGCAACTCTGATTTCATGTGAGTACCATGGTGCATTAGTTCTCGTGTGTTTGTGGTTCTTTAGTGGCTGGGGCAGATGCTGCGTTGGATATTATTGTGTTCCATTCTTCTATGTTTAGGTCCAGGGTTTCTTGTTCCTGTTGAAGTTGTGGGGTGATTTCATTTATGAATGAGTCTCTGTTAAATGTTTTAAACCATCTAGTTATTCTTTCATCTTCTTTGCGTTGGGCGGGGTTATTCAAGGTCATGGTGAATTCAATTACATGGTGGTCTGACCAAGGGACTGGTGTGATTGTTGATTTTGTATTCTTATTCTGTTCTACTAGCTGCTTTGGCATGAAGACCATGTCTGGAGTTGTGCCATGTTGGGGCGTTAATTGTTTGGCAGTATTTTAATGACTCCATGGCTTCTAAGAACGTTGCGGTTTCTCTGGTGGGTGCAGATGATAGGTTGTAGTCTCCTAGTGCAATGAGGGGCTTGTGCATTCTGTTATGTGTGCATATCGTTTCGATTACTGTAGCTAGGTGTTCAGTTGCGGTTCCAGGTGGTCTATATGTTAGGGAGATGGTTAGGTACTTGTTGGCCATAGTGAGTGTGTTAGATTCAATTATGTTAGTGGTGGTGATAGTTTTATTTTATTTATTTATTTATAGTTTTTCTATACCGCACTATTTACCATCAGTGCGGTTCACAGTCAACAAAAATTGTACAATGAGGAATGATCTACATTGAACGTACATTAAACAGGGTATATAACTTGGAGAACAGGTTAACTATGTACAGAGAGATAGACTATTTATGGATCGGTAACAGTAAACATTAGCATGTTTTGGGCTAGGAGATAGCTCAACAATAGCTTGAGATAGCAGGAAGGGGGATCAACAGAGGGGAGGAAGGCCTTGTGACGTGTGTTGGTTATGTGATGTCATCTGAGTTGGAGAAGTGAATCTGTATTCAAAATCTGTATATAAATTTTAGAAATAAATAAGTGGTCATGGGTTAAAATACCCTGAATTTCCAGGCCAGTATGTGGAAAGACATTACCTGATGACTTTACCTCCTTCAGTCACTGAGGAAAACCAAAAAGTGTCAATTATGGCAGGATTGTCTAAAAGACCTATCAATTGACATTATAGAAAGCCCAAGTGAGACTTATCTGAAATATAGAGCTGAAGGGGAGTGATTTTCTTTATCTGCTTTACTTGGGAAGTAAGATTAGAACTGACTTTTGCTGGAAGGACACTTTCTAGAAAGCTAAAAAACATAAGAAACAAATCTTTGGCCGCTTCAAAGTATCACAACTGAATTAGTTTGGTTTGTGAGAAATGAATCACAGTTTGAAGCTTGTGGTGTTTGACATTCACATAAAGGAGCCAAGTTTTGATAAATGCTGAATCCTAAAAGTAAACAACTTCCTTTCTTTAGGTGCTTGATACAAGGGGCCCTTGTTTGGTGTTATCTGATTTTGGCACATGACGCTTCTTAAAGCCTTCGGTCTGCTTTTAACTGTTGCATCATGGATCTGCCCAAGACAGTCATTACAGGTTGAAATATCACACGAAAGCTCTTGATTTCTCTATACGTTATGTACTGAATCTAGGACCTAGTTATTTAGCTGATCTTTTCAGGTAGGCCATGTCCTACTGAACAGATTTTAGATTCTTAAGAAAAATAAATAAATCTATAGGAATGTTTGTGTGCCTTTGAGTCAATGCTGACTCCTGGAGACCCGGCAGCTCCTGAGTATTCTGGGCAGTGTGACCAGAAGTGCATTGCCAGGCCTTTCTTCCAAGTCAATGAAGGGTTAAGTGACTTGCCCAAGGCCACAAGGAGTGCTAGTGGGAATCGAACCTGGTCTCTTGGTTACCAAGCCAGTGCTTTGTTTCTATAGGTATAATATTGATATTGCTCATGATTCAGACCTGATACATAAGCATATGTTGTGCCTATTTGATATGGGAAGGGATTTTGGATTTAGCTCACAGCTTTTTCAGTGGAACATAAGAAATGCCACACTGAGTCAGACCAAGGACCATTAAGCTCAGTATCCTGCTTCCAATAGCAGCCAATCCAGGTCAAAAGTACCTCTCAGGTTCCCAAAAAGATATACAGATTCCATGTTCCTTATCCCAATGTAAGCAGAGGATTTTCCTGGTCCTCTTTAATAATACCAAAATCTGCAATAGAGTAAACACCCAGGAAGGAGTAGATAACATGAGGAAGGATCTAGCTAAGTTTGAAGAATGGTCAAGAATTTGTCAGCTGAGATTTAATGCAAAAAATGCAGGGTCATGCATTTGGGCTGCAAAAATCCAAGGAAATGGTACAGTGTAGGGGATGAAGTACTTCTGTCTATGAAAGAAGAACAGGAGTTGGGCTTGATTGTTTCTGATGATCTTAAGGTGGCTTAACAAGTAAAAAAGGCAACAGTGAAAGCCAGAAAGAAGCTTGGGTGCATAGGGAGAGGAATGGCCAGCAGAAAAAATGAGGTAATAGTGCCTCTGGTGTGATCTCATTTGGAGTATTGTGTGCATTTCTGGAGACCACATCTTCAAAAAAGATACAAATAAAATGGAGTCGGTGCAGAGGGTCGCTACTAAAATGGTTAGTGGTCTTCATTATAAAGGATATGAGGAAAGACTTAAAAATCTTAATATGTATATGTTAGAGGAAAGGCAGGATAAAGGAGATATGATAGACATTTAAATACCTCCATGGCATAAATGCACAAGAGGAGAGCCTCTTTTGAATGAAAGCAAGCTCTGCTACGAGGGAACATAGGATGAAGGTGAAAGGTGATAGACTCAGGAGTAATATGTGGAAATATTTGTTTATGGAAAGAGTGGTAAATGCATGGAATAGGCTTCTAGTGGAGGTAGTGGAGACAAGGACCATATCTGAATTCAAGAAAGCATCAGCCAAACACAGAGAATCTGTAAAGGAAAAAGAGACTATTGTAGTTGATATGATAGGGCAGATTAGAAAGGCCATGTAGTCTTTTCTGCTGTCATGTTTCTAGGTTTCTAACTTTGAATGATTTTGTGTCATTTGCAAATCTGATCACCTTGCTCATTATTCCAATTTCCAGGTTACTTATGAATATGTTAAAAAAGCAGCATGCTGGGGTACTCCACTATTCACCTTTCTCCATTGAGAAAATTGGCCATTTTGCCCTACTGTTTTCCATCTTTTAACTAGTTCCTGATCCACAATGGTACACTGCCTCCTATCCCATGACTTTTTAATTTCAATAGGAGTCTTTCATGAGGGACCTTGTCAAAGGCTTTCTGAGTATCAAGATAAACTGTATCAACCAACTCACCTTTATCTACCTTTATTCACACCTTCAAAAAATATAAGAGATTAATAAGACAAAGGTAACCCGCCAGGAGCAGCACATACAACTCTACAATTCTGGCACCTTACTGGGCAGATTACATGGACCATGCTGGTCTTTATCTGCTGTAACTTACAATGTTATTAAGACTTTCCTTGTCTAAATCCATGTTGGTTTCTCCCATTAAACCATGACTTTCTCTATGTTCAGTAATTTTATTCTTTATAATGGTTTCTACCATTTTGCCTGGTATTGACATCAGGCTTACAGGTCTGTAGTTTCCAGAATCACCCGTGGAACCCTTTTTAAAAACTGGTGTTACATTGGCCATTCTCAAATCTTAAGGTACTATAGATGATTTTAATGATAATTCACAGATAACTAATAGTAGGCCTGCAATCTTATATTTCAATTATTTCAGTACCCCAGGATGTATACCATCCGGTCCAAGTAATTTGCTATTTTTTTAGTTTATCAAATAGTTGTAATAGATCATCCCGGTTTATCGAGATTTGTTCTAATTCTTCTGATACATTACCTTTAAATACTATCTCAGGCATGGGTAACTTCCCTACATCTTTATTTTATTTCATTTCACATTCTTATATACCACCTTGTCTGGCAATCAAGGCGGTTTACAATAAAAAGAACTTGAACTTTACATTGAACAGTTAACTGTGTACAATAACAGTATGGACTATTTACAAATTAACTGGTGCGAAAGCATGGGGATGTAAAGACAGATTGGAGTTCCAAATATTGGGTAACTGACAGGGGTCTAGGAGTGTATTTGATTGCATTAAGCGGGTAGGGCAAACGTCAGGGAAAGGATACTGAATGGTGTTAAGATACCTTCTTGCTAGGTAGTAGTAGGTTCCTAGTGGGACTGGCCATAATGTTCATTGAAAAGGAATGTCTTTAATCTTTTTTCTGAAGTTGGTAAGATCCATTATTTCTCTTATTGTTGGAGGTAGGGAATTCCAAAGAGTTGGGGCATAGTGAGAGAAAGCTCTTTTGTTTGTTGTTTTGTTTGTCTTGCGGAAGTCAGGTGGAATGCATAGTGAATTTTGTCTGATATCTGGGGATTTGGATATTAGTGTGGAGATGTGTGATGGTGCTATGTCATGTATTTTAAATATGATGACCAGATTCTTGTATTTACTTTGACTATTGGGAGCCAGTGAAGGCTGCGTAAGATTGGCGTGATATGATCTGAATTGGATGCTTGCATTATTATATTACACGTGTTACTGTGTTTTGTGCAAGCTGGAGGTGTGCTAGTGTTTGCTTTGGTGGACCATGGAGAATGCTATGACAATAGTCTATATGTAGATTGATCATTGCTTGAATGACTGTTCTAAAATCGGTTCGAGTAGGGGGTCTTAGTCTTTGTAGTGTTTTAATCTTTGTATATATGGCTTGGGTGGAGCTATTTATGTGGATGGTGAGGTTGAAGGATTTATCTATGATGATTCCCAGGTATATTTTATCTCTTCTTTTACTGTGATTGCTGTTTCTCCAAGATATCTGTTGAGGTGGGGTGAATTCTTTATCCCTGGTTATGAATATGGCTTCTGTTTTATTTATATTTATTTTCAGATTGTTTGATGCAAGCCACTGTGAGGCTTCATTAAAGCATGCCATGATTTGTTTTAGGTAAGTTTTAAAGTACTAAGTGGGAGGTACATCATAATATCAGCATAGATATGGTATAGAACTTTGTGTTTCTGAAAGATTTTGCATATTGGCTGGAGGTAGATATTAAACAAAAAAGGCAGATAGGGCTGACCCCTGGGGGATTCCTTGCTTTTGACTGAAGGGTTGTGATGAGATTTTGTCAATTTTTATTTGTTGGGTGTGGTCTTTCAGGTATGAGGTGAACCAGGTTAGGGCTAATCCACAGATGCCGATTTGCTATAATCTTGCTAAAAAAACAAAACGCTGGGCCACCAAGGATTTTTTTATTGGGTCAGTGGGGGGATTGGGGCCACTGGGCCACCAGGGATTTTTTTTTATCAGGTGGGGATCGGGGCTGCTGGGGATTTGACTTCTCTCGGGGGATCAGTATTGGGGGCACCAGCCTCCGACACTATTTTGATGGCATCAAATGCCATCAAAATAGCCACCTCAGATGCCTGGATCATCTGAGGTGAAGTGTCACACTTCCCTTCAGATAATCCTTTTTCTCCAGGACAGCATGCCAAACCTGTGCCAACTTCTGTGCGCATGTGTTTTGGCTTGCTCTCCTGGTTTAACGCTGACATTTTGCACCAAAGTTTTACACGTCTTGTTTGCATATGTGCCCCTTTCTGTATGCTGGTGCTAAGCTGCGTGCTATCGGCACGCTACATAGATGCGTACATAGCTAATAGCGTGTGACTTCAGTGCCGGCTTTCTGCATCGACCTCCAAGTTTGTACCTGAGGCAATGGAAGGCTAAGTTGCTTGCCTAAGATCACAAGGAGTGGCAATAGGATTTTAATCTTTGTTTCCATGGTTCTCAGCCTGCTGCCCTAACCATTATACTACTCCACTCTATATGCTCCTATATGACTTTTTACCTTATAGGGGTTATTTTAGAAGCTTTATACGCATTTGAAATGTGGATGTGGTGGCGGAAAAACATGTAGGACACATCCACATGTAAAAAACAGTTTTGGAAAGGTTGTGACTTACACATTTTTGCTCCAGGTTGTAATGAGGAAGATCTATCCCTTGCTTTGAGAGCACAGGAATCTGTTAGATCCAGATCAGATTCTGACAGGCAGGCAAGCCACGTGATCCCTAGTTGTCAGGAGCAATGTAAACAGACCAAGACACGAGGTCTACAGCCCCGCCCAACTAGCAAACATTTCCCAGCTCCTGATTCACACAGCTTTCACCTGAGCAGGGGAACTGCTAATCAACAGTATAAGAAGTACTCAGAACAGTCAGAAAGTAGGGAACTGCAGAGAGACTCACCCAGAGAACTGCCGGGAGACTCACACGGAGACTCACCCAGAGAACTGCAGGGAGACTCACCCAGAGAACTGCTGGGAGACTCACCCGGAGAACTGCTGGGAGACTCACCCGGAGAACTGCAGGGAGACTCACGCAGAGAACTGCAGGGAGACTCACGCAGAGAACTGCAGGGAGACTCACACAGAGAACTGCCAGGAGACTCACACAGAGAACTGCAGAGAGACTCACGCAGAGACCTGCAGGGAGACTCACGCAGAGAACTGCAGGGAGACTCACCCAGAGAACTGCAGAGAGCTGTTGGGAAAGCCCGTGATAAAGTCCACGATAGAGTCTATGAGAGTTCCAGTTCAAGTTGGAGGAACAGGAAGGAACCGAGAGAGAGATTCAGAGGAGAAATCAGCTGTGAAAGCCAGTTACCTGTGACGCAGTTTGATTCTCAGAGGCAACGTGTTGTACAGAGTGAGTGGAAAGAAGAGAGAGAGAAACCGTATGTATCTGAAGAGTGTGACACTTGGAAACAGTTACAAGCTCTAGAAAGGGGGAAATACTGTGGGGAGGATATCTGCATGTCTGAAGGGGAAGAGCTTGAAGAAGCAAAACCCCAAAGGAAACTTCCAAGGGAGAAATCCTTGCAGAGCAGTTCCACTATCCACAGCGAAGCACTGAAGGTAGGACACGAAGAGGCTTTAAAGGGAAAAGCTATTCTAAAAAGTGTGAGTTTATATGATAACAGTTTGCCTTACCTTAGAGAGGGCTGGTCCGATAAGCCTGTTGAGGACACAGCACTGAAAAGCTTACAAACGTTCTGTTATAAAGAAGATGTCTGCCCAGCTAAAACACAGCAGGAACCAATGTTAATAGATTCTGCTAGTGAGCTTTCTGTTGATGAAGCTATGGATTGTACATTAATATTATCAGACAGAATTACTTTTTTGTGCTGAAGCCAGAGTCTGCGCACTGCTAAAGGAAGCTGTGAAAAGCACGAGAGAGACGTCTGAGTATAAGAGGAACTATATGCTGAGCAGGGCCGGATTTACCTATACGCCAACTACGCCATGGCGTAGGGCCCACAGCTGGCAAGGGCCCACAAAAATTGAACAAATTGTTAGCTTTTTTAAAATTAAATTTAAAAAAAAAAAAGCTGGCTGCTGCCGCGGCAGCATGGACTGTCCCGCGGGGCCCCCTCTGCTGCCGCGGCAGCATGGACTGTCCCGCGGGGCCCCCTCTGCTGCCGCGGCAGCATGGACTGTCCCGCGGGGCCCCCTCTGCCCGGCTGAGCCCCTCCGTGCCGGCTTTGAGAGGCGCGAAGGGAGACACTCTCCCTTCGCGCCTCTCAAAGCCGGCACGGAGGGGCTCAGCCGGGCAGAGGGGGCCCCGCGGGACAGTCCATGCTGCTGTGGCGGCAGCGGCCAGCGTTTTATTTTTTTTTTATTAAAGTTTACTTGAGCCGATGGGGGGGGGCTGGGACTGGAAATGGGCTGGGGGGTTAAGACTGGAGTTGGGCTGACACGAAGAAACCAGAAGAAAGTGGCTGGAGCAATTGCAGCTGAAAAAAAATGCACAAAAGGTAGAAAAATCTCTCTTTATTTTGAATTTATTAATTGGAATATGTCAGCTCTGGTAAATGTGCATCATTAACGTCTGCACTTTGTTTAGTACAAGAGCAAATTAATGTATAGTTTTATTTCTACAGTGTTGTACATTCCAAGTTTGGCTTTTGGGATTCCCAGTTTAATTATGACGTCAGGGCCAACAGCGCGCAGCTGATCCAGCGTGCTCGTTTTTATCTTTTCTGGGGGCCCACAATTTTTGTTGGCGTAGGGCCTCACTCAAGGTAAATCCGGCCCTGATGCTGAGATAATATAGTTGCCTGTGATTATAATTCCAATAAGAAGCAAGAAGCTGCATTTAATTTCCTTTGTCTATCTGTCAGAGTATATGGCTCTTGTCCTGAGTTTTGTTGTATTATACTTTTGAGAATCCAACCCCGGGAGGGGAATAAATCCTTATTTGAATACCTGACCCATTCGTGTCACAACTACTCCTTTCAGCGAAGAGGGTCATCCGGCAGCCTATCTGTTCGCCTAGGCAGCAGACTAGCCCCTGCCGTGACATAAAGTGGCGTAGTATTTAGGATTTTTGAAAAATATATATATATACACTACCAAGGACATTTATTATAAAGGATACAACTTGCTGAAGAAAAAGTTCAGCAATCTTGAAGAAAAAAAAAAAAAAGCGGAAAACTTGGTTTGGATTCCCAGCAACTGGATTCCTAGTGACTGGATTTCCATTATCCTGACCTGGAAGGAGGGGAGAAAAAGACCTTTCTCAACACTAGACCCTACACTTTGCCAAGGTACTAGTAGGTGGGCACGGGTGGCTGGGATTGGTGAGAAAGGAAGAGGAATTTGTACCATAAGAGGCAGGCAAGAAAGGAAAATCTGTGCCACACTTGGTGGGCCCTGTTTTTCTATTTTCTCTACAGGTACACTTCAACGCAGGAGATGGATCCCCAGGCGATCAAGGATTGGATGGAAGCCCAGTGGAAAGCCCAGAGCGAACTGGCAAGGCTCACGCAGGAACGGACTATGGCAGCACTAGCCGCTCAGCAACAGCCGCTCCTGGAGCTTTTGGGGGCTCTGGTGAAGAAGACGCATGCAGCTGAGGAAGCTGATACCACAATACCCCAGGGGTTAGGACTGCATAATTGCAGTGCATTAACACTGGGACAATTGACAAGTCAGGACAATTTTGATGATTTTTCTGACGCTTTCGAGCGAATTGCAGAGGCGGCTAAATGGCCGGTAGACCAGTGGGCCGTTAGGTTTGCGATGTCCCTATCTGGAGAGGCATTAGCGGCCTACAAAGCGATGCCCGCCGGTCTAGCATCCAGTTACCCAAACGTAAAACTTGCTGTAAGGGATAGATTGGGATTAACTCCCATCCATTACAGGTGTCTTTTTAGAGAGGCAAAACTTATGCCCAAAGAAACGCCTAAGGCACTTATGCAAAGGTTGAAGGGGCTGGCAACAAAATGGCTTGCTCCTGAAAAGGCAACGGTGGAGTCATTAATGGACGCCGTTCTTTTGGAGCAATATTTTGAAGCTGTGCCTCCAGAAATTAAGGCTTTCTTAATGCTACAAAAATGCAACTCCACTAAGGAAGCGGCTGACCTCACCGAATGCTATTTTGAGGCAGAGTTAGCCGGGACTTCCAGGGGTAATGTTTTAAAAGTGGCAGGCATGGAGAGAATGTGGAAATTAAGAAGGGCCTATAATTCTGAAATGCCCGATGAAAATGGGAAAAAGCGTGCTTCCATGAAATGTTATCACTGTGGCAAAATTGGACATCTACGCAGAGAGTGTAGAGAGCGTACTGCCCTGGTGTCGGGAGGAGAGAGACACACTGGGGAGGGATTTTTGCTCAAGTTTAGAAGGGGAACCACCAGATACACTTCCCTCTCATGACGACTTGGTTAACCTTCCCACTAAAAGTAGGAAGAATAGGGCTGAGAGACGTCAGGAAAGAAGACGTAGGTCTCAAGGGAGGGCCGACCTGGAAGCCGGGGAGGGGTTGCCCTGAGTACCGGTCGAACTTGTTCAAAAGTTCCCTTCTTTCCCAAAGGAGCAGCAAGGTGATCCGGCTTTGAAAAGAGCATTCGAATATGCTCAAGAAGCAAGGACGATTTTACCTAGGTTCTTCTTAGAAGGAGAATTGTTATATAGAGAAAGTACTGACCCCCGTACAGGTACCGTACGAAAGCAGTTAGTGGTGCCAACTACTTTTAAGTCTGTAGTTATGAAATTGGCACACGACCATCCGGTAGGCAGTCACAAAGGGGTCCAAGGGACATTAGATCAAATTTTGGCCCGCTTTTATTGGCCGGGGGTGTTTAAAGAAACAGCCCGATACTGTGAATCTTGTCCCGCCTGCCAAAGGGTCACTGCTGCCAAACCGAAGCCTGTACCGATGGTTTCACCGCCCACCATCGCTACTCCTGTACGTTGATTAGCAATGGATATCGTGGGACCCTTAGTTAGGACCCCAAGGGGTTTTCAGTATATTTTGGTAATCATGGACCACGCAACTAGGTTTCCATGGGCCTTCCCCCTGCGTAACATTTCAGCGAAAACCATATCCCTAGAGCTCATAAAGTTGTTTTGCGAGATTGGGTTTCCTTAGGAGGTTCTGACAGATCAGGGGAGTAACTTCACCTCAAAACACTTGGTCATGCTATGGGATGCTTTTGGGGTATGGCATATCCGCACCTCGGCATATCATCCCCAGTCAAACGGACTGGTGGAAAGAATGAACCAGTCGATAAAACAGATGTTAAGGCGTAGCCTAGAAGGGAACATGGTCGAATGGGATAACGTACTTCCATTCGTTCTTTACACGTGCCGAGAGCGCGTACAAGCGTCCTTGGGGGCATCCCCATATGAACTTTTATTTGGTCGGGCTCCCAGGGGGGTTTTAGATATCCTACGGGAGCAATGGGTTGCACCGGATGAGGCAGAGGTAGGGGTACCCCAATTTCTAAAAGATCTCAGAAATCGCTTAGAACGGACGTCCCAAGTATCCATGGACAATCTGCAGGCTAGCCAGCATCGGCAGAAAAGGTACTATGACCGGGGGACTAAGACCAGGCATTTAGCTATAGGTGATAAAGTTTTAATCTTAGTAGCAGATTCCGGTCCGAAATTTGAAGCCAGGTGGAAAGGCCCTGGCACAGTAGTGGAAAAAGTAGGTCCCATCTCCTATAGGGTGGAGAATGAGAGGGGGCGCCGCCAAGTATACCACCTTAACTTGCTCAAACTTTGGCAGGAAAGGTCAGCAACAGTGAGGCTGGTCCATGTAGAGAACCGAGTATATGATCCAAGTAGGATTACGGGCTGTCCGACTAGGGAGTCAGCAGCCCGTAATATCTTAAGGGGGGGATATGTAATGAGGAAGATCTATCCCAGGGGTCTCAAACTCAAATTGCTTTGAGGGCCGAATGAGGACTTCTAAAGTAACCCGGGGGCCGCATAAGACACGGGGGGCTCATTTGCATAAGGGGCCTCATTTGCATAAATATTTGCATAATGTTGCATAATGAGTGCATGGATAAAGAAAGACTAGAAAATTTCTATATTACTATAATCCAGTGCCAACCGCCAGGCACATTAGGAACTACTACTAACACTGCCCATTTAGAACCCATAGCAAACCCCCGTATCATAACAGCACTACCAGGACTCACAAAGCACCAGACCCTACCTATCAAAAGGCAACACTGCAAATATTAAATCAATACATTTCAGAGAATACATGACCTACTGGGAAAAGAGAACAAGTAGCAATGTCAAATAGGAATTACACAGAATACCTCAGCACTGTAGAAATAAAACTATAAATTAATTTCTTGTACTAAAGCACAGACATTAATGATGCACATTTCCCAGAGCTGACATATTCCAGTTAATAAACTCAAAATAAAGAGATATTTTCCTACCTTTTGTGCATTTTTTTTTCGGTTGCACTTTCCGGCCCCCTCCCCTCCCCTCCCTCCCCTCCCCTCCCTGGCAAAAATCACAGGCCCCCCTCCCTCTCCCTCCCTCCCTCCCTCGGCAAAAATCCCCGGCCCCCCCCCCTCCCTCCCTCCCTCCTTGGCAAAAATCACAGGCCCTCCTTGGCAAAAATCACAGGCCCCCCTCCCTCCTTGGCAAAAATCACAGGCCCCCCCCCCTCCCTCCTTGGCAAAAATCACAGGGCCCCCTCCCTCTCCCTCCCTCCCTCCCTCCTTCCTTGGCAAAAATCACAGGCCTCCCTCCCTCCCTCGCAAAAATCGCAGGCAGGCCCCCTCCCTCCCTCCCTCCCTCCCTCCCCTCTTCGGCTTAGAACCGCGAAGGGAGAGTCCTCCCTCGCGACTCTTTTAAGCTGGCTGAGGCTTGTGAGAAATTTCCCCACTGCCCCCTCGAGCTTAACAGAGTCGCGAGGGAGAAGCTCTCCCTTCGCGGCTCTGAAAGCCGAAGAGGAGAGGGACTGAGGGAGGCAGGGCTGGGCAGACTGCTTCCTTACCTGCCGTGGAGAGCTGTGCACCCTGGCGATCCTCCGAGTCCAACGATCCAAGCAGGCGATTCTTCACGGCGCTGGTACCTCGTGGCTATTCACACTGCTTCTGGGCCCGGGCCCCCCCTCCTCCTCCTTTTTCTCCTCCTCCTGCCTGTCGCTCATTGGTGGAGGGCAGGCGTGTGACGCGGACGTAAGAAACACCATGCAGCCCCGGAATCACGCGAGGTAAAATAAATATAGAAACATCAGGAGGACAAAAAAATGCAACGCAAAGCAGGACGTGCGTCGCGGGCCGCAGAAAATGCTCTCGCGGGCCGCATGTTTGAGACCCCTGATCTATCCCTTGCTTTGAGAACACAGGAATCTGTTAGATCCAGATCAGATTCTGACAGGCAGGCAAGCCACGTGATCCCTAGTTGTCAGGAGCAACGTAAACAGACCCAGACACGAGGTCTACAGCCCCGCCCAACTAGCAAACATTTCCCAGCTCCTGATTCACATAGCTTTCACCTGAGCAGGGGAACTGCTAATCAACAGTATAACAAGTCCTCAGAACAGTCAGAAAGGGGAGAACTGCAGAGAGACTCACATGAAGAACTGCAGGGAGACTCACCCAGAGGACTGCCGGGAGACTCACACAGAGGACTGCTGGGAGACTCACACAGAGAATGGCAGAGAGCTGTTGGGAAAGCCCGTGATAAAGTCCACGATAGAGTCTGAGAGTTCCAGTTCAAGTTGGAGGAACAGGAAGGAACCGAGAGAGAGATTCAGAGGAGAAATCAGCTGTGAGAGCCAGTTACCTGTGACGCAGTTTGATTCTCAGAGGCAACGTGTTGTACAGAGTGAGTGGAAAGAAGAGAGAGAAACCGTATGTATCTGAAGAGTGTGACACTTGGAAACAGTTACAAGCCCTAGAAAGGGGGAAATACTGTGGGGAGGATATCTGCATGTCTGAAGGGGAAGAGCTTGAAGAAGCAAAACCCCAAAGGAAACTTCCAAGGGAGAAATCCTTTCATAGCAGAGCAGAGCAGAGCAGTTCCACTATCCACAGCGAAGCACTGAAGGTAGGACACGAAGAGGCTTTAAAGGGAAAAGCTATTCTAAAAAGTGTGTCTCTCCTCTCTCCTATTCTGAGTTATATGATAACAGTTTGCCTTACCTTAGAGAGGACTGGTCCGATAAACCTGTTGAGGACACAGCACTGAAAAGCTTACAAACGTTCTGTTATAAAAAGATGTCTGCCCAGCTAAAACACAGCAGGAACCAATGTTAATAGATTCTGCTAGTGAGCTTTCTGTTGATGAAGCTATGGATTGTACATTAATATTATCAGACAGAATTACTTCTTTGTGCTGAAGCCAGAGTCTGCGCACTGCTAAAGGAAGCTGTGAAAAGCACGAGAGAGACGTCTGAGATAATATAGTTGCCTGTGATTATAATTCCAATAAGAAGCAAGAAGCTGCATTTAATTTCCTTTGTCTATCTGCCAGAGTATATGGCTCTTGTCCTGAGTTTTGTTGTATTATACTTTTGAGAATCCAACCCCGAGAGGGGAATAAATCCTTATTTGAATACCTGACCCATTTGTGTCACAACTACTCCTTTCAGCGAAGAGGGTCGTCCGGCAGCCTATCTGTTCGCCTAGGCAGCAGACTAGCCCCTGCCGTGACAAAGTACATCTGTCTAGAAACTCTTTGTCCAGGAGATGTTCTGGAGCATCGTCTGGGCAGGACAAAAATCTGCAAGTGTATCATTCATTCTCCAGGAACAAGCAGGAAGTCTGTCCTCACATATGGGTGATGTCAGCACTGACAGAGCCCTCGCAGAAGCATTCCCCAAGCTTTCAAAGGGTGCCATCTTGCTCAGTCTCCTTTTTTCCATGGAGCCCTTCAGATGTTGTCTGACTTTCCCCCGTAAAAAGTTGATATTTTTGTACCTGAGTTTCAAACTCAACTCCGGTCTTGCACTGGTACCCTTCCTGCTACCATCCTTGGTGCCGCGGCGTTGTTTGGTTCATTTTTATAGTTATTGTTCTTTTTATTTTTCTGGCACCTTCGCGCCCTTTTTCCACGCTGACAACCCAGAGAGTCTACGACCTCGCAGGGGTACTTTTTCCCCCATGGCTACTAGTGACTTTAAAAAGTGTGATTGGTGCTCTAAGATAATGTCCTTAACTGATACACATGACTGCTGCCTCTGTTGCCTCGGGCTGGGCCATGCAGTCTCTGAAAATGGATGTCCAGGAAGGCCCTGAAGAACCTCCAGCAGCACGATGTTCTTTCCTGAATCCCCGATGCCTCCAAAGGCCAAGGCCTCATCTCAGGCCCTGACATCTCAGGAGAAGCTTTCCGAACCCGAGCATTGTCGTGGGTCTCCCTCGAGGGAACACAGGAAGAAGAAGAAACCCTTGAAGGCAGATTTCTTGGATGGTTCCAACTGGCTGGGAACCTCTCGGGCCCAGTCCCGCAGTCCGAGGCGCCTGTCCGAGGCATCGAAAAAGAAGAGACCTGCCAAGGTCCCCCGGAAATATCCAGTCACGGTCTCCGGACACTATCCTCGTCAAGGATTCCCCTCTGGGGTAGCCGTCGTGCCCGAGTTCCTCGGGGCCCGCGCCAAAGGCTGCAGAGCCTTCTGGCCTCGAGTACAGAATGGCGACCCTGGAGCACAGTTTGTCTGCCTTCATTGGCCAGCAGCAGGCGCTGTTGTCTTGTTCATCTGCCACGACCACCAGGCATTCGACTTCCAAGACGTCCCCGGAGGCTGAGCTGATCCTCAGCCGAGGTCATGCTTGGCGTCCCGTTCGATGGGAGCTCGGTCATCCCCGGCCAGTTTACCAAGTGTCAACCGCAGGGCTTCGGTGGCTTCAAAGCCCACGGAGCACACCTACAAATCATCCTCTGAGTAATTCGAATGGGAGATGGAGGATGAGGAGTCTCCTGATACCCATCGCCACTGCGACATCCCTTCCGATTCCCCGGTCTCAGAACCTTGGACGTGGTCCCCACCGGAGGACTTGGGCTTCTTGGACTTTGTCAAGGACATGTCCAAGGCCCTGACGTTCCCAACCGAGTTGGAGAGGAATCCTCGGGTGGACGAGCTGGAGATCCTCTGGTACGAGGCCCCTCCTCAGGAATCGCTCACGGTGCCCATTCCTCCCATCCTGGAACAGCTCATGCCTTGCATGTGGGAGACACCAGCATTGGTGCCGGTGGTGAGCAGATGACTCGACTTGATGTATCGGGTCTGCCAGAGCCCTGACTTCCAGAAGTCACAGCTGCTGCACAATTCCATGGTGGTGGAGTCGGCAATGCGTCGGCTGAAAAGCCAGAAGATGCACTTCTCGGTGCCCCCTGGCAGGGAGCTCACACCTTGTATGCCCTGGGCAAGAAGTGCTACCAGGGCTCGCATTTGCCGGGTCCAGGCCTACCAGCTGTACATGGGCATGTACTTGAGAGACTTGGCGAAGGAACTCACCGGGTTCTCAGCTGGTCTCTCTGAGGAACCTTTGCAGTGGCTCTGGAGCCTGTCCAAGACCATCCATGAGTGCTCCAAATTTATGTCTCGAGCAGCCTATGACGGGTTTGAGTCGGTGGCCCGTGTAGCCGCAGCGGGCATCGGTACATGCCGCCAGGCTTGGCTTCAGTCATCCGACCTCAAGCAGTGGGTTCAGGACAAAATGGTCAACATTCCATGCCAAGGGGAGAACATCTTCAGCAAACTCATGACCAACAAGGCTGCCAAGTTGGAGACCGAGTTCATGACGAGGACCAGGCTCTCCAAGAAGACCACTGCCCCTCCTTGATGGAAGGGCTCAGGTAAAAAGCCCTTTTACCCAAGGAAGGGAGCTGCTTACTGAAACTACCCACCCTATCAGGCCTCCCTGGCTCCCCAACAGGGTCAGCAGACCAAGGGACAGGGACATGGCCTGTATAAGCAGAAGGCTCCAAAACCCCAGGCACCGGCTCCAGCCCAGCCAGGGGGTCAGCTTTTGACTTCATCAGCATAGCCTCTCTACTCCAAGGAGATCAGCAGGCCACAGGGGGAGTCTGGCCCTCTATGCCCAGAGGTGGGTCTCCATCACCACCGATTCCTGGGCTCTGAGGGTAGTCGAGGAGGGTTATCTCCTCCACCTGACTCAGATGCCTCCCCTTATTTCCTGGGAGAGCCCCTCAGGTCTCCCTTCCACCAGGATCTTCTCCTGAAGGAGTTGGCAGGTCTTCGAGGACAAAGCAGTGGAACCGATACAGGTGGTGTTCTCTTCAATCCTCCCTGCTGAGGGTAAAGGCTGAGGTAGAGAATCTGGCATCCTGGAGATGAATGCATGGCTGCATGGATAGTGTCATCAAGAGGTTTTGATTTCCTGGACCATGGGATAATGGTCCAAGGGCTGCAGAGCAGAGATGGTGTCCATCTGTCCAATAAGGGTCAAAGAGTCTTCAGCAGCAGAATGGCTAACCTACTGAAGAGGGCTCCAGAATGTGAGCCTCTTTGCCTTGGCCTTTACCCTCAACAGGGAGAACTGAAGAGAATACCACCTGCGAACCTATCTGCTTCATCCTCTGTCCCAGAGCCATAGAGTCACTTTTGATACTCCTAGATATCCCTCGGAACATATCATTTATGCTGACATGGATGAGCAACATCGGATAATTCCTTCATTGAGATGAAATGATTGATTTAGCTAGTTGTCAATATCTTTTCCTTCTTCATGTTAAGGAGCAAGCCCATTTTGGGGGGAGGGTAAATAGTGTCATGCCCCAGCCCTCCGCCTACGGCTCAGAGGGTTGGGGTTGCCATTATATGCTCCTTGCAGAAGGTGAGATAAAACCTTTTTCTCCCGCTATGCCTGCTGGGAGTGGTAGTTCCTTGGCCCTCTGATAAGGAAATAGTTGTGAGACCAGTGGTAAGGCAAAATGACAAGAATTTATTCCCCAACAAAAAGATTCAGTGCAGATTAAATCAGGGTACTCTTCAGGTGTTTGCTCGAGGATATTTACAGAACTTAAACTGATTGAGCTTCACACTCTTTGCTCACAAAACGTGCAATGCATATCACATGTAACAGATAGAAAACATAACAGCTTCTTCTCACAAAGAAAAATATCTTCTTTCCCTTTGTTCACACTCAGCTCCCTCATACACATTTAGCAAAGGGATTCTATATCATCTGCCAAACACAGTGTACAGTGCATAGGCACTTCTGCTGAGCCACTCTCATTAAAGTCCTGTTGCATCTCTTCAAACTCTGAAACTCTAAGGAGTTTGGCTTTAAGCTGTTATTATACGGCTTAGCATAATTTCCCCCTAAGACCTCTGGTGCTTCCTTTGGGCACAGTTCTATATGGTAAGGATTGGAAATACCGGAGGTTGTGGAGATTCCTCTCTGGCTTTGTTCAGCTAGCTTTTTCCAGCTGTAGGGAAACGCTCTCTGATTCCCTGTTTGGAGTTCTTGTCTGGAGCACTGCTCTGGTTCCCAGTCCCAAACTGAGCTTTGCAAACTCCTGGGTTTAGTGCTAGGTTCCCAACTGTGAGCTCCTTGAAGCTTTTTATCTGGCAATGAGGTCTGAAGATCTCTCTGCTCTCTCCCTCTAGGCAGGTTCCTGACAGCAGTCTGTTCCTTCTCTCCTTTCACTCTGTCTGCTTCAATTCCAGAACTGCAGCTGGGTTTCCTCAAAGGTCTCCTCCCAGCTCTTCTCCAACCGTCTCTCCAGTCAATACTCTCATCAACACTATTACCGGCTCTCTCAGCGACACTCCAATCACCAACTCCTCCCTTGCTTTCTCCTAGCCAGGGTTTATATTCCTGTTCCCTGAGCCTTGGGTCTGCCTTCCTGAACAGGTGCGTGTAATTAGGTTCCAGGCTTGCAGTTACGTCAGAGCTTGGGCGTGTCAGCCTAGCTCCTGTTTCCCTATGCTTGCCTCTCTCTTGCAAACGCTGAAACGTGTGTGCAGCCTGACTGTCAGTTTGTTTAAAGGTAAAATCATCCTTTTCTTCTAATTCCATGTGTTCAGTATGGGCTTCTTCATCACAGTAGGTAAGATGCATGCGATGGTGTAAGAACCATCATGATCCCCCTATCCTGAATAATACTACAGTGGTTACGGTGATGAGTACAAATAGAAACATAGAAATATGACGACAGAAAAAGACCACATGGCCTATCTAGTCTGTCCTTCCATAACAACTACAACAGTCCACTTTTTGCCTTTAGAGATCCTCTGTGTTGGTCCCATGCTTTCTTGAATTCAGTTACTGTCCTCATCTCTACCACCTCCACTGGGAGACTATTCCACGGATCCACTACTCTTTCCGTAAAGAAATATTTCCGCATATCACTCCTGAATCTATCTCCCTTCACCCTCATCCCATGTCCCCTCGTAGCAGAACTTGCTTTCAATTGAAAGAGGCTCTCTCCCTGAACATTTATGCCACGGAGGTATTTAAACATCTCAATCATATCACCTCTATCCCGCCTTTCCTCTAAGGTGTACATATTAAGATCCTTAAGTCTGTCCTCATATGCTTTATAATGAAGCCCATTAATCATTTTGGTAGCAACCCTCTGCACCGACTCCATCCTGTTCACATCCTTTTGAAGGTGCGGTCTCCAGAATTGCACACCATACTCCAAATGAGGTCGCACCAAAGACTTATACAGAGGCATTATCACCTCCTTTTTTCTGCTAGCCATTCCTCTCCGTATGCACCCAAGCATCCTTCTAGCTTTTGCTGTCGCCTTTTCCACCTGTTTAGCTACTTTAAGATCATCAGACACAACCACGCCTAGGTCCCGCTCTTCTTTAGTGGACAAAAGTACTTCACCTCCTATACTGTATTGCTCCCTTGGATTGCTGCAGCCCAAATGCATGACCTTACATTTTTTAACATTAAATCCCAGCTGCCAAATTCTAGACCATTCTTCAAGCTTAGCTAGATCCCTCCTCATGTTATCTACCCCTTCCTGGGTGTCTACTCTATTGCAGATTTTGGTATCATCCGCAAAGAGGCAAACCTTACCCGACAGCCCTTCCGCTATATCACTAACAAAGATGTTAAAAAGATGTCCACCTAACTTCTACTGCTGGCTTCCCTTTTCTGTTGAATGGGAGGAGGGGGATGGGGGGGGGTGTCAGAGGGAAGTTAGGGGAGAAAAATAATAAGGGAAGAAAAAACAAATTACTTTAACTATGTATTGTTTGGGTACTGCTGTTTGGTGTTTTACAATTCCTTGCATCTACATGTAATATGCATTAGTTTCTGTGTGTTTCTTTGTTCTCCATAAAAAAGTCTTTATAGTTCAACTATGTTCTTTGATCTTGATAAGTACATGTTTAAGATTGTCTTCACTTTCAGCCAATAATGTGGTAACGTCAGCATTATGAAGACTGTTGATTAATCTTCCACCAATCTTCACACCTTGGTTTTCTTCATAGAGTCCTGTTTCTCTGAGTTGTTCTGTATATAAACAGAACAGGTACTGAGAGAGTATGCAGCCTTGCTATGCACCTTTGCTTATTTTAAACTATTTGGTTTCTCCTTGGTCCATTTAAGCTGTGCTTGGTCAATGTAAAGGCTGTGCATGAGAACTATTAGGTGTTCTGCTATACCCATGCTTCTTGATGTGGCCCAGAGCTTTTCATAATTTATGTAATCAAAGATCGTACTGTAGTCATTGAAACACACGCTGATATCCTTTTGGTATTTGTTTGTCTTTTCAAGGATTCATCTCAGATTTGCTCTCTTGTTCTTGACCCTTTCCTGAACCCTGCTTGCATTTTGAGCAGTTCTTGTTCCAGATATGGTTGTAGTCTCCACTGAATGATCTTGAGTATTAGAGTGATTGAGTGATCATTTCTACAGTCAATTGGATCACCTTTCTTCAGTACTGGTACGAATATAGATCTTTTCCAGTCAGCTAGCTATGATCTTGTCTTCCAGATTTCCTGGCACCCTTGTATGTATTGTAAGAGCTGCATCCGTTTGCTGCAATACTTCAGTGAGAATGTCATCAGTGCCCAGTGCTTTGTTCTTTGATAATGCTTTCAGTGCTGCTTCGACGTCTTCTTCTTCTTTCATCACCAACAGTTCTTGGTCATAAGGTACAGGTTGAAACGATTGTTGCTCCATGTTTCCTTGATCTTCTCAGCATCATTCAACATGGATCCTTAAGAACCTTTTAACGTTCCAGTTCGAGGCTCGTATTTTCTCTTTAACTCTTGTAGCTTTAGAAAAGTCATTCTTGTTCTTTCTCTAATATATTCTGATTCTATTTTCTTTTAAGCACCATTGTAGTACTTTTCTTTATCTTTTCTTGCTGCATGTGGGAAATCTCTGTTAAATTCTGTGATTATCTCTTTTTCTCCTTGGACTTCAGCTTCTCTGCGTTTGAGCAATTTTCAGTTTCTTCAGACATCCAATTTGATTTTTTGCTTTTTCACCTTTTGCAGAAACTTTTCATATTCTTTGAGCACAATTTCCTTAATGTAATCCCATAGCTCTTCTGTCACTTTGTCATTTGTATCCAAAACGGTGAATTGATTTTGCAGGTAGTCTTTAAATTCCAGTGGTATATTTTCAAGATTATAATTTGCCACATTCATGAATGGCTTGCTGTTTTTCAGTTTTAGCTTGAGTTTGCATATTGGTAGTTAGTGATCTGTACCACAGTCAGCTCCAGGTTTTGTCTTTGTTGATTTTATTGAGCTTTTCTATCATTGACTTTCACAGATATCGTAAATTTACTCTGTACAATCCATGGGGTGAAGTCCATGTGTACAGTCACAGCTTGTGTTGCTGGAAGAAGGTGTTTGAGATGAATATATTGTTGGTCCTTCAGAATTCTATCAGGCTTTCTTTTGCTTCATTTCTGTTGCCAAACCTATATTTTCCAACCACTTTGCCTTCTTTGTTCGCAACTTTTGCATTCCAGTCACCCATGACTATCAGCATATCTTGTTTGCATGTTCTGTCAATTTCAGCTTGTACTTGTCCATAGAACTGATTATTTATTTAGCATTTGCTATATTACCCTTCGAACCTTCACCAGAGTGGTTTACAATAAAACAGGGAAACATCATTTACGTTCAGATTGACAATGTCGGATACAATAGGAAGGGAAGGAAAAAACAATAAATATTGTTGCTGTTTCACATATACTATGTTACTATGTATGTATGTTATGATACCACGCTGACCCAGATCTCTGTCTACAGTAGCACAGAAAAGCCTGTTCATAATAAGTCTTTAATGCCTTTCAAAATCTACTGTAAGACCTCGTATGTAGGTAGGCAATGAGTTCCATAATGTAGGCACTAAGAAAACGAACACTGCCCTACCTTGTAACATCCAAATGTAACAGAGCTTTCGCAGGGGTAACCAGAAGGTTTTCATATTGCGAATGCAGTGAGCGTAAGAGCCAATATGGTGTTAGCATGTTTGAGAGAGGCAATGGGGGAAGCCTTTGTAAAATGCCTTGTGGATTATGATTAGCATTTTGAACTTAATTTTGTATAAAATGGGTAACCAGTGCAGCTGGGCAAGATAGAGAGTATTATGATCACATTTTGAATTTGGTAAAGAAGTCTTAAGGTAGCATTTTGAACAGATTGGAGCCTTTTTAAATATCCATATTTTATTCTATTGTAGACTACATTGTAATAGCCTAATCTGGTCATCAGGGTTAAGTAATTCTTAGTAGATTGTAAGCGACAAAGAGCAGAAGATACTTGGCAGTGAATTCAAGCTTGTATCAAAAATAACTCAAAGTTCTAATGGCGTCTAATGGAGAGTTATCAAACACAGGGGGAACTTTTAGGTGCATCAGTTTATCTGTGTGTTTTATATAAGTTTAATTTTAAACAATTTGTGGTTAACTATTGTGCCACTGCATTCAAACAGGTGTTTACAGGAATTAAGTCCAAATTCAACAGTTCGATATAAGCAATAATTGGTATGTCATCAGCATACATACAACTGTTCAAACCATGTTTATATATCAAACTCACTATTTATTTATTAAAACATTTATAACCCACACTATCTACTATTCTAGATGGGATACAACAGAACATACATAAAATGCTTCATGAAAACACACAATAAAAGTACTGCCATACTCATCTACGAAGAAGGATAACTTCTGAATCACACATTAAAAGCCACAGCAAAGAAATGAGCCTTTAACTACTTCCTAAATATAAGTGCACGAGGAAATGTTCTTAATTCAAGAGGCAGGGAATCGATGGGCAGCAGTAGAAAATGCCCAGGAATGCACTTCATTCAAAGAAACAGTACACAAGGATGGGAGAATCAGATAAGAGTAATCTTCTGAATGCAACCTATGTCTAGGGATGCAACACTACAAGACTGAAGAAAGATAGCGTGCGGCTTTTCCAGCTAATCCTTACCAGAATTTTAAACATTACCCTCCACAATATCAGGAGTGGAGTAAGAAAGAAATTCAAAAGGGCCGAAGCAAAAAAAAGCCCCTGGGTGACTCCAAAGGATAGTGGATGATCTACAGACAGCTGCTATTTATAATTGACAAAGAGAGATCTAGTATCTAAATAGGAATTGAACCATGTCCTGCAAAGTTCTGTTTTTGCCTGTCCCGTGCTGTCTGAGTGGATGATCCACAGAACTAGAGATTGTGACAGCAAATAAAGCTGACATGCCCATCTAGCTTCCCCACAACTCTGAGCCCTCTCTGCCTACTACACACTCTTAAGTCTGATATTTTTACCTCTATCATCTTGCTTGGGAGTCTGTTCCATACCTCTTCCACCTTTTCTGTGAAGATACGATTCAATGTGCTACCCCTGAGTCTGCCACCCTTCAGTCTCACATACTGAGACCCCTAGTTCCTTCAGCTTTTTCAAATATAAACTATCAATGGCCACTAGTTAGAAACTGTTTGCCTGAGCTCTCCCATTTGCTTTGGCTATAATGTCTAAAATGAAGGTTGTTTCTCCTAATTCTTCAAGAGAACTGTCTCAGCTATCCATTCTCCCCTTCTTGTCTAAGCAGGGTGGAGATTCTAGGAATATAGAGGTAAGGAAGTGTTTTGTAGTTCTTCAGCGCATTCCCTGCCTGGTATTCCAGCTCCCAGTTCTGAATTTTTACAAACTACTACTATCAATCATTACAAGGCATACATGGGGCTGCACAAACACATAAAGAAGACTGTCCCTGCTCAAAGAGCTCACAATCTAGTGAAGATGGATAGTATAAGACAGAGAAGGAGAATAAAGGATTAGGAATCAAACGCAGATTTGAAGAGGGGGGAGAGAAAGACTTGACATAAAGAAACAGGAAGTTTGTTCCAGGTATAAGGAGCAGCAAAATTAAAATCTCAAAGCCTGGAGATGGCAGTAGAAGAAAAAGGCATTAAGAGAAGAAGGCCAGCCAAGGAGCGGAGTTCACGAGGGGGGAAGTAGGGAGAGAGGAAGACCGAGTGAATGCATTTATGAGTTAGAAGAAAACGTTTGAATTGGATACGGAAGTGAAAGGGGGAGCCAGTGAAGAGATTTTAGAAGGGAAGTAATATGAGTATATTGGGGCTGGTGGAAAATTAGCCATGCACGAGTACTGAATGGATAGAAGAGGAGAAAAATAGCACTGAGGGAGACCAGCAAGGAAGAGGTTACAATAGTCCAGACGGGAAGTGACTAAAGAATAGCCAAGAGTTTTAGTAGTGTGTTCAGAGAGAAAGGGGTGGATTTTGTTAATGTTGTAGAGGAAGAAGCAACAGGTTTTGGCTAGCTGTTATAAATGAGTGGAGAAGGAAATAGAGGAGTAGAAGATGACCCTGAGATTATGAGCTGAGGAACTAGGGGGAAAATAAATGTTGTCAACAGTGATAGAGAACGGAAGAAGGGGAGAGGAAGGTTTAGAGGGAAAAATAAGGAGCTGCCCCTATTATTGTCAAACTCCTCTAGTCTCATTGCCACCCCAGTTGGGGGAAGTGATAACCATGCTGGAGTTAATGGCGCCTTTGAGCAAAGTAATAACATGGGAATATCCAGGGGCAGCTCTATCATGAGGCCAACTGAGGCGGTGGCCTCAGGCAGCAGTGTGCACAGGGCAGCATTCCGACAATGGTGGCACTCCTGCTCTGTTTTAATTTTGTATTTTTACGCTTCTGGCCTGCCTCTGCCTTCAGGAAGGCAGAGGCAGGCCAGAAGCGGCAAAATATAAAATTAAAACAGAGCCGGAGAGTTGTGCATTGAGTGCGTGTTCCTTGGAGAGCAGGTAGGTGCTGCTTGTAAGTTCCGATCTCACACTGCAGGCAGGCCTGACCCTGCTCGGCCTCCAGCAGACGCTGCTGTAGCTCATGCACCTCCGGCTCACCCTCCCTGGTCCGGTCTTACATGCGACTTCACTCTTCTGTCACCGCTCGCAACTCATCCTCCAGCCGCACCACCTGCTGCTGCCTGTCCTGGATAAGCTGGCCTGACTCCATAGAAAGCTGCAGCAGTTCAATTTTTCTCCTGGCTCAGTCACTCCAGCTGGTCACACAGCTCTTCCGCCTCACCTCGCCGCCGCTGGTCCTCATGATTCCTTGCTTATGCCTGCTGCTCCTCGATGATGGCATCTATCAAGAATCTATGCAGTTCGTCCTCTAGCCACCCAATGCGCTCTTCCCGCTTTTTTAGGATGAGCACCTGGGCCTCACTCTCTTCTTTCAGCTGTGCAAGCCAGGAGCTCGTCGTGCTCCCACAGAGCTCGAACCCATTCCATGTTCTTCACTTGCAGCTGTTTCAAGAGCTCCTGCCCTCCAGTTTCCACTGCAACCGGGCGCGTTCAGTTCAGCACGCTGTCTTTTCTACTCCTCTTTGAAACTGATCATTTGCTGGTGGGGAATAATAAAGCTACACATAGATGATGAACAGGAAAATAAGATTAGGATCCAAAAGGAGCCTTGATAAGGTGGGTTTTTAGCTTGGATTTGAATAGTGCCAGAGATGGAGCCTAATATACTGACATTGTAACTTAAACTTGGTAATGTACATTAAACAGGGACATTGATTGATTGGATTCTTCTGTGGCAATGGAGAGTTAAGTGACTTGCCCAAGGGCACAAGGAGTGATAGTGGGAATTGAATCCTAGTCTCTTAGGGCCTGATATTCAACTATGCTGATTTTGGAAGGGCTATGAGCCTCATCGGCACATAACCCTCCCTGCCGATCCCTAAACTGGATATTCAATGCCTTGGTGACGGCACTGCATATCCGGTGATCGCCACAAAAGCCAGAAGCTGCTGATGCTAACCGGGCAGCAGCAATATTGGATGCTATCCTGTTTGCCTATCTTTAAGGCGCAGATTGCTAAGGTTTTCCTCACTTATCTTTAAGGCACATTTTGCTAACGGGGCATCATCTAATATCCCTGCTGCTCAGCGCCATTCTCCACCCCAGAACGCCCCCAACATGCCCTGATGCTAACCGGATAGCATCGGAGCACGTAGGGCACTTAGGAGGGGGTATCCAATGGTACTAACCAACAAAGGCATCTCCTAGGCTGTAAACTGTGTAGATGCCTTTCGAAAATCAGGCCCTTGGTTCCTAAGCCAGAGCCCTAACCATTAGGCTATTCCTCTATTCCTAGTACAGGAGAATGTTTGTTTGTTGGTGAGATGGCCAGAATCAGATTTTTTTTTTAAATTAGATATTGAGTTTTGTGGGTGGATGTCCTAGTTCTGCTCTGCATCCGTTATTGAGGGAGGGGGTTCTGTGAATGCAAAATATATGTTCAATAAGAAAAAAATAACAACCATAACACAGTT
This sequence comes from Ichthyophis bannanicus, assembly GCA_033557465.1. Lineage (NCBI taxonomy): Eukaryota > Metazoa > Chordata > Amphibia > Gymnophiona > Ichthyophiidae > Ichthyophis > Ichthyophis bannanicus. The sequence continues at coordinate 33,644,433 of CM066041.1, read as the reverse complement.
TATAACAACAAAATAAAGATGAGTTATGATTTGGTATTTTAAACTGCAATAGTTCTTGTTCTCTCTTTTAGTAATGTGGTGTGCGAACATCTCTTTATTTCCTCCACATTATCTAATTCACTTTTTATTTATTTATTTATTTTATTTATTTATTTACATTCTCTTATATACCGCGCTATTCTGCATCAGTGCGGTTTACATTGAACAAACTGAAATTACATTGAACAGGGCATTATAACTTGGAGATAACTATATTACAGGGAACATGGGCTATGGAGGGTTAAGTGGCTTGCCCAAGACCACAAGGAGCACCTGTGGGACTAGAAACCCCAGTCCTTCCGGCCCAAGGTTGCTGTCCTCTAGTGGGATTTGAACCCCCAACCTTCCAGCCTGAAGTACCTTGCCCCAACCATTAGGCCACTCCTCCACTCCACTTTTTGATTCGGTTCAGTCCCTGACTGCAGTTTTGAAAAAGCCTCACCCCTCCCCCAGCTCCAGGGGGGGGGGGGGGTGCCATCTCATCCCTCGCCTCAGGCAGCAGATTGCCTTGAGCCGCCCCTGGGAATATCTCAGTTGGCAATAGGATCTTTATCCCTGGTGTCATTCCCTACTGAGGCTGGAGAAGTGGTTAATAATGGTCCATCTGTTACTCCCTTAAAGCCGGTGAGTTTTCCTGGGGTTTTGGGAGGGACTCTCCTATTCCAGTGACCTCCCCTAGGGAAGTTACTAACGTGGAGATTTAGCATATGATGGCCAAGATGGAGGTCACTCTATCTGGCTGTCTTTCTCAATTATGTATGTTCTTTGGAAAGATTGTGAACAAGCTGGTCTCCCTTGAGGAGGAGATGAAGTCTCATGAGGGATTAATTAGTGTCACCAGGGGTAAAATTCAGTGAACACTGCTCTTGTGAGGGGCAATTTGTTACTAAAAATAAAGTGGAAAGTTAGAAAACACTCTGACGTTATTGAATCTTTGGTTTGTGACCTTTCCTTATTGTAATAGGATCTCTGCTATGGAGATGCTTAAGCACTATTTGGTACATGTATTACATTTTGAGGAGGATAGCCTCCCAGTTATATTAAATGCCTATTATGTTTCTTCTATAAAGAATATTGGTGGTGGTAGCCCGCTTCAATTGCCTGAAGGTGATTTAACTGCCCTCTTAGAGACTACTGTTGAGGAGACCACTAATAGGACAACAATGGTGGCCTTCTTTCAAAGTCTCCAGGATAGGGAGAAAGTTTTCTCAACCCTTTTTAAAGAGAGGTTGACAGCTTTCCATGGGAATAGAGTGTGTGCATATCCGGATGTATCTGTTAAAACCCAATTAGTTCAAAAAGGCTTTCTCCAATTGAAGCCTAGACTATATGACTGGGTATGGTCTTTTTGTTTTTTAAATATCCTAGAAAATACTTGGTTAAACGTCAAGAGGCTAATGTTGAAAACGATGCTTGATTGATTACTAGAATCCTCTTGGAATGTGTTATGGGTAAAATGAATTACGGTGCAAGTGGTGATGAGAAGGCAAAATTTCTGTGCAGTTTACTCTTTCTCACTGGATTGTTCTTTGTGTTATAATGTTGCGAACCCTGTTTCCCCCTTTTATAGAGTGTGCGCTTTGGTCCTATCATGAGGATGCTTTGTGGTGTTAAAGCATTATATAATGTTGGTTTGTATTTATTTTGGTAAACCTCAATAAATAGTAAATAAGAAAAAAAAGTGCAAATGTTGGAGCAGCTATTTATTTATTAAACTATTTTTCTATACCGCTAAATCTACAAGTCTAAGTGGTTTACATGGTAAACAACATGGCCAGACAGGGCTTTACATAGAACCATGCTGTTCATAGAACACTATGGACACATCACATAACCTCAGAGAATGTATAACAGCACATGATACCGCCTAAACACTGTATGTATAGAAAATGTTTTTGCATCACTGTATATAGTCCATCTTGTACATAGCTCAAACCACTCTAGCGCACAACACAACACACATTGTACATAGCTCAAACCAATCTAGCACACAATACAACACACACTCAACTAAATTTCTCCCTCACTGCATGCTTAACTCTCTCACTTTACCCGATTGTTTGCTGTGATACCACCTTGATTAATAAGATAAGGCGGTTTAGAAATACTGTTAAATAAATAAATTATAACATTATTTATAAGAATAAGACAGTGGAGTTTACTTTGTATATAAGTTAGCCTGATACAATGTCCTGCATGTCCCCCTCACCGTTTGTTTTATGTAAAACCCATGAGTTGTGCTGTAAACCGCTTTGATTTTAGGATAAGGCGGTATAGAAATCCTATTAAATAAATAAAATAAATTAAATAAAAAATAATACCCTTGCAAGGGTTTCAACATTTAACATAGAAGCGGGAGGGGGGAGGTATGCAAGGGAAGGTGGGGGTCCAGGCTTTCCAGAGCTAAGGACACAACAGCTCTGGATCTTTTTCCCATAGGGAAAGACTGGGATAAAGTAGCTCTTCAAGAAGCCATTTTCTTTCTCTCATTTTCTTAGATCTAATGATGTTGTTTTCAAAGGCTAGTTTTTAAATACTGACGCAGAGCAACTATTCTCTGCCATGTTTTATCTCTCAGAGAATGCTGGGAACCTTGTCAGAGAAGTAAAACTTGTATTCATACTGGGTTGTGCATATTTTAGTTTCAAAGTTCAGTCAGACATCTAATTTAGAATAGGGCTGTGGGATTTTGTTTCTAACATTTATCTGGAGCAGGGCAGCAGCCTCTGACAGGGCTCTCCTACGCATCCTCTTTGTGCTTTGCGTACTTTCATTTTCATTATCCAAGGATTATGGCCTTGGCAGTGACTGGAGCGATATAGTTTTTCTTAGATTTTACTCCCATCCTCCAATCTTTCCTTATGAAAAAATTCTTTGGTGATTACTGACAAAATGTTCCTTTATTAACTTGGAGAATTTACTGCACATTTGCCAGTCACAAGTCCATTTCATAAAGGGATAATAATATTGTATGGAGTACAGTCACACTTCTTCAACATTCAGCTGCTCATTCCTACTGCTGCCAGACCAGCGTTTTCTACAGACTGACCGCAATTTAAATTTAAATTTATTTACTTAATATACCACTCTTTATTTAAAAAAAATTAAGTGGTTTACAATGTCATTAACGATTAAATAAAATCAGCTCCCCCACATATAAAACAAATCCTCCCTCCACCACCATAAATATAAAACATCAAGCATCCCCAACTCATCCTTTCCTCTTCTCCATCGCCTCTCAAGGTCCCGTCCCCGTTTTTTCCAATTAAAAGTTCCTAATTTAATTCTACAAATGATTGGCCAAAAAACCCATGACTTCAGGAAATGCATCTCCTCCCTTAAGTCACCTGGTAGCGCATTCTACCACTCAGGCCCTTGATAACTGAAAACACATTCTCTAATAACCCGGGAACTATATTAAAGCCTTACTGATGACAGTAGAGTATGGTACAGTTAGTAAGAGCTCAGCCTATCCGCCAGATATCCAGGTTGCCCCATACCAAAGGCTTGATAGACCATACACAACTTTGAACCAAATCCTCCATACAACTGGCAACCAGTGTAATTGCTTAAGAAGAGGCATAGCGTGCTCCCATTCCTGCACCCTCCAAAGTGGTCCAGCCACCGTGTTTTGTACCAGCTGGAGCCTCTTTACCTCCCATATACAGGGAGTTAAACTCAGTGGATCATAGTGCTCCACTTTGCACAAATGAGGCAAAATTACTCCAGTGGAGACTAGTCATGTTTTCTAACATTGTAGGATGTCAAGCAACACTAGAAGAGCAGGATGGCAACCAGCAAGTGTGTCTCCCTGCTGACCCACTGAATGATGCATCAATGAACTTCTGAAAGTAGTGGAGATCAATAGGTTACATTAATATCTCGGTAAAATGGATGGATGTAAACACCTCCCCTGTAGCTCCTTTGCACTTTCCACTGTTTTTCTAAACTTTGGAACACTGGCAGTTACTAAATGTTTTCCCACTGCAGCTTCCCTTGCCCCTTTTCTTTCCTTCCTTGCAGAGACATACAGGTGTAATATGGTGAACCTTTTCAGTGACCTCACTTGATTCAGCCTTTCACTGGTGTTTAAAGGGAGGATTATCACCTAAAAGTAAGTTTAAAAATGTATTAAGTTAGTCCAATAAAAAAAATAACCTGAAATTCTTTTGTTTGTTAACCTTTATTGTTGTAATTCCAACATAGATTTGAACATATATATATGTGCATCTTTCAATCTTCATACAAGCTAAATGGAGTTGGTAATTGTATCAGTTTAGGGTACAAGGAACCCATCAGATTATGGGGTTCTATTAAATCCCACTAGGGTTGTGCACTTAATGTGCATTTTTAATACACAGTAACTGCAAAGTCTACATGTTAACTGTTGGAGGCATGACCAGCATGTTCCTGGCAGTTAACGCATGACTGAATATGTTAACATGCAATGCAATTAACGTGGGTGCAACTGACAATACCCACAGAGGTATCATTAAGTGCACCTGTGCTAATTACCACATTAACGGTGATCACATGCTAATTTGCTTCCCATGTTCACATTCTGCCCATGGCCGGTGCAACCAATAGGTGAACTAGGTGGCTGCTCTCTCTCTGTCGCAGAGAAAAGAATCCTAAGTGAAAAATACAAGCAATATGTGGATATGCATTTAAACTAGAAAAAGAGGGTGACAGATGTGGAAGGTCAAGCTCTGGACATCACCCCCTGCAAAAGCAGATTAATATCAGAAACAGCCACACATTTAAACCACACATCATAAACAAGTGGGAAGATGTAGGCAGAACAAAATCAACGCTAAAAACACGCAAGCCAGTTAAATGCTGGAAAGCAATGAGCACAAATGCTAGAAGCTTAGCCAACAAAAGTTCCAGACTTAGAAGCCCTAATTGTGGAAATGGATTTGGACATTGTGGCCATTACAGAAACATGGCTAAACGAATTGCATGATTGGGATATACCCATACCTGGCTATAATCTATTCAGAAGAGACAGAGAAAATGGAAGAGGAGGAGGAGTAGCCTTGTATGTCAAAAGCAATATTAAAGCTACTGAAATGCAGGGTGCATGGGGAAAAGAAGAAGCGCACTGGATTGTTTTGGAAAGAGGAGATGGCACTGTCATCCATACTGCTGTACTCGTAGTCTACAGACCTCCGACTCAAATTGAAGAGATAGATAATGAATTGATTATAGATATTGCCAAGATAGCCACAAAGGGGGAAGCAATCATATTGGGCGACTTTAATCTACCTGATGTGATTTGGATTACTCCTTCTGCAAATCTGCAAAGAAGCAAAAAAATCGTGGATGCTCTCCAAGATGCGTTACTTAGACAAATGGTGATGGAACCAACCAGGGAAAGCTCAACGCTGGATTTGGTGCTCACCAACGGTGATAGCGTGTCGAATGTCTGGTGAGTGCCCCTGTGAGCAGCAGCGATCATCACACGGGGTGGTTTGAGATAAAAGCCATGGTACAGGCCAATCATAGCAAGCTCAAAGTCCTAAACTTCAAAAACACTGACTTCAATAAAATGGCCGAATACCTAAAGGAGGAGCTGACAGGGTGGAAGGAGATAAGGGAAGTGGAATTGCAATGGGCTAAACTAAAGGTGGCAATAAAAGGTGCAACAGATAAATATGTAAGAAAAGTAAACAAAAACAAGAGGAGAAGAAAACCTATTTGGTTTTCCAAAGAAGTGGCTGCTCAAATAAAGGCAAAAAACACAGCTTTCGCAAAATTCAAAAGCTCGCAAACAGAGGAACACAGAAATGAATACAGGATCAAACTCAAAGAGACAAAGAGAGAAATAAGGATAGCAAAATCAAAGGCAGAGGAAAAGATGGCTAAAGATGTGAAGTGTGATGACAAAACCTTCTTCAGGTATATTCGGGAAAGGAAGAAGATCAGAGGTGGAATTGCAGGACTCAGAAGTGCTGTGAACGGACTTGTGGAAAGTGACATTGAAAAAGCAAAATTGCTAAACAAATACTTCTGCTCTGTTTTTACTATAGAAAGTCCTGGAGAAGCACCACCTGTGACTCCCAAATATAAAAATGGGAATGAAGTAGTTAACACACCATTCACATAAGATGAGGTGTTAGAACAACTTGCAAAACTGAAAGTGGACAAGGCGATGGGACCGGATGGGATACATCCCAGGATACTGAAAGAGCTCAGGGGGGTTCTTGCAGGGCCGTTAAAGGATGTTTTCAACAGATCCTTGGAAACAGGAGAGGTTCCTCAGGACTGGAGAATGGCTGATGTCATACCTCTACACAAAAGTGGTGACAGGGAAGAAGTGTCAAACTACAGGCCTGTGAGCCTTACCTTGGTGGCGGGAAAAGTCATGGAGGCGCTCCTGAAAGAGCGAATAGTGAACTTTCTCAAAACCAACAGGTTGCAAGACCTGAGGCAACATGGTTTTACCAAAGGACGATCTTGCCAAACAAATCTGATTGAGTTCTTTGACTGGGTGACCAGGGAGCTAGATCAGGGGCATGCGAGGGATGTCATCTACCTGGATTTCAGCAAAGCCTTTGATACTGTTCCTCATAGGAGGCTTATCAATAAACTCAGTAGCTTGGGGATGGATCCTAAGATGGTAAATTGGATCAGAAATTGGTTGACTGACAGATGACAGAGGGTGATGGTAAATGGAGCTCACTCGGATGAAGGGAAGGTGATTAACGGGGTGCCCCAGGGATCGGTCCTGGGCCTGGCACTGTTCAATGTATTTGTGAGTGATATTGCTGAAGTGCTAAATGGAAAAGTCTGTCTTTTTGCAGATGACATGAAAATTTGCAACAGAGTAGACTCCCCTGAGGGAGTGGTTAACATGAGGAAAGATCTACAAAAGCTGGAAGAATGGTCAAATGCTTGGCAATTAAGATTTAATGCGAAGAAGTGCAGAGTCATGCACTTGGGTAGCAGAAATCCAAGGGAAATGTACGCAATAGGGGGCGAGAGGTTGGTGTGCACAGATCAGGAGAAAGACCTTGGTGTGATTATTTCTGAAGATCTCAAGGTGGCAAAACAATGCGACAAGGCGGTGGCAAAAGCCAGGAGGATGTTGGGCTGCATACAAAGAGGAATCACCAGCAGAAAGGAAGAGGTACTTATGCCACTGTACAAGTCACTGGTGAGGCCTCACTTGGAATACTGTTTTGGAGACCGTATCTTGCAAAGGATGTAAAAAGACTGGAAGCTGTTCAGAGGAAGGTGACCAAAATGATTTGGAGCCTGCGTCAGAAGCCTTATAAGAAGAGACTTGAAGACCTAAACATGTACACTTTGGAGGAGAGGAGGGACAGGGGAGATATGATTTAGACCTTTAAATACTTACAGAGAAATAATGAACAAACATCTTCCAAAGACGGGGAAGCGGTAAAACTAGTGGGCACAACAGGAAGCTGCAAGGTGGTAAATTGAAAGGCAATGTCAGGAAATAATTTTTCACGGAAAGGGTGGTGGATGCTTGGAATGCCCTCCCGATGGAAGTGGTGGGGGCAAATACGGTGATGGAATTCAAAATGGCATGGGACAGACACAGTGGATCCCTTTACAGCAACAGGATAAAATCAAAATAAACTGAACCATCTAATTTCTCAACAAATAGGGGTGTCCTGCATGGAGTGGTGGGTTCACCCCTAAACAGGGACATGGGGAGGGGTGGCCTGCACGGAGCGGCAGGTGCACCTACTCTTGCCATCGTGCTGGGCAGACTAGATGGACCATGCTGGTCTTTATCTAGCATACACCCAACCACGAACACATGAACCACTGTCAATGGATTTAAATATTGTAGATACAGTTTGTAGATAAGTTAAATTGGTGTACATAGTTACGCCCAGCTGAAACCCAAGTTTAAGTCTCCAGTTCATTGTAAATGCCTCTCTGGCACAATACTATTGTATGTAAACCGCTCTGATTTTTAAGAGTGCGGTATATAAGAACAATAAAATAAATAAATAAATAAAAGTTACTATGTTACTATGTTAGAGTGCCAGTGATCTAGGGGTGGTCCATTGCCACCATTACTGCCCCTCTCCATGACCTGCAGCGGCAGTAATGGCCTCAAACAGCCCCTGTTCGAAAGGGGGCGGAAGCGGCTTCCACCCCATATAAAAGGAAGTCGACACTAGAGGGGGTGGAAACAAACAGCCCCGTGGCACTGAACGTTTAAGGTAAGTGCCACGGGGCTTTTTGAGGCCATTGCCAGCACTGCAGGTCCCAGAGAGCGGCGGTGGCGATGGGGGCCGGAGAGGGGAGGCGCAAGGAATGAGGTTCACCTAGGGTGCCCCATCTCCTTGCACTGCAGAAGGCAGGCTCTTTGCTCACAGCACTCCCCAGGTGTTAGATCCCTCCCTTCCCACCCCTTGTGAGTAACCTTGCTATATAAAGCAATTCACCAATTAGCTTGTTGATAAAAAGAATCAATTTTTCTCCAGGACCAAGCAGGAAGTCAGTCCTCACATATGGGTGACATCGGTGCCGATGGAGCCCCCTGCGGAGCATTTCCCCAGCTTTCTAAGAAAGCCTTTGGGAATGCGGGCACGCATGCGCGGTCCCCTTCCTGCCTAAAGGTGCCATCTTTGCCAGTCTCTCTTTTTCCGTGGAGCCCGTCGGACGCTTGTCCTAGTCGCCCGGAAAAGTTGACTTTCTTCTTCAGCGATTCTTCGTTTTTTTCTCCGGTTCGACGCAGGTTCCCCTTCCCGTCGGGTTCGGTACACCGGTATCGAGCCCATCTTCTATTTTTTCGTTTTTTGCCCTTCGTGGCTGGCGTTCGCGCCTTTTTTTCTGTTTCCCTGGATAGCCGGTCCTTTGACCTCGCGGGGGCCCTTTTTTCCCCGATGGCTTCCAGTGGTTTCAAAAAGTGTGATCGGTGTAAGAAACTCATGTCTCTCACCGACACACACGACTGCTGCCTTCGGTGCCTGGGCCCGGACCACGATCCTCAGTCCTGTGGCCCATGTGGTAAAATGTCTACCAAGGCACTACGCAGCCGGCAGCATCAAAAGGAAAGGATTTTTTCAGACTCTGTCTCTGGCCGGGCCCGGACCTCGTCTGAGGCCTCGATGTCTTGAGAGTTGAATCCCGAGCATCGCCGGGGTTCCTCAGACAGGGGGTCCCCCGACCGGGAATGCAAAAGGAAGAAGCGGCTCGTGAGGGCGGCGTCGGAAGAGGTCCCTGGCTCCTCGAGGGCCAGGTCTCAGACCCCTGACCGCCGCCCCGGGCCTTTGGAGCTGGAGAAGCCGACCAAAATGCCTCGTGTGGAGTCAGAGTCCGTCGGACACGTAAGTCCTGTAGTCCTCGTGGACTCTCCTCCGAGGGAGCCGACGTCAGGCCCGGCGCCGCCGGGGCCCAAGTCGGGGGCTGCTGCGTCTCCTGAGCTGGGACTCAGGATGACAGCCTTGGAGTGCAGATTGTCTGCCTTCATGGAGCAGCAGTGGGTACTGATGACCAGCCTCGCTGGTGCATCTGTCCTGACCACCGGGACATTGACGTCGAAGTCGACCCCGGAGACCGAGCCGATACTCAAGACCATGAAGGCTCGAGGTCGTCCTTGGTCGCGGTCACCCTCGACCTCTCGTTCGGAACCGAGGGCGTCGATGCCGGTGCCTTCGGCGTCATGGCGGGTGCCACCGAGACCCATGTGGTCGGAGTCCCCCGACTCCTCCTCGGATGAATCTGCTTGGGAGACGGAGGACGAGGAGTCTCCCGATACCTTCCAGACTTGGTGCATCACATCGGACTCACCGCAGTCCGAACCCCGGAGTAGGTCCCCTCCGAAGGACACCTGGTTCTCGAAGTTCGTCCGGGATATGGCTAAGGCCTTGGCCATTCCCGCGGACCCCGAGGAGGAGCCTCGAGCCAAAGAGCTCGAGGCCCTTCAGTATGACTCTCCTCCGAAGGAGGCTTTTACTGTGCTGGTTCCTCTGATGCTGGAACGGCTCCTCTTCAGGATGTGGGAGGCACCGGCCTCAGCGCCGGTTTTAAGCAAGAGAGTCGATTCCATCTATCGACTCAGGAAGAGCCCTGGATTCCAGAAGATGCAGCTGCCGCACCATTCCATGGTGGTGGAATTGGCCATGCATTGTCTGAAAAGCCAGAAGATGCACTCTGCGGTGGCTCCCGGCAGGGAGGCCCGGAACTTGGATGCTTTCGGCAGAAAGTGCTTCCAGGGCTCGATGCTTGCTTGCCGTGTCCAGTCTTACCAGCTGTACATGGGCATGTACCTTCGGGACTTGGCCAAGGAAATGTCCGGGTTCGCGGCTGGCCTCTCCGGGGAACCTTTTCAGAGGTTCCAGTCATTGTCTACAGGTATCAGTATTGCTCTAAGTTCATGTCCCGAGCGGCCTACGATTGCTTCGAGGCTTCAGCCCGAGCAGCGGCAGCCGGCATCGCCGCTCGACGCCAGGCATGGCTGCAGTCATCGGACCTCGAGCCTTAGGTTCAGGACAAGTTGGTCGATGTCCCTTGCCGAGGTGAAAACCTTTTTGGCAAACCCATGGCCGAGAAGGCTGCTGAGCTCGAGACCGAGCACCTTACCCGGACCAGACTGTCCGGAAAGACCTCTGCCCCTTCTCAGAAAAAGAAGGGCTCGGGTAGGAAGGCGGCTGCCTACAAACCTTTCCCTCATTACCAGGCCTCCCCAGCTCCCCAACAGGGGCAGCAGGCCAAGGGGCAGGAACGTGGGCCCCGAAGGCAGCCAACCCCCCAAGCCTCCGGCTCCTGCTCCTACACAGCAGGGAGGGGGTTTTTGACTCCCTAAGCATAGCCTTTCCTCCTTTGCTGCCCCCTCTCTGCACAGGAGGTCGTCTGGCCCTGTTTGCCCACAGGTGGCCACCAGTAACAGGAGATGCATGGGTTCTGAGCATAGTCCACAAGGGCTATATGCTCCATTTCCAACAGTTCCCTCCTGCTTACTTCCCAGGAGAGCCTCCAAGGCCTCCCCTACACACAGACCTTCTCCTTCAGGAGCTTCAAGGCCTGCTTCTGGACAAGGCGGTGGAGCCTGTCCCTCCACACCTGAAAGGGCAAGGGTTCTACTCCAGGTACTTCCTGGTACCAAAGAGAACAGGGGGCCTCTGGCCCATTCTCGACCTCAGGAACCTCAACAAGTTCTTAGTGAAGGAAAAGTTCAAGATGCTTACTCTTGGAACGCTTCTGCCCTACCTCCAGCAGGGAGAGTGGCTATGCTCTTTGGATCTAAAGGATGCGTACACTCACATCCTCATTCATCCAGACCACAGAAAGTATCTCAGGTTCATTGTGGGAGGAAACCATTACCAGTACAGGGTACTGCCCTTTGGCCTCATCTCCACCCCAAGGGTCTTCACAAAGTGCCTAGCTGTAGTAGCGGCCTACCTCAGGAATCAGGGGGTATTTGTCTTCCCCTACCTAGACGACCTAGAAGATTGGTGGAAGACTCATCAACAACCTTCGCTATGCTGATGATACCACATTACTGGCGGAAAGTGAAGATGATCTGAAACATTTGCTTCTCACAATCAAAGAACATAGTCTCAAAATGGGCCTGCACCTTAATGTAAAGAAGACAAAGATCATGACAACTGGCATAATCAACAGGTTCATCGTCGAAGGAGAAGAAATTGAAATCGTGAATAACTTTAACCTACTTGGATCAACTATCAATAAAGAAGCAACAAGCAGTCAAGAAATCAGACGACTCATTGCTCTTGGCAGAATGGCTATGAAAGACCTAGATAAGATTCTCAAGAGCAGAGATGTCTCTCTCCATACAAAGATTCGACTTGTTCAAGCCATGGTATTTTCAATAACATCATATGGATGTGAAAGCTGGACAGTGAAAAAGATAGACAGGAAGAAAATTGATGCCTTTGAATTATGGTGCTGGCGGCGAATACTGTGTATACCATGGACTGCCCGAAGAACAAACCAGTCTGTACTAGAGGAGATCAAACCTAAGCTTTCTTTAGAAGCTCAGATGACAAGACTTCGACTTTCATACTTTGGACACATCATGCGGAGAGAGAGATCATTAGAGAAAGACATCATGCTTGGCAAGATAGAAGGTCAACGCAAAAGAGGAAGGCCAGCAATGAGATGGATCGATACAATAACAGCTGCTACGGGTACCAGTCTGTCAACAATAAGCCGCCTGACTGAAGACCGAACACAATTTAGGATAGCTATCCAGAGGGTCGCCATGAATCGACTCCGACTTGACGGCACTTAACAACAACAACAACAACCTAGACGACTGGCTTAGCAGGGGTCAGACTTACCAGGAAGCCAGACAGGCCACCTCCAGAGTGATGTCCCTCCTGCAACACCTCGGCTTTGTCATAAACTTCCCAAAGTCCACTTTGCTCCCCTCCCAGAACTTAGAGTTCATAGGAGCAAGACTGGACTCCAAGGAGGCGAAGGCCTTCTTGCCAGAGGACAGAGCACAGATGCTCATCGCCTTGGCACACCAATTTCTCACTGTGACAAGGGTGTCTGCCAAACTTTGCCTACAGCTTCTGGGCCACATGGCATCAACGGTGCATGTGACCCCCAATGCTCGTCTTTATATGCGGCCGGCCCAGTGGTGCCTCAGGACTCAGTGGCAGCAGGCCACAGGACACCTCACAGACAGAGTGTGGGTGTCCAAACCATTTGTAGACTCCCTTCAGTGGTGGCTACACCCCCCCAACTTACTACAGGGGGTGTCCTTTCAAGTTCCTGTCCCCACTGTGGTGTTGACCACGGATGCCTCTCTGCAGAGCTGGGGTGCTCATTGTGCAGACAAGTGCACCCAGGGCCTGTGGTCTCCAGCGGAGACCACTCAGCAGATCAACCTATTAGAGCTTCGAGCCATTCACTTGGCCCTCAAGGCCTTCTCTCACACCCTGGCTCACCAGTCTGTTCTGGTACAGACGGACAATCAGGTGGCCATGTTTTATGTGAACAAACAAGGGGGCACTGGGTCCAGACTCCTGTGTCAGGAAGCACAGGCCCTTTGCTCTTTCGCGCTCAAACACAGCATGGTGCTCAAGGCTGTCTACCTGCCAGGTCAAGAGAACTTCCTAGCAGACAGGTTGAGCAGGATTCTGCAGCCCCACGAGTGGCAGCTGCACCCATTAGTGGTTCAACGAATTTTTCTGAAATGGGGACTTCCATCCATAGATCTCTTTGCCAGTCCCCTGAACCACCAATTACCCAGGTTCTGTTCCAGGCAACCGCATCCCCTAAGAGTAGCAGTGGATGCCTTTCTCATTTCTTGGAACCAGGGCCTTCTCTATGCGTTTCCTCCCACGCCTTTGGTGGCCCGAACTTTGTTCACGATTGTAAGGGACAAGTCCTCGGTGCTTCTGGTAGCTCCCAGATGGCCGAGGCAACCCTGGTTCCCACTTCTGCTTCAACTGGCAGTGGACACCCCATTGCCTCTGGGGTTACAGCCCGATCTCCTATCTCAGGATCAGGGTTTTCTTCTACACCCCAATCTCAAATCTCTCAATTTGATGGCCTGGAGGCTGCAAGGGTAGTGTTAGCTCCCTGGGGCCTGCCTCAAGAAGTGGAGGAGGTGGTATTAGCCTCTAGAAAGCAATCCACCAGGAAAACCTATGCCCTGAAATGGAGAAGATTCTCCTTGTGGTGTCAAGAACACCAGGCAAATCCCTTCTCCTGCACTGTACCAGTGGTGCTTCAATATCTCTTGCATTTGTCCAATCAGGGCCTTAAGTCTAATTCTGTTCGGGTACACCTCTCTGCGCTGGCAGCTCACCACTCACTGGTGGAGGGACACTCCTTATCGGTTCACCCTTTGGTGTCCAGGTTCCTCAGAGGCTTGCTTCTGCTCAAGCCGCCTATCCGTCCACCAGCCCCTGAGTGGGAGTTGAATGTGGTCTTGCAACAGTTAACTCGCCCACCTTTTGAACCAATGGCTACATGCCATCTTCGCTTCCTTTCTTGAAAGACTCTCTTTCTAGTGGTCTTAACCTCGTCCAGGCGAGTAAGTGAACTTCAGGCCTTAGTCTGTGATAGGCCTTACACTTGTTCTACAGGAACAGGGTAGTCCTTAGGACTCATCCTAAGTTCCTCCCTAAGGTTGTCTCCTCCTTCCATCTCAACCAGGAGGTGGTTCTTCCAACATTCTTCCCTAGGCCCCATGCTAGCCGGGCTGAGACAGCCCTGCATACCTTGGACTGTAGAAGGGCCTTGTCCGTCTACCTTGAGCGTACGCAGGGGCATAGAAGGGCTACTCAGCTCTTCGTATCTTTTGACCCTAATAACTTAGGGTTGCCTGTTGCCAAGCGTACCTTGTCCATCTGGGTGGCTGACTGTATCACCTGGGCTTACAGGGCAGCAGACCTTCCCTTGCAGGGTCGGGTCACGGCCCACCATGTCAGGGCTATGGCTGCCTCAGTAGCTCATCTCCGCTCTGTACCGTTGGCAGACATCTGCAGGGCTGCAACTTGGTTCTCAAGCCAGACTCATGCAGCCCATTACTGCCTAGAGAGGGAGTCCCGTAGGGACAGTGCTTTCGGTCAGGCAGTGCTCCGGAATCTCTTCGAGGTTTAGGCAACTCCTACCCTCCAGCCCTCTGGTTGGGCTACCGGTGGAGGTGTAGTCCAGTGAAATCCTTTTCTCTGATGCTGTGGCTAGAGGGAGCTCATTTTTCAGCTCTGGGTCCCCGGTATCCTGAAGCTGGGGAGTCCCATATGTGAGGACTGACTTCCTGCTTGGTCCTGGAGAAAGAGTAGTTACTCACCTGTAACAGGTGTTCTCCAGGAGCAGCAGGAATCAGTCCTCACAACCCTCCCTCCTCCCCTTGAAGTTGCAGTTGTACATAGTTTATTGTTTGCTTTTTAAGTGCTGTTATTAGCTATGTCATTTGACTGGCAAAGATGGCATCTTTAGGCGGAAAGGGGACCGCGCATGCGTGCCTGCATTCCCAAAGGCTTTCTTAAAAAGCTGGGGAAATGCTCCGCAGGGGGCTCCATCGGCGCCGATGTCACCCATATGTGGGGACTGATTCCTACTGCTCCTGGAGAACACCTGTCACAGGTGAGTAACTACTCTTTTTTACTAGTTGGAAAGAAAAAGCTTGGACTCTGGGAACATAAGAACATAAGATATGCCATACTGGGTCAGACCAAGGTCCATCAAGCCCAGTATCCTGTTTCCAACAGTGGCCAATCTAGGTTATACGTACCTAGCAGTTTCCCCAAAAGACACAGGTTCCACAATGCTTGTACTGGGTCAAGCATTGATATCCTGGGTCCCTTCTTAATAATGGTTTATGGACCTTTCCTCCTGGAACTTGTCCAAACCTTTTCTAAACCCAGCTACACTAACAGCCTTTACTACATCCTCTGGTAACAAATTCCAGAGTTTGATTACACGTTGAGTGAAAAAATATTTTCTTTTATTAGTCTTAAATAGTTTACCCTGTAGCTTCATTGCAGAAACTCGGGCCCATTGCTCTGTAGCATTCTCAGAAGTTCTACCTGTTCATGGTAACGGTGCAGAAAGACTGCATCGCATAAACAACTTTAATACATGGCTCCAAACCTGGTGAAAACAAGAAGGATTTAGATATATAGGTGACTGGAGAAACACATGGATCAACAAGAAACTATACTGTACTGATGGACTACATCTCTCCGCTGCAGGGAAAAGGATCCTAAGTGAAATATTCAGGCATTATGTGGACAGGCATTTAAACTAGGGGAAGGGGGTGATGGATGGAGAAGGACAAATTCAGTACATCACTCCCAGCAAAAGAAAAACATTGGAAACAGCCATACACTTGAACAACACATCAATGGCAAGCGGGAAAGGGTGTGTAGAACAAAGCCCATGCAAAAGGCAGGCAAGCCATTCATTCAACAAATGCTGGAAACAATGTGTACAAATGCACAAAGCCTAGCCAACAAAGTTCCTGATCTGGAAGCCCTAATGGTGGAAATGGACTTGGACATTGTGGCCATTACAGGAACATGGTTTAACGAGTCGCATGAATGGGATATAGCCGTAGCTGGCTATAATCTATTTAGAAGAGAAAGAGAGGGTAGAAAAGGAGGAGTAGCCTTGTATGTCAAAAGCAATATTAAAGCTGCTGAAATGCAGGGGACGTAGGGAAAAGAAGCGCTGTGGATTGTGTTGGAAAGAGGAGATGGCACTATCATCCATACTGGTGTGGTCTACAGGCTTCCAACTCAAACCGAAGAAATGCATAGTGAATTGATTGTTGATATTGCAAAGATAGCCATGAAAGGGGGAAGTAATCATATTGGGTGACTTTAATCTACCCGATGTGGATTGGAGTCTTCCTTCTGCAAATCTGGAAAGAAGTGAAAAAATTGTGGATGCCTTCAAAAATGCGTTACCTAAACAAATGGTGATGGAACCAACCAGGGAGAGCTCGGTGCTAGATTTAATGCTCATCGATGGAGATAGCGTGTCGAATATCCAAATGGGCGCTCATGTGAGCAGAAGCGATCACCACATGGTGTGGTTTGAGATAAAAGCCAAGGTGGAATCCAATCACAGCAAGTTCAACGTCCTAGTCTTCAAAACCACTGACTTCTGTAAAATGGCTAAGTACCTGAAGGAGGAGTTGACAGGATGGGAGGGGATAAGGGAAGTGGAATTGCAATGGGCTAAACTAAAGGAGGCAATAAAAGGTGCAACAGATACATACGTAAGGAAAGTAAATAAAAACAAGAGGAAAAGGAAACATGTTTGGCTCTCCAAAGAAGTGGCTGCACAAATAAAGGCAAAAAACTCAGCTTTCACAAAATTCAGAAGCTTGCAGACAAAGGAACACAGAA
The DNA here is from genome assembly GCA_033557465.1 of Ichthyophis bannanicus. Taxonomy (NCBI): domain Eukaryota; kingdom Metazoa; phylum Chordata; class Amphibia; order Gymnophiona; family Ichthyophiidae; genus Ichthyophis; species Ichthyophis bannanicus. The sequence goes on along the minus strand of CM066041.1, from coordinate 33,627,571 downwards.
AAGAATACAAGATCAAACTAAAAGAGGCAAAAAGAGAAATAAGGATAGCAAAATCAAAGGTAGAAGAAAAGATGGCTAAAGATGTGAAGTGTGGTGACAAGACTTTTTTTAGATATATTCGGGAGAGGAGGAAAATTAGAGGTGGAATTGCAGGACTCAAAAGTGCTGGGAACGGATTCGTGGAAAGTGACATTGAAAAAACGACAGTGCTAAACATATACTTCTGCTCTGTTTTCACTAGAGAAAATCCTGGAGAACGACCACCTGTGATTGACAAATATACAAATGGGAATGGAGTAGATACCACACCATTCACAAAAGATGATGTGTGTTAGAACAGCTTGCAAAACTGAAGTGGACAAGTCTATGGGACCAGATGGGATATATACCCCAGGATACTGAAAGAGCTCAGAGAGGTTCTTGCAGGGCCTTTAAAGGATGTTTTTAATAGATCCTTGGAGAGAGAAGTTCCACGGGACTGGAGAAGGGCTGATGGGGTACCTCACCACAAAAGTGGTAATAGGGAAGAAGTGACAAACTACAGGCCAGTAAGCCTTACCTCTGTGGCAGGAAAGGTAATGGAGGCGCTCATGAAAGAGTGAATAGTGGACTTCCTCAAAACAAACAGGTTGCATGATCCAAGACAACATGCTTTTACCAAAGGATGATCTTGCCAAACAAATCTGATTGTGTTGTTTGATTGGGTGACCAGAGAACTAGAATGAGGGCATGCGATGGATATGATCTACCTAGATTTCAGCAAAGCCCTTGATACTGTTCCTCACAGGAAGCTTATCAATAAACTCAACAGCTTGGGGATGGGTCCCAAGATGGTGAACTGGATCAGAAATTGGTTGACTGACAGACAACAGCAGGTGATGGTAAACGGAACCCACTCAGATGAAAGGAAGTTGATTAGCAGTGTGCCCCAGGGTTCGGTCTTGGGGTCGGTACTTTTCAATATATTCTATAAGTGATATTGCTGAAGAGCTGAATGGAAAAGTCTGTCTTTTTGCAGATGACACCAAAATTTGCAACAGAGTGGACTCCCCTCAGGGAGTGGAGAACACGAGGAAAGATCTACAAAAGCTGGAAGAATGGTCTAATGCTTGACAGTTAAGATTTAATGTGAAGAAGTGCAGTGTCATGCACTTGGGAAGCAGAAATCCAAGGGAATTGTATGTGATATGGGGTGAGAGATTGATGTGCATGGACCAGGAGAAAGACCTCGGTGTGATTGTTTCTGAGGATCTCAAGGTGGCGAGACAGTGTGACAAAGCAGTGGCAAAAGCCAGAAGGATGCTGGGTTGCATATAGAGAGGAATTACCGGCAGAAAGGAAGAGGTATTAATGCCACTGCCAATGGTCGCTAGCAGTTCATCCCAAATTGCGTCCCTCAGAGATGGAACAGAGAGCCTCCAACAAGGACAATGACATGGTCAAGCTTTGGTACTCACCCCCCTGAGAGTCCCAGGTATAGGATCCATGTGGGCTCAGCTTTACTCCCCTGAAACTGCTTCACTGGCTGGGTTTATTTTAACAGCATTGTGTGAAAGGTGGCTGGCAGGCAGATCCCTCTGAGAGCCTTCTGCAATCTTTGGGAGAGAGCAGGGGGGAAAGGAAGAGGAGGGAGGGGGCATTAATGTTGTGTGAGGCCGCTGTATTCCAGATTCTTCCAAATCCTTCCAATTTGTGGCTGCTCAACAGGCCCATATCATGATAAGAGCACAGAGCTGAACCAATTTTCCCTCCTCCTATGGCTGCCAAAAAAGACCGCAGTCTAGTGGAGCCTCCCACATCATGCTAAAGTGAGAGAGTCACCTGATATGTTCATGAGCATTTAATCAATGTATCTCTTTTCCTCTCAATCTTCAGATTTTCTACAGAAAGGAGAAAATTCATCCACCATCTGCTGGACACCTCTGATGGCTGAGGCAGATAGGAACACAGGAGTGATGCCATTGAAAGCTGGGCTTTTCACTGGTTCTTTATCTCCACCCATCTGCTGGTAGGGGAACACAACCCACTTGTCTGGACTAGTCTAGCAGGATAGCGTAGTTACTCACCTGTAACAGGTGTTCTGCAGGGACAGCAAGAATCAGTCCTCACATATAGGTGATATTGGCGACGATGGAGCCCGTGCGGAGCATTTCCCCAGCTTTCACAGAAAGCCTTTGGAAATGTTACCATGCATGCGTGGACCCCTTCTCGCCCAAGGGTACCATCTGCCTTAGTCAGATGACATAAGAAAAAGGACTTAAAACAATGTAGGGAGGCAACTCTAAGGGGAGGAAGGAGGGATTGTGAGGACTGATTCCTGCTGTCCCTGGAGAACACCTGTTACATGTGAGCAACTATGCTTTCTACAGGAACAAGCAGAAAGTCAGTCCTCACATATGGGACTCCCTAGCTCCAGGCTGCCGAGGATCGAACCATGACAGCACTACCAGCGACCCATCGAATAGCCGTAAGTTGCAGAAGGTGAGTCCTGACAGAGAGACTCTGCAAGACCTGTGCATTCAGCGACAACCTCACTCCAGTAGCCTGAACACAGAAGGGTCAGAGGGCAGGAGCTACCTACACCATGAGAATATTATGGAAGAAGGCGAAAGATCTATTTCTGGTAGATTGCGTGCATTTTGTCGCTTCCAAAGGTATAATAAGTGTGTTTGTAGCTACTGATCTCCTGAGTCTGTTGTTGGGGGTGGACGTGATGAGGGCAGTTAAGGATGAGGGGGCTATGAGGTTGATTGCTTTAAAAGTTAAGAGTAGTGCTTTATAGGTGAGTCTACTGTCCAACGGTAGCCAGTGCAACTCCATAAGTATGGGCGTGATGTGATCTCTTGTAGATAGGCCGCCGAGAATACGTGCTGCTGCGTTCATCACCATTTGCAGAATTCAACGTGTAATCAAACTCTGGAATTTTTTTTGGAGGATGTAGTAAAAGCTGTTAGTGTAGCTGGGTTTAAAAAAAGATTTGGACAAGTTCTTGGAGGAAAGGTCCATAAACCATTATTAAAAGGGACCCAGGATATCACTGCTTGACCCAATATAAGCATTGTGGAACCTGTGTCTTTTGGGGAAACTGCTAGGTACGTATGACCTAGATTGACCACTGTTGGAAACAGGATACTGGGCTTGATGGACCTTGGTCTGACCCAGTATAGCATATCTTATGTTCTTACCTAGAGAACAGCAACCCTAGAATGAAGCATAGTGTTATCAGCATCATGTTTTGGGGGTGTCTCTCATTGGCAGGGACTGAAGCACTTATCAGGATAGAGCAGAGAAAGCTGAAAGTGGAACAGAAGTTCACTTTTCAACATGACAACAACCTGAAGCATACAGCCAAACTCACAGATGGATAGTCTCATTCCGGTGTAAGAAGCTGGATGCGAGGAAACTTGACATAGATGGTAAAGGAGAAAAACACCAGAAGAGCATCAATAATAGAAGGGTCAGTTGCAAGAATTCTGTGAATCATGTGGCGAGGGAGAATATCCTGAAATACCAAGAAATGCAGTCAGAGACCAAGAAAATGTGTTAGAAAGATACAGAAATATCTCCTATTTTACTGGGAGCCACAGGCCTGATTAAGAGGAATTTCCAATCACACCTTGATAAATAACATGTTATGAACTCCAGAAGTCTCACTTTGGCATGATGCAAGTACTATACCAAGTATTAGCAGTAAATTTGATTGACTGACTGAGACCAGACTCCACATACCCTGACTTACGAATGAGGTTCATGACTGTCATGGTATCTGCAGAACTAACCCATTTGGATAAACAACAAGCCTACAGTAAAGTGGTTAAGGAACAAAACCATTAATGTCTGAGTGGCTTACTCGGATCCTCAATCCAATCAAAAATCTATGGTATGACTTGTAGATTGCTTCCACAAATACTCCCCAAGGATGACAGAACTTAAAGTTTTGTACAGAATTGTCTAGTGTTGACAAATCAAGTGTGTGAAGCTGGTTGAGACCTACACAGTAGCTGTAATCTTTGCCAAGGATGGTTTTACCAAGTACTGATTAGAGGGGAGACAAGGGTATGTTTACAAAGCAGTAGTAGCGGCCTCCATGAGATATCGGAGCTGCGCCCCATTGAATTTTGGGTTTATCAAAGCAGTGTACAATAAATCAAAGGAAAAATGAAATTACAATTTATTTAAGGACAGGTATAAATAGAAATTTGTAAGATCACAGTACCAGACAGAATTCAATGGGGCTGCGGCTTTGATATCACACGGAGGCCGCTACCGCTGCTTTGTAAACATACCCCTTAATCCAACTGTTGCACATCAGTTTTATTCTTTGATCATATGCTTGACCCCCAGCAAACGTTTCCCTAAAAGATGTGGAGTATGCTGTGTTGATTCATAGGAAATACCTCATTATTTAAATATATATTAATAAATAACTTAGCGCCAACTATACTCAATACACTCATCAAGATAGAAATAGATAAAAGATCACAAAGAAGTAGAAACACTAACACTATAGCAGTACCAAAAGACTACACAAAAGCAAAAAAACAAACCAACATGAGAGCATTCTCACACTCAGCTCCTATCCTCTGGAACAACCTTCCTGACAACATTCGCTCACTATCAGACATAAAGGAATTTAGAAAAAAACTGAAAACCCATTTATTCTCTTTACATTACAACCAAGGATCAGAGACTGGTCAGACGACACAAAGAGACGCAGGTTAACTACTACAATTCAAACAACATATATCCACGTGTCTGAAGCTTATATAAAGTATACAACCACACGTGACATATGATACAATTTGTATATATTTACTATGTATATATGTTATAATAGTTTAATAATTTACTGTTTAAACTTTATACTGTTATCTGTACCTAGTTCATCTGTTCTATGTAAAATGACTTGGTATGATACTATTCATACCATATAACATACTGTTCATTGTAAACCGCACTTGATACTTGTGAAAGAGTGGTATAGAAATAATTGTTAAATAAATAAATAAATAAATAAAATAAATATATGCAAGTCTGATGAACTGACACAACAAAATGTGAAAAAATATTCAAGGGCTTGTGTTTCTAAAGCAGTCAGTATTAATTATATACTCTTATATGATATCAGCTGTTATATATTTGCTTGGAAACAGAAGCACTTGAACATAAGACCATAAGAAATGCCATACTGGGTCAGACCAAGGTGCATGAAGCCCAGAATCCTGTTTCCAACAGTGGCCAATCCAGGTCACAAGTATGTGGCAGGTTCCCAGAAAGGTACATAGGTTCCACAATGCTTGTCCCAGGATAAGCAGTGAATTTCTGTATCTTATTTAATAATGGTTTATGGACCGTAATTCCAGGGACTTGTCCAAATCTTTTTTAAACTCAAGTCCGTAATGTCACGCTCAAGTACAACACATCAATAAACTGGAGTACATCACACACTTGTAGCCCCACAGTATAGCCAGGTCTCAGACTGATATTGCACTCATAACCAGACTTACGTCCAGTAAATCGGTGCTATAATTTGCATCAATGACCTCAATATTTTCTACGGCTATAGTGTGTGATTAATAATTAAAGTGAATAAACTTATCTTAAAAATGCACCATCAATGCTCTATTCGGCAAGGAAAACGGATCCCGACGCTCTAATCAGGCGCCACTACGGCGTTTCAAAAGGATTTTCATCAGGAGATCCTCCCCGTGCATTAAAATGTGCCCTACAAAAAACAAACACATGCCTTAAAAACCCATCGAAATAAAAACTACCGATGGTACATATCACCTATAAACCATTAAAAACCTCCAACTTACTTTAGGTGATGCTGCCCGCGTCCTAAATGCTCCTTTCTCTCATTCATTAAACTTCTCATGGCTTCTCAAGACGCCGCGCATGCGAGATGGAACTGACTCACCCTATTTCAACTCCTCCATATTATTACCTACTCAAACTCAGCTGTGCTTAGTTCTATTGAACTGCCCCTCACGATCACATGACGGATTAAGTCAAAACAACCCCGCTTACTCCAGCCATAACAGGCCATTACATCTAATAATCCTATCTACAAGTGAAACACAGACTAATTCAAAAAACTGTTTTAAAGGACCCTACCATCCTAAAAAACTAGATTGAACGAACTGGAAAATAAGAGGAAAACCCCTCCCGACCCTGTAGGGTCCCTCCATAAAACTCTCCATCCGAACCATTATTCAGTTCCAACTAAGGGAACTTGTTTATCAGCAAGCGCCGAATTAAACTACTGTAGTATTTCCGATGTTATCCAGTTACATATTCAATGAATGTGTGATCACTCCGAATCTGCCACACACATTTATATAACAAGTCTCAAATACACACTTGCCAGTCAATAGCAGCATTTAATCCTCCAGGAGAAACCGTGCCTAACCGATATATCCAACGCTGTTCCCGTGTCAGCAGGGTCTCATCTAGAGTTCTACCCCCCTCCGATCTCAATATCTGTTCTATGGCAAAAAACCTCAATTGTGCAAAATCATGGCCCTGCGAAATGCAGTGTGCCACAATCGGGGCCTTGAGTCTACGACCTCTCAAACAGCTTCTATGCTCTCTTACTCTACTTTTCAAAGGTCGTAAAGTTTTACCCACATACATCGAACCGCAGGGACATATAATGCCATAGATTACTGCTGCAGAAGTACATGTTGTGCTGGTCCGAAGGTTAAAACTAGACCCATGATATTGAAACTGGGTTTGTTCTAGCGTAACCACGCATATGTCACAGTTGCCACATTTTTTATGGCCCCCTACCAACGGACTATGTTCAAGCTCTGGAAGCACTGAGGGGCTAAGGTATTCTTTCAAATTCCTCCCCCTCTTCCAGACACAACGGATCTTTTTAGCTTCTAAGCCCGGGACAAGCGATAACACATTCCTATGTTTATACAGAAGTTTTTGTATATAGAAACTCATGGGAGAATAGGTGGTTATTAAATTAATAGTGTCTGTTTCCATTTGGTCCTTAATACGGGGCTGATTCATTTGCAATAATCCTGGTCTATGATTATACAACGCTCTCTTATACGCCCTGTAGACTATTGATTTAGGATATCCTCTCTCCAGAAAATCATTTTTAAGAGTTTCCGCCCGGCGCTTAAAGTCCTGGGTATCAGAACAGTTCCGCCTAAAGCGTAAGAACTGTGAAAAGGGAAGAGCATCCTTCAGATGTCGGGGGTGCCTACTAGAATAATGAAGAAATGTATTTCTATCAGTGGTTTTTTTAAATACAGACGTTTGCCAAACTCTAGAGCCCCTACAGACATGCACGTCCAGATACGTAATCTCATTCCTGTGATAGGTATAAGTAAATTTAATGTTGCTATCCCGCTGATTAATCCATGCAAAAAATTCCAACAGTAGTTCCTGCGATCCTTTCCACAAGACAAACACATCGTCTATATATCGTCTCCATACAATTAAATTATGCTTGTAGGGAGACTGGGATATCCAGCGTGTCTCAAAAGTCTGTGTTTCACTTGTAGATAGGATTATTAGATGTAATGGCCTGTTATGGCTGGAGTAAGCGGGGTTGTTTTGACTTAATCCGTCATGTGATTGTAAGGGGCAGTTCAATAGGACTCAGCACAGCTGAGTTTGAGTAGGTAATAATATGGAGGAGTTGAAATAGGGTGAGTCAGTTCCATCTCGCATGCGTGGCGTCTTGAGAAGCCATGAGAAGTTTAATGAATAAGAGAAAGGAGCATTAGGACGCGGCAGCATCACCTAAAGTAAGTTGGAGGTTTTTAATGGTTTGTAGGTGATATGTACCATCGGTAGTTTTTATTTCGATGGGTTTTTAAGGCATGTGTTTGTTTTTTGTAGGGCACATTTTAATGCACGGGGAGGATCTCCTGATGAAAATCCTTTTGAAACGCCGTAGTGGCGCCTGATTAGAGCGTCGGGATCCGTTTTCCTTGCTGAATAGAGCATTGATGGTGCATTTTTAAGATAAGTTTATTCACTTTAATTATTAATCACACACTAGCCACTGCCATGGCATTGTCTGAAAACACTCGAACCAAGCAGCCCTCAGCAAGGGGCTGGAAACGCAGAAGGACCCAGTCAATAGCGTGGAGGCAAGGAAGGAACTATTTATTACCACTCTTGTATTACAAAGCCAGGCCCGACACAGGCCGTGTTTCGCTTATGTCTTCATCAGGCTTATGGCTACAACATAAAAACAACGTTAAAAACATTCATAATCTGTAAAAACAAATCATAAACTGGGTCTGTTGTGTGGCGCGTGGTTCGTGCTTGTTTGTTGGAAACACAGAAGGGCCAACCTGATGGCCCTTGCCTCGAGATGGTTGATGGACTACACCGTTTCCCTGTGGTTCCAACTGCCCTGAGCCATATGGTATTGACAATGGGTTCTCCAGTCCGAGAGAGACTGACCTCCATCGTCAGGAGGATCCAGGAGAAATACCAGCAGCATGCCCTTCCTTAGATGACAGGACCACTGCCACCACTTCAGGCTGGACCTCACCATCAACGGAGCCTGCTCTTGAACTCCGGAGACCGGGGACCAACGAGCCAGCGAGGACTGCTGGAGCAGTCACATGTTAGCACATGCCCATGGCACCGTCTCTATGGTCGCCGCCATCAATCCGTGCAGCTAAAGATAATCTCAGACTCTGGAAGCCCGCTGCACACAAAACACTGCCAAGTAATCCAACAGTCTTTTGACTTTTTCCTCTGGCAGGAAAACTCTGCTCACTTGAGTGTCGAAATGCGCTCCGAGAAAGTCCAGGCACTGAGAAGGCAATAGCTGGCTCTTTCCCCACTTCATCATCAAGCCAAAGCTTTCCAAAAAGGGCACCACTTGGGGCACCACCCAAGAAGATGCTTTTAAAAGGGAATGGGCCTGGATGACTAGTTGTCCAGATATGGATGGACACAGATCCCTTGGTGCCGCAGTGCCATGGCCACCACCACCACCACAACAACCTTAGAGAACGTCCTCAGGGTAGTGGATAGCCTGAAAGGGCGGGCGGCGAACTGAAAGTGAGAGCCAAGCATGGCACCACACAGATACCTCTGCTGAGCCACCTGGATCATGATATGAAAATATGCCTTAGCCAGATCCAGAGAAACCAAGAACTCCTTTCAGTGTACTGCTTGAATCATGGAGCACAATGTTTCCATTCGGAAGCACAGAACGCGCAAGTGCTCATTGACCCTCTTGAGGTTCAGAATGGGCTGAAAGGAACCATCCTTTTTGGGCACCATGAAATAGATGGAGTATCTGCCCTTGCCCCACTTGTCCGTGGGATGGGCACAACTGCCTTTAGGCACAAAAACTTGTCCAGTGTGGCCTGCAGACTGGTACTTTTGCGTGCAGACCCACACAGGGAGATGACAAAGGCATCTGGAATCGGCTCTTTGCACTCTAGGACATAGCTGAACTGAATGGTGTCTTTGGTAACCCGGGCCCATTCCTGAAAGAAAAGGCAAAACCTGCCTCCAACTGGAGGAAACTGGGAATAGGCCTCCAAACCTTCATTGTGCAGCCCGGAAGGGTCCTCCTCTGGAGGGAGCCAAGTCCCTGAGCCCATGCACTCCATGAAAAGACTGAGAATGAGTTAGAAGCCTAGAAGCAGAGGGAAAGAGAGGTTTTCCAGGTCGGCAATGCTTAGAGTCTGAGACCCCTGGAAATCTGGCCGGCGCAGCCTTGGTGAACAGGCGGAAGCTGACAAGAAAGGGGCACCAGTCCACTTCACAGGCCTCTTGGACTTGTCCTCTGGAAAGCAGTAGGATTTTGTCTCACCCAGGTCCTTCACCAGCTTCTCCATATTGGCTTCAAACAGAAGCTTTCCCTTAAAGGCCAGTTGGGTCAACCAGGCTTTGGAAGATGTGCCCGCTGCCCAGTCCCTGAGCTAAATCCAATGCTGAGACAGTCATATATGGCATCAGAAAGGAAGACCATAGCCATCTCCAAAAGAGGGGTAGTATTATCTGGCAGAAGAGACGTCAGACTTGTACATGCTGCCAGCTACAGGATAATAGCCACCATTGGTGAACTGGCTTTGCAACAACAAATCCAGCTTGCGATCCAGAAAGTCCCACTTTCCACAGGAATGGAGGTCAGTCTGGTAACCGCCATGACCTGCGCATTCACCTTGGGAATGCCAGACCACTCAATGCACTCCTTCTCTGGGAGAGCGTAGATCTTTTTACAACACCCTTAGCCCCTTAGGGCATCAAGAGAGTTCCACTCTTATTGGATAAAATCCTTGATCACATCCAGGAATGAGAAGATAGTAGTGGATTTCTGCAACCCTTGAAGGAGTAGGTGTATCTTTTGGCTCCTGCTCTGTGCCGGAAGCATCCATCAAAATCAAGGTGGATGAGACCCTGGCAATCAACACCGCCAGCTCCTCCTTACAGAATAGGTGGATCACTCTGTCCTCTTCACAATCCTCTGAAGGCGAGAGTACTTCATCATCCATGTCAGAGCCAATACCGAGCCACCTGAATCTGTGCCAAAGTCATTCTCTGATCAGTCTCAGATTTTCTCCCTTCTCCAGGAGGCATCCTTTGCTGGGGATGTTTATCCAAGGGTAATCAAACAGGGCTTCCGCTCTCAGCCTGCCCCACATGAGACTCTGCCTAGGGGCACCCAGAGCCTGCGGGGTCTGAATTTTCCCACCAGAAGGACCAGGCCTGCTGCAAAAAGGAAAAGAATTCTAGGGAGGACAATCCTGTGTCAGAAACTTTCCTCTCGGAAATGACCCCCCCAAGACCAGGGGGCACAGTCACTACAGATCCTTTAGAGGACAATAAGCGGCTCACAGCACAGTCACCGGAACTATGGCCAGCTGGATATCCTTTCCCTTAGTGCCATCAGTCATCACCTGCACTGAGGCAGGTAAGATTGGACTAACTGCGTCCCCCAACTGGGAGAGTGGAAGTATGTCCTCGAGGACAACTCAGAAGCTGCCATGCAAGAAGAAAAGAATCCTGAATCCAGACATGAGGCACCTCACTTGCCATAGGTCAAATAACGTTTCCTGGAAGAAGACATAGAGAGTTAAGGCAATTATTATAACAATGCAAACTAAGGTTGTGGCAGCTCAAAGGTGTGCATTAACTATGCTTTTATTGCAACACACATTACAGGTGCTCTGGGTAGGAGTGTGTGTTGGAGCAGCTTGTTTGGAATGCGTGCTAGGACCGCACAACTGCTAGTGTTTGCTGTGTAATCCACTTTGATTTTAGGATAAAGCGGTATATAAATCTGTTTAAATAAAATAAAAATAAATAAATAGGTGCACAATAAGTAAAAATGTTACTAAAGCGTGCAGAAAATGGCAGGAAACCCGCACACCACGCCAATGGTCACCAGCGGTCGACGCCGAATTGCATCTCAGGAAGACTGAATCAGGGGCCTGAACAAGGACAATGACTAAGTCAAGCCTTGATACTCACCCCCTGAGAGCCCCAGGTCGAGAATCCGTGTTGGGCTCAGCTCTGTTCCCCTGAAACTGTTTTACTGACTTTGCAACACTGCATTTAAGGTAGGCAGATCCCTCTGAGAACCTTCTGCAATCTCCAGGAGAGAGCAGGGGGCGTTGAGGTTGTGTGAAGCTGCTGCATTCTTCCAAATCCTTTCAATTTTCTGGCTGCTCACCAGGCTGCTATCACAAGTGTGTGGAGCTGAACCAATTTTCCCTCCTCCTATGGCTACCAGAAAGACCACAGTCTAATGGAGCCTCCCACGGCATGCTTAAATAAGAGAGTCACCCTCAAGGTGGTCATTCACTGCATTTACTCAATCTTTTCCTCTCAGTTCTCCAGATTTTCTTCAGAGAGGAGAAAATCCATCCACCATCTGCTGGAGACAAAGAAATGCTGAAGGGACCTCTGGTGGCTGAGGCAAATAGAGACATGGGTGTGATGTAATTGAAACCTGGGCTTTTCATTGATTCTTTGTCTTCACCAATCTGCTGGTAGGGAAACACAACCCACTTGTCTGGACCAATCCATCAGAATGCTATGGAACTTCAATTTATTCACATTCATGCTATAGATACTCACAAAATAACCATGCTTAAAATCACTTAAAAGCACATTATAAAAGACCCCACATTTGCAACAGACTCTTCATTACTTAGCTAATGCTCAGGTTTCTTCAAATTTACTTTTCTAGTTCTTCCCAGGTTCCTCCAAATACTTTGGGATTTGGCCAGACACCTGTGAATCAGCATAGCGCAAGCGTGCCTTCTCTTTAATTTAACTCTGCACAGAAAGGACCGCATTAGTCTGCTCTCTGCCTAATCCCAAAGCTCTAAAGAGGTTTAAAGCACTCTAGTTTCACCTAATCCCGAAACCCAAGACAAAATCCATGAAAAACTCCACACCATTACAGGGATGGGCAAATAAAGGGTTTCTACTTTTGAATTATTATTAAAAGGACACAGTGTGCCTTTTGGATTTGAGACCCAAAACTCTACAAAGAGCTTCAAGCTGACCAAAAGCCTGTTTACTCAAGGTAATGGACCAAAGGAAGGGCCTAAGAAGGATTTGCTTGACCAGCACAGCAACCCAGAAATGTTCTCCTGTAATCCAGATAAAATAAAGCAAATGAAAATGCTAACTATGTGCTACTGCATTTTACTTATGGATTGTTCTGTATATTGTAAACTGCTTTGGGTCAAACTTTAGTTCTAAGAAAGTAGTATATACTTATAACAATTTGATTTGATTTCTGAATATCTTGCTTCCCAGTTATTTTAAGTATGTTTGTTTTATTTGTAAATGCTTTGATAAAAAGTTAAGAGAACAACCTAAATGGACAATTTGATTCCTAAAATTTCCTATGTTCAATTCCAACCCTCACAGTCCAGCCAATATATGTAGAAGAAAAAAAGCAAGTCCTTGAATATCTCTGTGTAGAGTTATACATGTCAACTCATGTTATCAGAACAGAAATGGAACAAAATGTTAAAAGCTCCAATAAAACCACTTTTCTTTAGACTGTAACCAGCTACACCTTCAATGGAATGGTTTATTGGTTAGAGACTCTGGTTTCAAATCCCACTGCCCCCACTGGCACTCTTTGTGACCCATGTTAGGCAAGTCACTTTACCCTTCTTCACCGCAAGTACAACTTTGATTTTGAGTCAACTTAGCCAGAGAAATAACTTGTACACCTGAATGTTAGAGACCTTTGAGCTCAGATTTGGAAGTGATGTGTAATAAATCTAAAAAATGCAAATCTATTTCCTATTTGATGTCCCATGAAAGTATTTTTTATGGTGACGGCAATATCTGCTCAAGCAGGCACATGATTAAAACATCTGAGTGCATTACACAGACATTACAGCAAGTTTAGGAGCAGCATGAGGCACAAGGCTAACGTACACCTTTTAATGTAGTTTCTTAATATGATTTCACAGCTTTCAAACTGGACCTTCAATATGGGGGAAATCAGCCTTCTAGTGCCTTTCTTTTGGCAATGCCGGTCCTGCATCTCTCTGGGAGACTGGTCACATGTGTGGCAGCTGATAGTTTACACAGAACCCGTGTCAAAAATGGTGGGAGCAGACAGAAGGAAGACAGAGAAGACAGGCAGATGTGTGTGCTTTACAACACGAGAACAAACAGACTTACACTGCCCATGTTGACTCACCTTGAATAAGTTAATCTTTTGATTTCTTACACTGGTCCTTCGCTGTGGGCCTCGGTGTGAATTATATAAAGAGGAAACAATACACTGAAGGCCTTTCCCAAGTGCACACCTAGAAAATATACAAACTCTGCTGTCAGCACATAATGGATGACTTGCTGGTAATTCTTGTTAAATGGCTTGTTCAAATTTGAAAATTTGTATAAAACAGTTTATACAGTCATATTTCTGTACAAAGGGAAAAAATGGCAAAAAGTATGTGATGATCAATTCAAATAAAGAGAATGGAGCAAAATCCAGAGTACAGGGATTGAGCTGCTGGTACTTTAAGGTCCAGCTGCTTCTGAATTCTTTGGTACTTTTTAGCCACTGCATTGTGCAGGACTTTTCAGCATTTTCAGTACTGAACAAAGAGCTGCCAACTCATGAAAATGTGTTTTTACTGACAATCTGTCATGGACTCACGTTTTACGATTACCACACAGTGCACAGCAGGACCCACTATGCTGGGATTACGTCTTTATGTACCGAGATACCTAATCCTCAGTGCCAGAGCAGTACAGCTTCACAAAGCCGAACTTCATAGCACTGGAGATAAATCTTAGCGCTCGTAACATTTTTACTGCCACGAAACATTGACAGAAGTCAATTTTCAGAATTGTTTTCTCTCTTCAAGAATTAAGACGGAATCTCCAATAAAATTCTTAAATCTACATCATAAATTGTACATTTTTAAGAAAGTAAAACTATACTTAACTCCTTCCATTTCAAATCTGAAAATCTTGTACTAAAGTCACGGGTGACATCCAGATGGAACAGTCAGTAATAGGAACATTAAGTGACTTTTTACTTACCAGTTAATGTCCTTTCTTGAGTCCTGGCTAAACCAGTCCAGACAAGTGGGTTCTGTTCCCCTACCAGCACATTGGTGGAGACAAAGAACCAATAAAAAGCCCAGGTTTCAATGACATCACTCTCATGCCTCTATTCACCTCAGCCACCAGACGTCCCACAGTATTCGTCCCAAAGCATATGGAAGAAAACACAGCAAGCCTCACACAATCTCAGTCATAGGCAACAAGGAGTAATCAACAGTCGAGAACTATGTACAGGAATATATAAACAGAAGGTTTGTCCGTAACAGATGAACCTGCAGAGTCAAGTATAAAAATCATGGTGGATCCAAGGTTACCACAGCAGAAGAGCAGAGCACATACAGTTTCAGGGCAGGCTCTAAACTGGTCTAGCAGGACTCAAGGAAAGGACATTAACTAGCAAGTAAAATGTCACCTTTCATATCATGTATATCAGTCCGGACAAGTGGGAATGTACCAAAGCTACAACACCACTGGGTGGGACGAAGATACATTATCTTGCAAAACTCTTAAGCCGAAGGCAGTGTCTGCCCGCACGTGGCATCTAAGTGGTAATGCTTGACAAAGGTGGAAAGTGATGCCCATGCTGCAGCTTGACAAATACCTGCAGGGGCTATCAAGCTGCTCCACCCATGAGGACACTTTGTGCTTGGGTAGAATGGGCATGCAAACCCTATGGAACCAGCTGATTCTGCAACAGATACGCTGAGGCAATAGCTACTTTAAACCAGCATCCCATGGTTGACCTGGCTGACGTTTCACCCTTACGCGGGCCAGCAAATGGCACAAAAAGATGGTCTAATTTACGAATGGAATTCGTAACCTCCAAGCACCGGAGAAACACCCTCCAGACACACACAAGGTGAAGATCCTTATTCTTCCCCCGACACTTCTCCTTAGAGAAGGAAGGCAGACAAACCACCTGATTCACATTTTTATTATGGTTTATTAAAAACTTGATATACCGCCCTTCATAACATCAGGGCGGTGTACAATAAAACAATCAGGAAAAAGGAACGTCATTAAAATCAACAGGACAGAAAAGTAAGGGAAGAACAAGATAGAAAGGGGAATGGAGGGAGAGAAGCAGAATTCTGGATAGACTAAAAAGGGAGATAGGTTTTCAGAGAGATCTTTAATTTTGGGAAAGAAGATTCAAGATGGATATTGATAAGGAGAGCATTCCAGAGGCTGGGACCTAGGAAGAAAAATGCCGAGTGGCATGCGCATTCAAAATGAGGCTATGATGGGAAGGAAAGGTGAAGGCGATTTGCGTGAATGGACCAAAGAACCTGAGAAAGGTGCTTATGGAATGAGGTGAGATGAGAGATAAGCAGAAATGCCGGAATGAATAATCTTGTGAATTGAGGGTAAGTAACTTATATTGAATGCGGTGGGTCAGAGGGAGCCAGTGAGACTTAATGAGAAGCGGAGTTACATGGTTATATCTAGTGGCATGGTGAATCAGGCAGATGGCAGTATTTTGCACAGACTGTAGACGTTTGATTTGGTAGTTAGGGAGTCCAGAGTAAATGATATTGCAATATCGAGTCTTGAGATAACCAGAGATAAAAGTAGAGTAATAATGGAAGAAGGGAGAAGAGAGGCCAAATGGAACGGATTTGACGAAGGGTATAGAAGCATTGCCTCACTATGGTGCTGATATGTGTATGGAAAGTAAGGGCTGAGTCAAGAATGACCCCTAGGTACTTGAGTGAGGGAACAACTGGAATGGAGAAACCATTGAGAGAAGGTGATACCGATGGTGGGGAAGAGAAGCCTGCAAACCAGATTGCAAAAGTTTTGGAAGAATTGATTTTTAAACAGTTAGATTGGAGCCAAGACACTACCAGAGCTAGACAAGAGTTGACAAGGACAAGATCCAGAGAGATAGGATAGGTATGAAATAGCAGCAGGATGTAGTCTGCAAAGAAATATGCAGAGACACCCTGCTGTTGGATAAGGGTGGCAAGAGGAGTGAGAAAGAAAGTAAACAATAGAGGAGCTAAGACAGACCCTTGGGGGACCCCACAAGAAAGAGGGAAGTGAAAGGAAGAGGAGGTCTGAAAGGAGACATAGTAAGTGTGAGAGGTAAGGAAGGAGTGGAACCAACGCAGCACAGTGGAACTCAGACCAGCAAAGGAAAGACGAAACAGAAGAGAGTGATTAACAAGGTCAAAAGTGCAAGAGAGATCAAGAAAGACAACCAGTGAGATATCACCCTTATCTAATGAAGCCCATGTTTTGTTCAACACTGATAGCAGAATTGTTTCTGTGCTGTGACCTGACCGGAACTCTGACTGACATGGATGAAGGAAGTTAGTGTGTTCTAGGTAATGGGAAAGTTGAGAAAAAAAACCAGTTTTCCAGAAATTTGGAGAGGAAGGGAAAATTGGATACAGGTCGGAAGTTAGTGGGGGAGGAGACGGGTCAAGGGCAGGATTCCTCAGGAGGTGGCAAACAATGGCAGATTTTCAACACTGAGGGAAGGTGCCAAAAGAAAGACTATTATTAAAAAGGGAAAGGACAAGGGGGAGAAGTGCTAAAGATGCCTCAGGAACCCCTAAAGAAGGGATGGGATCAGTGGCGCAAATGGTTTTGGAGGAGGATGTGATAGCTTTAATGAGTGCAGTCATAGTGATGGGGTCGAACCATGATGAAATATGGGAGAGTGCAGGGTCAGGGGACTTCTTAATAAGTGGACGAAGGGGTTCTCAGAGGGAAGATTTGCTTCAAGAGATAATGGAAAAGAATCTGGTGATTCAAAGTCCTGCTGGAGCTGATGGACTTTATCATGAAAATATTGGGTGAGCTGCTTAGCAGTGGGAGCAGATGTTAGGGGGGCTGAGGAAGGTGATCGAAAAAGGTGAGAAACTATAGAGAAAAGCCTTTTGGGTTGATTGCTAACTGTGGAGATGACTGTAGTGGTCTTTTTTGGCCAAAAGGATACTGGCGATAAGTGGAATGTGCCTCCTGAAATGAGGCGAAAGTAGATGGAGTACGATGGCAGCACCAGAAGCGCTCTGTCCTACGCATCTGACATTGGGGAATGTATAGATCAGAGTGAAACCAGGAGTGGTGATAAGGATGACAAGGGTGCAGATTGTAAGAAAGGGGCGCAAGTGTATTGAGTGCTGTTCTTAGAGCAAAATTCCATGTAGAAGCTTGGTCATCAATCGAAAGGGAATAGAAATCAGACAGGGAAAGAGAGTCGGATAGTGGAAGGAAGACAGCACCTAAGGCAAGAACGAAGGCACAAGCTGAATGGAAATGGCCTCCTTTGAAAAAGACAGATAAGAATCACAGCAAGACAGAGCCTGCAGCTTGGAGATTCATCTTGCATAACGAATCGCGACCAAGAAGACAGTCTTGAGCATCAATCTCTTTAAGGCAGCGCACTTCAATGGCTCAATGGTAGCCACCATCAGGGCCCTGAATACCAGACATAGATCCCAGGAAGGGATCACAGATCGAAGGGGAGGATGCAGACGCCGACACCTCCTGGAGAAAACATGAGACGTCAAGTGCAAGGCCAAAAAGACTTGCCCACCACCGGACCACAGAAACAGGTCAGAGTTGCCACCTGAACTTTCAGGGAGCTAAGTGAAAGGCCATTTCCCAGGCTATCCTGTAGTAAGGCCAACAGGGAGGGCACCTTGGCCGCCACAGGAGCCACCTGCCATGCATTGCACCAGCACTCAAGAGATACCATATCTGTACATATGCTAGCTTGGTAGACTTCCTCCAGGCACCAAGCAGAATAGAGATCACTGCTACAGAGTAACTCTCAAGTGCTTGCAGTCTCCTTTCAAGAGCCATGCCGCAAGCGAGAAGCGAACTGAAACGGAGGCAGCCGACGAGATGGTGCCTGCAAGAGCTGCATCAGGACTCTGAACCATGCTCTTCACAGCTAATTCAGTGATACCAGAATAATCCTGCCTGGGTAGTGCTCTATATGCCGAATCACATGGCCCACCAGGGGCCACAGAGGAAATACGTACAGCAGCCGCTGACTTGGCCAAAGTTAGGTCAGAACGTTGACTCCCTCAGACCCCATCTCCATGTGGTGACTGAAGAAGTGGTAAACCTTTGCATTAGAGCAGGTCGCCATCAGATCCATTTCAAGGTGACCCCAATGGTGTGAAATCAACTGAAATGCCTTGAGACTCAACTCCCCCTCTCCAGGATTCACAGAAGACCACTTTCACATTGTCCACCCCAGAAATGTGCTGGGCCAACAAGGCTAGGAGATTCTTTTCCGCCCAGGTAAACAGGCGATTGATCTCCAACACCACCCCAGTGCACCTTGTGCTGCCTTGCCAATTGACATAAGCCACTGCCATGGCACTGTCTAAAAAACACTCAAACAACCTGACCCACGACTAGAGGCGGGAAACGCAGAAGAGCCAACCTGATGGTCCTCACCTCAAGGCGGTTGATGGACCACACTACTTCCCTGTGGTTCCAACAACCTGGGGCCATACGGTGCTGGCAATGGGCTCCCCAGCTTGAAAGACTGGCATCTGTTGTCAGCAGGATCCAGGAGCAATTGTCCAGCGGTACGCCCTTCCTCAGAAGACAGGGCTGCTGCCACCACCGCAGGCTGGCCTTCACCATCAATGGGAACAGAGATCTGCACTCGAACTCCTGAGAGCTCAGGAAAGAACGACCGCTGGAGCAGTCGCATGTGAGCACACACTCATGGCACCATTACTATGGTCACCATCATCAATCCGAGGAGCTGAAGATAATCTCAGACTCTGAGGGTCTGTGCTTACAGAACAGCACCAGGCAATCCAACAGTTTTCTGACTTTCTCCCCTGGCAGGAAAACTCTGCCCACCTGAGTGTCGAAACATGCTTCCAGTAACTCCAAGGGCTGGGAAAACAGCTGGTTCTTTTCCTTATTGATCACTCAGCCATCCAAAAAGGACATCACTCGGGACGTCACCCGAGATGCTTTTGAGAGGAAAAGGGTTCAGATGAGCCAGTTGTCCAGATAGGAATGTACACAGATCCCTTGGCACCGTAGTGCTGCAGCCGTCACCAAGATAACCTTGTAGAACGTCCTTGGGGCAGTAGATAGCCCAAAAGGGGGCAGTGAACTGATAGAGAGAGCCAGGCATGGCAAAACACAGATGCTGATCTGCTCAGATTGAGGCATGAAAATACATCTCGGCCACATCCAGAGATGCTAAGAATTCCCGTCGGTGCACTGCTTGAATTATGGAGTGCAAGGTTTCAATCCAGAAGCACAGGACATGCAAGTGCTCTTTGACCCCCTTGAGGTCCAGAATGGTCTGGAAGGAACCGTCCTTCTTTGACCCCACAAAATAGATGGAGTATCATGGAGTAAACTGAGTAAATGGTAAACTGAAAGACAATGTCAGGAAATACTTTTTCACTGAAAGGGTGATGGATGCTTGGAATGCCCTCCAGATGGAAGTGATGGGGCAAATAGAGTGACAGAATTCAAAATGGCATGGGACAGACACAGTGGATCTCTTTATAGTCACAGGATAACATTAAATTAAACTTAACTATCTCTTATATCTCAACAAATAGGGGTGATCTGCATGGAGCGGTGGGTGCATCCCTAAACAAAGGCCTGGGGAGGAGTTACCAGCATTGAGCAGCAAGTGCACTTACTCTTTTCACCTTGCTGGGCAGACTGGTCTTTATCTGCCGTCATATACTATGTTACTATGGAGTACCTGCCTTTGCCCTGCTTGTCCGGTGAGACAAGCACCAATGCCTTCAAGCATAGCAACTTGTCCAAAGTGGTCTGCACAGAGGTACCTTTGATCACAGACCCACATGGGAAATGATGAAGACATCAAGAATCAACTCTTTGCATTCCAGGACATAGCTGAACTGAATGATTTCTAGCACCCAGCTGGTGACCCGGGCCCATTCCTGAAAAAGAGGTGAAGCCTGCCGCCAACAGGAGGAACCAGGGAATGGGCCCCTAAACCTTCATTGCGCAGCCTAGGAGGGTCCACCTCTGGAATGGACTAAAACCCTGTGCCCACATGCTCCATGAAAGAACTGGGAACAAACCCAAAGCTGTAAGCAGAGAGGAAGAAAGGTTTGCCAAATTGGTAATGGTGATAGTCTCGAGACTCCCAGGAATTCAGCCACCATGCCCTTGGTGGATGGGCGGAGGCTAACGAAGAAGGGGCACCAACCCTCTTTATAGGCCCCTTAGACCTGTCTTCTGGGAGGCGGTAAGATTTTGTCTCGCCTAGGTCCTTCACCAGCTTCTCCATATCAGTTCCAAACAGAAGCTTCCCCTTAAAGACCAGTTGAGCCAACCGGGCTTTGGAGGATGTGTCCATTGCCCAGTGCTGAAGCCAAATCCAGTGTCATCAGGGCACCATCCCTGGCCGCCAAACATATCAGGTCATACATTGCATCAGAAAGGAAGGCCACAGCTGACTCCAAAAGAGAGGTAGTATCCTCTGATGGAAGAGATTGAATCCACTGGAACAGGGCTCAAGACATGGACAGGAATGGAGGTCTGTCTGGTAACTGCTGTGACCTGGGCATCCACCCTGAGAATGTCAAATCACTGGATGTGCTCCTCCGGGAGAGCAGAGATCTTCTTATATACCCTTAACCCTTTAGGTAGGGAGTTGGGGAAGTCCCACTCTGACCGCATCATATCCTTGATCACCTCTGGGAACAGGAAGACAATAGTGGATTTCTGCACTCCTTGAAGGAGCGTGTGTACCTACAGTTCCTGCGCCATGCTGGAAACATCCATCAAGTTCAAAAGTGGATGAAACCTTGGTAATCAACGCTGCCAGCTACTCCTTTCGGAATTGGTGGATCACCTCAGCCTCTGCATAATCTTCCGAAGGTGAGGGGACTTCCTCATCCACATCAGAGCCCATCAGCATTCGAGGCATTTTATTTTTGTATTTATTTAGACAGATTTGTATACCACCTTATCCTTCAATAAAAGTGCTCACACAGGTATATTCAACATCTTGGATAGTTCCCAGCTGTTTCCATCTCCAGGGATCGCCTCTCACTGGGAACGTTCGGCCAAATGTAAGTGCACAGGGCTTCTACTTTCAGCCTGCCCAGCAAGAGACTGTGTCCAGAGACACCCAGAGGCCACAGGGTCTGAGTTTCCATGCCAGAAGGACCACGCCTGAAGCAAAAAAGGAAGAAATTCTGGGACGGACAATCCGGAGTCCGGAAGCTCTCCTTTCAGATAAGGCACCCCAACATCAGGGGGCACAGCCACTACAGACCCCCTCAAGGATGAAGAGTGGCTCACAGCATGGTCGCCGGAGCCACCAGCTGGCTGAATATCCCTCTCCACAGCGCCATCCATTACCTCTTGTCCCAAGGCAAATAAGGTTGGACTAACTGCATCCCCTGGTTGAAAAGGAAAAAGGGGCCCTGCAAGGGTAACTCAGAAGCTGCCATGCAGGAAAGGCACAGTCCAGGTTCAGAGACAAGGCTCCTTGCTTTCCACAGATCAGACAGTGTTTCCTGGAAGAAGACAGAGAGAGAGTAAGTATCACAAACAGCATGCGCTAAGGCTATGTTGGCCTACAAGCATGCGTTAACTGCGTGTTTACATTACACACATTACATAAGAACATAAAATATGCCATATCGGGTCAGACCAAGGTCCATCAAGCCCAGTATTCTGTTTCCAACAGTGGCCAATCTAGGTCATTACAGGTGCTAGGGAAGGAGCGCATGTTGGGAAGGAGCGCATACTGAAGTCACTTGGGCGGAAGACACATTAGGACTGTGTGACCATCAGGCACACAGTAGACAAAAACGTTAGTAATGTGTGCAAAAAATGGAGGGAACCCCCCCCCCCCACATCACCAACGGTTGCTAACAGTCCACCCTGAATTATGTCCCTCAGAGACGGAACTGGGAGACCCCACAAGGACAATGACAAGGTCAAGCCTTGGTACACACCCCCTGAGAGTCCCAGGTAAAGGATCCATGCCATGCTCAGCTCTACTCCCTGCAAAGGCTGGTTTTGTTTTACAACAGTGTGCATAAGGTGGCTGGCAGGCAGATCCCGCCGAGAGATTTCTGCGAAAGAGCAGGGGGGATAGAGGAGGAAGGAGGGGGCGCTGAGGTTGTGTGAGGCTGCTGCAGACTTCCAAATCCTTTCAATTAGTGGCTGCCCAACAGGCCCTTATCATGATAAGGGCATGAAGTTGAACCTATTTTCCCTCCTCCAATGGCTACCAAAAAGACCGCAGTCTAGTGGAGCCTCAACGTCATGCACAGTTGAGACAGTCAAACGTTTAGGACTCAGGGTGGTCGTTCACGAGCGTTGAATCAATCTTGTTTCCTCTCAATCCTCAGATGTTCTACAGAGAGGAGAAAATCATCCACCATCTGCTGTAGACAAAAAAATACTGATGGACCTCTGGTGGCTGAGGTGAATAGAGGCATGAGAGTGATGTCATTTAAACCTGGGCTTTTCACTGTTTTTTTTTTGTCTCCATCAATCTGGTGGTAGGGGAACACATCTCACTTGTCTGGACTGGTCTAGCATGACAATATGGAATAAATGATGACAGCTAAAGACCTACAAGGACCATTCAGTCTGCCCAGTAAAGTGGTTACAGTTATAACTCCCACTCTATGCAGTTTATTCCTCCCCATGCCTTTGTTTAGCATTGTAATTGATATTAACTATGATGTAAGTATAGACTGTCCATTATGTATCTCTGAATTGCACACCATAAAACTGATATGCAGTACTAAAATTAATGAAAATAATATACTAGTTATCACACAATCACTCTAAACCCACATACTAGCAAGATTCTCCTCAAAATCATTCAATGGAGACTACAACCACACATTGAATGAGAACTGCCTGTAATACAAGCAGAGCTCATAAAAGGGCGAGGAACAAGAGACATCATGGCGGATGTGAGATGGATCCTTGAAAAGACAAAAGAATACCTAGATATCTACACGTGTTTCATTGACTACAGCAAGGCCTTTGATTGCATAAATAATTTAAAACACTGGGCCACATTAAGAAGAATGGGCCCAATATTTGAATGCCTTTACACGGGTAACTTCCTTAATTACCCATGTAAAGGCCTTATCCAGGATTTTCGAAAGGCATCTACACGGGTAGTGCCCTTCAAAAATCCCGGCTAAATCCCTAACATGCCCTGATGTTATACATATAGCATTGGGGCGTGTTAGGGGCGGCAGAAGGAGCTACACGGGTAGCAGCGATTTTCAATGCTACCTGTGTAGCCCTCTCTGCCTTAAAGATAGGCGAGGGTTTCCCTCACCTATCTTTAAGACGCAGAGGCTATGCGGGTAGCATCGAAAATTGCTGCTGCCTGTGTAGCCTCTGCAGCCCCTCGGACGTCCAGGCTAACCCAGATTTTCACTTCCGCCGGCACGGAAGTGAAAATTCATGATCTCCAGGAACAAGCAGGAATAAGTCCTCACTTATGGGTACGTCGGAACCGACGGAGCCTGCGCGGGAAAGCTCCCCAGCTTCCCAGAAAGGAAGCTTTTGGGGCCTCCCACTGCACATGCGCGCTGCCTTCCCGACCAGCTCTCCTCAGTTTCTCTTTTTCCGCGGAGCCAGCAGGTCGTGTTCCTGTCACCGCTGAAGAAATTATTGTTTTAGTTTGTTTCTTTAGACCGTGTACCTGCCTTCCCCATACCGAAACCGGTACCGCCGGTCTCTCTTTTCTTTAAAAAAAAAAATCTTTATCTTTGCACAACTTGGTGACTTCGGTTAGGCCTCAGGCCTACACAAATTCTCCTCATGGAGAAACCAGCCCCTGGTTTTAAGAAGTGTACCAAGTGTAGTGCTGTTATTTCTGTCACAGACACCCATGAATGGTGTCTTAAATGTTTGGGACCTGACCACTCCATTCCGGACTGCCCATCCTGCTCCCAGATGTCTAAACGTGGTTTGCAGAACCGGGCCAACAAATTCCATGTGCTGTTTGCTTCAGATAATCCAGCATCACAGTCA
Organism: Ichthyophis bannanicus; assembly: GCA_033557465.1. Lineage (NCBI taxonomy): Eukaryota > Metazoa > Chordata > Amphibia > Gymnophiona > Ichthyophiidae > Ichthyophis > Ichthyophis bannanicus. The sequence continues at coordinate 33,603,025 of CM066041.1, read as the reverse complement.
TCCAGGTCTTCCTCTCCGGATGGATCTCAGGTAACCAAACCTTCTTCGGGCAGGTCCTCAAAGAGCAAATCTCCTTCAAAGCATCGAGAGGCTCTCACTTTTGAATCTGAGGATCCTGCCCCAGCCAAACAACCCCGGCGGGAAGTTCTGGCTTCCAAAGCACCATCTATGGGGTTACAGGTTGACATCGATGGCATGGCCTCGACTGATCACCTGTTAGACTGCTCTGGGGTACCGGCCCATACCGGTACCGACATCCAGTCAGCAGTGGCGTCTATGAGCAATACTGTTCAGACCATGCAGCAGGCCATGCTGGCTTTTATTAATGCTGCGACGCCCTCGGTACCGCGTTCAGCGGTACCGGTTCCGGTATCGTCTCCCATACCGGAACCGAGACCATCCACTTCCAAACGCAGATCGGTTCCGCATGCCGGATCCGGGTTTTTACCCGATACCGATCCCATACCCGGTACGCCCGATGTCGATACCGATCGATATGCGTATCGTGCGTTGGAAGCAAATAGAGAATACTCTGATTCTTCTGAGGATTATGACTCCTCTGAGGACTCTGATGAGCTGTCTCTAGTTCTTCATGAAGACCCTTCTTCCCCAAAGAGGAGAATGTCTCCACCAGAGGATTTGTCCTTTCAAGACTTCATTATAGAGCTAGCTAAAGGACTTTCTATTACCACATCCTCTGAAAAAGAACCTAGGTCAAAGAAATTGGATATTTTAGGATACCCTAAGGTTCCTAAAGAGGCAGTCACCCTGCCTATCCATGAAATCCTTCAAGAACACTTGATGGACTTATGGGAGGCTCCTCTAACGTTGTCTCCTTATTCTCGTAGGTTGGACACCATGTACCGGGTCCCTCCTTCTCCTGGTTTTCAAAAGACTCAGTTGCCTCACCATTCCATTGTGGTGAAGTCTGCACTGAAAAAGATTAAGAGTACCAAAAGGCACTCTTCTACCCCTCCAGGGCGAGAATGTAAGACCCTAGACTCTTTTGGTAGGAAACTTTTCCAGGCTAGTATGCTTATAGCCAGGATTAATTCATACAGTCTGTATATGGGCATGTTTCTAAGGGAACTTGCCCTAAAGGTACGGCATTTTGCCTCCTTTATCCCTGAGGATAGAAAGGAGGAGTTCATTTCTCTGGTGAAACAGCTTCTAGATGTTTCCAAGTTCTCCAACAGAGCAGCTTTTGATTCCTTTGAGGATGCCGGTAGAGCTTCGGGCATTGCTATTGCAGCCCAACGACTTGCTTGGCTCCAGGCCTCTGACCTAGAACCCTGGGTCCTGGATGGCTTACGGAATCTGCCCTGTACAGGTGAGAACTTATTTGGTAAAGACTGGCAAATTAAAGCCACTCAAATGGACGCAGAAAATGCTACATTGGATAGACTTTCTAAGTCTACCTCTACTCCTGCCAAGAAAAAGTCTTTCAAGAGGCCTTACTACAAGAAGGCCAGATTTTCCACAAATACTGGCCAACAATCTTCTCAGCCTCGCTTTGCTGCTAAACGTCAGCAACCTAAACAGGCAAGGTCAAAGCCTGCAGCGTCTGCCACTCCTCAGCAGGCTCAACCCCCTCAGGGGTTTTGACTTGCCCCTAGAGAACTTAACATTTCTGGCTCTAGAACAACCAGAGCCCCTCACCATTCCCGGAAGGTTAGCTCACTTTGCTCCCAGATGGGAGCAAATTACATCAGAGCAATGGACCCTCTCTATCATCAGAGAGGGCTACAGACTTCATTTTTCCAACCTTCCTCCATATACCATGGTGAGGCACTTCAATTCTCCCCCATCTCTCCTGGGCCTGTTGGATCAGGAAGTCTCTTCTCTCCTTGCCCAAGGGGCAATAGAAGAGGTTCCTCTTCTTCAACAAGGGACAGGATTCTACTCCCCTTATTTTCTCATAACAAAGAAGACAGGGGATTCAGACCTATCCTAGATCTGAGAGAATTGAACAAATTTCTGTACAAGGAGAAATTCAAAATGCTTTCTCTAGGCATTCTCCTTCCATACCTTCAGAGTCAGGATTGGCTTTGTTCTCTAGATCTCAAGGATGCGTACACACATATACTCATCCACCCATCCGACAGAAAATATCTAAGATTTCTGTTTCAGGGAAAACATTTCCAGTACAGAGTACTTCCCTTCGGTCTAGCCTCTGCTCCAAGAGTGTTCACCAAATGCATGGCAGTTGTTGCCGCATTTCTAAGAGGTCTGGGAATTTTTGTATTCCCATATCTGGACGACTGGCTCATCCGAGCTCCATCTCAGTCAGAGGCCCAGATTTCTCTGGACCGCACAAGGCACATTCTGCAGTATCTGGGACTGGTGATAAACCTTCCCAAATCTCAACTTATCCCTACTCAGTCTCTGGAATTCATAGGGGCCCAGTTGGACACCACCACTGCAAGGGCCTACCTACCTCAAGTCCGGGGCCAACGTCTGGTGTGCTTGGCCTCCCAAGCTCAGTCCAGCAGTCACTTGACAGCCAGAGAAATGCTGCGACTTCTGGGTCACATGGCCTCCACGGTTCACGTGGTGCCCTACGCTCGTCTTCACATGAGAGCAGCTCAATGGACCTTGGCCACCCAGTGGACTCAAGCATCAGGAGCGCTCTCCGACCAAATCCTCACCTCAAAGCGTCTGTTTTGGTCCCTTCAATGGTGGATGTCCACCAAGAATCTGTTGTTGGGGGCCCCCTTCCAACCTTTGTTGCCCCAAGCAACCCTCACAACAGATGCCTCCCAAACAGGGTGGGGAGCCCATCTACAATCCCTCTCCACTCAGGGTACTTGGTCTCCACAGGAGACCACCCTTCACATCAACCTCCTGGAACTGCGAGCAATCTTCTTTGCCCTCAAAGTCTTTCATACCCTCCTTGTCAACCTGACCGTCCTAGTTCAGACAGACAATCAGGTGGCCATGTTCTACGTGAACAAACAAGGAGGGACAGGCTCTCTGTCGCTTTGCAACGAAGCTCTCAGATTATGGGCCTTCGCCAGAGAGCATCAAATTCATCTTCTGGCAGTATATCTTCCAGGGGTTCAAAACTCTCGGGCAGACAGACTCAGTCGAGTTCTGCTTCCACACGAATGGTCCCTACATATGGACCAGATAGGCAGAATCTTTCAGGAATGGGGAACCCTGGACATAGACCTCTTTGCAAGTCCGTGGAATGCCAAACTTCCCCGGTTCTGTTCCAGGACTCCGTGTCAGGGAGCTGAGGCCAACGACGCTTTACTCCTGCATTGGGGTCAGGAATTCCTATATGCCTTTCCACCAATTCCTTTGATTCCCAAGACTCTGTTCAAACTCCAGAGGGATCACGGATCGATGATCCTCATAGCTCCACGCTGGCCACGCCAAGTGTGGTTCCCTCTACTTCTGCATCTCTCCCAGGGACCCTCCCTGGACCTGGGAGCTGCGCCAGACCTTCTCTCTCAGGAGGAGGGGACTTTGTGGCACCCAAACCCCAAGTCCCTACACCTCAGAGCTTGGTTACTGAAGGCCTAAGCCTTCATGACTTCAATCTTTCTCAGCCAGTGAAAGATATCCTTCATGCCTCTAGGAAACCCTCCACGAGGCGTTCCTATGCTTTCAAATGGAAACGCTTTTCCATTTGGTGTGCTCAACAGGGTCTTGACCCTCTAACACTTCCTTTGAATTCTCTATTAGACTATCTCCTGCATCTTTCCAATGCAGGCCTTAAGACGAATTCAGTAAGAGTCCATTTGAGTGCTATTGCAGCATCTTTACAACCTATAAATGGACAACCTGTCTCCTCTCATCCTCTTATTTCAAGGTTCATGAGAGGCCTGACTCTAACTAAACCTCCCATCCGGCCTCCTCCGGTAGCATGGGATTTGAACCTAGTTCTAGGTCAGCTTATGAAGCCACTTTTTGAACCGTTGGTTTCTACCTCCTTGAAATTTCTTTCCTGGAAGATGATTTTCCTTATTGCAGTCACTTCGGCTCGCCGCATCAGTGAACTACAAGCCTTAGTGGCTCATCCACCTTATACCAGGTTTCATCATGATAAGGTGGTCCTCAGGACGAATCCCCACTTTATGCCCAAAGTGGTCTCGCCTTTTCATCTTAATCAAGAGGTATATCTACCTGTCTTTTTTCCAGCTCCTCATGCATCCAGTGCAGAGAGGAACCTTCATACTCTAGATTGTAAAAGAGCTCTCGCCTTTTACCTCAACAGGACTCAGCCACATCGAAAGTCTTCCCAACTTTTTGTGGCTTTTGATCCTTCTCATTTGGGACTTCCAGTCTCCAAACGTACACTTTCCAATTGGATTGCTCAGTGTATTTCCTTTGCTTACCAGAGTAAAAACATTTCTCTGGAAGGCTATGTCACAGCTCACAATGTGAGAGCCATGGCCACTTCTATGGCTCATCTTCACTCTGTATCCATAGATCAGATCTGTCGAGCCGCCAGATGGGCCTCGGTTCATACCTTCAAAGCCCATTACTGCTTGGACAAGGACTCCCGCCGGGATGCCTTGTTTGGTCAGGCTGTCCTCAAACACCTGTTCCATACTTGAACAACTCCTGCCCACCTTCCCAGGATGGATGCCTGAGATCCATATGAAGATGGCGAACCCTTGGAAGGGGATCTCCCAGGCATCTTAGCTAGGAAGTCCCCATAAGTGAGGACTTATTCCTGCTTGTTCCTGGAGATAGCACAGTTACTTACCTGTAACAGGTGATCTCTGGGAACAGCAGGAATTAGTCCTCACAACCCACCCACCTCCCCTAGGAGTTGTATCTTCTATCTATCTTCCTTTCCTCTCTCTATTGTCTCAGCTATAAACTCGAACTGAGGAGAGCTGGTCAGGAAGGCGGGAAGGCAGCGCGCATGTGCAGTGGGAGGCCCCAAAAGCTTCCTTTCTGGGAAGCTGGGGAGCTTTCCCGCGCAGGCTCCGTCGGTTCCGACGTACCCATAAGTGAGGACTAATTCCTGCTGTTCCCAGAGATCACCTGTTACAGGTAAGTAACTGTGCTTTAAGGGCGTCGGTGGGTAGGTTGTGCACCGCCGCTGCGGCATATAGCCTGTCCAACTCAATATCAGGCCCAATGGGTATACCAGAACATCTGATAGTTCTCATGGACAACCTTTACATTGATCAAGTTGATCGGTGTTGGTTAGATATTGGAGAGATGTACTCCACTACCTTAATGCCACATTGGGAATGCAGATGAAAACAAATCCTCAGGTAGTGGTCTTGGGACTAGTGTTCCAGGGTGGTAGAGGTGGGGGCTCCACAACGGAAGTGGTTGGGAAGGGTGCTACTGGTAGCATGGCACCTCGTCTTGCACTATTGGGCACTACCGCAATGTCCAAAAAGGGAACTGTAGGAGAAAGAAGTATGGAATTTACTAACAATGGAGCATGTGGGAGCACAACTAAACGGGAGACTACAGTGCATCTTCTTAACTGAATGGGGGCCATATATTGATATGTTGCCTCCCAAAGATTGGGGTCGCATCCTCAATATTTTGTAAATAACCTTGTAAGTAATGTATGAGTGGTGGGAGACTGGGGGGGGGTTTCCATCGTAGACTCCAGAATGGCATGGGGGTGGGGGGACGAGGGTGGATAGAGGGTAGGGGAGGGGAGGGGTGGGGTGGTTGTTGTTGGTTATGTTACTAAAAAGTTGCACAATTATTAGGGTGGGGGGATGGGATAGGGGGCATTAATGAGTAAGGTAACTGGGAACACACAATTATTATAGTCACTGTCATGGCTAGTTTCTTAGAAAATTGTGTGCGATGCTCACAAGAATGTTTTTTATTTGGAATGTTTGATTTAGATTGAACTTTGTAATACTGTGAGGAATGGTGTCTTGGTTGTAATTGTTTGGAACTAATAATAATAAAAAAATGATTGAACCTAAAGATAAAGAAATCTTTATTCCCGTGGTCCAGAATCAGGTTCTAAAAGGCCAGTCCTGCATGGGGATGTCTGGAAAGCCCAGAAGTGCCTCTTTTGGAATCGGGCTCCACGACAACTGGCTCACCTTTGTTTACTTGTTTATTCATATCTTCAAAAAAATATAATAGATTAGTAAGACAAAACTCTCCTTGGCTAAATCCATGTTTGCTTTCTCCCATTAAACCATGACTATCTAAATGTTCAGTAATTTTGTTCTTTATAATGGTTTCTACTATTTTGTCTGATACTGACCTCAGGCTTACTGGTCTGTGGTTTCTTGGATCACCCCTGGAACCCTTTATACAAATTGACATTACATTGGCTATTTGCCAATCTTCAGCTACTACAGATGATTTTAATGATAGTTCACAAATTACTAATAGCAGGTGTGCAATCTCATCTTTTAATTTTTTTAACACCCTTGGATGTATACCATCTGGTCCAGGTGATTTGCTACTCTTCATTTTATCAAATAGTTGTAATATATCTTCCCAGCTTATCAATATTGCTTTCAATTCTTCCGATGTATCACCTTTAAATACCATTTCAGTCATGGGCAACTTCCCTATATCGTCTTCAGTAAAGACCAACACAAAGAATTCATTCAGTCTCTCCGCTATGGCCTTGTCCCTCTTGGTGCCTCTTTTACCCTTTTATCATACAAAGGTTCAACTGATTCTCTCACAGATTTTTTTGCTAAGAATTATTTGAAAAGGTTTTGTTATGCATTTCTGCTTCAATGGCAAGCTTTTTTTTCAAATTCTCTTTTTGCCTAAGGGATCTGCCTTATCAATGCCTTCCATCTAACTTGCCAGTTTTCAGTTTTTGTCATTTGGCTCCTTTTTCCATTTCCTGAAAGATATTTTTTGGCTACAACAGCCTCTCTGACCTCATTTTTAAACCATGCTGGCAGTTTTTTGGTCTTCCATCCACTCTTCTTAAGGCATGGAATACATCTGGTCTGGGCTTCCAAGATAGTATTTTTAAACAATGTCCATGCTTGATGTAAATCTTTAATCTTTGCAGCTACTCCTTTTAGTTTTTTCTTAACTATTTTCCTCATTTTATCATATTCTCCCTTTTTGAAAGTTAAAAGGTGGTACTGTGGATTTCCTTGCTGTCATTCCTCCATTTATTAAATCAAATATGATCATGCTATGATCACTATTGCCAAGTGGCACCAACATCGCTTGCACCAGATCCTGTGTTCCACCAAGGACTAGGTCCAAAATAGTTTCCCCTCTTGTTGGTTCATGAACCAGCTGCTCTAAGAAGCAGTCATTTATTTCATCTAGAAACTTTATGTCCCTAGCATGTCCTGCTGTAACACTGACCCAGTCGATACCGGGGTAATTGAAATCACCCATATTATTACTATGGTGTAACTTTTGTTAGCTTCCCTGATTTCTGTTAGGATTTCATCATCCATTTGTTCATTCTGGCAAGACGGTCTGTAGTACACCCCCACTGCCATCACCTTTCCCTTTTAACATGGGTTTTATATCCATAGAGATTCTACTGTATATTTTGTTTCCTGCAAAAATTTAATCCTGTGTGACTCAATGCTCTCTCTAACGCAGAACGCAACCCCTCCATCAATTTGATCTACTCTATTATTGCAATATAGTTTGTACCTAGGTATCACAGTGTCCCATTGATTGTCTTCCTTCCAACAGGTCTCTGAGATACCAATCATATCTAACCTCTCATTTAGTGATACATATTCTAACTCTCCCATATTATTTTTTAGACTTCTAACATTTGCATACAGGCATTTTAGAGGTTGTATTTTATTCATATTAATTTAGTTCTCATTAGACAGGTGTAACTTGGAATCTTTTGGCTCTGTATTTAAGGGCATCTAGGTTACTTTTATCTTTATTGGAACCTCTCTGTTGGGATGTCCTAACTTACCTCTTTTGCTAGTATCCTTTAAGGATAAATCCTTTCGAACCATGCGCAGAAAACCATGATTGGGATGTAATTAGACTGGGCTATACTTTATTCAGGAAGGACAGGATAGGAAGAAGGGGAAGTGGAATGGCACTATATGCAACTCTTCAGCAACATATTAACAGGCATCGACAACATCCGCCAAGGGTTCGTCCTTGTCTTCCTAGACATAGCAGCGGCATTCGACTCCGTGAGCCACGAACGCCTCCTGGAACGACTCGAGGGGAAGGGAATTACTGATAAAGCACTTGAGTGGTGCAGGTCCTACCTTTCTGACAGGTGGCAGCAGGTACGATCCAACGATACCTCATCAGATCTGTTCCATCAAAAGCAGGGGGTCCCACAAGGCTCCTCCCTCTCCGCCCTTATGTTCAATATATACATGCAGCCTATCTGCAACCTGATACGGTCCTTCAGTATCAACTGCATGATATACGCGGATGATGTGCTGTTATACATGCCTTTTACAACAGAGAACCCCGACCTCACTCCCTTAACAAACTGCATAAATGAAGTATCCAACTGGATGCAATCCCAAAACCTCAGGATCCAACACAAGAAAACGGAGGTGTTGTTCATCACAAAGGACCGAAACTTCACTGCTCCGTCCTTCTTGAAGGTGAAGGAAGCAGACCTCCAGACCAAGCCCACTATCAGATACCTCGGCGTCACTTTAGATCAGCACTTGGATATGAAGGCGCACATAGGAAACATTGTAAGAGCGGTATACCATAAAATCCGTTCCCTTAGACACCTACGATCCCTGCTAGAGCCGGATGATTTCAGAACCATCTATCAGGCCCTAATTATACCACATTTTGATTATGTGAACTCAATCTTACAAGGGCTCCCTCAAGCCACCCTGCACCCACTGCAACTGGCAATGAACGCCGCAGCAAGAGTCCTACACGGAGCATTCAGGAAAGACCATGTCACACCCATCCTAAAACAACTCCATTGGCTTCCGATACAAAGTAGACTCACTTACAAGTCACTACTACTTACATTCAAGGCCATCAAAGGGCTCTCATCTGCGTCACTAACGGATCTGATCCAGATGACACCCCACAACAGGGACAGACGGTCAGTATCACTCAACACACTAGTAGTCCCAAAATCAATAACACAATACACTAAAGCAACAGCAGACAGGGCTTTCAGGTTCTGTGCTCCGAGGTGTTGGAACAGCCTCCCTCAAGGCATCCGAGCAATTCCAGATCTATTGCAGTTCAGAAAAGCCTTGAAACACCACCTCTTCCTCTTGTATTACCCAGTAACCAATGCAGACATTTCAACCTCCCCACAGACCACCCAAAACCCCTAAGACTGAAACCAAGAAGAGTTCATGATTATGTTATAAATTGTGAATAGTTACCCCTGTTATCCAAGTTGTTTTGCCTGTTCAACTGTAAACACAAAGTACCATCGGAAATGTGTAAATTCTTTGTTCATTGTAAACCGCGCTGATGCTGAATAGTGCGGTATAGAAGAGACTATAAATAAATAAAATAAAATAAATATGTAAAAAATAGTATTAAAGCTATAGAATTGCAGGGCTTTAAAGGAAGAGAGGAGGTACTGTGGGTTAAACTAGAAAGAGGGAAAGAGAAATCCATATGCATTGGAGTTATATTCAGATCCCCCTCACAGGGAGTAGAAGTGAATGAAGATTTAATAGAAGACATACGCAGTATTGCCATGAAAGGAGAAATGCTACTGATAGGTGATTTCAATTTGCCGGATGTGGTTTGGTACATTCCTGTTGCAGTGTCATCTAGAAGTAAGGAGATCCTGGATTCTCTACAGGGAGAACTATTCACTCAGCCAGTAACAGAGCCCACATGTGAAGGGACCATACTGGACTTAGAGCTTACCAATGGGGAAAGTGTTTCTGATGTTACAGTGGGAGATCATCTCGCATCCAGTGATCACCAGATGGTACGGTTCAGTATTAGAATGAGGGCTGATAAAATTCATTCAAGGACTTCCGGTGATGCGGTGAGCCCGAGCGGACGCATGCCGCTCGAGCTCTGGGCCCCCTTGCTCCTCCGGCGCCGCCAAATGCTCGTTCGGGGCTAAAATCGGGGTCCCACACACCCCCTGAGCTCCCTTGCACAAGCCGCAGCCGGGAGAGATGATCCGGTACTCCCCTCTCACCGGCGTTTGAAGATTCTGGAGGCGGCCTGGACCAGCGCGGCTCATGTTGCAGGCGCCGCGCTGAGAGCCACGTGGTGGGGTGAGTAGGCAGTCGGCGACTCAAGACAACCTGCACGGGATTGCAGGGGGATCCCTGCGGCGGCCGCGGCCTTACGGCTGGTGCTCCTCCCCCCCCCCCCCCCCTCTGTTTCTGCCTCCAGCTTGTCTCCAGACTGTGCCCCGTATGGCTGCCTGACGCGGGAAAGATCGGGGGAGGCTAAGATCCCTTATTGGGCCCGGCTGTGGAATGCCCCTTGTTTTGCCTGCTTTCACCCCCACCCCAGGGGACCTGCAAAGGGCCGAGTGGATATGACCGGAGCCCTCCTCTCCCCTCCATCGGAGCCAGTGACCCATGCCTCTCTCTGCCAGCTGGGATCCTGATATTTATCCTTTTGCACTGGGATATACTGGACTGAATCCTGCCCCCCCCCCCCTGCCTCTGGCAATCTGGAGTCTCTGACCGGAGCCCTGCTCTCACCATTGAAGAGTCTGTAACCTGCGCCCTGCACCTGGCCTCCGGTGTATAGGAGCCCGAGACTGAAGCTTATACCCCGCTGAGTGTAGGGGCCCGGGACTGGTGTTCCTTCTTCAGCGCACTGCCCCACCTTTGACACCTAGGGGCCTCAGAACTGTACCTAACTACGGGGCGTCAGTACCCGTGGCCCAGGCTTTCCCTCCAGAGCGCAGCTGACCGGGATCCCTGCCTTTCATTTAATGCCTCAGAGCCCTGAATCCATACTTTATCTCCTGTGTACAGAGGCCTGAGTAGCCCCGGCGACACCTGAGGCTCGGATCTGGGACCGTGTTGCGAACCAGGGAGGTCGACGAAGGAGGCCCTCATCGCCCGGCGTGTGGAGCGGGGACAGGAGGGGGACCCCCCCCTCCCCCTGAGTGGATTACAACAGAGGACTTGGTGATGGCGGCAAGGGGAGGCCGTCGGGTGGAGAAGGAGAAGACTCCCCTGCCGCCCAGAGGGGGGGAGCAACCCTCACCGCCGAGGGGGGAGGCCAAGATCACAGCAGAGATGGTGGACGAAATTTCCATAGCTGTAGCGGGAGCGCTGTCTGCTCAGTTCGAGGACCTACGGGGCCGTATGGACCTTGTCCAGACCTCAGTGGAGGCCTTTGGCGGCCGCCTACAGGAGGCGGAGCACCGGATAGAGAAGTCCGAGGAGCACGTGCTGGAGCTACAGCGGGAGATGGTTCGGGTGAAAAAACTGCTTCAGGGGCAGGAAGCCAAACTAGATGACCTAGAAAATAGATCCCGCCGTAACAACCTGAGATTTCTTGGGATCCCAGATACCGTCGAGGATCGGGACCTGCAACCTTACTTAGAAGATCTGGTGAAACAACTACTGGCGAACGAACCCGAAGGTGCCTCAGTACAAATAGAGCGAGCGCACCGGGTTGGACCCAGGAGGACTAACGATACCCGACCCAGGGTGACAATAGCACGGTTCCTGAGATTTCCACAGAAAGAAGCGGTCTTGCGTGCAGCGCGTAAGACAGGGACCATTCAGAAGGACAATGCCCGGCTACGTATTGTTCAGGATTACTCAGCAGCCCTAGGACAGCGGCGACGAGATTATGGACCATTGTGCCAGACCCTGATAGACAATAACATTAAGTTCATGGTGCAATATCCCGCCCGATTGGTCTTCACCCACGACGGGATCCGTCGGACTTTTGACTCCGCGTTAGCAGCAACGCCCTACGTGGAGGAGATACGGCGGAGGGCCGCAGTGGCAGCCGAGTCCTGAGGATCGGAGGAGAAGATTAATGCCCTGATGAACAAGCTAAGAGTTACTTGCTTTGGACTGTAAAGTGAGGGTGATGGTACTTGTTGTGGGGGAGGAGGGCTGCTGGGATTGTCTTGACTGCTTTAAGTAGAAATGTTGGTTTCCTCTGGGTGTGGGGGACGGGTGGGGAGCAGTCCGGGTGGTGGCTGTGTCTTTGGGGGGGCCGGGGGGGAGGGGTGGTTTGTAGTGGAATCGGGGCGTTGGAGGAGTGGGGGGGTACCGCACGCATCTAGGAATTCACTGAAGAGGAGAGGAGGATGGTAGTAGAATTAAGGAATCGAAGGGGGGTGGAGGGAAGAGGGGTAGGGGGAGGGGGGGAGTCGGAACACTGTATTTTCGGGGACCAGTTGAGGTAGTGACGGGCCGAGGACGGTCTTTGAAGGGCTATGGGGGAGGACCCCGGGCTGGGGGGGTGTCTTCCCTATATTTTGTATGGTACTTAACAGACATTTGTGTGCCCAGTTTAATCATGTATGCCACTTAAGATAATCTCTTGGAATGTTTGTGGCCTGGGTAGTCCGATTAAACGGGCAAAAATTTTGCAGGCCCTGGCTAGGCAGGGAGCAGACATCGCTATGCTTCAGGAAACCCACCAGACTGCCGACGAACACCGTAAACTTTGCCGGGAGTGGGTTGGACAGGTCTGGGGGGCCCCAGCGCTTGGTAAGAAGGGTGGGGTAGTGCTTTTGATTCACAAACGGGTAAGGATGGAGGTGGTGAAGGAACTCGTTGACCCGACGGGCAGATATGTACTGGTGCAGGGAGTCCTTGAGGGGAGGCCAGTAGTTCTTGGTAGCGTGTATTGTCCCAATGTACTTGATTTGTCCCTGTATGCACGCATTGCCTCCACACTTGAGACGCTGCCGGAGCTCCCCGTTATTTTGGGGGGAGACTTCAACGGGGTCATGGATATCGATCTCAATACCTCTAAAGTGGGGGAGCAAAGAGAAAGACGGGCGACGTTTCTGTTCCAGACTGGGGCTAGTGGACTCCTGGCGCTTACTGCATCCGGGCGAGCGGGATTACACGCACCAATCCCGGGCCCACGGCACAAGTGCACGTATAGACTATCTGTTGTTATCCGCTGAGCTGTTTGCCAAGGTAGGGGACGCCCAGATAGGGCCTGTAGAGATATCTGACCATGCATTTGTCTGGATGGAAGTCTTTTGGAGTGGGAGTACGTCACGGGCCTTTCAGTGGCGTTTTCCATTGGAATTATACAGAGACGCCCAATTTCGCGCATTTATACAGCGGCGGTGGCAGGAATTCGAGGCCGACCATAGGGGTCATCAAGATGACCCCGAATTGCTCTGGGAAACGGCGAAGGTCGTACTGAGGGGAGATATAATTGGGTTTCTAGCCAGAAAACGACGATTAAGGGCCGAACGTATTATGGTCTTAGAGCGATTGGTGACGAACTTGCGACGCCGCTGGGCTCATACTCCCACTGCGGGCTTAAAAAAGCAGCTGTGGGATTCTCAAATGGAATTAAACGAACTATTACACCAGAGAGCAAAGAAGTCAGTCTTGTATTATCGCTATCAATTGTACCGTTATGGGGACAAGCCGGGAAAGTTATTGGCTCGGTGCCTGCGTGGACCCAGGGGCTCTAAATTGGTGCCCGCCTTGCGAGATGATCATGGGACTTTGCAAAGGGAAAGTCCGGCGATAGCGCGTGTCTTTCGCTCCTTCTTTCAGAAACTTTACACTGCGGAGGCGACTTCTCCCACGAAGATGGCGGATTATGTGAGGGGACTAGACTTGCCCCGCCTTTCCACTGAGCAAAGAGCTCAGTTAGATCAGCCAATTACGGTGGCCGAGCTGCAAGGGGCCATTTCCAAGGCCAGCCGCTACAAATCCCCAGGATCCGATGGTCTAGGTGCTGAATTCTACAAGATCCTCAAGGAACAGATTTCCCCTACGCTGACTGCTGTACATAATCGGCGAGCGCAGCGGGGCTCTTTTCGGTGGGGGGTTAATCATGCTCATATTGTTCTTATCCCCAAACCGGCCAAAGACCCTCTTTCTGCAGCCTCGTATCGTCCGATTTCCTTGCTCAACTTCGACCTTAAATTAATGGCTAAGATCCTGGCAGACCGCCTGGCGGAGTTTTTGGGGCAGTTGGTCCATGAGTCCCAGGTCGGTTTTGTTAAGGGGTGCTACGCGGTTCGTAACTTACGTAAGATCATAGCGTCTTTAGAATGGGTTCAGTATAGACACCTGTCCTCTCTCTTGATTAGCTTTGACGCAGAAAAAGCCTTTGACAGGGTGGACTGGCACTACCTGAGATTCATCCTCCCTCAGTATGGTTTGGGGCCGTCGTTTTGTAACATGGTCGACAGTTTGTATGCCAATCCTACCGCAGCGATACTCTGTAATGGAGTCATCTCAGAGCCTTTTTCATTGCAGAGGGGGACCCGTCAGGGCTGCCCCCTCTCTCCTCTCCTTTTTGTTCTTTCTTTGGACCCTCTTCTACGCCGAGTGGCGGGTATGCGGACAATCCGGGGCGTAAGTATTGGCCCTCAGGTATTTAAGATTTCGGCCTTTGCCGATGACTTGTTGGTGCACTTGCTTTCTCCCGGGGATTCCCTACCCCCTCTGTTGCAGGAGTTCCGCGTCTTCGGGCAGATTGCGGGGTTTAGTATCAATAGGGATAAGTCTGAAGCCCTTGATGTTTCTGGCCGACTTCGGGGTAGCTGGGTGGGCGAATTTCCCCTCCGATGGGCTGAGCGCCAGTTCATATACTTGGGAATTGTACTGTCCTGTCAACCGGGTCGCCTATATAGGACTAACCTGCGACGGATGCTGGCCAAGGTGAGGACTCAGCTGCAGGCGTGGCAGTCCCTCCCCATATCCCTTATGGGGAGGATTGCGGCGATCAAATTGGTCCTCCTGCCGCGGATCTTATACTGGCTACAGACCCTCCCTGTGTGGATCCTTCGTCGGGATATCAGGTGCTTTGAGGCGGAATTTCGGGGCTTTCTATGGCGGGGGTCGAGAGCTCGGGTCTCGTACCGTAGACTCATGGGGAGGATCCGTGGGGGGGGATGGGGGCTTCCAGATCTTGGTGCTTATGTGCTGGCTTGTCAAGCCCGCCATTTGGGGGACTGGCTCGGGGATAATGATCTTTATACCCCTAGAGCGTTTGAGGAGGCGTACGTGGCACCCCATTCTCTACAGGCCCTTTTGCATTTGGAGGTGAGTAGGTGGCCTACGCATTTAGCGGACAGCGTGTTATTGGCCCCGGTATATAAAACCTGGCGGAAATTGAATGTCTATTGGGGCCGACGGTGGCAGGTGTCGAGCTGGCTACCTATTTGGGGCAACGCCAATTTTACCCCGGGGACCGAAACGGCAGCGTTTCGTCAGTGGGGGGAGAGAGGAGTGCGGGCGCTGGGCCATGTGGTGGACCTGGCGGGCAAACCTAAGCCCTTTCCCATGCTATCCCACGAATATAAATTGGGGCCCCTACACTTCTTTGCATACATGCAAGTGGCCCATTACGTGGCTTCCCTTCCACGGTCGGAACTCTGTGGCGACCGCTCGGCTCAGATAATAGCGTTTTTCGGGTTTGGCGACGTTGAGCGGCCGTCCATTCGGACCTTCCATCTTCGGTTGGAGCAGTTTCGACCACAGCCAGATTACAGCGGTGTGGAAAGAGCCTGGGGGGTGGAATTGAGTCGAGAGATTCCCCATGGTACTATTCTGGTGGCCCTCCGGAGGGTGGCGAGCCTGGCAGATGGTGCTCGCTGGCGAGAAATTCAAATTAAGTGTTTAACTAGGGTTCATTTCTCCCCGCGGCGAGCCCTTCGCTGCCATTTGACCGCAGATGGTAGCTGTCCATGCTGTGCGGAGCCCCTGGCGACTTTGTACCATATGTGGTGGGGCTGCCGGCGCATACGCCCCTATTGGCATAGAATTGCCCTCTATATGGCCGACCTCCTTGGACAACCTGTATACTGGGATGCGGCCTTGATCGTCTTGGATCTCCTGGGTCTCACCTCTCCAAAGGGGAAATGGAGCCGTTGGCTGGTGCGGAAGGCATGTCTGGTGGGTAAGGGCCCCATTCTACGTGGGTGGAGGGACAGTCACCCTCCCTCTTTTTGGGAGTGGCGGAACTCCTTCCATCAACTTATGCTCCTGGAGTGTCGGGCTGCACGAGGTCATGTGAAGCGATGGTCTGCTTTCTGGTTACTGTGGGAGCCCTATATTCAAAAGTTGAGTCCTCGGACACGTAATGTAACCCTACAATTAGGCTGTTGATAGCCCTGGATGTATGTGGAGACCTACAGAGGTTCGGCACTGTTATATATGCTGGTCCGGGTGGGTATTGCGTCTGGGTGGGGGGGTGGGAAGGGTTTATGGGGGGGGAGGTTGGGGGGGAGGGGGGGGAATAGGGGTATTTTCTTAAAAACTATGTAACCATCTATGTATCTTGCACCTTGGGGATCAGAGCCCACCCCAGGGAGCGATTGTCTTATGCTCTGTATTTGATGTTTTGTTTGATGGTTCAAAATAAAATATTGAAAAAAAAAAAAAATTCATTCAAAAGTGACGGTCTTAGACTTTAGGAAAACTACATTTGTTAAGATGGGACAATACCTCAAGGAATCGTTAGCAGGATGGGAACAGCTGGGGGATGTAGAAAAACAGTGGTCAAAACTGAAAAGGGATATTTTAAAGGCAACAAACCTTTTTTGTTAGAAAGGTAAATAAATGTAAAAGGAAAAGAAGGCCGCTATGATTCTCAAAAGAAGTAGCTGAAAAGGTGAAGAAAAAGAGGAAGGGCTTCAGGAAATACAAGAGATCACAGAGAAAGGAAGACAGGCATCTATATTTGGAAAAACGTAGAAGCTAGCAAAGTAGTCAGGAAAGCAAAGATCCCATATTTTATTGCATTGGCTATTTCTTCTTTTTGTATAAGACATTTTTCAGATATGTTAGTGAGAGGAGGAAGGGCAAAAGTGATATTTTCAGATGCAAGGGTGAAGGGAAAGAATATGTAGAAACTGATGAGGATAAAGCGGAACTGCTTAACAAATGTTTCTGTTCTGTGTTAACAGATGAAGGGCCAGGAGCATTGACCTCAAAAAACATCCACAAATAGGAACAGAAGCAACGGGGTTCTCGAATGATTTTCAGAAGACTGTGTTCATGAGGAACTAGATAAACTAAAAGTAGACAAAGTGATGGGTCAGGATGGGATACATCCAAAAATACTGAGGGAACTTGGCGATGTTCTAGCGGCTCCCCTGTCTGACCTTTTCACTGCTTCTTTGAAGTCGGGAGTGGTGCCAGAGGACTGGAGAAAGGCACATGTAAGGATGACATTGAGATGGTTAGTAAATTATTGGAAAGGCTACTAAAAGAGAGAATAGTGAGGTTTCAGGAGTCCAATGGATTGCAGGATCCAAGGCAGCATGGATTCACCAGACAAAGGTCTTGTCAGACAAGTATATTACATCTAGGGAAGAGTCCTAGATGTAGTATACTTAGATTTCAGTAAAGCCTTTGACACCGTTATGCACAGACGACTTATAAATAAACTGAGCACCCTAGGGATGAACCCTAATGTTACTGATTTGGTTAGAAATTCGTTGTGTGGGAGGCGACAAAGGCTACAGGTAAATGGAGCTCACTCTGAGGAGGTTACCAGTGGTGTGCCGCAGGGATCGGTCCTTGGTCCGATTCTTTTTAACATCTTTGTTAGTGATATTATGAAAGGGCTGTCAGGTAAGGTTTGCTTGTTTGTAGATGATACCAAAATCTGCAGTAAAGTAGACCCCCAGTAAGGAATAGATAACATGAGGAGGGATCTGGCTAAGCTTGAAGAATGCTCTAGAATTTAGCAGCTGAAATTTAATGCAAAAAAATGCAGGGTCATTCATTTGAGCTGCAAAAGTCCAAAGAAGTGGTACACTGTAGGAGATGAGGTACTTCTGTCCACGAAAGAAGAGCAGGACCTGGGCATAATTGTGTCTGATGATCTTAAAGTAGTTAAACAGGTAGAAAAGGTGACTGCAAAAGTCAGAAGGATGCTTGGGTGTATAGGAAGAGAAATGGCCATCAGAAAAAAAGGAGATGATAATGCTTCTATATAAGTCCCTGGTGTGACCTCATTTGGAGTATTGTGTGCAGTTCTGGTGACTGCACCTTTAAAAGGATATCAGCAGGCTGGAGTCGGTACAGAAGTTGGCTACTAAAATAGTTAGTGGTCTTCATTATGAAGCATATGAGGTCAGACTTAAGGATCTTAATATGTATACTTTAGAGGAAAGGCGGGATAGGGGAGATATGATAGAAATGTTTAAATACTTCCGTGGCATAAATGCACAGGAAGAGAGTCTCTTCCGATTGAAAGCAAGCTCTACTACGAGGGGACATAGAATGAGGGTGAAAGGAGATAGACTCAGGAATAATATGCGGAAATATTTCTTTACAGAAAGAGTTGTAGATGAGTGGAATAGTCTCCCAGTAAAGGTGATAGACACGAGGACAGTATCTTTCTAGTTTAACCCACAATGCCTCCTCTCTCCCTTTTAAGCTCTGTAATCCCAAAGCTTTAATATTATGTTTTACATATAGTGCCACTCCTCCTCCCCTTCTTCCTACCCTGTCCTTTCTGAATAAAGTATAGTCTGGTATAGTTACATCCCAATCATGGTTTTCTGTGAACCATGTTTCTGTAACTGCCACTAAATCCAAGTTGGCCACTCCCACCAAAGCTTCATCAGTGATCTTATTTCCCATGCTACAGACATTTATACACACTTCTTTCCATATGTTACCCCTTTTACCCATTTCCATAAAGGTATTTAATGTGTATCCCTTACCTGGGGGCTTTCACTCACCTGGGGGCTTTCTTCACCCATCCCCAATGAATCTAGTTTAAAGCCCTCTTCAGTAGATTAGCCAGTCTACTACTGAAGATGTGTCACTTTCTTCTGGTTTCTTCGTGTCTTCTACGAGCTATCCATTTGTCCTGTCTTCTCTTTTAGATTTTTTCCATTCTCTCTATATCTGCTTTAACATATTGATCTTTCCCCCATTTCTTTCCTTATTCATTTATCATCCATGCAATTTTCACCCTTCCATTCTCAATCCCCACCTACTTTCCCAAGACCCGGCCCATCGTAGACATTTCTTCCCTCCCACACAAAATATTATTCCCCTCTCCATTCTCATTCCCCATCCCCTTCTAGTCCTCCCTCAAAATCAGCTCCCTTATAGTTCTAGACCCACCCAGCATCCGCTGCCTTCTAGTCCCATTTTCCCATGCCCCCACATCAGCCCATTTCCAGTCCTAGTCCCCATATGCTACTTTTCAGTTCCATTCCAGCCCCCCATTCACCCATTTCCACTCCAAGCCCCCCCATCAGCCAATTTCCAATCCTAGCCCCCCCATCAGCCCACTTCCAGCCTTATTCCACCTCCCAACAGCCCACTTCCAGTCCTATTCCAGCCCCCATCAGTCCATTTCCAGTCCTATTCCCCCATCAGCCATTTCCAGTCCTAGTCCATCTCCTCATCAGCCCATTTCCAGTCCTAACCCCCCATATGCTCTTTTCCATTTCCATTCCAGCCCCCTGTATGTCCAGGGCCAGCAAAATGGTCAGGGAAGAAACCCTCAACAAGACTCTACCTGTCCTTCTCACTATTGACCCATCTCCCTCCTCCCCTTCATTTCTAAACTACTTGAACGTGCAGTTCACCACCATTTCCTCAACTTTCTCTCCTTTCAAGCCCTTCTGAATTCTCTTCAATCTGGCTTTTGTCCTTTACATTCTACCGAAACAGCTCTTGCCAAGGTCTCCAGTGACTTGTTCCTGACAAAATTCAAAAGCCTTTACTCGATCCTCATCCTTCTTGACCTTTCTGCTGCTTTTGACACTGTTGACCACAACCTTCTCATTGATGCCTTGTCCTCGCTTGGTTTTAAGGACTCGGTGCTATCCTGGTTCTCTTCTTATCTCTCCCATCGCTTGTTCTGGTGGATCCTCCTCTATTGCTATCCTGCTCTCAGTTGGGGTACCCCAAGAATTTGCCTTGGGTCCTTTCCTTTTCTTTCTCTATATCCAGTCCCTTGGCACACTCATCTCTTCCTATGGATTTTCAGTACCATCTTTACGCTGATGACTTCCAGATCTACCTCTCGACACCTGAAACCTCTCCAGCAATCCAGGCCCGGATCTCTGTCTGTTTTGCTGACATTGCTGCTTGATGTCTCACAGCCGCTTGAAATTGAACATAGAAAAAACTGAGCTATTAAGTTTTCCCCCTAAACCCTCCTCTCCCCTTTCTCCTTCCCCTATCTCTGTGGATAACACTCTACTCCTCCTTGTCTCCTCAGCTCACAACCTCGGGGTTGTCTTTGACTCCTTACTCTCCTCCACACACATGACGTTTCTTTCTCTACAACATCAACAAAATTTGCCAATTCCTTTCTGAGCACACAACTAAGACACTTATCCACTCCTTAGTTACCTCCCGTTTATACTATTGTAACCTACTCCTTGTTAGTCTCCTTCTGAATCATCTCTTTCCCCTTCAATCTGTTCAACACTCTGCTGCGCTGCTAATCTTCTGCCAGCCTCATCATGCTCATATTACCCCTCTTCTCAAGTCACTTCATTGGCTCCCTATCCATTTCTGCATTCAGTTCAAACTTCTCCTGCTGACCAATGTTCCCTCTAATTTTCTGTAGGCTATGTGCGCATAAAATATCAACTGTGCAGCTTTAGAAGAAAGGTTAAATTTTTGTGCGCCACATAACGACACTCGGAGTTATATACTTTGAAATTTGACTACACATCAGAATATAGTATGTATACCACATTGATTTTAATCAAATTAAATGAAAATAGACAATTACTAAACAAAGCGGAAAATTTCTAGTAATTACAATCACAACTTTTAAATTTTAAGACGTCTGTGTTGTTTTCTATCAGAATCAGAACCATAATTTTTGTGCGCTCTGTTGTAAAGTATGTGCGCTCACTCAGCGAGCTGTGTGCGCGCGCACTCGCGCACAGCTTAGAGGGAACAGTGCTGCTGACCTATAAGTGCATTCACTCTGCAGCTTCTCACTACCTTTCCTCTCTTATCTCTCCCTACACCCCTTCTTGGGAGCTCCGCTCTTGTGGCAGATTGCTTCTATCTGTGTCCTTCTCGTCTATTGCTAACTCCAGACTTCGCTCCTTCCACCTTGCTGTTCCTTAAGCCTGAAACAAACTACCTGAGCCTGTATGTCAGGCGCCTTCTCTGACCCTTTTCAAATCCAGGCTGAAAACTCACCTCTTTGCTGCCGCTTTCGTATCTTCACTCACCTGATCTCCTTTGTTTCCTTACCATTCCCCCTAGCTGTATCCCATGTTTACAACTACTGTGTTGTATGCCTTGACTAGATTGTAAGCTCTGATGAGCAGGGAGGTGAAAGTAGGCCTTACCTGCTAATTGGCATTCCTTGAGTAACTCCAGTCTCACACCTCTGGGAAGTCAACCTTCACCAGTAGCTTAGAGAATGAGCATGTCATCTTTTGATGACATCACTGTACTGACTGCTAGCACCTCCAACCTCATGTCCCCTGCCATCTGCACATCCAGACGATAATGTTTTACAAAGGTGTGAAGAGAGGACCACGTGGCCACCCTACAAATATCTCCTGGTAGCACCAATCCATACACCGCCCATGAAGCCACCTGAGCCCAGGTTGAATGAGCTTGCAGCCCCACAGAAACACTCTGCCTTTTCAACAAATATGCGGACATGATCGCCTCTTTTATCCACCTAGAAATGGAGACCTTAGCTGCTGCCTCTCCCTTACGCAGACCTTCAGAGGACAAACAAATGATCTGATTTATGAAACAAAGCCGTTCTTTACAAATATTGCCGTAATGCCCTTTGGACATCCAGTAGATGTAGCTGTTGATTGGAGCCCTCCTCCAGCCCTCCCAAGAGTGCCGGCAAGGTGACTGGCTGATTCAAATAAAAATTGGAGAGCACCTCAGGCAAGAAGTAGGGCACCGGCCACAGTACCACCTTCTCCTTGGAGATGGAGAGAAAAGCTCCCTATACAACAGAGCTTGAAGTTCAGAAATTCAGCTTGCAGAACAAATGGCAACCAGAAATACCGACCTAAGCGTCAAATCCTTCAGGGTGTAGGACGGTTCCTCCATCAACCTTGGTGCAGCAGATACATTTGGCCTCTGCGTGTGTCGAACCGGGCTCCCAAATACTCCTGTTCCTGTGTCGTCACTCACTGATTCTTGGCTGCATTGATGACCCAGCTGAGACTTTCAGAAACCCGATTGCTCTTACTATGGCCTGTTCATTCTCCTGCCTCAACTTTGTGCAAATGAACCAGTTGTTGAGATACGGTGCACCAGGATACCCTCCTAGTGGAGCACCGCTGCCACCACCTTGATGGACATCGCCCGACTGAATGGCAATGCCTGACACTGAAAATGCCCCATGGGCACTGTAAAGCAGAGAAATTGATGATCTTCTGGTCAAATAGGGATTCTTTGGCATCCCGAAATAAATAGAGTATTGACAGTAACTGTACTGGGCCTGGGGAACATGCACCATGGCCCCCAACTCCAGGAGCCACACATACTGCCTTGGCTTTGCCATGTGCCTTGCACGGGAACCGCACAAGGGAATTCCTCTAGGACCCATTGATCGGACATAATCTGGGCCCAGGCAGGGTAAAATTCCCAAAGCCGTTCACAAGACTGACCTTGCGCACCTGCTTTTACTTATCCTCTGGGAGGCAACCCCCTTTCGACCCAACTAAGTCCTTCACCAGTTTCTCCAGATCTTCCCCCGAACAGAACTTACCTTTGAACAGCAGCTTAGTGAGCTAAACGTTTGAGGAGACATCTGCACCCAATTCTGTAGCCAGAGATAGTGACGCGCCACCACCACGGAGGACATGCTTTTCGAAAGGCCTCTAATGAGATTATAGAAGATATCTACCAGATAAGCAGCTCCCGACTCCAGTCTGGCCGCTGCTGCTGGCTCAAGCGATTCATCTGTGGGCTTCAGAATCTCCTGTGCTCACCGCAAGCAAGCCCGGGCCCCAAAAGCCCCAGACACAGATGCCTGTAAGGACAGGACATTGATATCAAACGCCTGTTTCAACAAGATATCCAACTTCCTATCTTACACCTCCCTAAGTGCCATGCTGCCTTCCATGGGGGATAGTGGTCTTCTTAGTCACTGCTGCTACTGCAGTATCTCTTGCCCCTGTTCCGGCAGCGGGTAAAGATGTGTCATGGTCCTAGTTCCCCTCAGACTGGACTCTGGGAAGTCCCCCTCATCCTGGATCACCTGCTTAATCACCTGCTGCAAGGAAAACACTCTCTGTTGTTTCTGGATGGCTTGGAAAAGTAGGTCTTACCACGCATCCTCCTCTGGCACTTGTCCTGTCGGCATATTAAGTGTCTTTAACAACTCTGTGATGAGCGCCGCCAATTTCTCACGGCAGAAGAAGCGGATTATGCAGGATTCCTCTTCTTGTGGGATCTCTCCTTCCTCTAGCTCCTCCGGTTCCCGCCCAACTTGGCTTCTATGTCCAAGTCACCCACCTTATCCGAGTGAAGGGATCCCGTCTCCTCAAACAGGTCGCCTTCGAGCCTTTGCCTGCTCGAGGCTGGCTCCATCTGTCTTGTGCGCCAGATCAGCTACTGGTCTTTTTTTTCTTCACTCGAGCACCCGGAAAGACCCTTCTGCCCCCCATTGTCTCTTGCAGAAAGCCTGATGCATGAGGATGAAGAATTCAGGGGTAAGCCCCCCCCCCCAGTACCCTCGTTCTCCAGGAACAAGCAGGAAGTCAGTCCTCACATATGGGTGACATCGTCACTGACAGAGCCTGCGCAGAGCATTTCCCCAGCTTTCAAAGAAAGCCTTTGGGAATGCCACCACGCATGCGTGGTCCCATTCCAGCCCAAGGGAGCCATCTTGACCAGTCTCCCTTTTTCTGTGGAGTCCTTTGGATGCATGTCCTGTACCTCAGAAAAGGTCTCTAATTTTTTTTTCTAATTCCGGTTTCACGGTCCTCTTCCCGCTGTCCCTAGTGCCCTTGCTTCGGCAGTGGGCCCTGGGACTTCATTGTTTTCCTTTTCTTCATTTTTCTTGAATTTGGTCTCCAGCGCATTTTCGCACCCTTTTCAACCACTGGCTGCGTCGAAAATCTTCAACCTAGCTGGGATTCATTTTGCCCCCATGGCCTCCGGTTTCAAAAGGTGTGACAGATGCTCCAAAAATATGTCGCTCACAGACACCCATGACTATTGTCTTAGGTGCCTAGGGGCTGACCACTCAGTGTTGGGGGACTCCGGTTCTAGACCTTTTCGCCAGTCCAGTGAATTCGCAGCTCCCACGGTTCTGTGGCCCAGTTCCCCACCTGAACAGGGAAGCCCCCAATGCCTTCCTCCTGTCATGGATGCATGGCCTCCTATATGCGTTTCCCCCCACTCCACTCATAGCACAAATCCTCCTCAAAATACAGCAGGATTGGGCCTCGGTGATTTTCATGCCTCACGGTGGCCTCAGCAGCCCTGGTTCCTGCTGCTGCACCTCTCATCGGAGTCTCCGGTTCCCCTCGGCAGCACGACGGGCTTGTTGACACAAGAGGGGGTCTGCTACTACACCCGAACCTGAGGTCCTTATCCCTCATGGCCTGGCAGCTGAATGGATTGTTCTAGCCCCCCTTCATCTCCCGGTGGAGGTCGAGGACATAGTGCTGGCCTCGCGCAAGGACTCAACTAGGAGGGCTTATGCTTTTAAGTGGCGTCGGTTCTCGGTGTGTTGCTCGGAGATACGGGCAGACCCGTTCTCTTGCCCTACCCACTTCGTCCTGCAGTACCGTCCTTATCTCTCGCAGGCGGGCTTGGGTCCACCTGAGTGCTATATCGGCTAACCACCACCCTGTTGGGGGCAGACCCCCCTCGGGTCAACTGCTAGTTTCCCCCTTCATGCACGGGCTGCTTCTTTCCAAGCCCCCCATCCGGCCACCTTCGGCAGAGTGGGACCTCAATGTCGTCCTCACACAGCTAACTCAGCCGCCCTTCGAGCTGATGGCGACCTGCTTGTTTCGGCACCTTTCCTGGAAGGTGGTTTTTCTGGTGGCCCTCACCTCGACCCTGATGGTCGACGCCCCCTACATGAGATTCTACAGGAATCGGGTGATTCTCCGAACACATCCCAAGTTCCTCCCGAAGGTTGTCTCAGATTTCTACCTCAATCAGGAAATAGTGCTGCCAACCTTCTTCCCGAAGCCCCACGCTGACCAGGCATTGGCAGTCCTCCATACCCTTGACTGCAGGAGAGCTCTCTCCTTCTACCTGCAATGTATGCGGGTTCACCACAGGTCTGAATAGCTCTTTGTCTCCTATGACCCTGCCCGCATGGGGCTTGCGGTCACTAAGCGGGCCCTATCCATCTGGGTGGCAGACTGCATCGCCTTCGCCCAGGCTCAGGCCGGGCTACCCCTGGACTGCCGAATCACGGCGCATGCTGTTCGTGCAAGGATGGTGTCAGTGACCAACCCGCGCTCTATGCCACTGGCAGACATCTGCGGAGCCGCCACCTGGTCTTCGGCTAACACCTTTGCGACACACTACTGCCTGGAGAGGGAGTCCTGTCGGGACAGTACCTTCTGCCAGGCCGTACTCTGTAATTTGTTCGGGGTTTAAGCAACTCCTGCCCTCCAACCCTTCTCCTGCAGCTACCGGGAGCATGATCTTCCAGGGACCCGGGATCCTCGGGCTGTCTTTGGTTACCAGCAGCTGTTCATGGTTCACCATGGCACTTTCTCTACAGGTCCTCGGTAGCCTGTAGCTGGGGATTCCCATATTTGAGGACTGACTTCCTGCTTGTTCCTGGAGAAAGCATAGTTACTCACCTGTAACAGGTGTTCTCCAGGGACAGCAGTATTCAGTTCTCACAATCCTCCCACCTCCCCTTGGAGTTGCCCACTGTCCTTGGCATTTTTTTCTTGTTGCCTGAGCTATGTCATCTGACTGGTCAAGATGGCACCCTTGGGTGGGAAGGGGACCACACATGCATGGTGGCATTCCTAAAGACTTTCTTTGAAAGCTGGGGAAATGCTCCATGCGGGCTCCGTCGGTGCTGACGTCACCCATATGTGAGGACTGATTCCTGCTGTCCCTGGAGAACACCTGTTACAGGTGAGTAACTATGCTTTCTCTCTCCCCCGACTGAGGGCTCTGGAGAAACATGCTCTCTACTATAGGGTTCCAACACAGAAGGGCCAGACCCAGACACCCCCTCCTCTAGCCTGGGCATTGCCCATGTAAGCCCTGGAGGGCCATGCATGTGCTGAAGTGCCTGCTACATCCTCCTGTAATTTGTTGCCTGCCACCTGGGCCTCGGAGTCACAGCTATGGCATAGACCTGCAGTTGAGGGTGTGCCCCACCGAGCCCCACACATCATACCTTGAGGCTTGCTCAGCATGGCTGGGCTCATGGAGAATGAAGACCCTGTTGCCCCTTCCAATCTCTGTACTAGTTCCTTGCCTCTTGAAACTTATTAAATTTTATATGACTGCAAACTAAGCCAAGAAGACTGTGTGTATTCTTGGGGTTGCAGGCCTGTGTGTGTTCTTGCCTGCAACCCCAAGAACACACACAGGCCAAACTGGATATTGGGAGATTTTAACCTGCCAGCTCTTCAAATACCCATTCCGAAGCCTTCCTTTTAGCACTCAACGACCTTGGCTATGAACAGATAGTTGATGCACCCACCCACCGGAAAGGAAATACACTAGACCTCGTCTTCATCCCATGACCAGACTTAAGTCTGAACTACAACTTTGACCTAGCCATCACCCCAGTCCCATTGTCAGACCACAACCTAATCAAATTCCAGATACCCATGCATCAACTATTCTACTACTATTCAGCACTTATAAAGCACCACACATGCAGTGCTGTACAGCTATCCTACAAGAGATAGCCAACATACAAGAGACAGTCCCTGCCAGTCAGAGTCATGCTCATCGGAGCTTACAATCTAGTTAAAAAAGTACAGAGTATTAGTCAGTTCTGCGCAAGGTACGGTGTGGTACAGTTTGGTCTATAGTTGGTCATAAAACATTGATGGGGGTTAGGGTAAGATGAGGATGGAGTCAGGATCTGAATGCAACGGTGAAGAGGTGGGTCTTCAACCTGGATTTCAAGAGGGCCAGGGAGGATACCTGGCGCACAGACGCAGGTAGGCTGTTCCAGGCGTATGGTGCAGCAAGGTGAAAGCGCAGTCGGGAGTTCGCGGTGCGGATGAAAGGCATTGATAGAAGTAATTTGTTAGCAGAGCGCAAATTTCAAGAGGGGACGTAGGGAGAGATAAGAGGTATTGAGGGGCCATAGAGTGAATGCATTTATAGGTCACTAGGAAAAGCTTGAATTGGATGCGGAATTGGACAGGGAGCCAGTGAAGCGACTTGAGAAGAGGGGTAATGTGGGCATGGCGAGGCTGGCAGAAGATTAGTCGAGCAGCGTGATTTTGTATGGATTGAAGGAGGTGGCTCACGGGTAGACCAGAGAGGAGTAGGTTGCAGTAATCGAGGCGAGAGGAGACCAAGGAGTGGACAAGGGTTTTGGTAGTGTGTTCAGAGAGGAAGAGGCGGATTTTGCTGATGTTGTAGAGAAAGAAGTGATTCAAAAACAAGAGAATCCCAAAAATCCCTGACAGCAGATCGGGATCACACGATGTGTGTGATAATTGCAGATATTGTGCCTCTGCTATAACAGGTTCAGCTTGGTCTGATTTAGCCACGGGTCGGGTTTTTTACCGCCGATGGCATACTACATGTGCATCTGATTATGTAGTGTACTTTCTTGTTTGCCCTTGTGCCCAGTGCTATGTTGGCAGCACCAGCTGAGTTGTACGGGTTCGATTGGGAGAACACGCGTCTCGATTGCGTCATTCTGTGTTGACAGCCCCGATGGTACAGCACTGTCTTGAGTTCCATCATGAGTTTGAGCACTTAAAATGGACAGTGATCGACCATGTGCCGTGGGATCCGAGGGGAGGGGATCGTTTGGCTCGTTTAAGAAACCTGGAACAACAGTGGATTTTCACATTAAATTCAATGACTCCCGCTGGACTGAATAAGGACATTGATTGGTTGACCCTGTAAAGCGCCACCCAATCTGTGTAGGGGTTCCCCTGTGGTGGGGTTTCCCTGCTTTTTGTGATTGGCTTGCTTTGAATGGGCGTTCCTATAATTGGCCTATCTGATTTGCAACCCTGACGTCACCCGCCAAAATCTCGGCGTTTTTTGGGAGTTGGAAGGACTGAGCACACTAATTTTGTCTTGGGAACACTTGAAGCAGAAGCTTATCGCTTCGAAACGTGCACGTCAAGTGCCTGAGCAGATAAGTGTGAAATTATTTTTGGCTTTTAAATTCTGAAAGATAACACAGATAGTGTTGGTAGATAAAAAAATAAATGAATAAAAGGGGTATGTACTGCGTGAGGTATTGAGGAGGTCCTCTTTGCCTTGCGGTTTATGCCCGACAAAAATTTAAGGTGATTGTAGTCGGGGGTTCGGGTATTCTTTTGACTATTGGTAGAGAAAGAAGTGGCAGGTCTTAGCTACAAGCTGGATATGAGCGGAGAAGGAGAGAGAGGTGTCAAAGATAACCCCTAGATTGCAGGCAGATGGGGACAGGAAGGATAGTAGATCCATCCACATGGACTGAGAGAGGGGGAAGTGGGGGGGAGGAGTTGGGTGGAAAGATAAGGAGTTCAGTCTTGGCCATGTTCAGTTTCAATCGGTGATGAGACATCCAGGCAGCGATGTCCGAAAGACAGGCAGAGATCTTGGACTGGGTTGTTGGAGAAATATCAGGTGTAGAGAGGTAGATCTGGGAGTCATCGGCATAGAGATGGTACTGAAAGCTATGGAAGGAGATAAACGCGCCAAGGCCTTGGGTATAGAGAGAGAAGAGGAGAGGGCCCAAGACAGATCCCTGGGGTACACTTACATGGAGCGGGGTAGGGGAGGAGGGACAGCCACCAGAGCATACACTGAATGAGCGATGGGAGAGGTAGGAGGAGAACCAGGATAATACGGAGTCCTTGAAGCCAAGCGAGGAGAGGGTGGTGAGGAGAAGGTTGTGGTCAATGGTGTCAAAGGCAGCAGAAAGGTCAAAAAGGATGAGGATAGAATAGAGGCCCTTAGATTTAGCCAGGAACAGGTCATTGGTGACTTTTGTGAGTGCCATTTTAGTGGAGTGTAGGGGACAGAAGCCGGATTGTAGTGGGTCCAGAAGGGCCTGGGAG
Organism: Ichthyophis bannanicus; assembly: GCA_033557465.1. Taxonomy (NCBI): domain Eukaryota; kingdom Metazoa; phylum Chordata; class Amphibia; order Gymnophiona; family Ichthyophiidae; genus Ichthyophis; species Ichthyophis bannanicus. Next base: position 33,573,810 of record CM066041.1, on the reverse strand, counting down.
GTGAGGAATTTGAGGCAGCGACGGTGGACTGCTCGTTCTAATAGTTTGGATATGAAGGGAAGGAGGGAGATGGGTTGATAGTTAGAAGGGCACGTGGGATCAAGTGAGGGTTTCTAGAGGAGGGGTGTGACAACAGCATGTTTGAAGTCAACGGGGACAGTTGCAGTGGAGAGTGAAAGGTTGATGATATGAGTGATGGAGGGGACAATGGTGAGGGAGATGGAACGTAGGAGATGGGTGGGGATAGGGTCTGATGAACAGGTGGTGGGTTTGGAGGAGGAAAGGAGGAGTGTGGTTTCTTCTTCAGAGATCAGAGGGAAGGAGTAGAGGGTGGCAGGGGGAGTATGGATGGGGGGGAGGAGGGGAGGTAGATGAGGGGGTAGGGAATTGGAGGGTAATCTTGTGGATTTTGTCGTGGAAGTAGTCGGCTAGGGTTTGGGCAGAAAGGGAGTGTGGGATCGGGGACGGGGGGACCTTGAGAGAATTGAGGGTATTAAAGAGACGGCGAGGATCAGAGGCAAGGGAGTTGGTCAGATGGATGTAGTAATCTTGTTTGGCAAGTGCTAAGGCTGACTGGAAGGAGCCACGCATGAATTTGAATTGTAGAAGGTCTTCCGGGGAGCAGGATTTGGACCAAGCTCGTTCCACAGAACAGGTGCAGATGCGTAGGTAACGGATTGTGGGTGAAAGCCAGGGTTGGGGAGTAGATTGTTTGACAGGACGTGGGGTGGGAGGGGCAAGAGTGTCAAGGGCTGAGGATAGTGTAGCATTGTATGAAGATAATGCCTCGTCGACGGACTTGGAGGATAAAATGGAGGAAAGAGATGGAGAAATGGTAGAGGAGAGAGTCAGGGGATCAATATTATGAAGGTTTCTAAATAGGTCGGAGGAGACAGGACGAGGTTGGGATGGTGGAAGCTGAAGAGTAAATGTTAAGAGGTGATGGTCAGATGAGGGAAGGATTGATTTGTGGAAGTTTGAGAGAGAGGAATTGGTGAAGAGTATTAGGTCGAGGCAGTGGCCGTGTAGATGTGTGGGGGCAGTGGAACAAAGTTGGAGGTTGATCGAGGAGGTAAGAGCGAGGAACTTTGAGGCATGGGGGTCGGCGGGGTTGTCGATGTGAATGTTGAAATTGCCAAGAATAAGAGTGGGGAGGAGGGATCCATAAAGGCAGAAAGCCAGGAGTCGAAGTCGGTGAAGAAGGTTGATTTGGATTTGTCGGGTGGGCGATAAATAACAGCTATTCGGAGGGGAAGTGGTGTGAGGAGGCGAATGGAGTGGACTTCGAAGGAGAGGGGGGAGAGTAGGAGGCCAACGCCACCACCGTGACCAGTAGATCAAGGTGTATGGGAGAATTGGTAGCCCCCATAGCAGAGAGAGGCAATGGATGTGGTGTCCTCTGGGGGGAGCCAGGTCTCGGTCAAGGCAAGAAGGTGTAGGGCATTAGAGATAAAAAGATTGTGAATAAAAGGGTTTTTTTTAATGACTAAACATGCGTTCCATAGGGCGCATAAAAACGGGAGAGTGGAGGGGGGAGGAGAGGGATATGGATAAGGTTGGATAAGTTACATGTGGATTTCTTATCAGGGTAGCAACCTACCTGGGAAAGCAGCCAAGAACTCACTGGCACCTACAGGACGTGTCAGACCCTTCGACAAAGAAGCGATCCTCAATGAAGTCCTTCCAAACCTCCAGCTGGCTTTGCTTTACCTGGAGGAAATGATAACCACATGGAACAGCCTGAGATCCTTCGCATGCCTACCTGCCCCAGACAAGCTACCTGCCACCAAGAGGTAAGAAATCAGCACGATGGTTCTCCCCGGATCTACGGACTTCACTACTTCTTCTTAGGAAACTAGAAAGAAGATGGTGACGCTCCCGGTCCTCAGCTGACCAGGCAGCCTACACCTCCCACCTGAATGCACACCAAGACTCAATCTCAGTGAAAATGAAAGAATACCACTCCAAACTCCTGCGCCGCTCCCTAAACAAACCTCACGACCTCTTCAACATAGTGAAGACCCTGACGAAAGAACCTTCGCCCACCCAATCAACCATGTTACACCCTCAGGAATACGCAGACTACGTACTAGCCAAATCCAGCAACGTCAGTGCAGCCACGAAGTCCATTCCTAGTCACAACCCATACCAACTAATGTCGCTCACCTCTCTCACAACACCATCGGCCAGAGGCATTGAGGACATCATTGCAGCCATCAACTCCACCACTGCCCCAAACGACCCCTGTCCAGCATTCTGGATAAGATCTCTGCGCAATGAACTCAGCCCAACTCTAGCCAAGATCATGGAGCTGCCCTTCTCCACAGGAATCTTCCAAACAGACGTCAATCCGGCCCCTTCTGAAGAACAACAAACTGAACCCCCGGAAGGTAGAATCCTATTGACCAATCTCAAGCATCCCGCTTCTAGCCAAGATAATTGAGAAGGTCGTCCAAAGGGAAATCCAAGACCACATCGACTCCACTGCCCCTCTCGACCCATGCCAACATGGCTTCAGGGAATCACATGGCGTTGAAACACTTCTTGCCACGCTTCTCAACACATTAATCACAGGGACTGACAACATCAGACGAGGATATGCCCTGATCTTCTTGGACATCGCCGCAGCTTTCAACTCCGTCAACCACGACCAGCTCCTGATACGTCTCCAGGAGAAGGGAATCCAGGGTTCAGCCTGGAGCTGATGCAAACTGTATCTAACAGATAGATGGCAGCAGGTACGAACAGGCTCTATGACTTCCAAGTCTTTTCAACAAAAACATGTAGTTCCCCAGGGCTCCTCGCTCTCTGCCCTATTATTCAATATATATATGCAGCCCATATGTACAATCATCCGCTCCTTCAACATCTCCTACCTGATTTATGCGGATGACGTACTACTCTTCACCCCATTCACTATCGACCAACCAGACTTCTCATCACTAGTAAAAGGCTTTGATGCTGTAACTGACTGGCTCTATTCACAGAGTCTCAGGATAAACTTCAGCAAGACAGATGTGCTGTTCATCATGAGGAATCAAACCTTCTCCCCACCGGCAACATTAAAGACTCCTGAGTAGATCTACCATCCGCTATCTGGGAGTCACGCTAGACTAGCACCTTGACTTGAAAGCACACATAGGCAACACCATCAAGAAAGTCTACCATAAGATGCAGACAATTCAACATCTCCGACCCTTGATGCAACCAGAAGACTTCCGAACAGTTTTCCAGGCACTTGTAACCCCCCATTTTGACTACGCCAATGTGATCCTGCATGGACTCCCTAAGAAAACACTAAACCCACTACAGTTAGCAATGAACGCTGATGCTCGCTTCCTACACGGGGCCTGTAGAAGAGATTACTCCAATCCTAAAAGACCTGCACTGGCTACCAATCTACTGCTGGCTCACCTACAAGGTAGTATTCATAACATTCAAAGCCATCAACAAAATATCCTCTACCTCCTTGACGGACCTCTTCCACCCCACTCCTGCAATCAGAGCAAGAAGGTCCTTCGCCACCAACACACTAATAACCCCCAGTGAAGTAACTAAATGAACTCGGGCAACAAAGAACAGAGCCTTCATGTTCTATGCACCTACTTGCTGGAACGAGCTCCCAGCTACCATCTGCACGATCACTGACCTTGCCCAATTCAGAAAGGCACTAAAGCACCACCTTTTTCTCCTACACTACTCCCAGGCCAACAACACGTCCTCACCCACCATACTCCCTACAAGCTAACTGTAAATAGCAGACAACCCTGTAAATAAATTACATCCCTGTACATAGTTCTTAGGGTAAGCCATGTCGCTACAACTGCGCAGTGACATCCTGTTTAAACTGTATATAGCCTGTATATAGTTACCCCAGTTCTAAATCCAAGTTGCATCAGCCGTTCAATGTAGGTGCAAAGCAGGCTCTTCCTGCTCTGTACAAAATGTTATCTGTAAACCGCACTGATTTTAAAGAGCGCGGTATATAAAAGCATTAAATAAATAAATAAAGCGTGGGTGCCAAGACCCAGTATCCGTAACGCCCTCCCCCCCGCAGCTTATCACATGTGCCTTTCTCCCTCTGCTCACAAAAATGGCGTGGGTTCCCATGCTGAAGGAAAGCACACTATAAGGAAGAGCCACGTGGATACAGACTGTCAGACGGCTGCCTAGGGTGAGAACTTACACAATCTTGACGATGCATATATTCATATGATTCTTGCAAGGTATTGTGGGTAATGTAGTTCATTCACTCCCAAACACAGCTGAAGACAATAATTGAGTTGTGTAACCAGTGGTAAAGCCAATAAAATACTTCTTTTATTGATGGGGTTTAATTCACCCAGCACAAGTATGCTTGTTAGCAATATAAATGAGGTTACTTGCTTGCAGTGTTTAAATGGATAACATAAAGTCACAAAGCAAATCAGAAAACAACCTTCAGCTTGTCAGGCAATTAGCTAATGTTTTCTTAGCAAATAGTTACCAAATAAAAAGGCACAAAGAAATGAATAAACTTTGCTGGTTAGGTTAACTTCTGCTTATTTTCCACACAGATCCTGCAGTGATTCTCTCTTGCTCACACACACAATCAGGTGCAGCTTTAATTACTATCAATTGACCAGCTGAAACCCTTTAGCTGGCTGGCTGCTACTGTGTGAACCCAAATCCTGCTTTAAGAGCTGTTTGCAGTGGAAATAAGGAACAAAGTTAGGTTTCTCTGTGATGGCTGATGTGTTTGCTCACAGAAAGCTAGCAATAGCATTTAGATAGAGAACAGTCCATGTAATTAATAGTTTCATCTGTTGTAATTCCCCCTTCATCAATCAGCATAGGGTCACTATCATACATTGGCACAGACGAGTCTTTCAATAAGGCACTATCATGAGAATGCTTATTCCCTTGCTGCCATTCACTATTATAGATAGGGTCTGGATCAGTGTTCATACCTGAGCCTCTCCTGCTATCATAATTCCTCTCTGTATAGCCTGGCCAGTATGTAATCCAATTCTGATGTCCAGCCTTCCAATCTTGATCCCTGGACACTGGATCTCCTCTCACATACCTTCTGGCCTTGGTCTGAAAGTCCTTTCCACGTGCAGTCTTCTCTCTTCCAGGTAGCCACTGGTGATTCCTATCTCTGCCATTCCATTCCTCTGGCTGACTCCAGTCCAATGGACTCTGCTGGCACTTGGAATACCTCCCAGTATGGGTACTGTCTTGGACTCTCCCAAACCTGCCAATGGCCTTTCTTCTCTTCCTTCCAGAGAGTTTCCTTCTCTCTCTATCCGCTTGGCTTGGCTTCTGCTTCTCGAGATGATGTTGGTGCTTGAGCTTGAAGCTGTTGTCTGTAGAATAAGCTCTATTCTTATTCTGTCCTAATGTGTGCTCCTCCCTAACACAGCGCAGCTGTGTTGAATCAGGCCCTGCCCTTTGAGATGAGTGCTTAGGGATTACCTCATAGCTCTCTTGATTGCACACACGTTTTCTCACTTCAGCCCCCCTCATGGCTGCTGGAAACCTGGTGCATTCTGGGACTGGTAGTCTTTTATGTGAAAACTCTGTTTTCTTACTTCTACCAAAACTGACAGGTTGCTTGTTCAGAGTCACATCATCTTTTCTATAGCTCCTACCTGAGCTATGATAAGCTTCCTTATCACAAGACTGAACTGCGAAAATGAAAGTGCTGGCTGCCAAAAATAAAAACAAGGAACTCCTTCACTTTGTAAGCCGGCCTGCACTGCCCGCCTCGCGCTCAGCCCCCTCCTTACCGGCGTCTGCGCTGAGGCAGGAATCTGTTAAGAGAGCTGTTATGCGGCTGAATGCTTTACTTCGGTAGTGGCTCCTCACTCAATCACGGGTTCGGGAGCTGCTTCTGCTGGCTCTCTTGGATCCTGGCAGTTTCTTCCTACCCTGGCAAGAGAGTCCCTGGTTCGCTTGCTGGCCCAATGTTTTTTTTTTTTTTGTCTGCTCAACTTTAATAGCCTAGCTGACCAAAAAACCTCTCTGGGAGCTCCCAACTACCCAGACAATAGATAAAATAGCCAGCCAAGAAGAGGAATGGAGAAAAATGACACAGACAAAATAACAAAAGCTCCTTAGATGTCCCTACAGTGAGTCCAGATTCCAGGGGTCACTGCTCCAGCTGCTTGGAGACTGAGCTTACTGGAGGTGCCTAAGTATATGCTCAGTCTCCAAGCTGCTGGTGGAGATTGACTACCCAGAAGTGTGGGATTGGAGGGACGATAAGGAACTGTCTTTTACATGTGTCTGTGCAGTGCTGCATATGTTTTGTAGTGCTATACAAATGTTCAGTAGTAGTAGTACCCTATGTTACTTTCTATGCTAAGCTATACTCTGATTTGATTTAAATGAAAAGCTCTCTGGTGGTACTAATTAACATGCCTGACTTAACAAAAACACTAAATTCTAAAATACACAGATTTATCAGTTTTAACCCAAAGAATTCCCCTTTCCTCAAGATTTAGAGTACTTCCCAGAAGATAAATACTTACAAGTACAATTTTTTTTCCAGCTGTAGCAGTCCCTTTTGGTAGTCCTTCAAGACTTTGAATACAAAGATTCAACTTCTCTAAGCCATGCTAGTTTTATTAATGTCATATGCAGGGCTGGCCCAATCACTAGGCAAACTAGGTGGTCGTCTGGGGTGATGGCTTCGGGGGGGGGGGGGGGGGGAGGGGCGGCGGCAAAGAGCAGGGCCTTCACAGCAAAACAATAGATTCTGACAGCAAGGGAGAGCATAAATCTTAAAGTCTACCTAGGGTGCCAACACCTTGAACCAACTCTGGGGGCCGGCCCTGTTCATATGGTGTAGAAGTTGGACAGTGAAAAAGCAAGACAGGAGTCCATACCTCAATTATGGTGCTGGCAAAGAATATTGTGTATACCATGGCCTGCTCAAAGAATAAATTGATTGGTACTGGAGATCAAACTCAAGCTTTCCCTGGAGACTCAAATTACATGACTGACTTTCATACTTTGGATACATCATACAAAGAGGTTGTTAGAGAAAGACATCATGCTTGGTAAGGTTGAGGATGATGCAAAAAAGAAAGATCAGCATTATGATGGATTGATGCAGTAATGTCAGCTATGGCTATCAACACTTAACCGCCTAATTAAACAGTTGAAACATACTGTTATAAAATGTTCTATGTAAACCGTCCTGATTTGTAGAAGGACGGTATATAAAAAATGTTAAATAAATAAATAATTAGAAACATAGAAATATGATGACAGAAAAAGACCACATGGCCTATCTAGTCTGTCCTTCCATATCAACAACTACAACAGTCCCCTTTTTTCCTTTAGAGATCCTTTGTGTTTGTCCCATGCTTTTTTGAATTCAGTTACTGTCTTCATCTCTACCACCTCCACTGGGAGACTATTCCACAGATCCACTACTCTTTCCGTAAAGAAATATTTCCGCAAATCACTCCTGAATCTATCCCCTTCACCCTCATCCCATGTCCCCTCGTAGCAGAACTTGCTTTCAATTGAAAGAGGCTCTCCCCCTGAACATTTATGCCACGGAGGTATTTAAATATCTCAATCATATCACCTCTATCCCGCCTTTCCTCTAAGGTGTACATATTAAGATCCTTAAGTCTGTCCTCATATGCTTTATAATGAAGACCACTAACCATTTTAGTAGCCACCCTCTGCACCGACTCCATCCTGTTCACATCCTTTTGAAGGTGCGGTCTCCAGAATTGCACACTATACTCCAAATGAGGTCGCACCAAAGACTTATACAGAGGTACTATCACCTCCTTTTTTCTGCTAGCCATTCCTCTCCGTATGCACCCAAGCATCCTTCTAGCTTTTGCCGTCGCCTTTTCTACCTGTTTAGCTACTTTAAGATCATTGGACACAACCACACCCAGGTCCCGCTCTTCTTTAGTGGACAAAAGTACTTCACCCCCTATACTATATTGCTCTCATGGATTGCTGCAGCCCAAATGCATGACCTTATTTTTTTTAACATTAAATCCCAGCTGCCAGATTCTAGACCATTCTTCCAGCTTAGCTAGATCCCTCCTCATGTTATCTACACCTTCCTGGGTGTCTACTCTATTGCAGATTTTGCTTTCATCCGCAAAAATGCAAACCTTATTTTACAGCCCTTCCGCTAGATCACTAACAAAGATGTTAAAAAGAATCGGACCAATTGAAGATCAAACATAGTAACTATCCATGGGGTTACTATTGACTCAACAGCACTTAAGAACCACAATATACTAGTGGATAAAGATGTGGATGCCAGAATAGCCTTATGGTCAGAACAACTGCCTGAGAACTAAGGTAGCTGCTTCTTCCAAGGATATTTACTCCTTTTGGCCTATAGGCAAGTCACTTCACTCTCCAGTGCTCCAGGTATAAACTCCTTTGGGCCTACTGTACCTGTAGAATAGCTCACCCTGAGCTCAGATTTAGAAAGGTAATTAAATCCAAATTCAAAGGCTACTTTCTCTTCAGGTAAGGTTACCAGAAGTCATACCCCCCTCCCCCCGATTTTCAGGGATTGTCCCTGATTTTGAGGTAGTGTCCCCAACTCAATGGACTATAATCACCTCCTGTCCCTGATTTCAGTGGGGACAGAGAGAAAGGACATTGCTTCTCCTGCATACCCCTCTAAGGCAGTCTTCTGAATCCTAGACTGGTCATTTCGAAATATATGGGGAAAAGATACCTGAAGAGGGAGGACTCCAGCTCAGCCCAAATATCCCATATTTGCTCTCCAAAAATCTGGTAACCTTATCTTCAGGAAACTCCTGAACTATGTAGGTAGAACAGGCGGTACAAAAACGCACAACTTTCAGCGCTCTGTCTGTTTTCCAGAAACACGAGGTCCTGGCTGAGCTCCTCAAAACATTCACTTCCCCTTCTAAGGCCTCTTCCTTTGGTCCAGCTACATTTTATTTATTTGCATTTTGAAAGAAGAGCTGGATACCTTAAGTAACTAAAGCATATTTCTAAGCAGCAGCTTCCTGCACACCATACAAGTCATTTAAAATTTGCCCCTGAGGGGGCTTTAAAAGAGAACTGGAGTATATGTTTATCAATTTGCTGCACGGCCCGTAACTCCACTGACCCTTTTTAAGCATGGCCGGAGGTGGCGGGTACCTGGTGTATCTAGATTCTTAACTTTGATAAGTAACTGATTTTTAGGGAACTTTTATTTTACTAATTCCTAAGCTTAACATCTTGTCTAGATGCTGATTCTCTTATAAACCGTCTCGCTGTTTCGATATGGCGCTACATCCGATTTTAAATAACAAAAAAATAAAACACCTCACGCCTGCGCATACCACACTCTGCTGTGCCCGCCTCGCGCACGCTATCAGCTACACCTGTCAGGACCTCGCGACGGCGACGTAGGCTGTCTCCGTCGTGCCTGACGCCTGGTCTCCGTTCGGAAGTGCGGGAGGTTGGGAGTCAAGATTTGCGCGGGAAGTGCGGGGCTGCGACACGGTTTGGGGCGGTTCCCCCGTTCCTTTCTTCCTCCCGAGCGCGCTATAAAGAGGTCTGAGTTGATGATCTTGAAGAGGCAAAGCGTGCGTCTCGCTGGCTCCTCATAGGCGGGCCTAGAGAGACTCGGAAATGCTGCCGGTTTCGCCTTCAGTTGGCTGACTTCTAGTGCTGCTGGTTTTGCTCTGGGATAAGCAGAACGAACAGGCCGCGCTGTTTGCACAACTAAAACAAATAGTGGCTAGCAACGTGTAAGTGTCCCTGGAAATATTAGTTCCTTTAGCGTGGCTGTGAATACAGAGTGCACGTCTGCCTCCTGAAGCACCCAAAGCGCGCGTAGCTGTGTAGCGTGGACGAGTTAAGAGTCGCTTTGCAGTGCGTCTGCATAAGGAAGGAGTAGGCAGAATCAAAAGGAGCTGAAGCATTTCTAACAGCAGCTCCGGACTAACGGGGTTATCTGTTCTGCTCAGGCTAGGTTCTCTACCACTGGGTGGACGAGCATGTCATTTATAATGGGAAATATAACCTTATCTCCCCCCCCCCCCCCGTGTCTTTTGCTTGAACACTTTGCTCTGCTCCTACCCCCTCCCCGCACTTTATTTCGAGGATGTCCAAATTCATGTGTGGTGCGGTCGGCTGTTAACAGGACTTGCTAACTTCCTAGATTTTTACAATTCCCGAAATTAATCTAACACCCGTGACCCAGGTCTATCTCCATCTCTTATAGCCTCGCTTTATGGTAATCCTAACACTGCAAACCATGTTCAACTTAAAAAGTTGCTTTTTAAGAGGACACGTTCTATTTCAGGTCGCTTCAGGTTTTTGTGCCTATATTTACTATTCCTGCTGGCATACTGACTGATTTTACTAGGTTTTGCTTTTATAGCAATCAGTGGTCCTGATAACGAACAGCACTCAAAAAATAATTATTTCTGTTTATTTGATTCTGGCATCTTTGAAGCTGGGCTTCCAACTTAGTGGTGCATTTATAAAGGTTCAATTTATTAGTTTGATATACCACTCTTTGTCATAAAACATCAAAGAAGTTCACAACACATCAAAACATAAAACACCAGTAGCACAGACATTTGTGTGTTTCTAAGCAACACTAAAAGTTCTATTTGTCCAGAGTCTTGGGTTTTAGCATCCAAAATGAAGAAAATGTATCATTGTTACGTTACTCCACTTAGATTAATATAAATATACCTATTGCTAGATTATTTAAAGTAGTTGTAACCCATTATTACAAATTTATACTCCTCCTTGTACTTTACAGTTATTTATATTACCATTGTTAGGTGAGCTGTTACTTGCTTATGTATTTAGGCAACTTTATAGAAACATGACAGCAGAAAAAGACCATATGGTCTGTCTAGTCTGCCCTTCCATACTGCTTTCCAAGCCTCCCATCTGGCCTCCGCCGGCGGAATGGGACCTCAAGGTGGTGCTGATGCAGCTCATGTGAGCGCCCTTCGAGCTGATGGCGACGTGCTCGCTTCGGCATATCTCCTGGAAGGTGGTCTTCCTGGTGACTTTGACCTTGGCTCGCCGAGTCAGCGAACTTCAGGCCCTCATGGCTGAGGCTCCATACAGCAGGTTCTACGGGAACAGGGTGGTCCTCCGCACCCATCCCAAGTTCCTACCGAAGGTGGTCTTGGACTTTCATCTCAAGTAGGAGATAGTACTACCGACCTTCTTCCCGAGACCGCATGTGGACCAGGCATCACCAGTGTTGCATACACTCGACTGCAAAAGGGCTCTTGCCTTCAATCTGCAGCGTACCCAGGTTCATCGAAGTTCGATCGGCTTTTTGTTGCCTACGACCCCAGTCACCTGGGACAGGCAGTACCAAGCGTACCATCTCTGTCTGGGTGGTGGACTGCATTGCCTTCGCCCAACAAAGGCAAGTGCCCCACTGGATCGGCGGGTCACCATGCACGGCATCCGAGCCAAGGTGGCATTGGTGACTTTGCTGCGCTCAGGGCCTCTAATGGACATCTGCCGGACTGCGACCTGGTCTTCAGCGAACACTTTCGCTGTCCACTACTGCCTGGAGAGGGAGTCCCGCCGGGACAGCACCTTCGGCCAAGCTGTACTTTGTAATCTGTTTTGGGTATAAGCAATTCCTGCTCTCCAACCCTTCTTCAATGGCTACCTAGAGCTTCGCCCCGGGGACTTGAAGACTCGGGCTCCTCCGGGCATCGACTTCTGCTCATGGCCTCGAGGAGGCGATTTTGGTTACAGGCTCGGTAGCTTGTAGCTGGGGAGTCCCAGAAGTGAGGACTGACTTCCTCCTTGTTCCTGGAGAAAGCGTAGTTACTCACCTGTAACAAGTGTTCTCCAGGGACAGCAGGAATCAGTCCTCACTACCCTCCCACCTCTCCTGAAGAGTTGCTAATTTTTTGTCCTTCCCTTGCCATCTGCTTAGTAGAGCTCTAGCTAGGGGAATTGACTGAGCAAGATGGAACCTTTGGGCGAGAAGAGGACCACGCATGCGTGGCAGCAATCCCAAAGGCTGACGTCACCCATAAGTGAGGACTAATTCCTGCATTCCCTGGAGAACACCCGTTACAGGTGAGTAACTATGTTTTTTCTTCCAGGAAACATTGTTTGACCTGTGGCAAGCGAGTGCCTTTTATCTCTGCATTCTGGATTCTGCTCTTCCTGTATGGCAGTGAGTCATCTCTGAAGGAACTGCTCTCCACCTCTCAGCTGGGGGATGCGGTTAGTCCAGTCTTGCCTGCCTCATGGCAGGAGGGTGAGGATGGCTCTCTGGGTAAGGATATCCAGCCGACCAGAGAGTCCGGTGACTGGGTCGTGAGCTGCCCTCATCCTTTAGGGCATCTGCTGTGGCAATGCCCCTTGATGGTGGGGAGTCTTTTTGCAGCAGGCCTGGACTTTCTGGCATGGAAATTCAGACCCTGCGGCCTCTAGGTGCCCCTAAATGCAGTCTCATGTGGTGCAGGTGAAGCGTGGAACCCTGTTTGATTGCCTTTGACTAAGCATCCTTGGCATGGGGTGCCCCCTGGAGATGGGGAACAGCTGGGAGCTGTCCAAGATTTTGACTGACTTGGATTCAGACGGCTCCGTACTGGGCTGTGACGTGGATGAAGAAGTACTCTCACTTTCAAAAAATTCTGAGGAGGCTGGTGTGACCTGTCTATTCCTGAAGGAGAAGTTGGTGGTGTTGATTGCTCAAACTTGATGGATGCTTCCAGCATGGAGCATGAACCGAAGGTACACCTGCTCCTTCAAGGGATGTGAAAATCCGCTACTGTCTTCCTTTTCCAGGATGTGATCAAGGATATGATCCGGTCGGAGTGGGATTCTCCCGACTTCCTGTCTAAAGGGTTAAGGGTGTAAGAAGATCTCCACTCTCCCAGAGGAGAGTGCGTTGAGTGGTTTGGCATTCCCAAGGTTGATGCGCAGGTCATGGTGGTTACCAGACGGACCATCATTCCTTTGGAAGGCGGATTGACATTAAAGGATTTTCTGGACCATAAAGTGGATTCATGGTTGAGCCAGTTTCACCATGCTGGTGGCTATTCTGCAGCTGGTGGTCTGTACCAGCCTGATATCTTGAGCCCTGCTCCAGAGGATTCAGTCTCTTCTTTTTTTTAATTTATTTATAGATTTTTAGTCAAATACAATAACCAAAACGTAGAGGTCAATCCCGTAATAAATTACAAAGCATAAAGAAAGGGAAAAAACCTATGATAAAGTCCACATCATGGAACCATAGCTGTTAGATCAGTAAGAAAGCAAATAAACAAAGAAAAAAAAAGGATATATATCCCATATTGGAGGTCTATAAATCATTACCAAATATACATAAGCCAAATTGGGTACTGTGTGATTTCAATCTTCCAACCTTGCAGGACAGTCACACCAATGCCTTCCTCGAAGCATTCAACAACCTAGGATACGAACAACTAGTTGATGCCCCCACTCATCGAAAAGGGAACAAACTAGACCTTATCTTCTGCCCCCAACCTGATGGGAATTCAAAATACAATCACAACATAGTTATCACACCCGTCCCATGGTCTGATCACAACTTGATACAATTCCAAATACCACCCCAACAGAATAGTGATCGTACAAAGAAATTAACTACAAATCCAACATCATCCACCGGACGATTCAGATCCTTTGACAAGGCGATAATCATCAAGGAAGTCCTACCTAACATCAATAATGCACCACCAAACCTCGAAGGGATCATGGCCTCATGGAACAACAGCCTGAGCTCCTTTGCCCGCAAACCTGCCCAAACCAATCCGCCCGCCCCAGGCAAGCATCCAAGAAACAGGAAAACAGCTCATTGGTACACCACTGAACTAAGAACCTCTCTACTCCTACTAAGAAAACTGGAAAGAAATTGGCGACGTACACGGTCCACATCAGACCTGACAGCATACACCTCCCACCTTAAGAAGCATCGAGATTCGATATCCACAACAATGAGAAAGCATCACTCAAATCTCCTGAACCGTGCTCTGAACAAACCCCATGAACTTTTTAACATAGTAAAAACCTTAACAAAAGAACCCTCATCCCCCCCAACTAGCCACAATTCACCCACAGGACTATGCAGATTACTTACAAGCCAAAATCAATAGCGTTGGAAAAACCACACTATCCAGCCCCAACAGCAACCCAACACAACTTAAGCCACTAACCACCATCAGAACACCAACACCTACAGAAATTGAGGACATTATCTCCACCCTGAATGCCACCACTGCTCCGAACGACCCTTGCCCAGCATTCTGGATAAGAGCATTATGTAAGGAAATAAGCCCTTTACTATGCAAGATTATGGACCTATCCTTCTCCACACGTATATTCCCATTATGCCTCAAGCAGACATCAATCTGGCCCCTTTTGAAGAACAACAAACTAAACCCGCAGAAGGTAGAATCTTATCGCCCAATATCGAGCATCCTGCTGTTAGCAAAGCTAATCGAGAAGGTCGTCCAGCGCCAAATACAGGACCACATCGATTCCACAGCTCCCCTCGACACATCCCAACATGGCTTTCGAGAATCTCATGGAGTAAAAACCCTCCTAACCACTCTAATCAACACACTGATTGCAGGAACCGACGACATCAAACAAGGTTTTGCATTGATCTTCCTGGACATAGCTGCTGGCTTTGATTCTGTAAACCATAATCAACTCCTGGTACGGCTACAAGATAAGGGAATCAACGGTCAAGCATTAAGTTGGTGTAAATCATATCTAACGGAGAGATGGCAGCAGGTTCGTACGAACACCACAACCTCGGAACCTTTTCAACAGAAACATGGCATACCGCAAGGCTCCTCACTCTCCGCCTTATTCAACATCTACATGCAGCCCATATGTGAATTAATCCGATCCTTCAACGTCTCATGTCTGATCTATGCTGATGACGTCCTACTCTTCATACCATTCTTGACTGACAAACTGGATTTCTCCCCACTGATTAAATGCTTTGAGGCTGTCACAGACTGGTTCCAAGCACAAGGCCTCAAAATAAACTTCAGCAAAACAGATGTACTCTTCACTACAAGAAATCAATCTTTCTCCCCCCCACCGGCTCTAAAGACGAGAGACGCCGAGCTCATAAGCAGACCCACCATCCGATACCTCAGTGTCACACTGGACCAGCAGCTGGAGTTCAAAACGCACATCAATAACATCATTAAACAGATCCACCACAAAATTAGAACTCTGAGACATCTCCGACCACTATTACAACCAAGCGACTTCAGAACAGTCTTTCAGGCCCTTGTGACTCCCCATTTTGACTTCGCTAATGCGATTCTTCATGGCCTACCCAAGAGCACTATAAGCCCGTTACAACTAGCAATGAATACCGCCGCACGCTTCCTGCATGGAGCATCCAGAGGAGACCATATTACCCCGATTCTAAAGGACTTGCACTGGCTGCCTATCTACTGTCGTACCACATATAAGATAGTCTTGGTGACATTTAAAGCCATCAACAACATGTCCTCTTCCTCCCTAACAGAGCTGCTTCACCCTACCCCAGCAAACAGAGCGAGGAGATCTTTCACCATCAATACCCTCCAAATTCCCTGCAAAATAACTAAATGCAACCAGGCAACAAAGAGAAGAGCTTTCAAATTCTATGCCCCCACATGCTGGAATGCGCTTCCATCTTCCATACGAGCAATCACCGACATTAACCAATTCAGAAAAGTCCTAAAATATCATCTCTTCCTATTACACTACTCACAACCTAATACCAGCCACATCACATCCAGCTAAACAATAAGCCAGGTGGCAACCTATGGTCACAATGTACAGAATTGTAAATGTTGTAAATAGTTACCCTAGTTGAAATCCAAGTTGTACTCCCTGTTCAATGTAAAAGCATATCAGTTTTTATTGAGATGCTCAAATGTTACCTGTGAACCGCACTGATTTTAAAGAGCGCGGTATATAAAAAAACAATAAATAAAATAAATAAATAAATTACTAGTCCTATCTAAAGCCTGTTTCTCGGTCAAAAGTCTTTCCAAATATAGCACTTCCACAAGTATAAGATGCATCAACAAATCCAATGATGCATTTGCAGGGAAAATGGAGAAAGAATGTAGCACCCAATGCAAAAACCCGGGGCTTGATATTTAAAAACTGCCTCCGGTGTAATTGGGTGCTCCGCGATACATCTGGAAAAATATTGACCGTCTGGCCACAAAATTTGGCTAGTTTAACTTTGAAAAAAGCCCTAAGGATGCGCTGCTTAATTTCAACAGAAGAGAAAGTAACCAATAAAGTGGCACGTGTATTGATCGTTTCTTGGGAGTCCTCTAAAAAGGCAGTCAAGTTACCCATAGGAGAAACAAGTTCGTCTAATCCAACTTCAGCCTCATTAATTATTTTAGTGGTAGAGGGGATATAATAAAGTTGTAATATGTCAATGGAATCCGAAATGGCTAAAACCTCTTTAAGAAATTTGTCTAACAAAGATTCTATGAGAAAGTAGTGCTGACTGGGGAAAATTCTAGAATCTTAAATTACTAGAGCGCAAAGAATTATCCAGGGCTTCCATCTTGGAATGAAGCACCAAGGAATCTTTAATTCCAACAACACTTGTTGCATGCAATGGGAGTACCTGGGATTCCAGTTTTGTAACAGCCAAATCAACTGATGCATCTTTCTCATCCAGCTGCCGCAGAGAAACTGCAGCCGCTTGTGAGAAAGTACACAAAGAGTTTAAAGAAGAGAACATTTTGCTATCAATAGATTTTAAAGCTCCCCAAACGTCCCTCAAAGTAATTTTAGTATCTGAAGGAGGAGTAGGGAGCTCAAAAGAGCCACCCATTCCTAATGACTGGACAGGAATAGGTAAATTAATGGATTGTAATTTCCTTACCGAATCAGAGGACTCCTTTGATAGGCTGAGTAAATTTCCAGGAACAGGACACAAGGGAGGAGATCTTTCACTGGAGCTCAGCGACACCCCTTCCGGAGAAGTCTGTGCAATAGGTAGAGGGGCAAAATGCTTGTCCAAAGGGCCGACCAGTTTAGTATCACCAGATTCTGGCTTGTCCAAAGGGCCGACCGGTTTAGTATCACCAGATTCGGCCCCTGGAACTTTGCCCCTAGACTTAGCCTTATGTTTTCCCATTATATTATCGGGGGTCATTATATCAATCATCTTACTTGGCAATGCCTGGCTTTGCTTTTGCTTGCTGTTTGATAATTGATACTTGCTATGAGGGGAGGTAGACAACGGGGTCTGCTCTAATTATTCATTGCTGTGTATTCCTTATCTTCATATGGCTATATTTTGTGGTATATATTGTTCGTTGTCTATGCTATACTCTTTTGTTGTCCGCCATGGTCCACGCGGAGTTTGTGAACAATTTTGAGCCCTATTTGATGTTTAGGTGTTGTAGTTACTGTTTGGTCTCCTATTGTTAACATGTATGTGCATAACAACAATAAAAATTATTTTCTTTAAAAGATAGAAAGCAGAGGGTAGGGCTAAATGGCCAATTTTCCCAATGGAGAATGGTGAATAGTGGTGTACCCCAGGGATCTGTGCTGGGTCTGCTGCTTTTTGACATATTCATAAATGACCTGGAAAAGGGAATAACGAGTGAGGTTATCAAATTTGCAGATGACACAAAACTATTTAAAGTTGTTAAAACCCAAGAGGATTGTGGAAAATGCAAGAGGATCTTGATAAATTGGAAGACTGGGCATCAAAATGGCAGATGAAATTTAATGTGGACAAGTGCAAAGGTATGCACCTAGGGAAGAACAACCCAAACTATGGTTACACGATGCAAGGTTCCACATTAGGAACCACCACCCAGGAAAAAGATGTAGGCGTCATTGTGGATAACATGTTAAAACCCTCGGCCCAGTGTACAGCGGCGGCCAAGAGAGCAAATAGAATGCTAGGTATCATAAGGAAAGGAATAGAAAATAAAAGGTGAAATTAGACTTACCTGCTAATTGTTGTTCCTTTAGGACCTCCAGTCTAGTCCCAAAACATAGAAGTTGTATTCATCTTCCGCAGCTTGGAGACTGAGCATGACACAATTCTTGATGACCTCAGCATATATAATCCAGGGACCGCCTCCATTCCTCAGTACTCTATTGACAAAGCAGACTCACCAGAGCAAGAATTAAGTAACGATAAGATATCATAAACATCTAACTTCAAACTATTAACATTTAACTTCGCTTTACGTTATCCTCTGTTATGTACTTATCAACCAGCAGTCGAGCTTTCACCTTAGAACAGAGGCAAGACCACCCCCGTTCTCCCCAACCTACCTGAAACATCGTCCGCCGCACGAGTGTAGCAGACCGCCAATAGGAGTTTCTTAGCTTCAGGGTGCCGTCAGCAGATCAAATCCGGGAGGGATGCGGGACTAGACTGGAGGTCCTAAAGGAACAACAATTAGCAGGTAAGTCTAATTTCACCTTCCTTAGCGTCCCTCCAGTCTAGTCCTGAAACATAGAAGATGTAACAGAGCAGTAACACCTTAACGGGAGGGCCCTGCTAGACCAGCCTGAAGCACTGCTGCCCCAAACTGCGAATCCCCCTCCGCCATTACATCAATTCTGTAATGCTTCACAAACGTATGTAATGACGACTACGTCTCCGCCTTACAGATATGGCTGGCACTAAGCTAGACTCCGCCCAGGACGTGGCCTGAGCCCTAGTCGAATGCGCTTTCAATCCCTTCGGCATCACTCTGCCCTTCAACAGATAAGCCGACGCAATGGCTTCCTTAATCCATCTAGCAATAGACAGCTTAGATGCCTGCTCGCCATGCTTTGATCCCCCAAACAACACAAACAATCTATCGGTCCTTCGGAATGGAGCAGTCTTCTGTACATACATCCTCAAGGCTCTGCCGACATCTAACCTATGCAGCCGCCCCCCATTCTCGCCAGTCCTTGCCCTCTCAAACACCGGCAAAGACACCACCTGATTCACATGAAATGCTGACACCACTTTCGGTGAAAAAGAAGGAACTGTTCTCAACACCACTTTGTTGACCTCAAACACCAAAAAAGGCTCTCTACAGGACAATGCCTGCAACTCCGAGATTCTTCTAGCCGAGGAGATCGCTACCAAGAACACCACCTTCAGCGTGAGATCCTTTTATCGTTGCCCTAGCTAAGGGCTCAAACGGTTCTCTAGTCCGTGCCTGTAAAACTAAATTCAGATCCCAGGCTGGCATGGGATCTCTGCGCGGAGGTCTCAATAGCGCCGCCACCCTCAAAAATCTCTTCACCTCTGGATGTCCCCCCAGAGGCTTCCCCTGTATCTTTCCTCGAAAACAAGAAAGTGCTGCCAGATGCACCCTGAGAGAGGCCGCCGCTAAACCCTTCTCCAAACCATCTTGCACAAAGGACAACACCTGCGGTACCGAAGCCTCCAGCGCTTTAATGTGCCTCTCATCGCACCATGCCTCAAAAATGCGCCATACCCGAATGTACGCTAACGAAGTGGATCGCCTTCGAGATCTGAGCAAAGTATCAATTACTGCCATCGAATAACCCTTGGCCCTTAACCTTGCCCTTTCAAGAGCCAAGCCGTAAGCGAGAACCGATCCACGTGCGGCATTGACGGCGGGCCCTGAGCCAGCAAGTCCTCCCTTAATGGAAGCCTCCATGGAGGCTCCAGTAAGAGTCACATTAGATCCGCATACCACGGCCTCCTTGGCCAATCTGGTGCTATCAGCACTACGTGCCCTCTGTATCTCTCTATCCTCTGCAGAACTCGCCCTATCAGGACCCACGGAGGAAACACATAAAGGAGATGCCCCTCTGGCCACCTTTGTATCAAGGCATCCAGCCCTTCCGACATTCTTGCCTTCTGCTGAAAAACCTTTCCACTTTTGCTGATGCCCAGGTCGCCATGATGTCTATCACCGGCGACCCCCAGCGCTGCACTATTAACTGGAACACATCCCGATTGAGAACCCACTCCCCTGGGTCCACCTTCACTCGACTTAGAAAATCGGCGGTCACATTGTCCACTCCTGCTACATGCGCTGCTGATAGCGCTTCCAGATGTGACTCGGCCCACCCGAGGAGCTCCTCCACTTCCTCCTCGAGCGCCATGCTGCCTGTGCCGCCCTGGCGATTGATGTAAGCCACCGCCGTGGCGTTGTCCGACAAGACCCGGACCGCCGTCCCCTCCAGCCATTGTAGAAGGGCCCTCAACGCCAGCATAACCGCCCGCAACTCTAACCTGTTGATCGACCATGACTTCTCCTGATCTGTCCACTGGCCCTGCGCATACTGTCCTTCGAAATGCGCCCCCCAGCCGAACAAGCTTGCATCTGTCGTCAATGCCCTCCGTACCGATCTCTCCAGAGGCATTCCTTTTTCCAGATTTCCTAGGACCAACCACCATTGGAGCGACTGCCTCGCCTCCGTTGGACAAACCAGCCTTCTTGACAACTGGTCGGATTGATGCGACCACCTCCTTAGCAGCGCCCTCTGCAGCGGTCGGATGTGAGCTCTGGCCCACTGGACTACTTCCAGCGCAACTGCCATTTTACCCAATACTTGCAAGTACTGCCACACCGAGGGTGCCTGTCTGCCCAGGAATGCCCGAAGTAGCTGCCTTAACTTGTCTATTCTGATCTGGGGCAGAAACACCCTGCCCAAGCTGGTGTCGAACCGTGCCCCCAGATACTCCAGCTGCTGTGACGCCTGCAATTTGCTCTTCGCTAGGTTCACAACCCATCCCAGCGACTGCAAAAACTGCACCACTCTCCTGGTCGCCCTTACACTCTCTTCCTCCGATTTCGCTCTGATCAACCAGTCATCCAGATAAGGATGTACCAACACTCCTTCCTTTCGCAACGCCACTACCACCATGACCTTGGTGAAAGTCCTCGGGGCGGTCGCTAGGCCAAACGGCATTGCTTGAAACTGAAAATGCCCCATGGGCACCGCAAAGCGCAGAAACCTCTGATGTTCTGCTCTGTTTGGAATATGTAAATACGCCTCCTGAGAGATCTAGAGCTGGGAGGTACTCTCCCTGTTGCACCGCCATTATTACGGACCTCAACGTTTCCATGCGAAAATGCGACACCCTGAGACATCTGTTCACCCTTTTTAGATCTAAAATGGGTCTCAGAGTGCCCTCTTTCTTTGGCACCACGAAATATATGGAGTATCGACCGTACCCGCATTGGTCCGCCGGCACTGGCACCACCGCCTTTAACGCCAGTAGCTTCTGCAACGTCTCCCGTACCTCTAACAGCTTTGCCCTTGTCCGGCAGGGGGACTGCACAAACGCCTCTGTCACTGGCCCCTGGAACTCGAGCGCATAACCTCTGCGCACGATTTCCAACACCCACTGTTCTGAGGTAATTTGGGCCCATGCTGGAAAAAACTCCCGTAATCGACCTCCTACCGGAATCAATCCAGCCTGGACCCCCCTCGTATCATTGTGATTTCTTAACACTTGAGGAGGAGGAGACTCCAAAACCTCTACCTGCTCCTCGAAAGCCCCGAAATCCCGAGGACCTGTATTGAAACCGCCCTCTCTGTACCTGACCAAAACGCGATGGTCGAAACCGTCAACTCCCGTTGCTGACTCCTGGAAGGCGCCCCCTGACGTCCCTGCTTCTGCTTGTCTTCCGGCAACCTACCCCCTTTGGAGTCCCCTAAATCCTTCACCAACTTCTCCAGATCTTCCCCAAAGAGAAGTTTACCCCTAAAGGGGAGCTTCCCTAGTCTTGCTTTAGAGGCCGCATCCGCCGCCCAGTTTCGGAGCCACAAGGACCTCCTAGCAGCCACTACCAATGCCATACTCTTCGTTACTCCCCTTATAAGATCATATTGACTATCCGCTAAATACGCGGCACCCGACTCCAACCGAGCCGCCGCCTCTACTGCTTCTTCAACCTGCAAACCTTTCAACCTTTGGGCCCATCTCAAGCATGCCCTCGCCACCCAAGCTCCACAGATCGAAGCCTGCATGGAAAGAGCATTAACCTCAAACACCTGCCTCAACAGCGTGTCCAACCTCCTATCCTGCGCATCTTTAAGAGCCGCACTACCCTCCACCGGGATGGTAGTCTTCTTTGTGACCGAGGAAACGGCTGCATCCACCTTGGGAGGCTTAAACAGCTCCTTATCCGCTTCCTGCAAGGGGTACAAGCGGCTCAACACCCTAGAGCCCTTGATTCCAGCATCCGGCGTATCCCACTCTTCTTGAATCATCTCTTTGAACACTCTATGGAGCGGGAACGCCCTCTGAGACTTTCTAACTGCTTGCAACAATGGATCCTCTAAGGAAGCATCGACTCCCTGCTCTGCCGTAGGTATATTCAGGGCAATCATAGTCTCTCCTATAAGCACAGCCAACTCCTCTCTCTCCTAAACACTCTAACAATCCTGGCCTGTTCTTCCTGTTCGTGCAACTCTCCTTCCTCTAACTCTGTCTCATCCTCTGAATCTTCCACCACTGCAGACCTTTCATCCAGGTCTAAATCCAGATCCATTCTCTCCTCTGACCGCTTGGCCCTCTTAGCTGGCACGCCCCCTTTATCCAGCGGCGTTCCCTGCCTCTTAGCCCCCGAGGAAAGCTCCTTACCTGATCCTATCTCCTTCCTCCCAGCTCCGCCCAGGGTTTGCTGCAGCAGCACCAAGAACTGCTGAGAGAAAATGGCCCCCAAGCCTCCCTGAACCGAAGGTGGGGTTAAGGAGACCTCCGGTGCCGAGGAAGGCCCTGGCACTGGCTCCTGGGGCAACAGCGGGAGGCTTAGGAAGAGTCCTGTCCCCAACACCTCCTTAGCCATCTCCACCGCACACTGGTCTTCCATGCCTGCCAGCGCAGCCTCTTGTGCACACGCCTTGCACACCCCTGCCTCAGACACGGTCGCTCTGCGGACCCCGCACAAGAAACAGCGAGGCCTAGATGGCATTCAAGACACTGAGGCCGTGCCCCCCCCCCCCGCTATGAACTTAAACCAGCACAGCCCGTTTAAGATAGCAAGGACTTAATGCCGTTTTACCTCTTTTTTTTTTTTTTTTTTTAAGCTGCTCTTCCTATGAACTCCTTAGCCAAATTGTTGCACTAAAGAAAGGAGCCCTGAAGCGTTTCCCGTTCCCGCACAAAACCACCACGCAGTACTAAAATGGCCGCCGGGACCCATGAGCCTGTAAAAAAAAAAATTCCAGAGCCCGAGTACAAACACCCCACTCTCTCTTCTCTTATCTCTGCGAGCCAAACAGCAGCTTATTTCAACCAGCCTGCCTCCTCGCGCAGGAGCGATCACTCTCCCTGCTGCTGCACTGTCGCTCTGCCTTGCCTCAGAGGCACTTCGCGGTTTTCAACTGTCCCGCTCGAGCGGCAAAACCTCGACGGCAGTTCACCCGCCTCAGGGGCATCTGCTGCCGGAGGCCCCAGCCGCGACTCCCGCACTCACTCTGTACTGCCGCTCCGTTCCAAAGAGGGGGGAGAAGGGGGGTAGCTCGCCTCCAAATCCCAAGTGAGAGAGACTTAGGCTCTAAAACTCGCTAATTTAAAGGGAGACTAACCCCTTTTCTTTTTTTTTCTTTTTTTTAACTATTAAACTATTAAATTCTTCCCTAGCTACTACCTAAACACTACTTAATACTTCCTAAAGTGAGTCTCTAGTCCCTGGGCTCACACCTCCTACCGCTGCTTGGAGACTGAGAACTGAGGAATGGAGGCAGTCCCTGGATTATATATGCTAAGGTCATCAAGAATTGTGTCATGCTCAGTCTCCAAGCTGCGGAAGATGAGTACAACTTCTGTTTCGGGACTAGACTGGAGGGACGCTAAGGAACAAAATATATTATAATGCCTCTATATCGTTCCATGGTGAGACCGCACCTTGAATATTGTGTGCCATTCTGGTCGCCGTATCTTAAAAATGATATAGCGCTATTAGAAAAGGTTCAGAGAAGAGCCACCAAAATGGTAAAGGGGATGGAAGGATACTCCTATGAAGAAAGGCTAAAAAGGTTAGGGCTCTTTAACCTGGAAAAGAGACGGCTGAGGGAGATATGATAGAAGTCTATAAATTAATGAACGGAGTGGAACGGGTAAACGTAGATCGATTGTTTACCTTATCAGAATATAGAAAGACTAGGGGACATGCAATGAAAGCTACAGGGTAAACTATTTAAGACTAATAAAAGAAAATATTTTTTCACTCAACGTGTAATCAAACTCTGGAATTTGTTACCGGAGGATGTAGTAAAGACTGTTAGTGTAGCTGGGTTTAAAAAAGGTTTGGACAAGTTCCTGGAGGAAAGGTCCATAAACCATTATTAAGAAGGGACCCAGGATATCAATGCTTGACCCAGTACAAGCATTGTGGAAACTGTGTCTTTTGGGGAAACTGCTAGGTACGTATGACCTAGATTGGCCACTGTTGGAAACAGGATACTGGGCTTGATGGACCTTGGTCTGACCCAGTATGGCATATCTTATGTTCTTATGACCTGGCTCCGCACACCTCCTTCGACAGAAACAGCTGGTTCAGGATTCATTCTCTTCTGTTGGATGATACTACTCCTTTTCTGGAGTTGGCTATGGCCTTCCTTTCTGATGCCATGTATGGCCCTGTGTGTTTGGCAGCCACGAATGGTGCCCTGACAATGGTGTCACAGTGCTGGATTTGGCTCCAGCATTGGACAGCGGACACATCTTACAAAGCCCGGTTGACCTAACTGGCTTTTATGGGGAAGTTGGGGAAGGACCTGATGAGACAAAATCTACCACCTTCTGGAAGACGGGTCCAAGGGGCCGGGGAAGCAGGCTAGTGCCTCCTCATCAGCCTCTGCCCATCCACCAAGGACACACGCTGGATTCCTGGGGGCCTCAAGACTCTCGTTGTTACTGACCTGGTAAAACCTTTCTTCCCCTCTGCTTCTGAGCTTTGGGCTTGTTGTCAGTCCTTTTGTGGAGGACTCTGGAATGCGCAATGAAAGTTTTGGAGTCCATTTCCTGGTTCCTCCAGTTGGAGGCAGGCTTTTCTTTTTCTTTCAGGAGTGGGCCCGGGGTGCTAAGGATTGCTAGATACCATTCAGTTTGGCTATGTCTTGGAATGCAAAGAGCTGTCCTTTCCGCTGGACAAGTGGTGCTAGAGCTGATACTCCATCTATTTTGTGATGGCTGCTTTGGTCCATTCTGGACCTTTAGGGGGTCAACGAGCACTTGCGTGTTCTGTGCTTCCGGATGAATCCTTGTGCTCCGTGATTCAAGCAGTGCACTGAGGGGAATTCTTGGCTTTTCTGGATCTGGTTGAGGCGTATTTTCATATCCCAATCTGAGCGGATCAGCATGTTGCCATGCTTGGCTCTCACTATCAATTTGCCGCCCTCCTTTTCAGGCTTTCCACCACCTGGAAGATGTTCTCCTTTTCATGCTGGTGGCGGTTGAGCACTAATGGATCGGTGTCCTCTTTAGAAAGCCTCGGCTGGGTGATCAATCTGGGGAGAGCTAGCTGTGGCCTTCCCAGTCCCTTGAGCTTCTGGGAACACTTTTGCTCTCTCGTGTGGTCAGAGTTTTCCTGCCAGAGGAGAACATCAGAGTCTGTTGGATTGCCTGGCGCTGTTTTGTGCACAGCAGGCTTCCAGAATCTGGGATTTTCTTGAGCTCCTCAGATTGATGGCAGCAACCATAGAGATGGTGATGTGGGTGAATGCTCTCATGCGACTGCTTCAGTGGTCCTTGTTGACATGGTGGTCCCCGAGTTCTCAGTTCTAGTGCAGGCTACCACTCCCATTGATGATGAAGTCCAGCCTGCAGTGGTAGCAGCAGCCCTGTCAACTGGGGAAGGTTGTACCATTGGACGATTTCTCCTGGATCCTCCTGACGACGAATGCTAGTCTCTGGGGCTGGGGAGCCTGTTGCCATATGGTCTAGGGCTGTTGGAACCGTAGGGAAGAGGTGTAGTCCATCAATTACCTCGAGGCAAGGGCCATCAGGTTGACTCTTCTGCTTTTCTGGCCTCTGATCAAGGACCAGGCTGTTCAAGCATTTTCAGACAACGCCATGGCTGTGAATTATGTCAATTGGCAAGGCAGCACAAGGAGTGCCGGGGTAGCTCTGGAGATGGCTCTCTTGTTTGCATAGGCAGAGAGACCCACCTAGCCATGTCAGCTCAGCATATTGCTGGGGTGAACACTGTGGAAGCAGACTTTCTCAGCCAGCACTTTCTGGATCCCGGAGAATAGGAGTTGAGTCAGGAAGCTTTTCATTTGATTCTGTGCCACTATACACGCCCCATAATGGATCTGATGGTGACTCACTCCAGTGCTGAAGTTGCCACTTCTTCAGTCGCTATACGGACATGGGGTCAGAGCCCATCGATGCTCTGACCCAGCCTTGGCCAAGTCAGCACCAGCTGTACATGTTTCCTCTGTGGCCCCTGGTGGGGCATTTGATTTGATGTGTAAAATGCCACCCAGGCAGATTGGCTGAGGTGAGTGTGGTTCAGAGACCTGATGTGGCTCCTGCAGATGCCTCCTCTTCGGTTGTCTCTGTCTCGGGGCCTGTTGGTTAGGGTCTGATCATCTTGGATGACTTGGTCCCTGCTCGCTTATGGCTTGACTCTTGTAAGGAGATGGCTAGCACGTAAGAGTTACACTCTAGCAATGCTCTCTGCTCTGCTCTGCTAGCATATGTGTGGATCTGTTGCCCCTTTTAAGCAATGGTGTGACTCTCGGCAGTTGGCTGCTGAGGCGGCCAAGCTGCCGTTTCTGTTGGCCTTTCTACAGGATGGCCTGGAGAAGGGTCTTTCTCTTAGTTCCCTGAAAATTCAGGTAGCAGCTTTGGCCTGTTTTCAAGGTCCAGTGGCTGGTAAGTCTCTAGCCTTCCACCCAGATGTCTCATGCTTTCTCCAGGGGGTTCAGCATCTGCATCCTCTCCTCCAGTCTGTGATCCCTTCCTGGGATCAGTGTCTAGTGCTCAGTTGAGCTGTCGAAGCACACCATTTTAAAGGATTTGACACTCAAGACAGTCTTCTTGTGGTTTGTTCTGCAAGGCGGATTTCTGAGCTGCAGGCTCTGTTTTGCTGAGATCCTTATCTGGCTTTTTCAAGGAGGCTGTTTCTATTCAGCCTGTGCCTTTCTTCTTGCCTAAGGTGCTTTCTCCCTTTCATGTGAACCAGGTGGTATGCCTGACGTCATTCTCTAAGGAGTAGTGTCAGAGAAAGAATAAGAATCTTTGCCTTGTGGTTTTCTGGAGGGTGCTGCTCCAGTACTTGGAGGTTACAAATTTATTTTATAAGGTTGGCCATCTTTTTGCATTTGCTGGCCTGCACTAGGGTGTTGCAGTAGCTAAGTTTACTTTGGGGCGCTGGATTAAGGAGGCCTTTGCCTCTGTGTGTCTGTTATGGAACCGGCTGGTTTTTTAGGGTTTGCGCATCCATTCTACCCAAGAGCAGGAATTCTCATGGGTGGAGTAGAGCTCAGTAGCCCCTGCAGACATTTATTGGACAGCAACGTGGGCAACACTTTCCACTTTTGTCAAGCATTAACGCTTGTATGTCCATATGAGGACGGACACGGCCTTTGGCTCAAGGGTCTTCTTCCCGCCCAGTGGAGTGGAAGGTGACATTTTATTTACCAGTTAATGTCCTTTCCTTGAGTCCTGCTAGGATCCACCCCTGGAACTGTACTGCTCTGGTCTTCTACTGTGGTACACTTGGGTCCGCTTTAATTTTTCCACATGGCTATGCAGGTTCATTGTCTACTGTTGGCCTTATGTTTTATGCTGTCCTGTACATAGTTCTCTACTGTCAATCACTTGTGGCCCATGGTTGAGGTTGCATGAGGCTTGCCATGTTTCTCCCATATTATTTGGGATGAATACTGAAGGGGGACCTCTGGTGACTGAGGCGAGTAGAGGCATGGGAGTGATGTCATTGAAACTTGGGTTTTTCATTGGTTCTTTGTCTCCACCAATCTGCTGGTTGGGGAACACAACTTGTCTGGACTGGTCTAGCAGGACTCAAGGAAAGGACATTAACTAGTAAGTAAAATGTCACCTTTTTTGTGCTAAACAAAAATCTTTTTGTGGTCTTCGTTGATATAAACTTTTACACAGGCATTTTTATATTTCTAATTACAGATTGTAGATCCAAAATGTTAAAAAGATTTGTGCCACTGTTGTTGTTAAGTGCCGTCAAGTCGGAGTCGACTCATGGCGACCCTCTGGATAGCTATCCTAAATTGTGTTCGGTCTTCAGTCAGGCGGCTCATTGCTGACAGGCTGGTACCCGTAGCTGCTGTTATTGTATCGATCCATCTCATTGCTGGCCTTCCTCTTTTGTGTTGACCTTCTATCTTGCCAAGCATGATGTCTTTCTCTAATGATCTCTTTCTTCGCATGATGTGTCCAAAGTATGAAAGTCGAAGTCTTGTCATCTGAGCTTCTAAAGAAAGCTTAGGTTTGATCTCCTCTAGTACCGACTGGTTTGTTCTTCGGGCAGTCCATGGTATACACAGTATTCGCCGCCAGCACCATAATTCAAAGGCATCAATTTTCTTCCTGTCTATCTTTTTCACTGTCCAGCTTTCACATCCATATGATGTTATTGAAAATACCTGGCTTGAACGAGTCAAATCTTTGTATGGAGAGACATCTCTGCTCTTGAGAATCTTATCTAGGTCTTTCATAGCCATTTTGCCAAGAGCAATGCGTTGTCTGATTTCTTGATTGCTTGTTGCTTCTTTATTGATAGTTGATCCAAGTAGGTTAAAGTTGTTCACGATTTCAATTTCTTCTCCTTCAACGATGAACCTGTTGATTATGCCAGTTGTCATGATCTTTGTCGTCTTTACATTAAGGTGCAGGCCCATTTTGAGACTATGTTCTTTGATTGTGAGAAACAAATGTTTCAGATCATCTTCACTTTCAGCCAGTAATGTGGTATCATCAGCATAGCGAAGGTTGTTGATGAGTCTTCCACCAATCTTCACACCTCTGTTGTCTTCATACAATCCTGCTTCTCTGATGATTTGTTCTGCATATAAATTAAACAGGTAGGGGGAAAGTATGCAGCCTTGTCTTACACCTTTGCTTATTTTAAACCATTCTGTTTCTCTTGTTCCGTTCGAACTGTTGCTTCTTGATCAATGTACAGATTGTGCAAGAGAACGATCAGGTGTTCTGGTATACCCATGCTTCTTAATGTGGCCCAGAGTTTCTCATGGTTTACACAGTCAAAAGCTTTGCTATAGTCGATAAAGCACAAATAGATATCCTTTTGGTATTCTTTAGTCTTTTCAAGGATCCATCTCACATCCGCAATAATGTCTCTCGTTCCTCGCCCTTTCCTGAACCCTGCTTGCACTTCAGGGAGTTCTTGTTCCAGGTATGATCTGATGATCTGATCGCTGGAAGATGCGGTATATAAATAAGTGTTAAATAAATAATAAATAAATAAAAATAGTCTCTTTTGAATAATCTTCAGTAGAATCAGAAGATCAAGAAAAGATGGAAGGAATATACAGAGTTTTTGTGCCACTAAATGTTTGTATTCTTTTCTTTCCAAAAGTGACTTTTCACATTATTAAGTTCTTCTACCAGTTAAAGTTCCCAGATTTGAAAGAAAAGCTTTTTTTGCCAAGTGCATGCACAGGAGCTCTAATTCTGGAAACAGTCAAATTGCAACTTGCTTTGTGTTACTGTGCTAGTACTGTGCAGCTGATGGAATTAATCAAAAGTTCAAGGCACAGTAGTTGACAAAGCTGAATGAAAAATGAGCCTAGAAAATTTGTGCAGATTTACGCTGTGTTTCATGCATCCCAGATTAAGTACAAGTTATTAAAATACATTTCATAATAAAGGGTTTGCAATTAGCAGGACTTGGTGCCCACTCTGCAAATGTTAGGTCAGTTAAAGTTTATCAGTCCTTGTTCATTGACAGTAATAATCATACAGGAGTTACATTAGAAAATCCGTGGAGGAGTAGCTTCCTAGAACCCACTTGTGGCTTCACTGAACCTTGCTAAGATAAGCTTTCTCAGTTCTACCCTTGACATGGGTGACAGGCAAAAGATGACATCTTAAAGCCCTTAGTCAAACTTAATTTATTGGGCTGCACAAAGGATATAAGTTGCCATTCTTTTTGGTCCATTAAGACTTTGTTGTATTTTCGACCCATTGAAACATCCATTCTTAAAAACATATCTAAAACTATCTAGTGTACAAACATTTAACAAAGCTGTCCTCCTTCCTGGCTGCCAACTCCATCTTTCCCAACTCTCCCTCCATAAATGAACAATTGGAGGTCTGGAATCAGACACTGGAAGCTGCCTTAGGTGTAGATGCCCCCCCTGACGCCCTGTACAACCCCATGCTGGTCCCATCATACCTGGTATCACTCCGGTCTTCACACTCTTAGACATCAGGTACGCCACTTTGGGCATGCCTGGAAAAAACATAAAACTTCCAGCCTCCACAGGAAATTTAAAACCCGTTACAATTTCTACTGGTCGCAAATCATAAGAACATAAGAAATGCCATACTGGGTCAGACCAAGGTCCATCAAGCCCAGTATCCTGTTTCCAACAGTGGCCAATCCAGGTCGCAGGTAACTTGTCAGGTTTTCAAAAAGATACACAGATTTCACAGTGCTTATCCTGGGGTAAGTAGTGGATTTTTCTGGTCCTCTTTAATACTGGTTTATGGACTTTTCCTCTAGGAACTTGTCCAATCCTTTTTTAAACCCAGCTTTTACTGCATAACTCAGGCTAAGAAAAATTATTACTCTTCTGTTATCGGCAGTCCTCCTATCACCCTCTGAAGCTTTTTTCCATAATATCTCAACTTGTAGATCCAAGACCATCTGTGTCCTCTGATGCTTGGGCTGGCCCCTCCTCTGAGGAGTTAGTCACGTATTTCTCCCTGAAGATTGTTGACCTTACACAAGGCTTTGCAACTATAGATTTGCTGTTTGCAGAGGGGGGGGGGGATTTTCTTTTTCCCCCATCTCGGCCTGTTTGTTTGCTGACACCTTTACCCATACCTCGTCTTCATTCGCTTTACTAACAGCTGCAACATTATCTAAAGCCATCTTCTCTGCAAAGAAGGCAACATCCCCTTGGACCTAGCCCGTCTCACTGGATTACAGAAACTTCACTTGGCCTGCTCCCAATCTTTCTTACTATGGTTAATTTCAGTCTGTCCTCCGGGATCTTTCCACTACTATGGAAAAAGGCTATTTTAAATCATCCTGCTAGACCAGTCCAGACAAGTGGGTTGTGTTCCCCTACCAGCAGATTGGTGGAGACGAAGAACCAATGAAAAGTCTAGGTTTCAATGACATCACTCCCATGCCTCTAGTCGTCTCACGCACCAGAGGTCTCCACAGTATTTCTTTGTCTCCAACAGATGGTGGATGGATTTTCTCCTCTCTGTAGAAAATCTGAAGAATTGAGAGTAAAAGATTGATTTAAACGCTCAAGAACGACCATCTGAGGGTAACTCTCTCACTTGAGTGCGACATGGGAGACTCCACTAGACTGCGTTCTTTTCGGTAGCCATAGGAGGAGGGAAAATTGGTTCAGCTCCACGCCCTTATCATGATAAGAGCCTGGTGAGCAGCCAGAAATTGGAAGGATGTGGAAGGATCTGGACGAAAACAGCAGCCTCACACAACCTCGATGTCCCTTTCTTTCTCCTCTGTTCCCCTGTTCTCTCCCGAAGATTGCAGAAGGCTCTCAAAGGGGTTTGCCTGCCAGTAAATTTAAACGCAGTGTTGCACAGCCAGTGGAACAGTTTCAGGGAAGTAGAGCTGAGCTGGCATGGATTCTTGACCTGGAGCTCTCAGGGGTGAGTACCATGAGAACCTCATCATTGTTCTTGTTGGGGGCTCCTGATTCAGTCTGCCTGGGATATAATTTGGGGTGGACTGCTGGCGACTGTTGCTGTGGTGTGGGGGTTTCCCGCCATTTTCTGCACATGTTAGCGCTATCTTTGTGCATCTGGCAGTCGCAGGGTTCTAACATGCATTCTGCAAAGCAGCTACAATGCGCACTCCTACCCTAGTGCCTAGTGCAGTAAAAGCGCAGTTAACACGTGTCTTTCTGGCCACCATGGTCTTAATTCATGCTGTGTGATACTTTCCTTAACGTGCTTTCTCTTTTTCCAGTAAACGTTGCTTGGCCTATGGCAAGTGAAGTGCCTCATCTCCTGATTCTGGACTCTGCACTTCTTGAATGACAACTTCTGAGTTGTCCCTGGAGGGCCTGCTTTCCCTCTCTCTTTCAGGGGATGCAGTTAGTCTGGCCTTGCCTGCCTCGGGGCAGGCAGTGACAGATGGTGCTTTAGATAAGAATATCTGTCTGGCCAGAGGGTCTGGTGACCATGCTGTGTGCTGCTCCTTGCCTACTAGGGAGTCTGTGTTGGCTATGCCCATTGGTCTTGGGGGGTCATTTCTGAGAGGAGAGCTTCTGGACCCTGGATTGTCCTCCCTAGAATGCTTTCTTTTTTTTCCAGTAGGCCTGGTCCTTCTGGCATGGAAATTCAGACTTTGTGGCTTCTGGGTGCCACCGAGCGCAGTCTTGTGAAGGGCAGACTGAGAGTGGAAGCTTTGTTCGATTGCCTTTGGCTAAGCATCCCCAGCGAGGGGTGCCCCCTGGAGATGGGGAACAGCTGGGAGCTGTCCGAGATTTTGACTGTGACTTGGATTCAGATGGCTCTGACGTGGATGAAGAAGTACTCTCGCCTTCAGAGGATTGTGAAGAGGCCGGTATGATCTGCCTATTCTGGAAGGAGGAGCTGGTGGTGTTGCTTGCTAGAGTCTCATCTGCCTTGAATTTGACAGATGCTCTCGGGATGGAGCAGGAGCTGAAGGTGCTCCCGCTCCTTCAAGGGCTGCGAAAATCCGCTACTGTCTTCCTATTCCCAGATGTGATCAAGGATATGATCCGGTCGGAGTGGGACTCTCCCGACTCCCTGTCTAAAGGGTTAAGAGTGTAACAAGATCTCCACTCTCCTGGAGGAGGAGTGCTTTGGATGGTTTGTTATTCCCAAGGTGAATGTGCTAGTCGTGGCAATTACCAGATGGACCACTATTCCTGTGGAAGGTACTGTAGATTGGCCTTAAAGGGTTTTCTGGACCATAAGGTGGATTTGTTGTTGAACTAGCTTGCAGTGGTGGCTGCTATTCTTCAACTGGTGGTATGTGCCAGCCTGATGTCTCGAGCCCTGCTCCAGTGGATTCAGTCTCTTCTGCTGGATGATACTTACTCCTCTTTTGGAAGTCTCTATGACCTTCCTTTCTGAAGCCATGTGTGACATGTTTGGAGGCCAAGTGTTGGATTCGGCTGCAGCATTGGGCAGTGGACACATCTTCCAAAGCTCGGCTGGCCCAGTTGGCTTTTAAGGGGAAGCTTCTATTTGGAGTCAGTTTGGAGAAGTTGGTGAAGGATCTGGGCAAGACAAAATCTTACCACTTTCCAAATGACAGGTCCCAGGAGTCCGTGAAGCAGGCTGGTGTCCCTTTCTCATTAGCCTCCACCCATCCACCGAGGGAGTTCTGGCCGGATCCCGGGGGTCTCGGGACTTTTGTCGTTACTGAACTGGAAAACCTTTCTTTCTCTCTGCTTCCGGGCTTCGGGCTTCTTCTCAGTTCTTTTGTGGAGTGCGTGGGCCCAGGGACTTTGTCCGCTCCAGGGGAGAACCCTCCCAGGCTGTGCAATGAAGGTTCGGGGGCTCATTCCCTGGTTCCTCCAGTTGGAGGCAGGCTTTGCCTTTTCATTCATGAATGGGCCTGGGTTACAAAGGATCGCTGGGCGATAGACACCATTCAGTTTGGCTATGTCCTGGAATGCAAAGAGCTGATTCTAGATGCCTTCGTCATTTCCCCTTTTGGATCTTCCTTGGACAAGTTGCTGCGCCTAAAGGCAGTGGTGCCCGTCCCCCAGATGAGCAGGGCAAGGGCAGATACTCTGTCTAGTTTGTGGTGCCAAAAAAAGATACTTCCTTCTGGCCTGTTCTGAATCTCAAGGGTGTCAACGAGCACTTACACATCCTGCGCTTTCAGATGGAAGCCTTGCACTCCATGATTCAGGCAGTGCACTGAGGGGAGTTCTTGGCTTCTCTGGATCTGACTGAAGCGTATGTTCATATACCGATCTGGGGGATCAGCAAAAGTATCTTTGTTTTGCCATGCTTGGCTCTTACTGTCAGTTCACCACCCTCCCTTTCGGGCTATCCACTGCCATAAAGACGTTCTCCAAAATCATGGTGGTGGTGTTGCGGCACCGAGGGATCTGTGTCCATCCATATCTAGATGCTGGCTCATCCAGGTCCTTTCCCTTTCAGAAATGTCTTGATGGCGCCCCAAGTACTTTCCTTTTTGGAAAGCCTCAGTTGGGTGATCAATCGGGGAAAGAGCTAGCTGTTGCCTTCCCAGTCCCAGGAGTTCCTCTGAGCATGTTTTGACACTCGAGTGGGCAGAGTTTTTCTACCCAAGGAATCAAAAGACTGTTGGATTGCCCAGCGCTGTTCTGTGTGCAGCAGGATCCCAGAATCTGGGATTATATTCATCTCTTCCGATTGATGGCGGTGACCATAGAGGTGGTGCCATGGATGCATGCTCAAATGCTACCACTTCAGTGGTCCTTGCTGACTCAGTGATCCCTGGTTTCTCAGGAATTCGAGCACAGGTTCCCGCTCCCATTGATGGTGAGGACCAGCCTGTGGTGGTGGCAGCAGCCCTGTCATCTGAGGATGGGCGTGCCATTTGATGATTTCTCCTGTGGTCTAGTGCTCAGAGCTCTGATGTCGACGCCCTTGAGCTGTTGAAGTGCATTACTTTGAAGAAATTGATGCTCGAGATGGTCTTCTGGGTCACTGTTTGTTCCGCAAGGCGGATTTCCGAGCTGCAGGCTCTGTCTTGCCGAGTTCCTTATCGGGCTTTTTCAAAGGAGGCCATTTCCATTCAGCCTGTGCTTTCCTTCTTGCCTAAGGTGATTTCTCTCTTTCATGTGAACCAGGTGGTGTGCATGCCCTCCTCCTCTAAGGAGCAGTGTTGAAGGAAGCATAAAGATCTTCGCCTTCTGGATGTCCAGAGGATGCTTCTCCGGTACTTGAAGTTTACAAATTCTTTTCATAAGCCTGACCATCTTTTTGTGCTCTTTGCTAGCCTGCACAAGGGTAATGTGGCAGCTAAGTCGACTTTGGGATGATGGATTAAGGAGACCATTGCCTCGGCATATCTGTTGCAGAACTGGCTGGTTCCGGAAGGTTTGCTTGCCCATTCTACCCAAGCACAGGCGTCCTTGTGGGCGGAGTGAAGCTCAGTAGCCCCTGTAGACATTTGTCAGATGGCAACGTGGGCATCATTTTCAACTTTTGTCAAGCATTACCACTTGGAAGTGCACATGTGGGTGGACACTACCTTTGGCTCAAGGGTTTTGCAAGCTGCTGTGTCATCTTCCTGCCCAGTGGAGTTGTAGCTTTGACACATCCCACTTGTCTGGACTGGTCTAGCAGGACGATATGGAAAGTGATATTTTATTTACCAGATAATGTCCTTTCCTTCAGTCCTGCTAGACCAGTCCAGGGCCCGCCCCTGGAACTGTATTTGCTCTGTTCTTCTGCTGCGGTACCCTTGGGTCCACTATGATTTTTTTCTACTTGCTTTGCAGGTTCGTCTTCTACTGACAGCCTTCTGTTTTTTGCTTTCCTGTACATAGTTCTCTGCTGTTGATTTCTCTTTGTTGCCCATTATTGAGATTATATGAGACTTTCCATTTTCTCCCATATTCTTTGGGATGGATACTGAAGAGACCTCTGGTGGCTGAGGCGAATAGAGCCATGGAAGTGATGTTATTGAAACCTGGGCTTTTCATTGTTTTTTGTCTCTACCAATCTGGTGTAGAACACAACCCACTTGTCTCGACTGGGTCTAGCAGGACTCAAGGAAAGGACATTATCTGGTAATAAAATGTCTCCTTGTATGTCCTCTCCTCAAACAACAATCTCTTGATGCTATGACCCTGGCCAATTGTCATGTCTCTTATCTCCTGTATATTTCCAAGATAACTGAGAAGATTGTATTCATCCAACTTTGGAACCATATTGAGAAAACTAACACCTTTCATCCTCGACAGTCTGGATTCTGACCAGGGCACAGTACAAAGACCATCCTCATATCCCTTCTCAGTGAGGCCCATAGTGCCATTGATAACTGTAAAATAGCTTTGATGGTGGTTTCACTGGATCTGTCAGCAGCTTTTGATCTGGTTAACCATTCCATCCTACTTTCCCGTTTCTTGGAAACTGTTTTCTGTGCCTCAGTCCGTGCTTGGTTTGCATCCTTCCTATCCGGTTGATCCTACATATTAAAAACAGGCTACATCCTCTCCAACTCTTGCCCTTTAAACTGATGAGTCCCACAAGGCTCTGTATTAGCACCACTTCTTTTTAACATCTTTTGGGACTCTTAACAACTCAGATACACAAAACGCCCACAAATGCCTTCTACTATGCAGATAATACACTGATTCTTGCTCTCCTGACCTTACCGAGATTAACAGCTGCTTGCATACAGTTACAGCTTGCCTTAAGGACAATCAGTTGACATTGAACATTCAAAAAACCTCTGCTACCTGGCTCACTGGTAGGGCCACTGCCCCCACTCTCTTGCCCATCCTAGATGGTCACCCTATTCAGCTCACCTCTCACTTCAAATACCTTGGAGTCTACTTGGACACCAAACTTTCATTTACTAAGCAGGTCAATACATAGTCAATACATCCTTCCTTGCACTGTGCCAATTCTATGCGCTTCATCCATTCCTCAACCTTCATGCTCAACACACCTTTGCTCTTAGCTGTATTATCTCATGTCTTGACTATTGTAATCAGATTTATGCTGGCCTCTACCAATCTGAGTTGAAATATCTTCAATCTATCCAAAACACTGCTATCCGAATCCTTTGTCAGAGTAAAGATTGATCACATCACTCCTTTTCTCTTTGAATACCATTAGCTCCCTGTGTTCCATCAAATCCATCATAAGATACTTACACTGACACATAAGGCCCTCTACACTGACATGCCATCCTATCTAGCCTCTGTAATCTCCTTTCATGCTCCCGCTAGAGTCTTATGGGCTCTTCATGGAAATCACCTATGGGCAAGACTGGAAAGTACAAGGTGCTCAGCCTTTTTCTTTGCCTCGCCCACACTCTGGCATGCACTTCTGCCCAGCTTGCATAGTAGATCCTCTTTTAAGACTTTCAAGGCAGCCCTAAAAACCCATCTATTCACGTTACCTTTTGGAAACGGGTGATGGGTTCAGCACAGTGTCTGGACTCGGTGGGGAGGAATGGCCTGTATTTCCATATTGTCCCTCCAGTCCAGTTCAGCACGTTTGGGTTGTCACCCTCCAACAGTAGCTGAGAATTGAGCATGATCAAACTTTTAGATGGTACAGTAAAAGAGCTCCCCCCATATTATCAGTCCTCTGCAGCTGAAGGAGGAGCTCCTGCGTGGCTGGACTCCACTGAGAGGGTTTGGCCTTCCTCTCTCTCAAGCAATTTCCTTTAATTTCTTTGATTTCTTTTAATTCTAGCAGTCAGATAGCAGAACAAAAAAAAAAAGCATTAAGACTTGGTTGCAAGGCACTGCAAGTGACTGTATAGAGGGCCGGCTGATAGAAAGCTTCTGCCTGCTATTCTGCCCGGGTCCTTGGGTGGACAGGCAGGGTCCAGGGGATAAAACTACCTGGATATCCCTACACTCCTGCACAGGTTTCATGTGTAGGTACCTAATGGGTAAGCTGTTAGTCTGACTGAGGCGCCTGTAGCTTTAAGAGCAAGACAGTGGCGAAGAGAGCTGAAGCAATATGGTCTTGTTGGCGGGGGCAGGAGCTTCGCTGCGGACAGCCTGTGTAGTGGTCTGGTGGGGAGTTTACCTCTCTCTTGATTCTCCCTTCTCTGTAGGACCCCAGAGCAGCTTTTGTCAACACGAGTGTTTTTCCCGCTGTGGGAGCCGGTTTATTTGGCAGGTCCAGTCTCTCTCTATAGCCTGCGGGGGTTCGTATGGTGTGTTTTCGGCTGGGGTCTGCATGAGGGCAGGCAGGTTGGAAGATCTAAAGAACAAGATGTGCCTGTTTCTCAGGAGTCTGTGGTTTTGGCAGGAAAATTGGCCATTACCAGGATGGCAGCCATTTTTTAGTAAGGAAAAGAAAGCATGCAGAAAGCAGAAGCATAGGCAGCCAGACCCAGAACCAGGACCTGTGGGGGGGGGGGGGGGGGGGGTTAGAAACAGTTTTTTCACCAGCTTTTGTACTCCTTATGCATAAGGCTTTTTGTTTAAAGCAAAATCAATTATATTCAGGGAAGGAGCAATCGGTGCCAAAGGATTTATTGGAGCTGGGTCCGGAAGCCTTGCAGGAGACCTTCTGTCAGACGGGGAACCCCCAGTCAAGAGGTTGCGGGGGAAGGAGAGGAGCCTGCTTGGGTAGGCCAGGACCTTACACAATCTGTCCTCAGAGGATCTGATGGAAGGGCCCTCGGACTTGATGGGTGATCATGGTCTGCAGGAACTTGAGGATGGAGAAATCCTGCAGGAGGAGGATCCCAATGTGGTAAGGGTCTTTCATAGGGATGAGCTGGTGGCCCTGATCAGTCACTTGCTTGTGACGTTAAACATTGTTTTTGCCCCTGCGGTGCAGGAGGAGCCATTGGAGGATCTGTTATTGCAGCGCTTTAAAGCTTCCCAGATGGCCTTTCTGGTACATCGAGTTATTAAGAGAATTACTGAGGAAGAATGTGAAGTGCCCAAGGCAGGCTTAAGGGGCGCTAAGGCCCTAAGCCATTTGTATCCCATTCCGCAAGAGGAGAAAGGACCTCCTGAAACTGCTGAAAGTGGATGCATTGGTCTCTGCGGTAACCAAGGAGACCACTATCCTGATTGAGGGCAATGCAGCATTGAAAGATCTGCAGGACCATAAGCTGGAGACCTTTTTATAGCAGGCTTTTGAGATGTGTGCACTCATACTGCAGGCTTCCATCTGTGGAGCTTATGTTACCAGATCCTCCATTCTCTGGCTCCAAAATCAGCAGCGGAGGAGAGCCCAGAGGAGGGCTCGGAGGTGACAAAGTTGGAGTCTGCCTCAGCTTATCTGGCGGATGCCTTTT
The DNA here is from genome assembly GCA_033557465.1 of Ichthyophis bannanicus. Lineage (NCBI taxonomy): Eukaryota > Metazoa > Chordata > Amphibia > Gymnophiona > Ichthyophiidae > Ichthyophis > Ichthyophis bannanicus. Next base: position 33,534,673 of record CM066041.1, on the reverse strand, counting down.
ATGAAATGGTGCAGGCTTTCTCTCCAAGTCCATGGCATCAATTATTGCGGCTAGGTGTTTCCTGTGGCTACAGAACTGGGCGGCCGATGTGTCGTCTAAGACTAGATTGAGTAAGCTCCCCTATAAGGGGAAACTGCTGTTTGGGGAAGCTCTGGAAAAGATTGTGAAGGACCTTGGTGAAACAAAGGGGGCTAAGCTGCCCGAGGATTGGTCCAAAACGCCAAAGCAGGGTAATGCAGTCAGGGGGCAACCTAGAGATTTTTGGAGGTTCCGTGCAACCTGCTTTGCCCCTTATCAGCAAGGATGTTATTCCACTAGGGGGCAGTCCTTTTGTGGCTGTCGAAGAGCTAGTAGAGGTTACTACTTGGCTCCGGCGCTGCTGCCCTCTGCCCAAATGAAGCGAGGCCAGTCCAGCCAGAAATGTTGCCAGTGGGAGGTTGGCTACAGCAGTTTTATCTCGTCTGGGTCAGTATCACAATCAACCAGTGGGTGTTGGAAATAATTTGGGAGGGGTACGCACTGGAAATTGCAAGTTCGCTTCCTGAGGCAATTGTACAGTCTCCCTGCAAGGCTCCTGCCAAGAACCAAGCAGTTCAGTACAAGTTGCGGTGCCTGCTCCACTTGCAGGCAGTGGTACCGGTATTGCAAGACCAGTGTGGCTTAGGTCGCTACTTGATTTATTTTGTGGTGTCCAAAAAGGAGCGTTCTTTTCGCCTCATTTTGGACCTCAAGGAGGTCAACAGAGCGTTGTGAATGCCACATTTTCACATGGAGACCTTGCGATCGGTGATCCTCGCCGTGCAGCGGGGGGAGTTCCTTTCGGCATTTGACCTCTCGAAAGTGTACTTACAGTGGTGTGCAAAAGTCTGGAATCACTTGTAAATTTGATATTTTTTCAACTTCGTGACCTTATATCTTAATTTCTTTTTCCTCCCAGTGACTTTTTCTGTGTATCTCATGATAAGTGATAGATTTGGCTATTAGGGCCAACGTTTTGTGCCATATACTGACGTGTAGGCCTGGTCCTTGGGTTCCGCTTCAGTATTTGATGGGCCACCCTTTGTTCTTGATCACCTGACTGCACCTTGTCGGCATTGAATGAACAAGTCTGACAAGGTGATCGTTGCTGACAATGCGGTTCCAAGCTGCAATGTGTGACTCAATGAGCTCACGCTTTGATGTCGGATGCCTCTTGGATATTTCCAAGGCCACCTTGTGCCACAGGTTCTCAATTGGATTCAGATCTGGAGGCTGGGCAGGCCAATCCATTGACTTGATGTTCCGCTGCTTCCAGCTGATCATCACCTGTCTAGAGCGATGGCAGGGTGCATTGTCATATTGGAACAGGAACTGGCCAGGAAACAGCTGGTGTGCTGATGGCACCATGCAATTTTGCAGTATGGTGATGTACTTGGCCCCGCTGTGACCATTCCATCGACTATATGAAGACGTCCAATGCTACTGGCAGCCATGCAGCCCCAGACCATGACCTTCAAAGGATGCTTCACAGTGAGGTTGAGACACTCGGGCTTGAATTCCTCTCCAGGAAATCTCCTCACATAGGTGTGGGCCTGGTTACCAAACAGGCAGAAGGTGCTTTCATCGCTGAATAGCACCTTTTCCCACATTTCAGTCGACCAGGTTGAGTACTTTCTCGCCCACACGATCCGGTTGCGCCTTTGTATGTCAGTCATCAGTGGCTTATTCTGTGCTTTGCAGCCACGGACACCAAACTGCAGGCACCGGCGATGAACTGTTGATGAGCTGACACTGACCTCACTCTTGTCTGACCACTCTCGAAGTAGCTGAGGAGAGGTCAACTTGCGATTAGTCAATAAAATGCGTTGTAGTGCGCGGTCCTGGCGTGATGTTGATGCACGTGGACAACCTGAACGAGGCTTGTCCACCACTGAACCCGTTTCTTTCTTCTTCTGTACAATCTTAACAACAGCGCTCTGACTGCAGCCAACTTTCTTGGCTATCTGACGGCTTGAAAATCCTTCCTTGCTCATAAAGGACATACGAACACGCTCCTCCAACGTCAGGGTCTGCGTCATCTTCATGGTCGATCCAGAAAGCGTATGAAATTCAAAAATTCCACGCATTTTTATAGTTGCACTGTTGGCTAGATATCTGCATTGTGATTGGTTAGTGAAACCAGCCTCCTGATTGGTCAGAAATAATGTGTGCATATTGGATAATCTCGATCCAATTTTGACGCAGGATCCACAAAAATCACAGTAGCTATCTCCCAGTGTCTGTAAAGTATTTAAATTGGAAGCAAGGAATGCAAAAAAGTCAACTCTGATAGCCAAATGTATCCCTTTTAACGTGGTAGAAAGATGAATATGCTGGGCTAATGCAAAATTTAAAAAAAAAAAACGTTAGAAAGTACAAAAAACGCAAAACTCACAAGTGATTCCAGACCTTTGCACACCACTATACATATTCAAGTTTGGCCAGACCATCAGCGATATCTGTGCTTTCAGTGCCCGTGGGATATTTCCAATTCAGTGCATTGCCATTTGGCCTAGCTACAGCCCTGTGGACTTTCACCAAAGTCATGGTAGTGGTGGCCACAGCCCTGTTGCGGGATGGGTACTGGTGCATCCATACTTGGACGCTTGGCTAATCAGAGCAAAAACTCGTCCAGAGAGCATCCTCACCACACAGAAGGTGGTGGAGTCCCTGCAGTACCTAGGCTGGGTGATCAGCTTTGCCAAGAGCAAGATCGAGCCCATTCAACGATCTGGTCTACCTGGGAGTGCGGTTCGATACCACATTGGGCTTTGTCTTTCTGCCGGAGGAAACCGCAGAAGCTTCGGAGGCAAGCAAAGAATTTTCTTGCCCTGGAGACACCCTCAGCCTGGCATGATCTACAGCTTCTGTGGTCCCTGGCCGCAGCGCTTGATCTGGTGCCATGGGCCCGGGCTCACTTGAGGCCCTTGCAGTGGGCACTGCTATCCAGGTGGTCTATGCAGTTCCATCCATTGTTTAGCAGATTGGTGTGTCCACTGTGGACCAGAGCGCAGTTGGATTTGTGGCGTCGGCTGGAACATCTGGCAGCTGGAATGCTGCTAGAGCGGCCCAACTGGGTGCTGATGACTACAGATACCAGCTTCACCACATGGGGGACACATTGTGAGTTGAAAGTGGCACAAGACTAATGGTCTCAGGAAGAGAGCAGATGGTCCATCAATTGATTGGAACTGAGGGTGGTGTTCCTGGCGCTACAAGCCTTCCAGGGGCATATTCACCACCAGGAAGTACAGGTGTTCTGACTGCATCGGCGGTGGCTTACATCAAGCGGTAGGGTGGAACAGGCAGTGCGGCCCTGGCGGAGGAGGTGGAGCTGCTTATATTGTTGGAAGAGTTCAGCCTTACAGCTTTCTTGGCGGCCCATGTGGCGGTCAAGGAGAACGTGTGAGCGGACTTCCTCAGTCGATACAGGGTCGATCCGGGAGAATGGGAGTTGAATGTAGCAATTTTCCACAAACTCACAATACAGCAGGGGACACCAATTATGGATCTGATGGCATCCTTCTCCAATGCCAAGGTGAGAAGATTTTTCAGCTGCTGAAGGGAATCAATGTCCGAAGGACTCGATCCTCTGGCACAGAGGTGGCCAATGAGGGGGTCCCTGGTATGTGTTTCCGCCATTGGCCCTCATAGGGTGTCATCTACAATGCAGAGAGGCACATCAAGGTCCAGTGATCGCGCTGGATTGGTCCCATTGGCCATGCTATGCCGATCTGACCTGACTCTTGATAGCCAGCTCATGGCGGCTACCCTATAGGGAGAATCTGTTATCACAGGAGCCAATTCTGATGCCCTAACTGGATCGGTTCTTGCTTATGGCTTGGCTCTTGAAAGAGTGTGATTGAAGTGCAAAGGGTACTTCGTGGGGGTAATAGCCACTCTTCTGCAGTCATGGAAACAGTCCACCTCTTTGGCATACATTAGAGTGTAACGTGTGTTTGAGAATTGGTGTGAGACATGCAATGTGTCCATTGTTGGCATCCATCCTGGGGATCCTGTCGTTTCTGCAAGCAGGGCTGAAGAAGGGCCTGGCCTTCAGCTTGTTGAGAATGCAGGTGGCGGCTCTCTCATGTTTCTGAGGGCATGTGCAAGGATGCTCCCTGAGGGCGCACCGGGATGAAGCTCAGTTTCTTAGGGCGGTGAAAGAGGTGCAACAGCCCATACAGCTAGTGATGCCACCATGGGATTTGAACTTGGTGCTCACCGGTCTGACAAAGGCACCATTTGAACTGATAGCCTGGGCATCCCTGAGGGATCTCACGCTAAAGGTGATCTTTTTGGTGGCCATTTGTTCGGCCAGGCGAATGTTGGAGTTGCCGGCGTTTTCCTGGAGGGAGCTATATTTGATTCTGTCCAAAGAAAGAGTGGTCTTGCGCACAGTGCTTTTACTTTCTTCCCAAGGTGGCTTTGCATTTTCATTTGAATCAGATGGTGTCCTTGCCTGGTTTCCTTCCTCAGGATGACATGGAGGAAGGGCAACAGCTTTATTTGCTGGGAGTCCATAGAGTTCTTCAGTACTATCTGAAGCATATGGCGTGCTTTAGGAGGACGGGATAGATTGTGCTTTATGAAAGCCCATGCAAGTGAGAGGCGGCCTCCAAAGCATTTATAGCCCGCTGGGTGAAGGAGGCGATTGTTTTAGCTTATCTGGTGAGAGGTAAGGAGGTGCTGCTTGGCCTGCGGATGCAAGCGGCATCCTGGAAGGAGTACACTGGAAGATATCTGTAGGGCAGCGACGTGGGCCTTGTTGCATACCTTTGCACAGCATTATTGCCTCAATGTGCAGGCTGTGGGAGATGTGTGATGTAAGGCGTTAGTGCTGCAAGCCGGACTCGTGGGCCCTCCCATGGGTAGTAACTGCTCTGGTACATCCCACATATGTTGGACCGGACTGGAGAGACGATATGGAAGACAAAATTAGACCTTACCTGCTAATTGTTTTTCCTTGAGTCCCTCCAGTCCAGGACCCTCCCTATCCATTCATCTCGGTGTTTTCAGGAGAAAGGCGAGTCTGGTTCGGAGGAAGATTCTGGCAAGAATTACATCTTTCACAATCTGGGGTCTTTGTACATGGGCAGCACTGGGCAGGTACAACCTGGCTATTGCTCGCTCTCTCTCTTTAATGTATATAGTTGGCAATTGCTGTTTAAATTTAAAAAAAAAAGAAAAAAAAAAAAAGCTAGTCAAAAGGAAATGGAAATCAGACATACTGTTCATTTGAGATTACTAGATGCCTTGGGTTCTTCTCTCTTCAGTTCTGCTTTGTCAATAGGATATTGACCCTTGGGCTCTATGCGGGGAGCTCTTCTACTGTGCCATCTGAAAGTTTGATCATGCTCAGTCCTCAGCTGCTGATGGAGGGTGACAACTCACACGTGCTGGACTGGACTGAAGGGACTCAAAGAAAGACAATTAGCAGGTAAAGTCTAATTTTGCCATAGTGTCTCATTTTCTATTCTCTTTCCTATTAAAATAGTAATTCTATTTTCTTATGATTTATGTATTTTGCTCATATTGTGAATTGCCTCGCTGGTATTCAGAGAGGCGGTATATTAAGAATAAATAAACCATAAAGCTGGGGCAAAACCATCTAAAAATCTGTACAATAAATTATTTTAAATGTACATTCTTTGCCTCTTAGTACTCAACTTTGGTTCTTCGACTTGCACTAAGTCGAAGTATGTGATTGATATATTTATTTATTTATTTATTTACATTCTCTTATATACCACGCTATTCTGCATCAGTGCGGTTTACATTGAACAAACTGAAATTACATTGAACAGGGCATTATAACTTGGAGATAACTATTTTACAGGGAACATGGGCTATGGAGGGTTAAGTGGCTTGCCCAAGACCACAAGGAGCACCTGTGGGACTAGAAACCCCAGTCCTTCCGGCCCAAGGTTGCTGTCCTCGAGTGGGATTTGAACCCCCGACCTTCCGGCTTGAAGTACCTTGCCCCAACCACTAGGCCACTCCTCCACTCCATTTATGCGCCATTCATGACTCTCTACTTCGAACAGTGTCTACAAATTTTGGAGGTATGTAAAAACTTAATTTTATGAGTAAATCTCTTTTAGATAGAATTGACTGTCCTCCTAAGCATAGAACAGATATCCTTTTTTTCCCCCAAATATATACATGAATGAAAAGAAAATGGTCAAACAAACCAAGAAAACAATATTATAAAACAACACTGACCATTTAAATATTAGTCCACAAATCCAAGGGGGGGGGGTCCCAGGAAACTATAACACAAGTACAAGATTAAGGCACACCTTAGCCCTAAACTAACCTAACATAAAACAAAGTTACATAGCAAGCGGGGACTTAAGTATCAGCCGAATGGGACAGCCCAGCAGCTACAACTGAAACATCTTCCCTATCAACTAAAAACTCCAGATGTTGTCTAGGCTTAAAGAACATATATATTTTTTCTTTATATGAAACACAACATTTAACAAGAAATTTTAATTGAAAAGTTGCCCCCAGGGCCAACACCCTGGGGCGAAGGACCAAAAAGTCCTTCTCAATTGTGTAGTACGAGACACATCAGGAAAAATCCTAACCTGTGAACCTACAAAACCCTCACTGAAGTTCTTAAAGTATAACCTTAGAATAAAGAATTTATCAGACTCCAGAGCAAAGGTAACAAGGAGAGTGGTTCTTTCAGTAATAAGCTTTCTAAAAACCCAGTGAGGTCTCCAACACCAGGAGAGACAGAAGAATTAGCAGTGCTACGGAACCTTGTGCCCACAGACAGATACAAAGCCCTGGTCACAGGTGGAAAAAGCTCTGGGGACATTTTTAAAACTTCCCCAAAGTATTTTCTCACCATCTTCACAGATGTCATAACTGGAGACTTGGGAAAATTCAGGAATCGTAGGATCTCCAGGAACAAGCAGGAATGAGTCTTCACATATGGGTACGTCGGTACAGACGGAGCTTGCGCGGGAACGCTCCCCAGCTTTCCAAAAAAGGAAAGCTTTTGGGAACATCCCACAGCGCCTGCGCGCTGCCTTCCCGCCTTTCCAACCGCCTCTCTCCAGTTCTTCTTTTCCGCGGAGCCAGCAGGTCGTGTTCCTGTCACCGCTGAAGAAGTTCTTTGTTTTATTTTATTTCTTTGGTCGCGCGTCTGCCTTCTCCGACGTCGGACCGGTACCACCGGTCTTTCTTTCTTTTCTTTAAAAAAAAAAATAAGAACATATTTTCCCTCACTTAGTGTGTTTTTCCTTTTTGGGCCTTAGGCCTCACGAAACCTTTTCCTCATGGAAAAACCAGCCTCCGGGTTTAAAAAATGCACTAAGTGCAGCGGTACTATTTCTGTTACCGACACCCATGAATGGTGTCTCAAATGTTTGGGTCCTGACCACTCCATTTTGGATTGTTCGTCCTGCTCCTTGATGTCCAAACGAGGTTTACAGAACCGAGCAGCCAAGCTCCATGTTCTGTTTCCCTCTGATGCAGCTTCAGTGGCATCGACGTCTTCCAGGGCTTCCTCTTCCTCCCATGGATCTCAGGTAACCAAACATAAAACCAGCTGGTCCTCGAAGGGTAGATCTCCTTCCAAGCATCAAGATGCCTCCGGGCTTGCCCTCGAGGATCCTGCACCGGCAAAACTACCCCGGCGGGAAGCTCCGGCTTCCAAAGCTCCACCTATGGGGTTACAGGTTGACATCAATGGCACGGCCTCGACCGATCACCTGTTACAATGCTCTGGGGTTACCGGCACAACCTTCCGGTTCCGAATTCCAGGCATTCATGGCGTCGATGGATCAGAATGTTCTATCCATGCAGCAGGCTATCACGGCCTTCATTCAAGCTGCGACGCCGCTGATACCACAACAGACTCCGTTGTCGGTATCAGCCCGGGTGCCGGCACAAATGCCGGTAGCGGTACCGACTGCATCGACATCGGCCATGGTGTCGACTGCAGCGGTTCCCTGCCCAGGGGTGCCCCATTGGTACCGAACCGGTACCGATAATGCCCGATGTCGATACCGCTCGGTACGCGTATCGACCTTTGAAAGAGCACCCTGACAGTCGATACTTTGATTCCTCCGAAGATTCTGATGCATCGGAGGCGTCTGCTGAAGTATCCATAGCCCTTCCTGAAGAGCCGCCTTCTCCAAAAAGAAGAATGTCTCCTCGAGAAGACTTGTCCTTTCAAGACTTCATAAGAGAAGTGGCTAAAGGACTTTCTATTTCAGTAACCTCTGAATCAGAGCCTAGAGCTAAAAAATTAGATATTTTAGGTTATCCCAAGGCTCCTAAGGAGGCAGTCACCTTGCCAATTCATGAGATTCTTTATGATCACATGATTGACTTATGGGAGACTCCTCTCACTATCTCTCCTCATTCTCGTAGGTTGGACACCATGTACCGTGTCCCTCCTTGTCCTGGTTTTCATAAAACACAGCTTCCTCACCATTCTATTGTGGTGGAGTCAGCTATGAAAAAGATAAAGAGTGCAAAAAGACACTCCTCTGCTCCTCCAGGAAGAGAATGCAGGACCTTGGATGCTTTTGGTAGGAAAATCTTCCAAGCCAGTATGCTCATTGCCAGAATCAACTCCTATAGTCTTTATATGGGGATGTTTCTGAAAGAAGTTGCAGATAAGCTACACACTTTCCTCCCTTTTCTTCCAGAGGATAAAAGGGAAGAATTTCTTATTTGGCTTAAGCATACTCAAGATATTTCAAAGTTTTCCAACCGTGCAGCTTTTGACTCCTTTGAGGGTGCCAGCAGAGCTTCGGCCATTGCCATAGCTGCTCGCAGAATTGCTTGGCTCCAAGCTTCTGATCTAGAATCTTGGGTCCAGGATGGCTTGGGAAATCTTCCTTGTACAGGAGAAAACCTGTTTGGCAAAGATTGGCAAATAAAAGCCACTCAAATGGACGCAGAAAATTCTGCTCTGGATAGACTTTCAAAGTCAACCTCCATTCCTGCCAAGAAAAAAACCTTTCAAGAAGTCTTTTTTCCTCAAGAAAGGCAGATTCCATCCTGCTTCTGGCCAGCAATCTTCTACAGGTCGTTTTGCTGCTAAGCGTCAGCAACCTAAGCAAGCCAGGCCAAAGCCTACAGGGGCTGCTGCAACTCAGCCGACCCAGCCTCCTTAGGGTTTTTGACTTGATGCTAGAGAACTTAGCCTTTCTGGCTCTGAAACAGCCAGAGCCTCTCACCATTCTAGGAAGTTTAGCTCACTTTGCTCCCAGATGGGAGCAAATTACAACAGAGCAGTGGACCCTCTCCATCATAAGGGAGGGGTACAAACTTCATTTTTCAAACCTTCCTCCTCACACCATGGTGAGACATTTCAATTCTGCAACATCTCTCCTCGACCTTCTAGGTCAGGAGGTGGCTGCCCTTCTTGCCTAAGGGGCAATAGAAGAAGTGCCTCTTCTTCAACAAGGGTCAGGGTTTTACTCCCCCTACTTTCTGATCCCAAAGAAAACAGGGGGCTACAGACCCATATTAGATCTCAGAGAATTGAACAAATTTCTATGCAAGGAGAAATTCAAGATACTTTCTCTGGGCACTCTCCTTCCATACCTTCAGAGTCAGGATTGGCTTTGTTCTCTAGATCTCAAGGATGCGTACACCCATGTTCTCATCCATCCATCTCACAGAAGGTTCCTCCGTTTCCTTTTCCAAGGGAAGCATTACCAATACAGGGTGCTTCCTTTCGGTCTGGCCTCTGCTCCAAGAGTGTTCACCAAATGCATGGCAGTAGTAGCTGCATTTCTACGCACTCTGGGGATATTTGTATTCCCATACCTGGACGACTGGCTCATCCGAGCTCCATCTCAGTCAGAGGCCCAGACTGCCCTGGACGGCACAAGGCGCATTCTGCAGTATCTGGGACGTGGTAAATCTCCCAAAGTCCCAGCTCACCCCTACTCAGTCCCTAGAGTTCATAGGGGCCTGGCTAGATACTACCACTGCAAGGGCCTATCTTCCTCAGGCCTGTTGCCTATGCCTAGTGCAGTTGGCCTCCCAGATTCAGTCAAAGAGCCATTTAACTGCCCGGGAGATGCTACAACTGCTAGGCCACATGGCATCCACAGTGCATGTGGTCCCCTATGCTCGCCTTCACATGAGAGCAGCTCAATGGACTTTGTCCACCCAGTGGACTCAAGCTTCAGAGGGTTTGACAGACAAAATAGCAACCTCCAGGCGCCTCTTTTGGTCTCTACAGTGGTGGAAGTCCACCCAAAATCTGTTGCTGGGGTCCCCCTTCCAAGAGTTGTTGCCCCAAGTAACCCTCACAACAGATGCCTCCCCAACAGGCTGGGGAGCTCATCTACAAGACCTCTCCACTCAGGGCACTTGGTCTCCACAGGAGACCTCTCTACATATCAACCACTTGGAGCTCCGAGCAGTTTTTCTAGCTCTCAAGGTCTTTCATACCCTGCTCAGCTACAAAACAGTCCTCATTCATACGGACAATCAGGTAGCCATGTTTTACATAAACAAGCAAGGAGGAACTAGTTCTCTGTCGCTTTGCAATGAAGCTTTAAGATTGTGGGCCTTCGCCAGAGAGCATCAAATCCATCTCCTGGCCGTATACCTTCCAGGAATCCAAAACTCTTGGGCAGACAGACTCAGTCGAGTTCTGCTTCCACACGAATGGTCCCTGCACATGGACCAGGTACTCAGAATCTTTCAAGAGTGGGGAACCCCGGACATAGACCTCTTTGCAAGTCCGTGGAATGCCAAACTTCCCCGGTTCTGTTCCAGAATTCCGTGTCAGGGAGTTCAGGCCAGGGACGCCTTCCTCCTTCACTGGGGTCAAGACTTCCTGTATGCCTTTCCACCCATTCCCTTAATTCCCAAGACTCTATTCAAGCTCCAGAGGGATCAAGGATCTATGATCCTCATAGCTCCACGCTGGCCACGCCAAGTGTGGTACCCTCTACTTCTGCATCTCTCTCAAGCTCCCTCCCTAGACTTGGGAGCTGCTCCAGACCTCCTGTCCCAGGAGGAGGGAACTTTGTGGCACTCAAACCCCAAGTCCCTTCACCTCAGGGCTTGGTTGCTGAAGGCTTAGACCTTCAAGGTTGGAATCTTTCTCAGCAGGTGAAGGATATCCTCCATGCTTCCAGAAAACCTTCTACTAGACGTTCCTATGCTTTTAAATGGAAAAGGTTTTCCATTTGGTGTGCTGAGAAGGGTCTTGACCCTCTAGCACTACCTTTGAATTCTCTATTGGAATATCTCCTGCATTTCTCCAATGCAGGCCTTAAGACTTATTCAGTAAGAGTCCATTTGAGTGCTATTGCAGCATCCCTTAAGCCTCTCAATGGACACCCTGTTTCCTCTCATCCTCTTATTGCAAGATTCATGAGAGGCCTAACTTTAACTAAACCTCCCATTAGGCCTCCTCCGGTGGCATGGGACTTAAATCTGGTTCTTGGTCAGCTTATGAAGCCACCTTTTGAACCCTTAGCCACCACCTCCTTGAAATTTCTTTCCTGGAAGGTTATTTTCCTCATTGCAGTCACATCAGCTCGCCGCATCAGTGAGCTACAGGCCTTGGTGGCTAATCCTCCTTATACAAGGTTTCATCATGATAAGGTAGTCCTCAGGACCAATCCACACTTTATGCCTAAAGTGGTCTCACCTTTTCATCTAAACCAAGAGGTATATTTACCTGTCTTCTTTCCAGCTCCTCATGCATCAAGTGCAGAAAGGAATCTTCATACCCTGGATTGTAAAAGGGCTCTTGCCTTTTACTTACAAAGGACTCAGCATCATAGAAGGTCTTCCCAACTCTTTGTTGCTTTTGATCCTTCTCATTTAGGACTTCCAGTCTCTAAAAGGACACTGTCCACTTGGATTGCTCAGTGTATTTCTTTTGCCTACCAGAGTAAGAACCTTTCTCTGGAAGGCCATGTCACAGCTCACAATGTGAGGGCCATGGCAACTTCTATGGCTCATCTAAATTCTGTGTCCATCGACCAGATCTGTCGAGCAGCCACATGGGCCTCGGTTCATACCTTCACGGCCCATTATTGTTTGGACAAGGACTCCCGCCGGGATGCCTTGTTTGGTCAGGCTGTCCTAAAACACCTGTTCCATACTTGAACTACCCTCCATCCCTGTTTAGATGCCTGAGATCCAAAGGGGAGGTAGGGCCCTTCTCAGGGTCTACAACCCTGGGGATCTCCCTGGCATCTCTAGCTGGGGAGTCCCCATATGTGAAGACTCATTCCTGCTTGTTCCTGGAGATAGCACAGTTACTTACCTGTAACAGGTGATCTCTGGGAACAGCAGGAATAAGTCTTCACAACCCACCCACCTCCCCAAGGAGTTGTATCTTCTATCTCTCTTTCCTTTCCTCTCTCTCTCTCTTTGTCTCAGCTCTGTAACTCGAACTGGAGAGAGGCGGTTGGAAAGGCGGGAAGGCAGCGCGCAGGCGCTGTGGGATGTTCCCAAAAGCTTTCCTTTTTTGGAAAGCTGGGGAGCGTTCCCACGCAGGCTCCGTCGGTACCGACGTACCCATATGTGAAGACTTATTCCTGCTGTTCCCAGAGATCACCTGTTACAGGTAAGTAACTGTGCTTTACACCGATGAGCCTGGTTTTCCAGATATTCTACTTTTCTAAGAGTTTATTTATGTTGTTTAAAACTTTATATACCGCCCATTACAGGGTATCAGAGCGGTTTACAAATTAAAAATCACAAAAAGCGCTGCAGAAAGAGAGAAGAGAACACCAATTTGAACATTTCAAAAGGGGGAGAAAGAACAGTCAGAGAAGAAAAGGACAAGACAACTAGTAATAGAAAAAGAAGAGAGAGATGTTAGTTTATTTTATTCTTGCTCCTTGGGAAGGAAGAGAAGAAGGGGGAGGAAGCTCAAAAGCTGTGAAGAAGAGGTGTGTTTTTAACTGAGTTTTAAATGACTTGAAGGAGGGGTCCAATCGGAGGCCGGGGGGGGGGGGGGGGAGCGAGTTCCAGAGTCGCGGTCCAAGGAAGTAGAAGGCGGAGGATCGTGTGGACTCTAAGTGGGCCTGAGACGGGGAAGGAAGGGAACACACGGTTAGTGTGAATAGAGCAGAGGGAGCGGTGGGGAGTGTGAAGACGTACCTGGTCGGCAAGATATAAAGGAACACCATTGTGAATAGTTCTGTGCACAAAAATAAGAATTTTAAACTGTATGTGATATGGAATGGGGAGCCAGTGCTGATGTAAGAGAAGAGGGGTAACATGATCGAAGCGGGATGCGTGGGTAAGGATGCGGACAGTGGTATTCTGAACATGTTGGATGCGAGAAAGCTGAGATTGAGGAAGACCAGCCAAGCAGACATTGCAGTAATCAAGACGTGAGAGGACTAAAGAGAGAAGTAATGTAACTATAGAAGAAGAAGAAAGGACAGGACGGACAGCACGAAGTTGTCTTAGAGCAGAAAAGGAATGTTGATCAGTGGATGAAATATGACCTTTAAAGGTGAGAGCAGAGTCGAGAGTGACACCTAAATATTTAAGGGAAGAGACCAGAGGGATAGGTGAAGAAGAAAGTACAGGTGTAAGAGGTGGAGGGGGACAACCGAAGGTGAACCAGATTGCTGAGGTTTTTGCAAGATTAATATGAAGAAAATTAGAAGAAATCCAAGAGGCAACGGCAGAGAGATAGGTGTTGAGAGGGGTGATATCTGGGGCAGAAGAATCAGTATGGTACAGGAGAAAGATATCATCGGCATAATAGTGAGCAGAAACACCGTGTTGTTGAACCAGGAGAGTGAGGGGGGCCAGAAAGATGTTAAAAAGAATAGGGGAGAGAATAGAACCTTGAGGAACACCACAAGGGAGGGGAGTGGAAGGGAGAGGAAGCAGAACCAGATAGAACAGAGAAAGAGCGGCATGACAGGAAAGAATGGAACCATTGTAGAACCAAACCAGAAAGGCCGGCATCCTGGAGGCGAAGCAAGAGAGTGTGATGGTCAACCAGATCAAAGGCAGCAAAAAGATCCAGTGAGACAGCAAGGGAGATAAAACCATGGTCGTGAGCAGCGTGTCACAGTTCTGTCCTTAATTTGGGCGTCAACCAGGTCTGGAGCAGCCCAGCTTCATGTTCCATCCTGGAGATTCTCCCCACATGTTCCTCAAATCCACTGGAGAAATTAGCACAAGTCATCTTCACCCCAACAAGCTCAGTACTTACAAAAACCAGTAAGTTGATTCAGAGAAGAGCTCAAAGACGCTCAGCGCATCCATTGTATCACTGTGGGTCTCACCAACTTAAAAGCAGCCGAAGCAACCTTCTCTCGAGACTGTGCCACAGCAACCTTCACCTCCGATGTCAAAGACTTCACTGCTATTCCATGCTGAGCATCAGATCCAGGAGAGGGAACTACTAATGCTGGGGTGCCCCTTCCCTTCGATGGTGTGCTCCGCAGCAAGCCAGAGAGAAGCACTCCACCCAGTGTTGAGTTGCTTCCGGGTCATGGTGGGGATTCTCTGGTCCAGAGAAAGACAGACGCCTGATGTGCTCAGGGCTAACAGATCTTCCACTGGCCCTGCCAAAGACACTGCTCCGTCGTCAACAGCAAAGCCGCAAGACTCCAATGTCCGCTGCCCAGATGCACTTGGCAGAGACGGTCCTGGGGGTAGGCCAGCCTGTTTCAGTTTCTTCCGCCCCATACCACAAAGGTAGAGCAGCACTCTTTAAACTCGGGCACTAAGAGAGAGCAACCACCCCACAGCGACTCATCTCCTGCCGCCATCTTGCTCCCCCCACCTCAGCACTCATAGATATCTTTTTAACTGTATGAAGACAAATGTTGCTTGAAGGTCTACCTGCAGTTAGCATTTTCCAACCTTCATCTCCTTCTTTCCTCCTCATCCTGCTAGACCAGTCCAGATGTATGACCCCCCCCCCCCCCCCAGCTAGTAGATGGAGGCATATCAGAGTAATTTTCAGTGATGACATAACAGGTATATCCTCTGGTGCAGCACTAAGAGAAGTTAGTATTGTCTGCCTCCAGCAGGTAGCAAAGTGTGTGGACTGGTGGTGCAGCATTGCATATAGATCTGTCTCCACTACGATCCTGTAGCCTGAGATGGTTGTTTAGAGCTTGGGTACACCTCTTTCTCCTGGAGCTGACAGCCTGCCCTGTGATCAGCGCTGCTAGCAACAGGTTCCTAGCTGTTGATGAGCTGGAGAGTGGTTAGGAGAATCCTGTGTGTCCCCTGAGGGGGGGTTGGTAAGTTGGTCCTAGGCTCCCCATCCCTCTTGCTGTCCTCTGCTTGCTTTTGGGTCTTTGAATTTCTCTAAATTATTTTTCTGAGCTTTTTCCTTTCATATTGACTTCAGTGGGCTGTAATCTCCTTAGATCTATATAATTACTGTCCCCTCCCTGTCCTGATTGACATCCCCAGAAGAAGAATCAAACCGCTGCTGATCGCTGGAAGCAGCGGTATATAAGTGTGTATTAAATAAAATAAAATAAATAAATAAAGGAACAAGCAGGAATGAGTCTTCACATATGGTACGTCGGTACCGACGGAGCCTGCACGGGAACGCTCCCCAGCGTCCAATCAGAAAGCCTTTGGGAGCATCCCTCAGCGCCTGCGTGCTGCCTTCCCGCCTTTCCAACTGTCTCTCCTCAGTTGAGTTTTCGTTTTTCCGCGGAGCCGGCAGGACGTCTTCCTGTCACCGCAGAAACATTTTTCTTTAATTCTTGTTTTCTTGTGGTCGCGGCTGTTTTCCCGCCGCCACCGTTACCGCCGGTGGAGTTTTTTGCTTTTCTTTTTCTCAAACTGAGGGACAGTTCCCTCAGTTTTTGTCTTAAAATTTTTGGGCCTATAAGGCCTCTCCATCATGGAGCCTTCTTCTCCTAAGAAGTGCCTTCACTGTGGAAATACAGTTTTCTTTTTAGACTCCAATAACTGGAGTCTAACCTGTTTGGGTCCTGACCCTTTTTCCCCTGAACCGTCAGGCTTCAATGCTGTGAGAAGAGATTTTCTATTTCGAGTTTCCCTCGATACCGTTTACCCTTCCTGTGTCTGGGCACCGGCCATTTCTTCTCTACAGGATCAGGTAACCCACAAACAGTCTGTTAAGACTAGCCAATCCTTGAGTGGTATGTCTCATGCTAAGCATGCTGACGGCCCCGGCCTTGCTCTCAAGAACCCATTGGCATTAAAACCCCGGCGGGAGTCTTCGGGCTCCAAAGCATTTCAGGGGTTTCAGGTTGTTCCTGGGGCTCACCCCTCACAGAACATACCTGAGCCATGCACGGAGGTGGCATCCGCTTCGAGCGGTACCGATAACCCGGCATTGGCACTGGTGTGGAGCGATCCACTCCTCACTAGGGATCGTCATCTGGTGTACTCGGTGCCTTCGGGACTGATCGATACCCAGATTGATTTTCCGGTATCGACAGCTCCGTCGATACGATCCCTGACGCCGGTACCATCTAAATATGCATCGATGGATTCGCTTCCTTCGATGCCAAGTCTAGAATCGATATCTAGTCTGGAAGACTGGGTACCGACGCGTCTCGGCACGCACCGATTCCGGATGCGCGGTACTGAGGATATCCACCGACACTTTCGAGTTTCCTCGGTACCGTTTGAGCAGCCTCCGCTGCCTGCTTCGGCGATTCCGGCACAGCTACCGGTATCGGTATCAATGTCGGTACCGGCAGTATCATCGGGACCAGCTCCTTCCATGCTTGGTTCATTCGGATCGCTCCTTTCTATACCTAGTCTGGAGTCGATACCTGGCATGGATGATGCACTACTGACTGTCTCAACTCATAATTGCCAGTTCCAGTATCCATCCATTACAAATCCTGTGCTGCACCGGACAGGTACATCCTCCGGTGCCCAGGCTTCCTTTTCAGGTCTAACCTGTCCAGGGATGGTTCCCATCGGAGATCCTTCCTTTCAGAAATTTCTCCTTGACATGGCAACCTTCCTTAATATTCCTATCCCTGGCTATGAGTCTTCTCAGGATTTTTCTGCAGAAAAGGAAGTTATAATGCTTCCTTTACATCACTCTTTGCAGAATCTTCTTCTGAGGGTATGGGAAAAGCCTTTAAGGGTTTCTTCACCTCCTACAGCAACTGATCTTCTGTATCAGGTGCCCCCCTCTCCAGGATTTCAAAAGCCTCAACTTCCCCATCATTCCATTGTAGTGGAATCAGCAATGAGGAAGGTAAAAAGCAAGAAAAAACATTCTTCTTTCCCGCCAGGGCGTGCATCTAGAACACTGGATGCCTTTGGACGTCAAACCTTCCAAACATCTATGCTGGCAACAAGGATTCTCTCCTATATTTTCTATATGAGTCTATCCCTTCAGGAGATCACAAAGAAATTATCTCTTTTGTCTCCTTTTCTATCAGAACCCAAGGCTGCAGACTATTCCTTACTTCTTAGTCATAGCCAAAATATCTCTTGGTTTCTTTCTCATGCTTCCCTAGACTCTTTTGAGTCTGTTAGCAGAACTTCTGCTATAGCCATAGGAGCACGTCGTAAAGCCTGGCTCCAAGCTTCAGACTTGAGTAGATGGGCACAACAAAGACTGAGTAATACTCCTTGTACTGGAGAAAATCTCTTCAATAAGGAGTCCTTACGTCAGGTTGCTCATTGCTCCACTGACTTTCCTGTTTCTGAGGGCCATCCTAAGCCCTCTCCTTCTTCAGCAGGTAGGAAATGCCCTTCCAAACCTTCTTTCCCTAAAAGAAAAAGGTTTTCCTCTTCTCCTGCCCATCATTCGGATGTTCCCAAGCAGGGGAAGTCTCGCCCTGGTCTGAAGAATCCAAACTCTAGCCAGGCTGAATAACCACAGTAACCATAGGTTTCTGATTAATCTTTTTATAACTACAGTTAATTCTTTTCAGCAGAAGTTTTTCACTGTTTTTCCATTCAAAACTCTGCTCAGGGATTCATATTTTCAGGAAATCCAGTTACTCTTCAATATGCTGAACTGTCAGGCTATTCATGTCTATAAGTTACAGAGTTTTCCACCTCTTTCTGACTAGAAGAGAGGTTTAGCAACTATCACATGATAGTTTCTCTGTACCAGCATGAATTTTTTCCTTTCAGGGACTTACCATGTGGTAAGTCCTTCTTCAGCTTCTCTCTCTACCCTCTTCGCCAGGGTTTCCCCTGTAAGAGTGGTACCATACCATTGAAAGACTTTTCTGTCTTTCTTTTCACTGTAGAGTTTCTTCTCCTGAGTAAACTTCCTTCTTTATCTAGGCAGCTCTGCAGACAGAGACAGCTTGCTCTCTTTGTTCAGTCTGTTCTCTCTGTTTGACACAGACTGACTCTCTCTGTTGTCCTATTCAGTAGCTGCCCATGCAGGAGTCCAGTGCTTGACTACTGGTACTTTTTCACATGTCCCAGTCTTGTCTTCCACCACTCCTGTCTGGCCTTAGTAGTGATTCTAAGAAAGTTTTCTACATCTTTCTTGGATAATCTTTTCACTACAGGCTTCTTACACTATCTTCTACCCTTGCCATCTCCAATCTTTGGATTTGGCAACGTAGTGGACGTGGCTGTCAGTTTTCTCCATCAGCCAGTTCTACATCCCAGTTCTCCTGCATAATGCTCTCTGCAATCCTACTGAGAAGCTTTCCACTATGGGCCCTTGCTAGAGAGCATAGAGTTTTTCTCTAATGGCTATCCATCATGGTTGAAAAATGCTTCCTCAGTCATCCCCTATGACTGTGAGGGTTCTTCATACCCTGCTATCTTTTTTTTAAAAAAAAAAAAAAAGAGGGAAAAGGACATACGCTTTCTCCACGTGAAAATCTAAGAGTTCTCCCATTCCTTAGGGAATATACTCTTTTTTTTTTTTTCTTGCAGCTTGTCCTCATGGTATCCTATCACTTCAAGGACAGCACATATTCATCTGAAAAACGCATGATACCTCCTTTGTCCCTCGCGTAGGTCAACCGGGTATCTTATCCTATGCGTTTCTGTCCTTTTACCATGCTGGAGTTCCACAGGACTCCGGACTTGCTGTTTACAGACTGATATTATCCTCTGTTTTTTCACGTAACCATCCTGGTAATTCACTGGATAGCATTCCTTTACCATCATCTCTGGGGGAATAGATTCTCTATATATCTTCTCAAGTAGGTTTCACCTCCTTGTTCTTAGACGAATCTTTTCCTTTCACATCTCCATGTGAATGTCCTGATATGCATAGCTCTGTCTGCTTATTGCAGGCATCTATCTTTAGACCTATATATTCAGGTATATATATCCATATAATTATATACCTATATACATCTCTGTAGATGTATCTGTCTGTCAGCTAAGTGTGCATATGCTATGCCCTTCAGATCTTATTATAGATATATACGGGTATATAGATATATATCTATATCTATGTCTATATCTATCTATCTATCTATCTATCTATCTATCTATCTATCTATCTATACATATACATATACATATCTCTTCATATATGTGTGTATCTGTCCAGATACTTATTATAAGTAGATATGTATTTCCATACTTCTCTCCTGACTGTCTATACTCATAAAGGTTTTTACCTTCCTGTATGTTTCTGACAGTGGGCTTGCACAGCTTCATACTGTTCCACAGTATATTTCGAATATTTTGCACACAACCACTGCTGTGGAGCTGACAGCCCTACCGTATCCTAGGTTTACGTATCCCTGAAGCTCCATGCCCCAATGTCTTCCTACCTCTCACCAGTTAGGAAAGACATGGTGGATCTTCAGTGGATTTCAGATTCAATTCCTCAAACATCTGTCCTTTCTTGGGAGTATGGGGTTCTTCTCATTCTCTTTCCTCCCTCAAGGACTAGGTCTGTTTGCCCAGATCGGTCAGTCTTCCTCTTTTGCTCCTACCTCTGAATACTTCTGTAGCCAAAAGAGTTTTCAGCTTTCCATGAAGCTTCCCATTGAAGACCTGCCGTGTTTGTGTTACCCTAATTGAATCCTGGGGTCACCTCTCACTTCCAGATGTTGACCTCCACCTTCACTCCAGTGAGGTCACCTTGGACATTATTCTGCTGGATCTCCAGTAGACTCCATCAGCCTCTCTACTTCCTGCAATCCAGTAGGTGAGCGTCATATGATGATTATTCATTTCATCATTATGGTGATTGTTCATTTCAGTATATCTTTTGATAATGATCATACATACATGGACTCCTTGAGGGTAGTCCTTTCTTAGGTTAGCTGATTTTTCTGCAGCTCCTCTCTATGCAACTCCTACCCTCCATCCTCAGGATGCCTGGCCATATGAGATGTAGCATGTTTCCAATCTTCAACATGTTATGGCTCAAGGCATCTTAGCTTGGGAGTCCCCATATGTGAAGACTCATTCCTGCTTGTTCCTGGAGATAGCACAGTTACTTACCTGTAACAGGTGATCTCTGGGAACAGCAGGAATAAGTCTTCACAACCCACCCACCTCCCCTAGAAGTTGTATTTTTATATCTATCTTTTCTTTCCTCTTTATCTCTCTCTTTGTCTCAGCTATGAAACTCAACTGAGGAGAGACAGTTGGAAAGGCGGGAAGGCAGCACGCAGGCGCTGAGGGATGCTCCCAAAGGCTTTCTGATTGGACGCTGGGGAGCGTTCCCGCGCAGGCTCCGTCGGTACCGACGTACCATATGTGAAGACTTATTCCTGCTGTTCCAAGAGATCACCTGTTACAGGTAAGTAACTGTGCTTTTCGCTCTCTTGCTGCTTGCAATAAAGCAACTCCAAATTTTAAAAAAAGGTTTTTTTTTCCTATAGCTAGGCCTCTCGGGCCTGCGGGGGTGGCTGGGGCAGCCTTATTGTCCGGTCTGATGGGTGCTAGGCTTCCCTTTTTGAGGTTCATTTATTGCTGTGGTGATTGCAAAAACAAGGACCACTGAAAAAAACTGCATTCTTTTTGTTTTTTGCCAAGTGAAGCATGACCTCAATGATGGGGCCTTGACGCAGTGCCTCTTGCATTACCCATTGGGTCAGCTCACGGCTGGGTCACTTTGCCTTGTGTGCGATGGTGACATGTTAGGCACCCCTTTTTCACCAATTTTGGGAACCCCCAGAGGGCCCATGGCCCGATGCCAATTCTAGTGCTGCCTCTGGTTCTTCCATGGTTTTTCCTCCTGCTCACAGGACAGACCGCCATCTTTGATTGCCTGATTGCCACATGATTTCTGTAGAGGGGGAACATGGTGCAGAGACCCATAGCTACTGGAACAGCTCATGGGCTGTTTTCAGCCCTTACTTAGTTACATGGCAGCCCCCTCTGTGGGGTTCTGAGACCCAGACTTTCCTTATGGGGGACCTGGAGCCCTCCAGTGCCTCCACTTTGTCTTTTTGTCTGTCCAATCCTCCGGTAGCCCAGCCCTTACGAGGACTCTGTGTCCCAATCTCTAGAGGATGGGTCTGAGGAAGTTGTACTTCCTTGATGGAAGCCAAGGATTCTTTTGTAATCTGCCCTTTTCACACAGAAGATCTTCCTATTCTGATTCAGAATGCTATGACAGCTCTACTTATTGATGAGCCAGCTCCCATACAGGCTTCGCAAGTTGGCCCTAAAGTGTGGAAAAGGAGAGAGAATTGTTTCAGCAGTGAAGCATCTCGTGGGAAGAAGAAGCTGGTTCTATAAATGGATATTTGTGAAAATGTGTATATTTTGCTGCTGCTGCTGCTGCCGATTGGCCTTTGCCTAATTTCAGAATTCACTTTTGTAGTAGGCAGAAGCAGTTTGCATAAACATAACTAAATACGGGGAATTTATGCTTTTCTAAATGACTCAAGCTGTGGCACGTTATCCATCAGTTGTGGGTCTCCTATGGCGAGAACGTTTTAGTGACTAGAAGCTTGCAAAGTACTTCAGGGTGGTGGTGAGCACATTGCAAGAGGCTGTTGTAGTGCTGAAGACCATTTGCCTGATGTTATTGACAAACTAGCAGGTGCATTGTATGTTGCTGAATTCTGTTTTCTGCTTGACAGATGGGGCTTTAAACCAACATGAGGGAGAGTGTCAACATTCCAGTCCATTCACCAGCCAGTTATTTAATGGGGAGGAAATCCTGAATGCTGCAAAGGGTAAGTTAACTTTTCATCCTTCAACGACATACTTGAGAACATTTTTCTTCTCAGATGCCAGGAACCAGGCTTGTTGATTTTTGCCTTTGTTCTGTGTAAAAAAAATTCTGTTATGTATGGATGCAAATATAGAGGATAACGTTTGTTTAGGATTTCTAGTTACTGAAATGGGTATTCAGGTATGTGTATTTAAACTCTCCCCAAGTATTTTAGAAAAGGCTCTGTGAAACCATATAGTGCTGCCACAGAGGCAGGTGAACTTGATGAGGTGCACATCAGAAGAAGTCACTTTCTGAAAGAAAATGTTAATAAAAAAAGCAGTATCACTCAGAGCTTTGCCTGCAGAAGTAGCACCGCTTAAATGTCTAAGCAGTGAGCTTGCTACTCATGTGTAAGTGATGGATTTCCACCGGGAGCTAATTAAAGCGCCGAGCTTCAAAACTCAAACTTTTGGCATTTCGAGGCACAGTTCCCCCCTCAAGCTTTCCTCCAAAGCTCAGATGCTAATAAGAAGTTAGTCAACAACTCTGCATGACTAGAAGCAGGTGGAAATGTCCATGGGAAGGGGTAGCAGAGAAGGTCACTGCCCAGAAGGCTGCACTGCAAAAGTGAGAACTCTTCACCTGCTCTGGGTGACAGAACTTACTCATGACTGTGGACAGTGAATTCAGAGACTGGTACAGGGATAAAATCATCTGTAGTACCTGGAAGACTGGAGAGTGACTAATATAATGCCAATTTTTAAAAAGGGTTCCAGTGGTGATCCAGGAAACTACAGACTGGTGAGCCTGACGTTTGTACCGGGCAAAACAGTAGAAACCTTAGTTGATCCTTAGTCGCATTTCAGATATCCACCAACTATCCTCTAATTGTTTACACTCCGTCATATCAAGAGTCCCAGAAAACCGCCTAAAGAGAAGCAACACAACAAACCTCTTAAACATGCATCAGGAACTAACCAAGTGTAACCAATCAACTTCCTCTAGGGCATGCTCCCTGCTTGCCCTACGCCTATGAAATGCACTCCCTCCACAAATCAGAGATACCCACAACCTTTCAACCTTCCGGAAACTGCTTAAAACACACCTTTTCAAAGAGCATTTTGATGGGATAACATAATCTCCTCTTATCTATGCACCCTTAACACTAATGTATGAACCCTCATTCTGATCACAGTATCCCCACAATGTACGCAACCCTCTACCTGTATATAGTTACTGCTCTATGTTATAAATACTGTTGATGTTCTGTGTTGTTCTTAAACTGTTAATCAATCTAGGAAATCCTCCTCTGTGTTAAATATACTGTTCAATATTCTATGGTATACTGTTAACTGTTCTAAGAAATCCTGTTTCGGTAAAGTTCAGTTATGTTCGCTGTAAACGGCATCGATCCTTGGAAATGCGGTATATAATTCTGACGAAATAAATAAATAAAGAACAAACTTATTGAACATGTAGCTAGTCATGGTTTAATGGCAGAAAGTCAACATGGCTTTAGCTGAGGAAAGTCATGTCTCACTAATCTTTTTTTATATATTTTTTGAAGGTGTGAATAATTAGGTAGATAAAGTTGAGCTGGTTGATTATAGTGTATCTGGATTGCCAGAAAACCTTTGACAAAGTCCCTCATGAGTAAAATTGAAAAGGCATGGGATTAGAGGCAGTGTACTATTGTGGATTAGGAACTGTTTAAAATAGAAAACAGAGAGTAGGGCTAAATGGCCAATTTTCTCAATGGAGAAAGGTGAGTAGTGGAGTACCCCAGGGATCTGTGCTGGGCCCACTGCCTTTTAACATTCATAAATGACCTGGAAATGAGAATAACAAATGTGATCAAATTTGCAGATGACACAAATTATTCAAAGTTGTTAAACCACAAGAGGATTGTGAAAAATTGCAAGAGGACCTTAAGAAATTGGGAAACTGGGCGTCCAAATAACAGATGAAATTTAATGTGGACAAGTGCAAACTCTGGTTCCACGATGCAAGGTTCCACATTAGGAATCACCACCCAGGAAAAGGATCTGGGCATCATCGTGGATAATACGTTGTAACCCTCTGCCAAGAAAACAAATAGAATACTAGGAATTATAATATCTTTGTAGCACTATATAAATGATCAGTAATAGTAGTAGTAGTAGTGAAGTCCCTCGTATACATAAATCTCCAGGAACAAGCAGGAATAAGTCCTCACATATGGGTACGTCGGTACCGACGGAGCCCGTGCGGGAAAGCTCCCCAGCTTCTTAGAATAGAAGCTTTTGGGACCTCCCACTGCACATGCGCACTGCCTTCCCGCCTTCCTGAACAGCTCTCCTCAGTTTCTCTTTTTCCGCGGAGCCAGCAGGTCGTGTTCCTGTCACCGCTGAAGAAATTGTTATTTTATTTGTTTCTTTAGACCGCGTACCTGCCTTCCCCATACCGATACCGGTATCGCCGGTCTTTTCTTTCTTTCTTTAAAAAATTATAATTCTTTTTTCTTATTTTTTAGCTTTTTGGTCACTTCAGAGAGGCCTCTCGGCCTACTCAATTTTCTCCTCATGGAGAAGCCAGCCCCTGGATTTAAGAAGTGTACCAAATGTAATGCTGTTATTTCAGTCACAGACACCCATGACTGGTGTCTGAAATGTTTGGGGCCTGACCATTCCATACCGGACTGCCCATCTTGCTCCCACATGTCTAAACGTGGGCTGCAGAACCGGGCCAACAAATTCCATGTGCTGTTTGCTTCAGAGAATACAGCATCACAGTCATCCAGGTCTTCTTCTCCGGATGGATCTCAGGTAACCAAACCTTCTGTGGGCAAGTCCTCAAAGAGCAAATCTCCTTCAAAGCATCGAGAGGCTCTTAGCTTAGAACTTGAGGACCCTGCCCCAGCCAAACAACCCCGGCGGGAAGTCCAACTTCCAAAAACGCCAATTCAGGGGTCTCAGGTTGATATCGATGCTACGGCCTCGACAGATCACCTGTTAGCCTGCTCTGGGGTACCGGGTCACTCCGGTACCGACATCCAGGCAGCTATGGCGTCCATGGGCGATACTGTACAGTCCATGCAGCAGGCCGTCATGGCTTTCATTAAAGCTGCAACGCCATCGGTTCCGCTTTCAGCGGTTCCGGGCCCGATACCGGTATCGTCCGCCATGCCGGTATCGAGGCCGTCCACCTCTAAACGCAAGTCGGTACCGTATGGGCTTTCGCTCCATACCGGTTCCATACCCGATACGCCCGATATCGATACCGATCGGTACGCGTATCGTGCGTTAGAGGAAAGCACCGATTCCTCTGAGGATTTTCACTCCTCTGATGATTCTGCTGAGTTTTCACTCAACTTACCTGAGGAGCCCTCTTCTCCTAAAAGGAGAATGTCCCCTCCAGAGGATTTGTCCTTCCAGGACTTTGTTTTAGATATGGCTACAGCCCTTTCTATTACCACATCCTCTGAAAAGGAACCCAGATCCAAAAAACTGGATATTTTGGGATACTCAAAGGCCCCTAAGGAGGCAGTTACCCTGCCTATCCATGAAATCCTTCAAGAACAACTGATGGATTTCTGGGAAAATCCTTTGACTTTGTCTCCTTATTCCCGTAGGTTGGACACCATGTATAGGGTCCCTCCTTCTCCTGGTTTCCAAAAGACTCAATTGCCCCACCACTCTATTGTGGTGAAGTCTGCAATGAAGAAGATTAGGAGTACCAAAAGGCACTCTTCCACCCCTCCAGGACGGGAATGTAAGACTTTGGACTCTTTTGGTAGGAAAATTTTCCAGGCTAGTATGCTTATAGCCAGGATTAATTCCTACAGTCTCTATATGGGCATGTTCCTGGAGGAACTTGCCAAAAAGGTGCGGCATTTTGCCCCCTTTATCCCTGAGGATAAAAAGCAGGGTTTCCTTTCCCTAGTGAAACAACTCTTAGAGGTTTCTAAGTTCTCTAATAGGGCAGCATATGATTCCTTTGAGGGAGCCAGTAGGGCTTCGGGCATTGCTATTGCAGCCCGACGTCTTGCTTGGCTCCAGGCCTCTGATCTGGAACCTTGGGTTCTAGATGGCTTACGTAATCTGCCCTGTACAGGTGAGAACTTATTTGGGGAAGAGTGGCAAATCAAAGCCACCCAGATGGATGCTGAAAATGCCACCTTGGAAAGACTTTCAAAGTCCACTTCAATTCCTACTAAGAAAAAGTCTTTTAAAAGGCCTTACTATAAGAAGGCCAGAGTTGCTTCAAATACTGGCCAGCAGTCTTCTCAACCTCGCTATACTGCTAAGCGTCAGCAATCCAAACAAGCACGAGCTAAGCCTGCAGCAGCTACTGTAGCTCAGCAGGCTCCAACCCCTCAGGGGTTTTGACTTGCTCCTAGGGAACTTGCCACTTCTGGTTCTAACACAACCAGAACCTCTCACCATACCCGGAAGGTTGGTTCACTTTGCTCCCAGATGGGAACAAATCACAACAGAACAATGGACCCTCTCTATCATTCGAGAGGGTTACAAACTTCATTTCTCCAGCCTTCCTCCCCATCATATGGTGAGACCATTCAATTCTCCCCCATCTCTCCTAACCCTGTTGGGTCAAGAGGTTTCCTCTCTTCTTGCCCAAGGGGCCATAGAAGAGGTTCCTCTTCCTCAACAAGGGTCCGGTTTCTACTCCCCTTATTTTCTCATTCCAAAGAAGACAGGGGGATTCAGACCAATCCTAGATCTGAGAGAATTGAACAAATTTCTCTTCAAGGAGAAATTCAAAATGCTGTCTCTCGGCATTCTCCTTCCTTACCTCCAGGGTCAGGACTGGCTTTGTTCTCTAGACCTACAGGATGCGTATACACATATACTCATCCATCCATCCCACAGAAAGTATCTTCGCTTTCTGTTTCAGGGAAAACATTTCCAATACAGAGTACTCCCCTTCGGTCTAGCCTCTGCTCCAAGAGTATTCACAAAATGCATGGCAGTCGTAGCCGCATTTCTAAGAGGCATGGGAATCTTTGTCTTCCCATATCTGGACGACTGGCTCATCCGAGCTCCAACTCAGTCACAGGCCCAGATTTCCCTGGACCACACAAGGAGCCTTTTGCAGTATCTGGGACTGGTAGTAAACCTTCCCAAGTCCCAACTCATCCCTACTCAATCTCTAGAATTCATAGGGGCCCAGTTGGACACCATCACTGCAAGGGCCTACCTTCCACAGGTTCGAGGCCAGCGCCTCCTGAGTTTGGCCTCCCAAGCTCAGTCCAGCACTCACTTGACAGCCAGGGAAATGCTACGCCTACTGGGTCATATGGCCTCCACAGTGCATGTGGTGCCCTATGCTCGTCTTCATATGAGAGCAGCTCAATGGACCCTGGCCACTCAGTGGACTCAGGCGTCAGGAGCGCTCTCAGACCAAATACAAACCTCCGATCGTCTGTTTTGGTCCCTCCACTGGTGGACTTCCACCAAGAATCTGTTGTTGGGGGCTCCATTTCAACCATTGCTACCCCAAGCAACCCTCACAACAGATGCCTCCCAAACAGGGTGGGGAGCCCATCTGCAAACTCTCTCCACTCAGGGCACTTGGTCTCTACAGGAGACCACCCTTCATATCAATCTTCTGGAACTGCGAGCAATTTACCTTGCCCTCAAGGTCTTCCACTCCCTCCTAGCCAACCTCACTGTCCTAGTTCAGACGGACAATCAGGTGGCCATGTTTTACATAAACAAACAAGGAGGGACGGGCTCTCTGTCGCTTTGCAACGAAGCTCTAAGACTATGGGCCTTCGCCAGAGAGCATCAGATTCACCTGCTAGCAGTGTATCTCCCAGGAGTTCAAAACTCTCGGGCAGACAGGCTCAGTCGAGTTCTGCTGCCACACGAATGGTCCCTACATTTGGACCAAATAAACCGAATCTTTCAGGAATGGGGGACCCCGGACATAGACCTCTTTGCAAGTCCGTGGAATGCCAAACTTCCCCGGTTCTGTTCCAGAACTCCGTGTCAGGGAGCTCAGGCTACGGACGCCTTTCTCCTGAATTGGAATCAGGCATTCCTATATGCCTTTCCACCCATTCCTTTGATTCCCAAGACTCTGTTCAAACTCCAGAGGGATCATGGAACTATGATCCTCATAGCTCCACGCTGGCCACGCCAAGTGTGGTTCCCTCTACTTCTACAGCTCTCCCAGGGATCCTACTTGGATCTGGGAGCTGCGCCAGACCTCCTGTCTCAGGAGGAGGGGACTTTGTGGCACCCAAACCCCAAATCCCTTCACCTCAGTGCTTGGTTACTGAAGGCTTAAGCCTTCAAGACTTTCATCTTTCCCAACCAGTGAAAGATATCCTTTCTGCCTCTAGGAAACCCTCTACCAGGCGTTCCTATGCTTTCAAATGGAAACGTTTTTCCATTTGGTGTGCTCAGCAGGGTCTTGACCCTCTGGCACTTCCTTTGAATTCTCTTCTTGATTATCTCCTGCATCTATCCAATGCAGGCCTCAAGACGAATTCGGTAAGAGTCCATTTAAGCGCTATTGCAGCATCCTTGAAACATATAAATGGACAACCTATCTCCTCTCATCCTCTTGTTGCAAGATTCATGAGAGGCCTGACTCTCACTAAACCTCCCATCAGACCACCCCCGGTCGCATGGGATTTGAATCTAGTGCTCGGTCAACTTATGAAGCCACCTTTTGAGCCAATGTTTTCCACCTCCTTGAAATTTCTTTCCTGGAAGGTCATCTTCCTCATTGCAGTCACTTCGGCTCGCCGCATCAGTGAGCTGCAGGCTTTAGTGGCTAATCCACCTTACACAAGATTTCATCATGATAAGGTGGTCCTTAGGACGAATCCCCACTTTATGCCTAAAGTGGTCTCGCCTTTTCATCTTAATCAAGAGGTATATCTACCTGTCTTTTTTCCAGCTCCTCATGCATCCAATGCAGAGAGGAACCTTCATACTCTGGATTGTAAAAGAGCTCTCGCTTTTTACCTTAATAGGACTCAGCCACATCGAAAGTCTTCTCAACTTTTTGTGGCCTTTGATCCTTCCCATTTGGGACTTCCAGTCTCCAAGCGTACACTTTCCAATTGGATTGCTCAGTGTATTTCTTTTGCTTACCAGAGCAAAAACATTTCTCTGGAAGGCCATGTCACTGCTCACAATGTGAGGGCCATGGCAACTTCTATGGCTCATCTGCACTCTGTTTCCATAGATCAGATCTGTCGAGCCGCTACCTGGGCCTCGGTTCATACCTTCACAGCCCATTACTGTTTGGACAAGGACTCCCGCCGGGATGCCTTGTTTGGCCAGGCTGTCCTCAAGCACCTGTTCCATTCCTAAACAACTCCTGCCCACCTTCCCAGAATGGATGCCTGAGATCCATACGAAGATGGCGAACCTTTACAGGGGATCCCATGCATCTAAGCTAGGGAGTCCCCATATGTGAGGACTTATTCCTGCTTGTTCCTGGAGATAGCACAGTTACTTACCTGTAACAGGTGATCTCTGGGAACAGCAGGAATTAGTCCTCACAACCCACCCACCTCCCCTAGGAGTTGTATCTTTTATCTATCTATCTTCCTGTCCTCTCTCTGTTGACTCAGCTATAAACTCGAAACTGAGGAGAGCTGTTCAGGAAGGCGGGAAGGCAGTGCGCATGTGCAGTGGGAGGTCCCAAAAGCTTCTATTCTAAGAAGCTGGGGAGCTTTCCCGCACGGGCTCCGTCGGTACCGACGTACCCATATGTGAGGACTAATTCCTGCTGTTCCCAGAGATCACCTGTTACAGGTAAGTAACTGTGCTATATCCTTCAGATCAAGCTGCCCTGTATGGCCATCCATATAATGTTTCTTGGATTTGATGTAGCATCACATGACGGTGCATATGGCTTCTGGTAGGTTCTGCATATGCTTAATAGTGTTATACAAATGATAAGAAGTAGTGCTTCTGTGCACAAGTTTCAGACTTATGCTTATTCAGTTATTTTCCTGTGTGTGCTACCAGATAGCTCCTAGCTGCATATGGACTTTCCTGTTTTCCTTTCAGAGTAAACATATGCTAGAAAGCTGTTGGTGCAAGAGGAAGTGTGAAGGAATTTTCTG
Organism: Ichthyophis bannanicus; assembly: GCA_033557465.1. Taxonomy (NCBI): domain Eukaryota; kingdom Metazoa; phylum Chordata; class Amphibia; order Gymnophiona; family Ichthyophiidae; genus Ichthyophis; species Ichthyophis bannanicus. Next base: position 33,504,521 of record CM066041.1, on the reverse strand, counting down.
CATTGTATCTTATTCTTTTGTAACACCCTTCACGGGTGTTTGAAAAATTGAGCTATGTGATCTGACAAGCACATGGACACATTCTCTCTAGATAATTGTAATGTTGGTAACAATTAAAGCTCTCATGCACTGCAAAGAATCTAGGACTAGTACGGCTAATAGAAGTCCGCGCCTACAGGAAGCACTGCTCAGCTTCAGATGATCTTGGTACTGTGGCCCAGCTCGATTTTTCGACTTCTGCAGTACATTTATTTATTTTTTATATACCGCGCTATTTAGAATCAGTGTGGTTTACATGTATACTAACAGGTACTTTTTATTCCCTTGTCCCCGAAGGGCTCACAATCTAAGTAGACCTGAGGCAATGGAGGGTTAAGTGGCTTGCCCAAGGCCACAAGGAGTGGCTATGGGACTAGAGACCCCAGTCCCTCCGGCCTGAGGTTGCTTGTACCCATGTGGGAATTGAACCCCCGGCCTTCCGGCCTGAGGTAACCTGTCCCAACCACTGAGCCACTCCTCCCTCAATGTTATATGAAAAATATCTAGCAAGCTGACATTTAGGCAAGTAACCAGAGATTTTTACTTTCCTTAGTAGTGCCATACCCATGCTGGTCTACCAACTCCACAGCAGCACTATGTTATATTTTGTAGATATTGTAGTTAAAGCCCAGCATATTTCCTTTAGGCATGGCTGAACATATTAGCCTTGGACAATATTCAGGCTTAGTCCCTTTTTTTTGGCTCAGTATTTCTTCCTGTCTCTCTTTATTTCCAGCTTAATCAGCACCACTGCTGGAATTCTGGTGCCACGAGCCACCTTCTTTCACAACTACACCCATTTTAATAGACCACCCTCCCACTGTTCATAATTTGGCCATGTACCAGGGCTTCTTCTGAATCTTATATCACAGGCTTTAAATCCAACCACCAGTTGTTGCTCTCATTAATGACCCTGACTTCCTCCTCCCCCACAGGCTGGGAATGCTGCCTTAACCATCTGGGGTGTGGAAGACCTGAGTTGGGGATTAACCTGGGGTCCTTCTGCATGGCAGTGCATAGCATTACCACTGAATGACCAGTTGGCCAATTCAGGTTTAGTTCTAGTTCCTCTTTATTGTTTATTCAGTCTCCTCCACTCTGCTCCCTTTCATCTCATGTTGTTCATTGAAATTCAACAGAGCTGTTATGTGCTGTGCAAATGACCAACTTTTTTTCACCTGGTATCGGTCATCTAACAGCTCAATCATTTAGCTCCAAACTCTAGATTTTTCACTTGCATCTCATCCTTGTGCATTATGGCCCTTGTTATCCTGCTCTGAAAATCCTTCCCTCCCCACCCTCCATTTTGTTCCTATGGGAAAGCAACCTCCGAAAATGGGATCCCCATTTATTTTTGTATTACTGCCTGCTGGGGAGTGAAGGAGTAGTCTAGTGATTAGAGCAACAGCCTAGTACTCAAGAGATCTGGGTTTGATTCCCACTGGAACTCCTTGTGACCTTGGGCAAGTCACGTTAACCTCCATAGCCTTGGATGAAAAGGTCTGGCAATTTACTTCTGGTCATAGCTTGCCAAGGAAACCCAGGGGATGCTGGGCCACCAGGAGCCAGCATTGACATGATGGCACTTAAAAAAAATCCTGCCAGCTGGGTAATCCTTAAATTTTGATGTTATGTTGGTATGAAAATCTCTTCCAGCAGCAATAGTAGCAGACCCAGGCTAGAGAAAATAGTGTAGTGAGTACTGGCTATCAGGGGCGGCTCTACCATTAGGCCACCTGAGGCAGTTGCCTCAGGTGGCAGTTTCAAGGGGCAGCATTCCGATGGCGGCGGTACTCCTGCTCAGTGTTTGTTTTGAATTTTGCCACTTCTGGCCTGCCACTGCCTTCTTGCTGCTTTTTTTCCTGCCGGACTCAGTGAAGGAAAACCCTGCTCATTAGTCCAGCAGCTGTAGAGAGATGAGTCAGGGCCTTGGCCCTCCCCAGCTCCATCTGAAGCCAGTCAGACAGGCATGGGGCTCCTTTTGGGGGGCTAGGCTAGGACTGGAAATGGGCTGATGGGGGGCTAGGATAGGACATGAAAGGGCTAATGTGGGGTTTGGACTGGAAATGGGTTGATTGGGGGGGCTTGGACTGAAAAGGGCTGATTGGGGCTAGGACAGGCTGATGGGGAGTTAGGATAGGACTGGAAATGTGCTGATGGGGAGACCAGGATAGGACTGGAAATGGACTGATGGGGGGGGGGGACTAGTACTGGAAATGGACTGATGGGGGGGCTTGGACTGGAAATGGGCTGATGGAGGGCTAGGATCTGAAATGGAAGGACTAAGATAAGACTGCAAATGGACTGATGGAGCTGCTAGGTTAGGACTGGAAATGGCTGATGGTGGGCTGGGACTGGAAATGGGCTGATACGGGGGGATGGGAGAATGGGACTAGAAGGAAGCGGTTGCTGGATGGGGCTGGAACTAGAAGGGGGCTGATGTTGAGGGAGGACTAGAAGGGGATGGGGCTGGGGGAGTGAGGATGCAGAGGGGAAAAGATATTTTGTGTGGGAGGAAAGAAAAATCTACGATTGGCCGGGTATTGGGAGAGTAAAGTGGGGAATGAGGATGGAAGGGTGAAATTTGAGTGAATGATAAAGGAATAAAGAAAGAAATGGAGGAAAGAGCTAAAGGGGAAAGATCAGTATATTAAAGCAGATGTAGAGTGAGAATGGGAAGAACAAGAAGAGAGAAGAAAGGACAAAGGGACAGCAGTTAGCAGAAGACTTGCAGTGTTGCCTTTTGATATATAGGGTTTGGTGGTGTGTGAGTCCTGGTCCTAGTTTAGGTCGCTATTCAAAATCCATTTCTTTGCCTCTGCATACAACCTTCCGGCCGCACCCAGCTGACCTGGTTTATCTATGTTATCTATGTCCTGTCTTCCTCCCGCTTTACGTCTTGTTTTATGTCCTACTATTTTCTTCTTTCCTGTCCCAATTTTGTAGTTCTTTTCTTGCTGCGGGGACCTGTGCCCACTCCAGTTTGATTTTGTACATGTGAACCGCCCTGATGTAACAAAGGGCGGTATATCAAATTGAAATAAACATGATATGGTGGGTTTGCTAGAAGCGTGTACCCCTCCATTTTGGCTGTCAGGAAGGGGTGGTGCTAGCTCATCTCTCGCCTCAGGCAGCAGATTGTCTTGAGCCATCCCTGCTGGGTATATAATTTTTATTGGTTTGAAGCTTATCACTGCCATCATTATCTGAAAACTCAACAGGACTAGAAATGAGAGACAATCAGTTTGATCTCATTTTAACTCAGTTTTTCTGGAAATTATGAAGAAATTGGAAACGTGATTTAAAAGGCTTTCAAATACATATTCCTCTTATTTTTGCCAGTGCTACGTTTATGGTATTTATGTGATTGCCCTCCTGACTTAAAATTCTGTTTTGTGCATTTCTTCTAATTCTCTGCCTCTCCGGTTCCAGCCTTTTCTAGCAAGTAATAAGGACAGGCTTGCTTATCACTCCTTGAGATTATGATGGATTTGAAGGGGTAAATAAGTGTATCTGGTAATAGTGTGATGGCCCGAATGGGCAGTTCAGCCATTGTTTGCATCATTCCGGCTTGTTTTTGTAGTCAGGTTTTCACCCCCACCTCCCCCTCCCTCCCTCCATCCCTTTTTATTTCTTACAATTGAGGGTGTTGGTTACTTCCTTCTGTGTTTATCCAAGAGGGATTTTGAACAGTCCATGTTTTCATTTGGCAAATGTACTTCCTTTCAAAGGCTCCACCTCATATTAGAAGTTGGACAAGCTTTCTGCTGCCTGTTTAATCTAAACTCGGCTAATGGAAGTCATTCATCCCTGCTTTTGTAGCAGTTGTGAGGCCACCTCAGATATGTGCTTCACTTTTTTAACTGCTTTATGCTTCTGTGTTTGAGAGACAAGATGGGTAGCAGATAAAACATTGGCAGTTTTCTTGATAGCATTGTAAAAAAAAAAAAAGTACATTTCAAGTCTATGGATTTTTTTTTAAGTGCCGTCAAGTCAATGCTGACTCCTGGTGACCCAGCAGCTCCTGGGTTTTCTTAGTAAGGTATGACTGGAAGTAGATTGCCAGGCCCTTTCTTCCAAGGCAATGGAGGGTAAAGTGACTTGCCCAAGGTCACAAGGAGTGCCAGTGGAAATCTAGCCCAGATCTCTTGGGTGCTAGACTGTTGTTCTAAGCACTAGGCTACTCCTGCATTCTGGTCTATGCTTATTCAGTTAAAATAATACAACTTGTGTTCTTGGGTGTATACATTTTTGCAGTGTTAATTTTCACTCATCTCAGATACTTATTAGCAAAATCCCTTAACCACTTCTGAAAGTTATTATGCTAATATCATACTTATAGTCCACAAACAAGACACATAACAAATGGCCAACTAAGGGCTCTGTTTGCAAACTAGATCCAAACTGCTACTTGTGAAGTGTACCCTTATTTATCCATTTGCAGACATAAAGGTTTCTAGATTTAGGAAGGGTTCTTTGTAGGCTGCGATGCCTTTTATTCAGCCTGTATAGAAGCTGGAAACAGGACACTGGGCTTGATGGACTTTTGGTCTGACCCAGTATAGCTTGTGTACTTAAAACATACTTTCTGAGAAACTAAGGCACTTATGTGAATATGAGCTTTCCAACATAGTATGGAAACTACTAATTAGTTTAGTGACTCTCCCCGATGGTCCATGTAGTGATTTTATAACAGGCCACCTATGTGCAATGGCCCCATTTGGTGCCTATTTTAGAAGGCACATTAGTGCTTATGCATCTTTATATAAAATACTGGGGCAAAAACAGCAGAAGTCATGCCTAGAGTGAAGCCACAGGCATTTGCGTCTGCTTGGGCACTGGCTTCAGTGTTAGTGGGTAAGGCGTGCTTCTATTTACTAAAATACTGGTGACTCCTCCTATGATCTGCCCAAAGTCCTCCCCTGAACGTGTCCACTTTAAAATTGCTTACAAACGTGCCTAATCGAGCGTGCTGCCTTCAGAGCAGAGAGTATTGTCTTGCCCATTATTTCTTTACTTAATTTCCCCCTTGGGTGACCATCGTGGAGAATCCGTCTTGGTAGGAACTCTGGTGGTGTTGCAGCACTCTGACGTTGTTCGATTGCATTCCTCCCCGCTGTTGTAGCCACTCACCCTGGCTTCATAAATTGAATAAGACTTCGGATATCTATTTTTACTGCTCCTCTTCAAGAGGATTCATGATGTAACCCATAAGAAATGGTAACTGCCTGCCTGCACCATTTTGATTGAATTTTAGTCAGATAGTCAGATTTTCTATAGTATCATTCTATCTTATTTGACTTTATATATTTTTTACTTTCATTTACGCACTAACTTATCCCTTTCTTATCTCTAGGAACAAGCAGGAATGAGTCTTCACATATGGGTACGTCGGTACTGACGGAGCCTGCGCGGGAACGCTCCCCAGCTTCCCAAAAAGGAAAGCTTTTGGGAGCATCCCACAGCGCCTGCGCGCTGCCTCCCCGCCTTTCCTAACCAGCTCTCCTCAGTTCTTCTTTGCCGCGGAGCCAGCAGGTCGAGCCCTGTCACCGCTGAAGAAGTTCTTTATTTTATTTTATTTCTTTGGTCGCGTGTCTGCCTTCCCCGACTCCGGACCGGTACCGCCGGTCTTTTTCTCTTCTTTCTTCAAAAAAAAAAAAAAAAATCTATTTTTCTTCACTTAGTTTATTTTTCCTCTTGGGCCTCAGGGCCTACAAGAAAATTTCCCTCATGGAAAAACCAGCCTCCGGGTTCAAAAAATGCACTAAGTGTAGCGGTACTATTTCTGTTACAGATACCCATGAATGGTGTCTTAAATGTTTGGGTCCTGAACACTCCATTCAGGACTGTCCGTCCTGCTCTCTAATGTCTAAACGGGGTTTATGGAACCGAGCAGCTAAGCTCCATGTGCTGTTTCCCGCTGATGCAGCGTCGGTAGCATCGACATCTTCCAGGTCGTCTTCTCCTGATGGATCTCAGGTAACCAAACATAAACCTAGCAGGTCCTCAAAGGGTAGATCTCCCGCTAAGCATCGAGATGCCTCCGGGCTTGCCCTTGAGGATCCTGCACCAGCAAAACAACCCTGGCGGGAAGCTCCGGCTTCCAAAGCTCCTCCTATGGGGTTACAGGTTGACATCGATGGCACGGCCTCGACCGATCACCTGTTAGAATGCTCTGGGGTACCGGCACAATCCCCCGGTACCGACTTCCAGGCATTCATGGCGTCGATGGATCACAATGTTCTGTCCATGCAGCAGGCTATTACGGCCTTCATTCAAGCTGCGACGCCGATGGTACCGAAACAAGCTCCGTTGTCGGTATCGGCTCCGGTACCGGCACCAGCGCTGATACCGGTACCGACTGCATCGACATCGACTAGGATACCGGCTACAGTGGTTCCTTGTCCAGGGCTTACCGGTGTCGAGCGTTGGAAGAGCACCCTGACAGGCAATACTTTGATTCCTCTGATGATTCTGATACATCAGACGAGTCTCCTGAAGTATCCATAGCCCTTCCTGAAGAACCTTCTTCTCCAAAAAGAAGAATGTCTCCTCCAGAGGACTTGTCCTTTTCAAGACTTCATAAGAGAAGTAGCTAAAGGACTTTCTATTTCAGTAACTTCTGAATCAGAGCCTAGAGCTAAAAAATTGGATATTTTAGGCTATTCTAGAGCTCCTAAAGAGGCAGTCACCTTACCAATTCATGAGATTCTTTATGAACACATGATTGATCTATGGGAGACTCTTCTCACTCTCTCTCCTCATTCTCGCAGATTGGACACTATGTATCGTGTCCCTCCTTGTCCTGGATTTCAAAAAACTCCGCTTCCTCACCATTCCATTGTGGTGCAGTCAGCTATGAAGAGGATAAAGAGTACAAAGAGACACTCTTCTGCTCCTCCAGGAAGAGAATGCAGGACCTTGGATGCTTTTGGTAGGAAAATCTTCCAAGCCAGTATGCTTATTGCCAGAATCAACTCATATAGCCTTTACATGGGTATGTTTCTAAAAGAAGTTGCACAAAAACTGCAGACTTTCCTCCCTTTTCTTCCAGAGGATAAAAGGGAGGAATTCCTCATTTGGCTTAAGCATACTCAAGACATTTCAAAGTTTTCCAACAGGGCAGCTTTTGACTCCTTTGAAGGTGCCAGCAGAGCCTCAGGCATTGCCATAGCTGCTCGCAGAATTGCTTGGCTCCAGACTTCTGATTTAGAACCCTGGGTTCAAGATGGCTTAGGAAATCTTCCCTGTACAGGTGAAAACCTATTTGGCAAAGAGTGGCAAATAAAAGCCACTCAAATGGATGCAGAAAACTCTGCTCTGGATAGACTTTCAAAGTCAACCTCCATTCCTGCCAAGAAAAAGCCTTTTAAAAAGTCTTTCTTTAAAAAGGGCAGATTTTCCTTCTACTTCTGGCCAACTATCTTCTACAGGTCGCTTTTCCACTAAGCGTCAGCAACCTAAACAGGCCAGACCTAAGCCTACAGGGGCTGCTGCAACTCAGCAAGCCCAACCTCCTCAGGGTTTTTGACTTGATGCTAGAGAACTTAGCCTTTCTGGCTCTAAATCAGCCAGAGCCTCTCGCCATTCCAGGAAGGTTGGCTTATTTTGCTCCCAGATGGGAGCAGATAACATCAGAGCAGTGGACCCTCTCCATCATAAGAGAGGGCTACAAGCTTCATTTTTCAGACCTTCCTCCCCACACTATGGTGAGACACTTCAATTCTCCCACATCTCTTCTCGACCTTCTAGGTCAAGAGGTAGCTACCCTTCTTGCCCAAGGGGCGATTAGAAGAAGTTCCTCTTCTTCATCAAGGGTCAGGGTTCTACTCCCCCTATTTTCTCATCCCAAAGAAGACAGGGGGATACAGGCCCATCTTAGATCTCAGGGAATTGAACAAGTTTCTATGCAAGGAGAAGTTCAAGATGCTTTCTCTGGGCACTCTCCTTCCATACCTTCAAAGTCAGGATTGGCTTTGTTCTCTAGATCTCAAGGATGCGTACACACATGTCCTCATCCATCCCTCTCACAGAAGATTCCTGCGGTTTCTTTTCCAAGGAAAACATTACCAATACAGAGTCCTTCCTTTCGGTCTGGCCTCTGCTCCAAGAGTGTTCACCAAATGCATGGCAATAGTTGCTGCATTTCTATGCACTCTGGGAATATTTGTCTTCCCATACCTGGACGAATGGCTCATTCGAGCTCCATAGTCAGAGGCCCAGATTTCCTTGGACCGCACAAGGCGCATTCTGCAGTATCTGGGACTTGTGGTAAACCTCCCAAAGTCTCAGCTCACCGCTACTCAGTCCCTAGAATTCATAGGGGCCTGGTTGGATACCACTACTGCAAGGGCCTACCTTCCCAGGCCCGTTGCCAACGTCTAGTGCAGTTAGCCTCCCAGATTCAGTCAAAGAGCCACTTAACTGCCAGGGAGATGCTACAACTGCTAGTCCACATGGCTTCCACAGTGCATGTGGTACCCTATGCTCGCCTACACATGAGAGCAGCTCAATGGACTTTGTCCACCCAGTGGACTCAAGCTTCAGGAGCTCTCTCAGACCAAATAGCAACCACCAAACGTCTCTTTTGGTCTCTCCAATGGTGGATGTCCACTCAAAATTTGTTGCTGGGGTCCCCTTTCCAACAGTTGTTGCCCCAAACAACCCTCACAACAGATGCCTCCCAAACAGGTTGGGGAGCCCATCTACAGGACCTCTCCACTCAAGGCACTTGGTCCCCACAGGAGACCTCTCTTCATATCAACCACTTGGAACTTCGAGCAGTTTTTCTAGCTCTCAAGGTCTTTCATACCCTCCTCAGCTACAAGACAGTCCTCATCCATACAGACAATCAAGTAGCCATGTTTTACATAAACAAGCAAGGAGGAACTGGCTCTCTGTCGCTTTGCAACGAAGCTTTAAGATTGTGGGCCTTCGCCAGAGAGCATCAAATCCATCTCCTGGCAGTATACCTCCCAGGAGTCCAAAACTCTTGGGCAGACAGACTCAGTCGAGTTCTGCTTCCACACGAATGGTCCCTGCACATGGATCAGGTACTCAGAATCTTCCAAGAATGGGGAACCCCGGACATAGACCTCCTTGCAAGTCCGTGGAATGCCAAACTTCCCCGGTTCTGTTCCAGAATTCCGTGCCAGGGAGTTCAGGCCAAGGATGCCTTCCTCCTTCATTGGGGTCAGGGCCTCCTGTATGCATTTCCACCCATTCCCGTGATTCCCAAGACTCTGTTCAAACTCCAGAGGGATCAAGGATCTATGATCCTCATAGCTCCACGCTGGCCACGCCAAGTGTGGTAGCCTCGACTTCTACATCTCTCCCAAGCCCCCTCCCTGGACTTGGGAGCTGCTCCAGACCTTCTGTCCCAGGAGGAAGGGATTTTGTGGCACCCAAACCCCAAGTCCCTACACCTCAGAGCTTGGTTACTGAAGGCCTAGACCTTCAAGACTGGAATATTTCTCAACAAGTGAAGGATATCCTCCATGCTTCCAGAAAACCTTCCACCAGGCGTTCTTATGCTTTTAAACGGAAGAGGTTTTCCATTTGGTGTGCTGAAAAGGGTCTTAACCCTCTAGCACTACCTTTGAATTCTCTGTTAGACTATCTCCTGCAACTTTCCAATGCAGGCCTTAAAACGAATTCAGTGAGAGTCCATTTGAGTGCTATTGCAGCATCCCTTAAGCCCATCAATGGACAACCTATTTCCTCTCATCCTCTCATTGCAAGATTCATGAGAGGCCTAAACTTTAACTAAACCTCCTATTAGGCCTCCTCCGGTGGCATGGGACTTAAATTTGGTTCTTGGTCAGCTTATGAAGCCACCTTTTGAATCCTTAGCCACTACCTCCTTGAAGTTTCTTTCCTGGAAGGTTATTTTCCTCATTGCAGTCACTTCAGCTCGCCGCATCAGTGAACTGCAGGCATTAGTGGCTAATCCACCTTATACAAGGTTCCATCATGATTAGGACAAATCCACACTTTATGCCTAAAGTGGTCTCACCTTTTCATCTTAATCAAGAGGTGTTTTTACCTGTCTTTTTTTCCAGCTCCTCATGCATCCAATGCAGAGAGGAATCTTCATACTCTGGATTGTAAAAGAGCTCTTGCTTTTTACTTACACAGGACACAGCAACATAGAAAGTCTTCCCAGCTTTTTGTTGCTTTTGATCCTTCTCATTTGGGACTTCCAGTCTCCAAGAGAACACTGTCCAATTGGATTGCTCAGTGTATTTCCTTCGCTTACCAGAGTAAGAACCTTTCTCTGGAGAGCCATGTCACAGCTCATAATGGCGCGGCACAGAGGCGCCCAAAAAAGAAGCAGCAGCCGACATATCCTCCTCAAAGAAAGCCACAGTACATCCAACAGCGGAGATACCCCCACCACCGAACCAAAGAACAACGACAACAACAACATCGCAAAGAAAAAGAACCACTCCGAGAACCCAGGTACTCCCACACAGCATGCCACCCTTCCTAACCCCCATCTATCTCCTAACCCTCCTCCTAACCCTCTACCCCCACTCAGCCAAACCCTACAACCCCCTCTGCTCAGACACCACAACAACTCAACCCACATGCATCCACAACCGTACACTCAACCATGCACACACATACTCACTCCCACATTGCACACCAACCTGCACCACCAACCCCACAAACCACCACCACCTCTCCATCTCACTCATAAACGCTCGCTCAGTCAGGAACAAATACCACATGCTCCAGGACCTGATCACAACTAAGAAGATTGATATCCTCTGTGTAACTGAAACCTGGCTAACAGACCACGACACAGTAGTAATGAACCAGCTAACACCAAAGGGATACAGCCTCCATCACTGCTCCCGGACACATGCCAAAGGCGGAGGTGTAGCCATCATTGCCAAAGACAACCTCCACCTCCGGACCCACGTCTCAGAAACCTCCAATGAAGCAGACATCCTCACCCTCACCAACAAATACCTCTCGATATGCCTGATCTACCGTGCACCCACCACAACCTCTGACCTACCACAGATTCTACACCTCATCTCCGAAAGCACCAGCCCGTCAAAGGAACAAATTGTCCTAGGAGACTTCAACCTCCCATCACTCCAGGAGAAACAAGCAGAAACCTTCCTCAACGCCATGACAGCAATGGACCTGACACAAATCATACAAGAACCAACACACGAAAAAGGAAACATACTTGACCTCATATTTCTAAACTCCCAAACCGCCTTCTCATACAGAAAACCAACAATCTCGCCAGTGCCGTGGTCAGACCACTACATCATCAACATATCCCACACCTATCAACTCAAAAAGAACAGAGAAAACAAATACCACGCAAGGAGATTCAAAGCATTTAGCAACGAAGACTTCCTAACAAAAACCCTGCCTAAATTACACACAAACTCCAACAACCTTGATGTCCTGATCCACAACTGGAATACCACAATCTCCTCAACAGCCAGCACAACTAGAAACAACACCAATAGCAGACCCATCTCCTCAAAAGCCCGATGGTTCACCCCCAGCCTCCGCAAACTGAAAACCAAACTTAGAAGAACCGAAAGGAAATGGAGAAAAACCAAAAGCGACAGAGACAAAGCAGAATACCTCTACAAACTCGATGCATACCACTCAGAAACTGACAATGCCAAAAAAACCTACCACACCAAAATCATCACAACAGCCATAAACAGACCTCGAGAGCTCTTCCAAATCGTCAAAAATCTAACAAAAGCACCCAGCAACTCCGACCAGCTGCCAGATATCCCCCCTGACCTACTAGCCCGATAATACAAGCAGCTTCAACAACCACAAAGCCCACATCACTACGCTGAAACAACAACCAAGACAAATTCACATCCCACCCTGAACAGAGACTGGAATACATTCGACCCAACCTCAGAAGAAGAAATATCTTCCACCATCTCCTGCTTAAACACCACCACTTCCCCGCTGGATCCTTGCCCTGCCGACTGGATAAAGAAAACCAAAGAAGACCTCAGTGCACCACTAACCCACATCATAAATGAATCCTTTAAACAAGGACATATGCCAGACGCCCTCAAGACCACAATCATCCGACCAACCCTAAAAAAGCACAACCTAGATCCCCTAGACCCCACCTCCTACAGGCCAGTAGCAAGCCTCCCGCTCACCGCAAAGATAATCGAGAAGATAGTCCAACGTCAGCTTCAAGAACACCTAGACGTTAACAACATACTGGACCCGCAGCAACACGGATTCCGACCACTACATGGGGTCGAGACCCTAATGACCATGCTGATGAACACCCTCATCATAGGAACCCAAGAGAAACACTCCGGATACATCCTAATTTTTCTGGATATATCAGCGGCATTCTACACCATCTCCCACAACACCCTTATCCACAGACTTCAAACAATTGGGATCAAGGATACTGTACTCCAATGGTTCAGATCCTATCTAACCAACCAACAGCAACTGATCCGCACCAAAACCTCAACCTCACCCCCCTTCCAGCAACATCAAGGAGTATCTCAAGGATCCACACTATCAGCCATGCTTTTCAACATCTACCTCCGTCCACTCTGCTCAGTCATACGCACTCACAATGTCAACTTCCACATATACGCCGACGACATAATGCTCTATGCCCCAATCACAACCACGGACCCAACAAACGACCAGCTATCAACCTGCTTCACCGACGTATCCAACTGGCTACAAGAAAACAACTTATCCATTAACATAAAGAAGACCGAAGCTCTTATAGTGACAAAAGACCCAGACTTCAAACCACCCACTCACCTCACCATGGGAACCACGCAAATTCAAATACAACCACACATAAGATATCTCGGCATTATCATTGACCAAGCCCTAACCCTCAAGCAGCAAATCAACAAGACCACGAGAACTGTATTCCACAAAGCCAAAACGGTACAACGCCTCCGACCCCTCCTCGAGCCGCAAGACATCAGAACAGTAATGCAAGCTCTAACGCTGCCTCATCTGGACTATTGCAACATAATCTACCATGGCCTACCTGCCACACAGATCAATCCCCTCCGAACTGCCCTAAACACCACGGCGAGAATAATTCACAATGCAAAGAAACGAGACCACATCACCCCAATTTTGAGAGACCTTCATATTCTCCCCATCGAAGCAAGAATCAAGTACAAAACTCTTCTACTCACCCATAAAACCATCCACCAAACACAGGGCACCCCACTCCACGCCCTACTGCCTCGCCCAACCCACAGCAGAACAACCAGACAATCCTCCAACAGCTCCGTTGCCATCCCCCACAAAAGAACCAAAGCAACACAACGGACCTGCAAAAGAGCCTTTGAACTCTATGCTCCATCCCTCTGGAACTCTCTACCAAACCACATCAAGAACAACGGTGATCTCCCATCATTCAAAAAGAAGCTAAAAACCATCCTATTCCAAGAACATCTCTGAATAGGAACCCCCCCTATTCCTCTCCAAGAAGTCCAAACCAGTAACTATGCTATCTTGTCAGTCTCTATGTTCATCCCAAATCATCAATGTTGAGCCCCCGGTGATGGCCCCCCCCCCCCATGTTATATGTTCCACCGCTTTGACCCGGTGAAAAGCGGGATATAAATACAGTTAAATAAATAAATATAAATAAATAAATAAATAATGTGAGGGCCATGGCCACCTCTGTGGCTCATCTAAATTCTGTGTTCATCGACCAGATCTGTCGAGCAGCCACCTGGGCCTCGGTTCATACCTTCACAGCCCATTACTGCTTGGACAAGGACTCCCGCCGGGATGCCTTGTTTGGTCCGGCTGTCCTCAAACACCTGTTCCATTCTTAAACAACTCCTACCCTCCTTCCCTGGATGGATGCCTGAGATCCATAGGCGGAGGTAGACCCCTTCCCAGGGTCTCATATCCTTGGGGATCTCCCAGGCATCTTAGCTAGGGAGTCCCCATATGTGAAGACTCATTCCTGCTTGTTTCTGGAGATAGCACAGTTACTTACCTGTAACAGGTGATCTCTGGGAACAGCAGGAATAAGTCTTCACAACCCACCCACCTCCCCTAGGAGTTGTATCTTTTTTTGTCTATCTTTCCTTTCCTCTCTCTCTCTATTGTCTCAGCTTTATTTTATTTTTTTTTATTTATTTATTTATTTACATTTTTTATATACCGCACTATTCGGCATCAGCGCGGTTTACAGAGAACAAAACAAAAACCAGAACAACAAGCTGTTCGGTGTTACATATAACAGGAGCATAAACTTGGAAAAAACAAATTTAAAATGGGAGAACTATCTACATGGAGTATATGATCGGTTAACTAGACAACATACTCAACTATTTACACAATTTAGCCAGAATGTTAGTAACAATGAGGAGAGCTGGTTAGGAAAGGCGGGAAGGCAGCGCGCAGGCGCTGTGGGATGCTCCCAAAAGCTTTCCTTTTTGGGAAGCTGGGGAGCGTTCCCGCGCAGGCTCCGTCTGTATCGACGTACCCATATGTGAAGACTTATTCCTGCTGTTCCCAGAGATCACCTGTTACAGGTAAGTAACTGTGCTTTCTCTTCATTGTACCTTGCCCTCACTGCTATTTCTTAGCTTGACTTCCATCTCCCTTCTTATGGCTCCCTATCACTTCCTGCTCCTTCTCTGACTTTCCCTAACCTTGTCCCCTCTTTCCATTAACCTAAACGTCCCTTCTTTTCTCCTTCCCCATTTCCTCCTCCACCTTGTACTCCACTCTTTTCTAAGCCTTTGAACTCCACATTTTTCTTCTCATTCACCCCTCTCCTTCCTTTCTAAAACAACTTCATCCTCGTTTCCGCCAAGCTGTCTACTCTATGCCTCGTTCTCCTTTTTTTCCTGTTTTCTGGTGATATTAATCCCAACCCTAGTCCCTCTTCACTTTTTTCTCACTCCCATCTTGGTTCCTCTCACTACTACTCCAATCTCATTCATATCCCTCTCCTTTCCCCTTCTTCTCGTCCCTTCTCTTGTGCCTTATGGAATGCTTATTCCATTTCTAATAAATTTTCCTTTACCCATGATCTCTTTATCTCTTATGCTTTTCACCTGCCAGCTCTTACCAAAACCTGGCTCCTCCCTGAAGATACTGCTTTGCCTGCTGCTCTCTGTCATGGTGGCTACCAATTCTCCCATACTCCTTGCGCCACTGGTCGCGATGGCGATGTCGAGTTTCTGCTCTCTTCTTTTGCCAATTTTAATCTCTCCTACCTCAATCTCATTCCTTTTCCTCCTTTTGAAGTCTACCCCATCTGTCTTTTTATTCCTCTGCCTCTCTGGATTGCTGTTATTTATAGACCCCCCTGATAAATCCACTTCTACTTTTCTCTCTGACTTTGACTTATGACTTTCCTTATTTCTTGATTCTTCTTTCCCATCCCTTATTCTTGGTGATTTTAATTTTCATATTGACAACCCTTCTGACCCCTACGCTTCTAAACTCCTCTCCCTTCCTCATTCAACCTGCAGTTTTGCCCCCACTCATCAGCATGGTCATTGTCTCAACTTTGTTTTCTTCTCTAATTGTTTACTTTCTAATTTCTTTACCTTAGTTCTTCCCTTAATCTGACCATCACCTCTTAAACTTCACTCTTCATTTCTCCTCACCTCAATCTCACCCAATCTCCTCCTATTTAGAAATCTTCATGCTGTTGATCCTTTGACTCTATCCACTATTATCTCATCACCTCTTTCTTCCACTTTGTCCTCTAAATCTGTTGATAAAGCTGTTGCTACCTACAATCCTGTTGTCACTCAGCTGAACACACTTAAGAACATAAGAAATGCCATGCTGAGTCAATCGAAGGTCCATCAAGCCCAGTATCCTGTTCTCAACAGTGGCCAATCCAGGTCACAAGTACCTATCAGTTTCCCAAAAAGACACAGGTTCCATAATGCTTGTATTGGGGCAAGCAGTGGATTACCTGGGTCCTCTTTAATAATGGTTTATGGACCTTTTCTCCAGGAACTTGTAGAAACCTTTTTTAAACCCAGCTACGCTAACAGCTTTTACTACATCCTCCGGTAATGGATTTCAGACTTTGATTACACGTTGAGTGAAAAAATATTTTCTCTTATTAGTCTTAAATGAGTTACACTTAACTTCATTGTCTTCCTAGTCTTTCTTCTTCTTGATGCCATAAAGAATCGATCTATGTTTATCCGTTCCACTCCATTCATTAATTTATAGACATCTATCACATCTCCCCTCAGCCATCTCTTTTCCAGGTTGAAAAGCCCTAACATTCTAAGCCTCTCCTCATAGGGTTATCCTTCCATCCCCTTTACCATTTTGGTGGCTCTTCTGTGTACCTTTTCTAATTCTGCTATGTCCTTTTTAAGATTCAGCGACCAGAATTGCACACAATATTTAAGGTGTGGTCGCACCATGGAACTATACAGAGGCATTGTAATACTACTACTGCTACTACTACTGAGCATTTGTATAGCACTACAAGACATGCGCAGCGCTGCACAGACATATAAGAGACAGTCCCTGCTCAGCAGAGCTTGCAGTCTAGTCAAGACGGACAACATAAGGGAAACGCAAGATCAGTTGAGTCAAGATCCGAAAGCGGCAGCGGAGAGGTGAGTTTTCAGCCTGGATAAGCCTGACGTACAAACTCAGGTATTTGTTCCAGGCGTAAGATGCATCAAGGTGAAGGGAGTGAAGTCGGGAATTAGCAATAGAAGAGAAGGGCACAGATAGAAGCGATTTGCTAGAGAGCGGGGTTTCCGAGGATGGGTGTAGGGAGAGATAAGAGAGGAAAGATAGTGAGGAGCTGCAGAGTGAATGCACTTATACTGTAAGTGCATAATATCCTTTGTTTTATTATCCATTCCTTTCTACTACTACTACTATTGAGCATTTATATAGCGCTACAAGTCGTACACAGCGCTGCACAGACATGTACGAGACAGTCCCTCCTTGCAATCTAGTCAAGATTCCTAACATTCTATTTGCCTTCTTGGCCACTGCTGCACACTGGGCGGAGGGTTTCAACGTGTTATCCACGATGATGCCTAATTCCTAATGTGGAACCTTGCATCGTGTAACCATAATTTGAGTTGTTCTTTCCTAAGTATATTCTGTAATTTTGCACTTCTCCACATTAAATTTTATCTGCCATTTGAATGTGCAGTCTTCCAATTTATCAAGATCCTCTTGCAATTTTCACAATCCTCTTGGTTTTAACAACTTTGAATACTTTTGTGTCATCTGCAAATTTGACTACCTCACTCGTTATTCCCATTTCCAGATCATTTACGAATATGTTAAAAAGCAGTGGACCCAGCACAGATCCCTAAGGTACTCCACTATTCACCTTTCTCCATTGGGAGAATTGGCCATTCAGCCCTATCCTCTGCTTTCTATCTTTTAACCAGTTCCTGATCCACAATAGTACACTGCCTCACATCCTATGACTTAACATAAGAACATAAGATATGCCATACTGGGTCAGACCAAGGTCCATCAAGCCCAGTATCCTGTTTCCAACAGTGGCCAATCTAGGTCACAAGTACCTAGCAGTTTCCCCAAAAGACACAGGTTCCACATTGCTTGTACTGGGTCAAGCATTGATATCCTGGGTCCCTTCTTAATAATAGTTTATGAACCTTTCCTCCAGGAACTTGTCCAAACCTTTTTTAAACCCATCTACACTAACAGCCTTTACTACATCCTCCGGTAACAAATTCCAGAGTTTGATTACACGTTGAGTGAAAAAATATTTTCTTTTATTAGTCTTAAATAGTTTACCCTGTAGCTTCATTGCATGTCCCCTAGTCTTTCTATATTCTGATAAGGTAAACAATCGATCTATGTTTACCCGTTCCACTCCGTTCATTAATTTATTGACTTCTATCATATCTCCCCTCAGCCGTCTCTTTTCCAGATTAAAGAGCCCTAACCTTTTTAGTCTTTCTTCATAGGAGTATCCTTCCATCCCCTTTACCATTTTGGTGGCTCTTCTCTGAACCTTTTCTAAAATCGCTATATCCTTTTTAAGATACAGCGACCAGAATTGCACACAATATTCAAGGTGCGGACTCACCATGGAATGATATAGAGGCATTATAATATCTTTTGTTTTATTTTCCATTCCTTTCCTTATCATACCTAGCATTCTATTTGCTCTCTTGGCCGCCGCTGCACACTGGGCCGAGGGTTTTAACATGGTATCCACAATGACGCCTAAATCTTTTTCCTGGGTGGTGGTTCCTAATGTGGAACCTTGCATCGTGTAACCATAGTTTGGGTTGTTCTTCCCTAGGTGCATAACCTTGCACTTGTCCACATTAAATTTCATCTGCCATTTTGTTGCCTAGTCTTCTAATTTATCAAGATCCTCTTGCAATTTTCCACAATCCTCTTGGGTTTAACAACTTTAAATAGTTTTGTGTCATCTGCAAATTTGATAACCTCACTCGTTATTCCACTTTCCAGGTCATTTATGAATATGTCAAAAAGCAGTGGACCCAACACAGATCCCTGGGGTACACCACTATTCACCTTTCTCCATTGGGAAAATTGGCCATTTAGCCCTACCCTCTGCTTTCTATCTTTTAACCAGTTCCCGATCCACAGTAGTATACTGCCTCCTATCCCATGACTCTCTAGTTTTGCCAAAAGTCTCTGATGAGGGACCTTGTCAAAGGCTTTCTGAAAGTCCAGATACACTATATCAACCGACTCACCTTTGTCCACCTGTTTATTCACTCCTTCAAAAAAACATAACAGATTAGTAAGACAAGATCTTCCTTGTCTAAAGCCATGTTGGCTGTCTCCCATTAGGTCATGACTATCTACATGCTGAGTAATTTTATTCTTTATAATGGTTTCTACCATTTTTCCCGGTACTGATGTCAGGCTCACCGGTCTGTAGTTTCCCGGATCACCCCTGGAACCCTTTTTAAAAATTGGTGTTACATTGGCGATCCTCCAATCTTCAGGTATTAGAGATGATTTTAATGATAGTTCACAGATTACTAATAGCAGGTCTGCAATCTCATATTTCAGTTCTTTCAACACCCTTGTATGTATACCATCCGGCCCAGGTGATTTGCTATTCAGTTTAATAGTTGTAATACATCTTCACGATGTATCGATATTTCCTTCAATTCTTCCGCACCTTTAAATACCACTTCAGTCATGGGTAACATCCCTACATCTTCCTCAGTAAAGACCGAAGCAAAGAATTCATTCAGTTTCTCCGCTATCGCCTTGTCGCCTCTCAGTGCTCCTTTAACCCCTTTATCATCTAATGGACCAACTGACTCACAGGTTTTTTGCTACAAATGTACTTGAAAAGGTCTTTATTTTGTGTTTTTGCTTCTGCAGCAAGCTTCCTCTCAAATTCTCCATTTGCCTGCCTTATCAATGCCTTGCATTTGACTTGCCAGTGCTTGTGCTGTTTCCAGGTTTCGTCGTTTGGCTCTTTTTTCCATTTCCTGAAAGATGCTTTTTTGGCAACAACAGCCTCTCTGACCTCACCTTTAAACCATGCTGGCAGTTTTTTGGACTTCCGTCCACTTTTCTTAAAGCGTGGAATACAGCTGGTCTGGGCTTCCAAGATAGTATTTTTCAACAACACCCAAGCTTGATGTACGTCTTTAACCTTTGCAACTGCTCCTTTTAGTTTTTTCTTAACTGTTTTCCTCATTTTATCATAGTCTCCCTTTCGAAAGTTAAAAGGTAGTACTGTGGATTTCCTTACTATCCCTCCTCCACTAATTAAATCAAAGGCGATCATGCTATGATCACTATTGCCAAGTGGCCCCAACACCCTTATCTCTTGCACTAGATCTGGAGTTCCACTAAGGACTAGGTCTAATATGGCTTCCCCTCTGGTCGGTTCATGAACCAGCTGCTCCAAGAAGCAGTCATTTATTTCATCTAGGAACTTTATCTCCCTAGCATGTCCTGACGTGACACTAACCCAGTCGATACCGGGGTAATTGAAATCACCCATTATTATTACAGCGCTGTAACTTTTGTTAGCTTCCTTGATTTCTTTGAGCATTTCATCATCCATTTGTTCATTCTGGCCAGGTGGTCGATAGTACACCCCCACTGCCATCGCCTTCCCCCTTTTACATGGAATTTCAATCCATATAGATTCTACAGCAAATTTTGACTTTTTAATTTGGTCAAGAGTCTCTCGTGAGGGACCTTCTCAAAGGCTTTCTGAAAATCCAGATAATATTGTCTGGCTCACCTTTGTCTACCTGTTTATTCACACCTTCAAAAAAATATAACAGATTAGTAAGACAAGACCTTCCTTGGCTAAAGCCATGTTGGCTTTCTCCTATTAAATCATGACTATCTAATGTATGGTAATTTTGTTCTTTATAGTGGTTTCTACCATTTTGCTTGGTACTGATGTCAGGCTCACTGGCCTGTAGTTTCCCAGATAACGCCAGGAAGCCTTTTTTTAAAATTGGAGTTACATTGGCCATTCGCCAGTCTTCAGGTACTACAGATGATTGCAATGATAGTTCACAAATTAATAATAGTAGGTCTTCAATCTCATATTTCAGTTCTTTCAAGACCCTGGGTGTATACCATCCGGTTCATGATCATCTGACATCGCTACCTGGATGTTCCATCACCATTTGAAATTGAACATGGCCAAAACGGAACTTTTTATTTTTCCTCCTAAACTCTCCTCCCCCTTCCTCCTTTCTCTATCTCTGTTGATAATACTTTGCTACTTCCTGTTTCCTCTGCCCACAACCTTGGGGTCATCTTTGACTCCTCCCTCTCCCTCTCCTTCTCCGTATATATCCATCAGATAACTAAGATCTGTCATATCTCCAGGAACAAGCAGGAATGTAGTCTTCACATATGGGTATCGTCGGTACCGACGGAGCCTGCGCGGGAAGGCTCCCCAGCGTCCAATAGGAACGCTTTTGGGAGCATCCCTCAGCACATGCGCGCTACCTTCCCGCCTTTCCAACTGTCCCTCTTCAGTTCTTTGTTTTCCGCGGAGCCGACAGGACCCATACCCTGTCACCGCAGAAAATTCCTTCTTTAAAATTGTTTTCATGTGGTCGCGTTTGCCTCCGCACGATGCCTACCGGTACCGCCGGTTCTTTTTTTTTTTCAAAAATTTTTATACTTTGAACTGTTTCTCTTCAGAAACTCTTCTTTTTCGGTGCTAGGTGCCATTTTGGGCATTAGGCCTCATATTCCTGAAACATGGAAAAACCAACTAGTGGTTTTAAAAAATGTACTAAGTGTGGCGGTACCATTTCCGTCACTGACACCCATGATTGGTGTCTTAAATGTTTAGGGCCTGAACATTCTCCATCTGAATGTCTCTCCTGTATGGGGATGACTAAGAGAGGAAGACAGAACGGGCTGCAAAGCTCGGTACTCTCTCTTTTCTTCGGATGCCAGATCCATTGCATCGACATCTTCAAGAGCCTCCTCTTCCTCCTATGGATCTCAGGTAACTAAACAAAAAAGCTGGTCCTCAAAGGGTAGCTCTCCTGCTAAGCATCGAGAGGCCATTGGTATTGCCCTTGAGGGAACCACACCGGCAAAACAGCCCCGGTGGGAGGCTTCAGCTTCCAAAGCATCAATGGGGCTCCAGGATGTTCTCGACCTCGCAAGAACTACTGGTGCCATGCTGGGGGGTCCTGGCCGTTTTCACCAGTACCGACACCCAGGCATCGGCAGCGTCGATAGACCAGAGGTTCCTCGCTATTGAACGCAGCATTGCAACTCTTCTCACAGCTGCGGTACCGTTGACACCTATGGTTCAATGGGCACTGGTACCGACATCGGTACTGATGCCGGTACCTACACCGGTACCGATACTGGTACCAACGGTACCGACCCCGGTGGGGGTTCTTCCCATGCCATCTTTGGCTGGAATCGACAGATCGGTACTGGATCAACTCGGTACCGACTTCGATCAATACCGGGACCATGCTTTGCATGAGCATTGTGGTCAGGAATACTTCGAATCCTCCGATTCCGAAGACTCTGACAATTCTGCTTGTACCAGAGGGTTTATCCTGGAAGATCCCTCTTCTTCCCAATGCAGAATGTCACCTCCAGAGGACATGTCTTTTCAGGATTTTATTTGTGATGTGGCCAAAGGCCTTTCAATCATGGTAGCTCCTGAACAGGAACCCAGAGCAAAGGAATTGGAAATTCTCCAATATCCTAAATCTCCAAAGGGAGGCAGCCACTCTGCCCATCCATGACATTCTGCATAACTTGATGCTCAGAATGTGGGAGACACCTCTGACTACATCTCCTCATTCTAGGAGGTTTGATACTATGTATCGAGTTCCGCCATGTCCTGGATTTCAAAAGACTCAGCTGACACACCATTCAATGGTGGTGGAGTCAGCCATGCGTAGGATGAAAAGTGCAAAGAGACATGCATCCAATCCCCCAGGTCGTGAATGCAGGACTCTGGATGCTTTTGGGCGCCGAACGTTTCAGGCTTCCATGCTTTCAGCTAGGATCAGTTCATATATACTATATATGGGCATGTTCCTCAAAGAGGTTACAGGAGACTTGGAGCTTATGAGCCCACTTTTCTGAGATGAAAAGAGACAAGATTTTCTTACTCAAGTATGCTCAAGATGTCTCCAAGTTTGTGAATCGTGCGGCCTTTTTCTGCTTTGAATGCATCAGCAGAACCTCTGCTATTGCCATTGGGACACGACGGATTGCCTGGCTTCAGGCTTCAGACTTGGAGACTTGGGTACAGGACAAGTTAGGCAACATTCCTTGCACGGGAGAGAATCTCTTTGGCAAGAACTGGCAGGAAAAGGCTAACGAGTTAGATGCTGACAATACCACTCTAGATAGATTGTCAAAATCTACAGCCACTCCAGCCAAAAAGAAGCCTTATAAAAAACCCTCTTTCAGCAAAAAGAGGAAATTTTATCCTTCCTATACCCAGCAGAGTCAAACTCAGGGTCAGTTTGCCCAAAAGGGACAAACTAGACAGAAAAAGAAGGCAAAAGGCCCGAGAGCCCAACCAGCTCCGCAGGTTCAGCCCCCTCAAGAGCTTTGACTCCTTCCTAGACAGTTTAGCCTTCCTGCCTCTGAGGGGTCCTCAACCCCCCAATATCCCTGGCAGGTTATGCCACTTTGCCAACAGATGGCATCAGATAACAGCAGAAGATTGGACTCTGTCCATTATAGGAGAGGGGTACAAGCTCCATTTTCACAGCATGCCCCCTCCTACAATTCTAAGGCAATTCAATTCTCAAACCTCCGCAGACAATCTGCTAGATCACGAGGTCTCAACACTTCTTGCCCAAGGGGCAATAGAAGAGGTACCCATTCTTCAACGGGGTGCAGGGTTCTACTCCCCCTATTTTCTTATTCCAAATAAAACAGGAGGGCACAGACCCATTCTAGACCTCAGAGAATTGAACAAATACTTGTTCCGAGAGAAGTTCAAAATGATTTCTCTTGGAACTCTTCTGCCATACCTTCAAAGCCAGGATTGGCTTTGCTCTCTAGACTTAAAGGATGCATACACTGACATTCTGATCCATCCAAATCACAGGAAATTCTTATGATTCCTTTTCAAGGGAAAACATTTCCAGTACAGGGTTCTTCCCTTAGGTCTGGCTTCAGCTCCAAGGGTATTCACAAAATGCATGGCAGTAGTAGCTGCATTTCTCCGAACCCGGGGGATATTCGTCTTCCCTTACTTAGACGACTGGCTCATTCGAGCCCCTACAGTTGCAGAGGCCAGCACTGCACTGTCTCGCACAATGCGAATCCTCCAATACTTGGGGTTGGTAATAAACTTCCCAAAATCCCAACTTGTTCCTTCCCAATGCCTGGAATTCATAGGGGCCTGTCTAGATACCAGACAGGCAAAGGCTTTCCTTCCACAGGCCCGGTGTCTTCCCATAATGCAACTAGCTTTTCAAGCAGAAGGGAAATCCTCCCTAACTGCTCGAGAGCTACTACAGTTGCTTGGACATATGGCATCCGGCAGTTCATGTAGTCCCATATGCACGCCTCCACATGCGAGCAGCTCAGTGGACCCTATCCACAGAGCGGGCACAGGCCACAGGACATTTATCAGACAAAATAGTAAACTCTTGACGACTAATTTTGTCCCTCCAATGGTGGCAAACACTAGAAAATCTGACAGTGGGGTCTCCTTTCCATCAACCCCTTTTTCAGGCCACCCTAACAACAGATGCATCACAGGTGGGTTGGGGAGCATACCTGAATCATCTCTCTACCCAGGGCACCTGGACTCCACAGGAGGCTGGTCTACACATAAACCTCCTGGAATTAAGAGGAATCTATTTAGCTCTTCGAGTATTCCACGTCCAGCTCAGCTACAAGACAGTCCTAGTTGAGACGGACAATCAAGTAGCCATGTTCTATGTGAACAAGCAGGGCGGGACAGACTCTCTGTCGTCATGCAACAAAGCTTTACGACTGTGGGCCCTCGCCAGAGAGTATCAAATTCACCTTCTAGTGGTATATCTTCCAGGTATTCAAAACCTTTGGGCAGACAAACTCAGTTGAGTACTGTTGCCTCACGAGTGGTCTCTCCACCTAGACCAGGTGGCAAAGATATTTCATCTCTGGGGCACTCCAGACATAGACCTCTTTGCAAGTCCATTGAATGCCAAACTTCCCCGGTTCTGTTCCAGGATTCCGGCTCACAATTGTCAGGCAAGGGATGCCTTCCTTCTACACTGGGCCCAGGACTTCCTTTATGCCTTCCCACCCATTCCCCTCATCTCCAAAACACACTTCAAGCTTCAGAGAGATAGAGGTTGCATGATTCTCATAGCGCCACGATGGCCACGCCAAGCGTGGTATCCCCTGCTTCTACATCTCTCTCAAGCTGCACCTCTGTAGTTAGGGCATGCTCCAGATCTCCTTTCCCAAGAGGACAGGACGCTATGGCACCCGAGTCCCCAATCCCTGCATCTCACGGCCTGGTTCCTGAAGGCTTAGACCTCCAGGATTTCAACCTGTCCCAACAGGTAAAGGATATCCTTCAGGTTTCTAGAAAACTTTCCACAAGAAGATCTTATGCCTTCAAGTGGAAACGTTTTACGATATGGTGCTCCAAGAAGGGATTAAACCCCCTTGTCATACCTTTTGAATCAATACTAGAGTATCTCCTTCACTTATCGAATTCTGGTCTAAAGACCAATTCGGTAAGAGTCCATCTTAGTGCAATTGCAGTTTCTTATAAGTCTCTGAATGGACAACCAATTTCCTCTCATCCACTCATATCCAGATTTATGAGAGGTCTTCTGTTAACCAAACCTCCCATTAAGTCACCACCGGTGGCATGGGATCTAAATCTAGTTCTTGGGCAGCTCATGAAGCCGCCTTTTGAGCCTTTAGCCACTACAACCCTTAAGTTTTTGACCTGGAAGGTCATCGTCCTAATTGCAATCACCTCTGCACGTCGCATTAGTGAACTGCAAGCTTTAGTGGCTGATCCTCCTTATACTAGGTTTCATCATGATAAGGTTGTTCTTAGAACTCATCCACACTTTATGCCAAAGGTGGTTTCGCCTTTTCATTTGAATCAATTAATTTATCTTCCTTTATTTTTTCCGAGGCCTCACGCCTCTAATGCAGAAAGAAACCTTCATACTTTGGATTGTAAAAGAGCCTTAGCCTTTTACCTACAGAGAACACAGCAACATAGAAAGTCCTCGCAACTTTTTATAGCTTTTGACTCTAGTCATTTGGGACTTCCAGCCTCCAAAAGAACTTTAAATGGATTGCCCAATGCATATCCTTTGCTTATGAGAGTAAGGGTCTTCCTCTTCAGGGCCATGTCACAGCTCATAACGTGAGAGCCATGGCAGCTTCCATGGCTAATCTCCACTCCGTGTCTATCGATGACATTTGTCGAGCAGCCAACTGGGCTTCGGTAAACACCTTCACAGCCCACTACTGCCTGGATAAAGCCTCCCGTTGGGATGCCTTCTTTGGCCAAGGTGTTCTTCAAAATCTCTTTCAGACCTAATTCAACCTCTGCCCACCAACCCTGGTGGAATGCCAGAGATCCATGGGAGGAAGGATGCCTACCTTTCTAAGGGGGAACCTTCCTGGGGCTTTCTCCCTGGCATCTTCAGTAGGGAGTCCACATATGTGAAGACTACATTCCTGCTTGTTCCTGGAGATAGCGTAGTTACTCACCAGTAACAGGTGATCTCCGGGAACAGCAGGAATTTAGTCTTCACAACCCACCTACCTCCCCTAGGAATTGTCTCTCTATTTCTCTGTCTCTTTCCTCTCTCCCTCTAGCCTTTCTCTCAGCTACAAACTTAACTGAAGAGGGACAGTTGGAAAGGTGGAAGGCAGCGCGCATGTGCTGAGGGATGCTTCCAGAAGCGTTCCTATTGGACGCTGGGGAGCGTTCCCGCCAGGCTCCGTCGGTACCGACGATACCCATATGTGAAGACTAAATTACTGCTGTTCCCGGAGATCACCTGTTACAGGTGAATAACTACGCTTTCTTTCTCCTTAACATTAACAAAATTTGCCCCTTCCTCTCTGAACATACTACATACCTCCTCAGTGGTCCTAACAAAGTGCTCACCATCTCACAGTGCCTACCCTAGCGTAAGGCAGCCACTTTGGAAGAGTCGCAGGAGCAGAGAGGACCACTCCTGCCCCGTTGACCCACTAGACTGCCAGGAGAGCCAAAGGAAGGCATTTGGGAGTGGTCCGGTTGGGTGGGGGTGTCTCCGAGCCCCCCCCCCCCCTTTTCTTGGCTGGGGAGGAGGGGAGTGGATCAGGTGGGTGGTAGGGAGGAGGCTTAGCCAGCTGGTTATCCAGGATCGTGTTTAGCTGGGGCAGTGCATCAAACCCCCCTGGGCAGCTCCCAATGGGGATTGGTGCTGTAGGTGGGCCAGCACTATGTTTTTATTTAATATTGTTAGTGCCACGAATTGCAATATTGCGGCACCAACAATATTGTGGAGGGGAGCAGCCCGATCGCCTCCTGGGCAGTTGGCTGCTGCTGCGTTATTGGTCCTCCAGGCAGATAATGTCACCTCAAGAGGTGATGTTATCTGCTGCCGCAATTGGGCTAGATTTTCGCAGACAGCTTGTGAAAAACATTTTTTCTCAGTGGCTGCCAACCATTGCCACCCCCACTCCCCACCCTAATCCTGCCCCTAGTGGCTTGCACCACGCAAAAATCAGATATCGCAAAAAATTGGCTGTGATATCTGATTGTTTCTTTTTGCAGGTTAGCTGCAATCACAGGATGTTATATCTGCATTAGCCCCATGGTAGCAGCTAATGCCTTTTAGTAGACATACTCCAATATATGTTCATATTAGCCCCTTTTGTATTCCCAGTCAGGAGTTTTCCTCTCCCGTTTTTTAAAAAGTAAAAGCTCGGATCGCTATATTAGGGGTATGCAGGCCAAACCTTTTTGTTTTGTTTAGTTTCCTGTGTTTATGGGATTGTTCATTTTCTTTGGGTGTTTTAAATTTTGTTTTTCAGTGTGAGGGCTAGTATTGTCAGTAGTGCACACCACTGACAAGGGAAAATGGAGTTTTGCGATATTTCCGATTTTTGGTTTAAAACGACATGGGAAATGTTTCAAATGAATGCATGGCCCTATACAAAAAATTATATATCTACACACACGGCATCTACGTATTGGAAATGCCTGCTTATTTGTGTTTTAGCCCAGGATTATTAATGATCTCTTGAGATGAGGGATTGTCTTAGGTCTACTGGATGGTACTTTGTTTCACAGCCAAGAGATATATAAACTGACTGAAATGCCAGATGTTTTAGGATTTTGAGGAATTACTTAAAATACAAGGGGGGGGGGGGAGGTAACTGGATGATTGTAAACACCAGTTGCTGGAGATTCATAACTTCACACCAAGGCTTTAAGTAGAAGCCACTAATGCTTTCATGCTTAGCCTGAGAAATTTCAAGCCAGATTGCATAAAGGCCCTAATGGTGGGTCCCAGGATGATAATGACGCTTAAATGCACAGTATCCGATTTACTCAGAAATGAAATAAGATATAAAACAAGAAGCAGCCATTCAGAAGAGCAATTTAATTGCACAAGGGTGTTTTAAGAAAACTTTGGTTTCATTTTTTTTTTTTAGTCTCTGCTTAAGCACAAGATTTATACTGGTCACACAAAAAAATCTAATGTATTGGTGATTGAATGAACTGTATTCTTAGGGGTTTTCTTTAAGGATTTTTCCATAAGTACAAAATTAGAGAAAATGCAGATTGAATAGGCCCTTGGTTGGCCTATTCAATCTGCATATTCCCATTGACGATAGCTTGTTTTAGGAAATTTGCATTGAAGGACTGTTATGAGCTGTAAAATATTAGTTTAAACCTGTTTTCACCTACTATTAGTTTAAACCTGTTTTCTTGGAATCTAGGAGCTAGTTTAAAACATTTAAGAAGCCAGCTGCCAAGACCTCAGTCACAGGTCCCACACTCCCCAAAAAGTGTATCACAACTTTTTTTATGGCCTGATTCACTGTTTTCCCATTTTCTGTAGGAAAAGAAAGCTTAATAAATCAGGCCCTTAATATGCCATTACACAGTGCCGGCAGAACAGAGTGCCCGTTCTCCTCTTCCTCCCCCTTCCCCCACCCCCAGTGAGGACTTTGTCAGAAGCATATTGGTGACCATTTATAGCTGCACCTGAGGAAACTTCCTTTTTTGCTTAACATGTTACCATGACCTGGTAATATGTGAAGCAAAAAAAAGCTCCTATAATCTCCACACTCTGTCTTTAGCTAGTCTCTCTCTCTTATAGCCTCTGCCCAGCCAACATCCAATGTCTCTCTCTCATTGCCTCCTTTGCCACCACCTGATGTCACTTTCTCATTGCCCCTGCGCATTTATCAGCCAATGTCTCTCACTCTTTTTCCCCCAGTGTCATTACCCATTGTCTGTCTGTCTCATTGTCCCTCTCCCCAGCCATCACCCGATGTCTCTCTCTCTCATTGCCCTCCCAGCCATCACCTGATGTCTTTCTCTTTCATTGTCCCCCTCCCCCAGCCATCATGTGATGTCTCTTAGCATTCCTTCAGCTTGCTGCCCTCCACCACATTCAGCTCTCTGCATATAGCTTGAGCCAGGCGGTGGAGGGAGTTTGCTGGTCTCCTGGTTTCAAGTCTCGTGAAATCAGCAAACATCCTCCACCACGAGGCGCAAGCTACATGCAGAGCACCAAGCATGTGGAGATGTGCAGCCGCATAGAAGGAATGGTAAGAGATATCATGTGATGGCTGGGGAGAGGGGGGGGCAATGAAATCCCTGGTGCCAGGGTGCAGTTTATAGTCACCATAGTGACCCAGTACTCGGGATTTGTTGAGCCCTGCTCTAGTGCCATGTGCCCTTATCCCAGTCACAGACAGGCTGAAAGAAGGGATTGGGGTGCAGGGGAAGTTCGTTCCTGCGTTATTGCATGCCGTGGAAGTCTCATTGTTCACAGGTTCATCCTACTCATGCAGTCCTGTTCACTATACGAGTGCCGTACTGTCTGGATCTCATGGGCAAAACCGAATGCAAACTACTCCTCTGCAAGCTGTATGGAATGTATGTGCCCAGTTTTTTTTTCTGTAGAGAAAGTTTCACACACATCTGATTTTGATTAATTTGCCATTTCTATTGGTGGCCTAGCTGGCAGTGCTGACATAAAATTCCATTAGACTGTATTCCTATTAGGTTTTTCTTTTTTCTCTGATAGCCTGAAGGCTATTAAGTAAAAATAATACTTAACCTTGACTTGTGGTTGATGTCTTATTAAGGCAGTGTTTGAAGTATCCTACAGATTTCAAATTGGCTCCATAAATAGGAAAATATTTGCTGCTAATTATGGCCAACGTAGGCTTTGATTGAAAAGTTGTGGAAGGCCAGAACTGAGATGGGTTTACAGTATTGTTGGCATATATGTTGTTACTAACCTGAGAAATGTAGATTTACTGTACTTCCTAGGAAATAATTAGGTGCTTTAAATTATTTTTCCTCTTTTTTTTTTTTATGCTTGCTTGTTACTAAGGTGGTTAATATCGTAAAGGCTGCTTTGCATATTTATTTACTGCATTTATTGGCCATAAATTATCCCTCTGAAATGCAGATGCCTCCATACTAAATTAGTGTTTACTGGCAACTACAAACTATTAGCTGTTGAGACTGAGCTTTTAATTTTGCACATAAGTACCATCTAGTAAAGATATTTAATGCTGGACATCTGCTGATAGTGTCCTAAGCTGTTTCTTAGGTGTTTTGCCACTGCCCCCTTCTGCCACCATTACCCTGGAGATTCCCCCACTCTCTCTTGTTGCTGTGGCCTTTGCCTTATTCTTGGATTAAATTAAGGGGCAGAGAAGGGGAACTAAGGCGACAACCTTGAATGAATGTTACTGGGAAGTTAATAGCCAACATTACTGAATACTGATTTTGGTTATTCCTAGGAGTGTAAGGTTCAGTCATATGTTCCAGTTCAGGTGTTGCATGCTTGGTTAGTCTACCAGAGTAGCTGCTAACTGCCTTCTAAGGTGTGCTGCATTGTCTGGATTAGTTGCATGTTTTATAGCACAGGTACAAGGTAAATACATACATGTCATATGATAGTTCTGAACAGTCAATGAATTGCTCTAATATCTTAGACTATGTTGTCTGGAAATCATGTAATTTGACTCACTGATGATTAGTCTAGACTAAGCTCTTGGGAAACTTTAGGGTTTTTTTAGGGTAAAATTACAGCTTCCAAATTTGAACCTTTCTTCTTCCAGTTAGGGAAAGATATGCAACTGCCCCAGTTTTCAACAACATTTTCCTTCCGATTACCCTTCCTCGTCCTTCCCAGGGAAATGTACGTTTTGTATCACTTACAGAAATGTGGTTTGCAGCACAGTGATAGTTGTAGAGATCAGAAGAATACTGAGGTCAGTTGTGCTGCTCCCCCTGTCACTCCATGTGAGTGCATCCCTGGAATTCCACTGTGGGATCTGCATCTTTGAAGCCCATGCTAAAATTACTGCCCAGACTCTTCCAGAGGCGGATACTGATAGAAGATTCAATGAAATCGAAGGTCGCCAGCCTCCTAGGCGTTGAAAGATACCTGGCTATGATACTATTTCTGATTTAATAATGCGAATTGGAGGCTAGCCCTTTGTAATAATTAGGGCTAATTACTGAAGAGGTGTTGACAGATGGGCTAAGAGGAAACAAACTGCCTTTATCCAGTGGCTTAGCGTCAGATTACTACCCTTGTGTTATCTGTTTCTCAGAAAGTTGAAGCTTCAATCATTCACTAAGTCTTCAGAAAAGGGAGGGGGGAGGGGGAGAAATCCTAACAATATGCGAGATTTGGACTGGAGCTATGAAAAAAGGCTTTGACTGGATATGGCTCAATTAATCTCCCCTCTGTAAATTATGTTTTTAAGTTGGAGATGCAGATGGAGAATCTGATGATAGTGTAGGGACTGAAGCTGATCTGTTGCCGCTGTTTTATTTTCATGTTTTTATTCTGCACGGAATTGGATAGTAGCAAGATCTTATTTCTTTCTCTGTATAAATGATAATAGCAAGTTTGCTTCTATTTCTTGAGCAAACTGTGTCTCATAATATCCGTAGAGAGCAGATGCCATGCAAAAATAATGTGCCACATTTTTAACTTTATATTGCGGGTGCATCATTAATGAGAATCTTAGTGTTTTATGTTAGTTCTATGGTTTAATACAGTTGCCACATGTGGAAATAATTACAACACTGGTGACCTTGTGTTGCTTAACAAATCTTTTAAGCGTTGAAAAATGTGTGATTGCCATGTTAGTCCACTTTAAAGAGAGAAGCTAACTTTCTATTTAATTCCCAGTTTTCCCTGTTTTTATTAGTTGTCATCCTGTCCCATCTTTGTTATGCTTAGGGATTGTGGGGGAGGGCAGGTATCTTGATTGTTGGCTGATAGAAAGAAGTTTACGAGAGAGTAAGCGTTACCAGTTTCTGAAACTGGTAACCATACCTTCCAACTCTCCTGCAAAAACAAGAAAAGAAACTTACAAGACCAGGAAATAAGGACTAATATTAAGGATGATTTTATGAATGGTGTACAACAGAGCAAAGGAAGAATTGTTTTGTTAGTCTAGAGACTTCATGTACCGCCTTCTGCGGGAGGGCACCAAAGCGGCTTACAATAAAAACAAAATTTAAGGAGCAGAGGTAGAAAAGGAACTCCATTCCAGATGCAAGAGAGAGATAGCAGGGAGAGTTAAGCATGTATAGATCACCTAACTAGCGAGGCTGTGGTTGCTTTGGAGTGTCTAACCCTAAGGTGTCAGGATATAGGTCCTGAACATCAGTGTCAGATTTTTATCCTTTTAAGATTGATAAAATGGGTAACAGTGGGAATAATATCGGATGGTGATTCAGGAGAAGTCTTGGGTGATTGCCTTTCTTAATGACCATATGCTACTGGGACCCAGTTAAAAATAAGGCATTTGTCTTCATTTGTAATTTTGGTTGATGTGGAAAGCCAATGTAGGTATAACCACATAACCTGTGTGGGGGAATTTCTGGCCTACATCATTTTCTATTTGTAGCTGCTTCCATCCATCCGCCTTGTGGCCACATCTGAAAAAGGGATTCATGTGATATCATCTCAACTTTCTCTGCTGCTGTTTGGTGAATTTTGAAGAAGAGTAATGGGAATGTTAGTGATCATTTGTGTTTTTAATTGGTAGTTTTAAATAGTTATTTTTATAGTTGTGCTTTGCTTCGATCACTTGAAGTTTGTAGGTGGTCTATAAACATTTTAAATAAATAAACAAACTCCTGTGAGAGAGAACATTTTTTGGATCATCTATATAGGTTCTAGATTTCTCCAGCACCTACTTGGCTTCTAAAATTCTTAGGGGTATGTTTACTAAACAGCAGTAGTGGCTTCCATGTGATATCGGTGCCGTGGCCCCATTGATGTATATAGTTCCCCCAGTTTAAACCCAAGTTTCACCCTCCTGTTCATTGTAAGTGCCCAATGTGAACCATTCGGCACAGAACCGTTGTATGTAAACTGCGCTGATTTTTAAGAGTGCGGTCAATAAGAACAATAAATAAATAAATAAATTGATTTCAATGGGGCCGTGGCTCCGATATCACACAGAAGCCGCTACCACTGTTTAGTAAACATACCCCTTAGTCCCATATGCAATTTGTAAAGTGTTTTGAGCACAGTTACTTGAGTGCAATGTTACTTTTATTACTAGAGAAAAAAGCTTTAAAAAGGATATTGTGAGTGTATAAAACATGCACTTTAACTTGATGTTAAGAAAGATATTGCACAGTCTAATCATTATATCAATGAGCTTGTTACAGAAAACCTTTTGAAATTTGTTATGAGTAGCTTGAATGACCTTGCATACCTAGGAGCTATTAAAGGGTCTGAGGAATGTGTTTTCATTTGAAATGAAATGGGAATTTTAACAGAATATTCTGTTTTGGTTTGGTGTGTGTTTAAAAATGAAAGAAAAACACATTTGTCTTCATTTTTCTTTCATTTAAAAAAATAGGTTGACTCGCACCCCAAAAAACCCACGAAACCCTCCAGGGTCCTCGAACTGTAATGATTTTCCTTCATGGGACACTAGTGAACCCCAATCACTTCTTCCCTGCTGGCATGGCTATTACAACTAGTGCTGGCAGACTGAGATTGGTGCTATTTTTAATTTCTGCCATACAGGAAAATGGTGCTAGCCTTGGTCTGCCGGCACCATCTGCAGTAACTGTATCAATGGGACAAGACCAACCAAGGATCATTCTTGCCCTATGAAGAGAAATTGCTGTGGGAGGATGGAATGGGGTAGATAGAGCAGGGACCCAACATAAGTTTTTGAAATGTGCCGGTGATATTTTACTGTGATTAGATTACTATAGAACAGGGGTTCTCAGTCCAGTCCTCGGGACACACCTAGCCAGTCAGGTTTTCAGGATAACCACAATGAATTAGCATGAGACAGATTTGCATACAGTGGAGGCAATGCATGCAAATCTCTCTCATGCATATTCATTGCGATGACCTTGGAAACCTGACTGGTTAGATGTGTCCCAACGATTGGGTTGAGAACCCCTGCCATGGACTCCTGTAAGATGACTTTGTAAACTGTCTTTAGCCTGTAGAAAAAA
Source organism: Ichthyophis bannanicus (assembly GCA_033557465.1). Lineage (NCBI taxonomy): Eukaryota > Metazoa > Chordata > Amphibia > Gymnophiona > Ichthyophiidae > Ichthyophis > Ichthyophis bannanicus. Next base: position 33,470,299 of record CM066041.1, on the reverse strand, counting down.
TGTAAAAGTTCCACTGCAGTTCACTGTGAACATTTTGAAAAGATCTGGATTCCGAGAGTGAATGTAATCAGGGACATGACCACATATTATCACCTATGGAAGAGAGAGTTTTTCCAGTGTCTAATATTTTTGTAAAGAGACCCACCTTTAATCATCTCATTTTTGAATCAGATACTTTGAGTGTACGTTTGGTGAGGATATGTCATAAACAGGTCGTCTGATGATAGATCTGCGCTGGCAGGAACTAAGGAGCCAAAGCACAGTACAATGAGGTGCTGTTCTGGGCATCTTCAGCCCGGCAATTTATGTTCACATTCTGTTCCAGTGTAACGGAAAGGTTCAAAGTAAGGGCGTTCAGGAGCTGCTGATTGTGGGCTTATTTGGAAAGAAAGAGATTAGTAACCATTGTGTTAATGGGATCCTGCTAGAGAAGAGCAGTAAATAATCCAGTCTGCGTTTTAAGCAAATAGAAACAATATGCAGTTTTTCATCCACCTTGAAAGCAGATCGTCCTTAAGAGTTCTCAAGAAGGGTACATGATTACAAAAGTCAGTTATTGCTTGTACCAAATTAGCAGTCTTACATATGAAATCTGTCTACTAAAGCTACCCTCATGGCCCAGTACTGATCTTAATCAACAGGTGTGACATGACGTACAGGTTTTAAATTAGCACAAGAAGCCCAGTAATTGGTGTGCTCCTAATAACTGAAAACCTATTACATGCACATATAGCAGTCATGTAAACTGAGACTTCTTATGCCCCATTTTGCATAGGACGTCCAAGCTGAGACATTGAAAATTTCCTGGGTAGCTTGCTGAACATGGAGGCTTTTGTAAACTCCTTATTAGGACGTGTGGGAATGCATGATAGTGGCCATTTGTAAGTTTAACCACTAGCTAGGTGATTGATTTCTTGAGCTTATTGGAAGACTTGTTTCAAGTACGTTGTTGAAACTGGAAATAATTGGCACTAGGGGATGGCCAATTCCATCTTTTCCAACCCAACGAGTGGCAGATAATGTCACAGTATGAACATCAGCAGATACTCAACCTTCAGTATTAGGAGTTTCAGAGCATTGTGACCTTCTTTAAGTGATTTAAAAACAACACAACCAGTTATTTTTCATATTTTGCTTGTCACGTATGTAGGACAAATATGTACTGCAAATTATAGTTCATCTGGTGTATAGCACCCTACAGTAAGCTGTGTATTTTCAGCTTGTAGATTTCTTTCTGCCTTAGTTTTGGTGCTAGGTGTACTCTTCTTTTTCTATAATTTATTGCAAGCAGATGAGAGAACTGGAAACTCGAAGGCACACATTGCATTTGCATATGCATCCAGACCCTAAAGATGCAGTTATGGTCAACATTACTGGCACCCTTGCATTTTAGGTATGTTGTGTACAATATCTTGATAAATAATTGGAAATATTCCAATTGTCATCTTAATATTTTAAAAGTATGTTCAAAGGTATGCAACAAAAAAAAAAGAGATGTCTGTGCAACTTAGATGTAGTAATTTCTGAGAAAAACAATATGATCTGGACAGGAATAATGACACCCTTCACTAATATTTGGCTGCACAACCCTTGGCAGTGATGACAGCCTCCAAACGGTTCTTGTAGCCATCTATAAGTTTTGTACATCTGTCTGCTGGTAGTTTCTCCCACTCTTCAACTGTGATTTGTTCCAGCTCATGAATGTTTCCAGGATTCCTTTTACCAATGGCAGATTTCTGCACTTTCCAAAGGTTCTCGATTGGTTCGAGATCAGGACTTATTGTTGGCCAGTTTAAAACAGTCCATTTGTTCCTTTTTAACCATTCTTTTATACTTTTGGGTGTATGTTTTGGATCATTGTCCTGCTGGAGGACCCATGACCTTTGACCCAAACCTAGCTTTCTGACACTACGTAGCACATTTCACTCCAAAACACCTTGGTAGTCCTCTGACTTCATGATTCCTTTGATACATTCCAGGCTGCCGGTTCCTGAGGCTGCAAAACCGCCCCATGACATTATGAAACCTCCATCAAATTTAACTGTAGGAAGGGTGTTTTTTCCCTTATAAGCTTCATTTCTTCGGCTGTAAATGTATTGCTAGTCTGCATTGCCAGAGAGCTTAAGTTTTTGGTTTCATCTGTCCACAGAACATTTTCCCAGAAGGATTGTGGTTTCTCAAAGTGAGTTTAGGCAAAGATAAAGCGTGCCTTTTTATGTCTGTCTTTGAAAGTGGGGTCCTCCTTGGCCTTCGCCCATGAAGTCGTCCTTTATTTAGTGCACAGCATATTGTATGGGTTGAAATCACCACTCCAGATTGCTTCAGGTCAGTCTTAAGCTCTTTGGATGTTGTACATGGTGTTTTTCCAACAGTTTGCTCTAACCTTCAAAGACTTCTTGGATTGATTTTCCTCTTCCCACCATGTACTGGGAGGTTCTTGACAGTTCCATGAGCAAAAAAATCTTAATAACATTGTGAATTGCAGACACAGAAATCCCAAGGTCTTTGGAGATGGCCTTGTACCCCTTTGAAGATTGATGTTCGGTGGTAATGACTTTTCTGATGGTCTTGAGCAGCTCTCGTCTTCACCACTGTGAAAATGGAACAGGAAGTAAATGTGGCCATTTTAAACATTAGAGCCATCATTCATTGGTTGATTCAAGTCATGTGAGTACTGACAGTTGATCACAGGTGTGTCTAATTTTACTGCATTGAGAATGCGGTTTTTCTGTTCAAACTGATTTGAATTGTTTATAAGGGTGCCAATAATCATGTCTTGTCAATGTCCCAGTTTTTATACTATTTCCTGCTATTTCCTTTTTTAATTGGTCTTGTTTTATTTGATTCTTTTATGTGTCAAATATGTGTGCATATATAGCCCAAAGCCATTTCACTGGCCACTTTTTTTAGGAAATATTGGACATTAAGGGGTTGAACTGCCATGTATAAGACGCTCATGGCATTCTTTCCCTTGAAGCAAGGACTAAATACAAAGCCATCCTGCTCACCCACAAAGCCATCCATCAAACACAGAACACCCAGCTTCGCGCTCTACTGGCCCGCCCAGCTCATGGCAGAACTACTAGACATGCCTCCAGCATTTCCCTCACCGTCCCTCACAAAAGAACCAAATGCTCGCAACGGTCCTGCAATCGAGCCTTTGAACTTTATGCTCCATCCTTATGGAACTCACTACCGAGCTGTCTCAGAAACAATACCGACCTACCATCTTTCAGAAAAAGCTAAAAAACATTCTTTTCCAGGAATGCTTCAACACGAACCCCACCGAAAAATCCACAAACCCCTGATCTCGCCCACAACGAACCTCTGACTCAAAGCTATACAACGAACCTCTGACTCAAAGCTATACTAACCTGTCTATGTCTAAAGTCTGTCCCATGTCCAAAGTCTGTCCTATCTCAAAATCATCAATGTTACCTCCTCGGTGTTGGCCCTACCCTCGTACTTAATCTCCCCACCCCTATATGTAACACCGCTTTGACCCGGTGAAAAGCGGTATATAAATGCAGCTAAATAAATAAATAAATAAACAACTGTATAACTCTTCAAAATGCATCTCGACTAACTGCAAAACCAAACTTCTCTTTTTTTAAGACTTGTCACACTTCATCACCAGCAATAACCCTTCTACAACTAGAATCTTATTTACCTATGTCTGATAAAGTGTAAAGAAATTATAATTTTCATTACTAGACATATGAACAAAAAGTGATACTTGATGGATATCACTGGACTGATGTGTTTGTGGACTTGAACCACAAGAGGTTCTGGTTCTTCTCCAGTGCTTTAGCTGTAGAAGTGTATAGGCAGGAAACTGAATCAACATGTCCTTCCAAAAAGAAACCCAAAATTCTCTTGCAGTAAATGACTGGAGGCAGTTCTAAACTGGATACATGTCAAAAAGATGTATAAGTGGAGAATAAGAAATGACTAGGTGAGTAATAGGGCCATTAGGGATACAGTAATCCTGCAAGACGCTCATGGCAGAAGTATGTAACTGGCAGGAGTTAGTTTGCTAGTAGTAATGTTTGTTTTAATTGGGATTATCTTAAATTGCTGACATACACTGTTAACTCTAAGTTGTCCACATGGCAACACAAAATGGGGCCGATGCAGAAAATCTTAGTGCACAGTTTGGGCATAGTTAGGGCGTGTGCATTCATAGTTCCACGCCACAATGCAGAGGGGATTGGCATGAGCATTACCTGCGCACAGAGTAGCCTGATGCCTATTAAAATTACATTATAAATAGCTGTGCGTAGTCAAATGACATGGCAGCGATGTCATTAGCTATTCTGCCTGGATGCAGAGAAATGAGCAGAAAGCTAATAGGTTGAGTGCAGAGTTCAATAGTGCCATTGTTCAAATGCCTGATTAGAGATGAAGTAAACTTTGGCGCATGTAGGAGAAGAAAACTTTGGTTTGTGAAACTTCGGCACATAGAGGAGAAAACAGATCAGCGTGTAGGAGAACAGACATGTTTTCTGGTATGAATTACCCGCTGGTGGCTTTGCAGTGGGGTCCATTCCTACATAACATAGAGGCCCTTCAGGCACTAACGTTAAGGATACAACTTTCCCCACCACCATGCAGGTAAACAATCATTACTGTGCGCTGAAAAGTGTTTTAAATTTCGCTACAGATATGTCGCTGCTAGTGTATAAGCTTTCTGCACATGCGTCTGGCCCTCGCTGCACATTTAGCACAGACGTTTTGCGCATATCTCATTTGCTTACATCATTTGCTTATGGCATACCGGTGCACAACTTTTGCGGTGCTGTCACACTAGAAGACCATGCACACAGCTCTAATGCCGGCTTTCTGCATCAGCTCAATATTTGTTCTCCTGCTTCTGTTTTTTAATTAGTGAATGTTTATAATTAATTTAGAATGATGTGGTTATTCATATTCTCCAGGAACAAGCAAGAAGTCAGTCCTCACATATTGGTGATGTCGACGCCGCCGGAGCCTGTGCGGAGCCTTTTCCCAGCTTTCACAGAAAGCCTGTGGGAATGTTACCATGCATGTGTGGTCCCCTTCCTGCCCAAGGGTGCCATCTTGGTCAGTCTCCTTTTTTCTGCAGAGCCCAACGGACGCTTGTCCTGTTTTTCCCAGAAAAATCCTCTAAATATTATCCTTAAAAGTTGTTTTCTTCCAATTTGCATACCGGTTTCTCTTTTTGCTGCGAGCCGGTGCCATTCTTGGCTCCCCCTTCTTTTTGATGAGGCTTGACCTCGACCGGCATTTGTGCCATTTTTTTCACCTGGGGGTCGTCGACCCCAGCCTGGTGTCCCCACCATGTCCCCCAGTGGGTTCAAAAAGTATGACCACTGCAGTCAAACCATGTCTGTTAGACACCCATGACTGCTGCTTACGCTGCCTCGGCCTGGACCGTGACAGTTCCACCTGCAACCTTTGCCAGGCCATGACTCTGAAAACCAACAAGAAAAGGTTGGAGTTGCAGGAGAGGATGTTTCTGTGGTCCGACTCAGCCCTGGCTTCCCTGATGCTGAGCCCCAAGCCGAGCACCTCCAGAGTCCCATAGTGGCAGCTCATCCGTAAAGACCCCAGACTCCGAAAAGAAAAAGAAAAAATCCTCGATACCAGTCGTGGTTCTACTGGAGAAACCCGGTAAGGTCCCAAGGCGAGACTCTGATGACTCTGAGCAGTGCCTCCCTATGTGCTTTGCTATATGCATAGTCTATCTTTCCGTCAAACAGCCCCATATTTATCTCCAAGTTGACTTCCCATGTTTAATGTAAAAACAGTTTTTATTTAATTGTTATGTTGTTCTTTGTAAACCGCTTTGGACAAAGGCGGTATAGGAAAATTGTTAAATGAATAAGGTCTCTAAGAAGGAGTCCTTGGCCAGCGGTGACCGTGAGAGGCCCTCAGTGCCCACGCCAACAACTGCGGAGCCTTCTGGCATTGAATCCAGAATGGCAGCCTTGGAGCAGAATATTTCTGCCATCCTGGCCTTGCATTAGGCGATAATATCAGGTTCGTCCACATCATCTGCCCCAACAACCGGATCCCCAACTGCGGGGGAGTCCCTAGGTGTCAAGCCAGGCCCTGAGCGCTACTGGCCTTGGGCGAGCATTTGGCACCAATCGAGATCCAGGTCCCGATCCTTGGGTGTCCAGTCCTCCCTGGCCAGTTTCTGGGAGTCTGACCCGAGATCCATCGGAGGACCCCAGTTTCTTGGGGCCGGCCTCGAGGCGCAGGAGTCCCGAACCTCTGAGACCTTGATGCCCTCCAGCTCTGATTGGGAGGCTGACATCAAGGCTTCTCCCGAGACTTCTCGATACAATGACAATCCCTTCAGAGCTGTCTCCCCTGGAGCCCAGCACCTCCCCCCCCCCCCACCCACCGAGGACATGGCCTTCCACAACTTTGTCCGGGACAAGGCCTGGGCTCTTTCGGTGCCCACCGAGTCAGAGGAGGATCCATGCACCGAAGAACTGGAGATCCTCCAGTATGAGTCCCCGCCAAAGGAGACTCTCACAAGGCCGGTACAGTCCATCCTCGAGAGGCTGCTCCTATGGTTGTGGGAGACCGTGGTCTTGGTGCCGGTGGTCAGCCAACCCCATCTACTGCATCAAGAAGGGCCTGGCTTTCTAAAAGTCCCAACTCCTGCATAACTCCATGGTTGTGGAGTCTGCTATGTCAAAGCTGAAAAGTCAGAAGAAATACTCTTCTGTTCCCCCGTGCAGAGAGGCCCGAGCCTTCGATGCCCTTGGGTACAAGTGCTTCCAGGGATCCATACTGGGCTGTCGGATACAGGCCTATGAATTGTACATAGACATGTACCTCAAGGGCCCCATTCAAGAACTGGCGGGCTTCTCTGCAGACCTTGCTGGGGAACCCCTTCAGAGGTTCCAAGTCCTGACAGCCAGGATCTGGGACTGCTCCAAGTTCCTATCCCGCGCCGCTTATAACGGCTTTGAATCCGCAGCCCGGGTAGCAGCAGCGGACATCGGCGCCTAGCTTGGTTGCAGACCTCCAACCTCGAGCAGTGGGGGCAAGAGAAGTTGCTTGATATCTCCTGCATCAGAGAAAACTTGTTTGGCAAGCCCGTGGCCAATAAGGCGGCCGAGATCGTGACCAGTCAGAAGCTCTTGAGGAAAACCTCAACCCCTTCCCCAGAAGAAATCGTCAGGAAAAAGGGGTCTTTTCACCAGGGCCATTACCAACCCTAATCGGGACAACAGCTACAGGGCCCCCATCCCAAGAACCAGGGTCATGAGCAGAGGAAGCTGAAGAATCAGAGACCTCAACTACCAGCTCCCACCGAGCCTGGGGGGGGGGCTTTTGACTCCCCGGGCGGGACCTCCCCTCCTCAGGAGACCCTCTCCAGCCCACAGTGGGCCACCTGGCGCTCTTCTCTCACAGGTGGGCTGGGGTCACCACTGACCAGTGGATGCTACAGGTGGTAAAGGAGGGTTATCTCCTCAGGTTCCAGCAAACACCCCGGGGTTTTTTCCAGGAGAGCTAGTGTGGCATCTCCTTCACCAGACCTTGCCCCTCTCAGAGCTCGCAGGTTTGCTTATGGAAAGGGTGGTAGAACCTGTACCCAGCCATTTGTGGGAAAAGGTTTTCTACTCCAGGTATTTCCTTGTCCCCAAAAGAACTGGGGGCCTCAGGCCCATACTAGACCTGCAAAACCTGCACAAGTTTCTGGTGAGGGAGAAGTTCAAGATGCTCTCCCTTGGAACCCTGCTGCCCTAACTCCACCAGGAAGATTGGCTGTGCTCCTTAGACCTAAAGGATGCATATACCCACATCCTGATTCACCCCTCCCACAGATAGTACCTAAGGTTTGTGGTGGGAGGAGAGCACTACCAGTACAGGGTGCTTCCATTCAGCCTGGCCTCCTCGCCAAGGGTCTTTACAAAGTGTTTTGGCGGTCGTGGCCACCCACACATGCCTACAAAGGGCCTTCATCTTCCCCTGACTGGCTCATCAGAGGCAGCACAGTCTCCTGCAGCACCTAGGGTTCGTCATCAATTACCTCAAATTCCACTTCTCTCCAGCCCAAAACCTGGAGTTCATAGGTGCCCAGCTAGACACGTTACAGGTCAAGGCCTTCCTCCCAAAGGAAAGGGCACATTGCCTTATGCAGCTAGCAGGAGAGGTACAGACTCACTGGTTCATACTGGCTCGCCACCGCCTCTGCCTATTGGGCTACATGGCCTCCATAGTCCATGTCATGCCCCTACCCTGCTAGCACATGTGGGCAACCCAGTCGTGCCTCTGCTCCCAGTGGACTCAGGCCACAGGCAGGTTACGCGACAGGGTCAGGGTCACCTGGCAACTGACAAACTCCCTCAACTGGTGGCAATCCCTGCGCCACCTCCAGGCAGGGATGCCCTTCCAGGCACCTGCACCGCAGAGGGTCCTGACCATGGACACCTCCCTCCTGGGTTGGAGGGCACACTGCGGAGACCTCCGCACTCAAGGCAGCTGGTTGCAGGAGGAGTCTCTCCTGCAGATCAACGTACTGGAGCTCAGAGCCATCTCCCTGGCCTTGCGAGCATTCTTCTGACACCTGTGCAACTGACCCATGCTGATCCAGACGGACAACCAGGTTGCCATGTTTTATGTGAGCAAGCAGGGGAGCACGGGCTCGTACTCCCTCTGCCAGAAAGCGGTGGCTCTCCTCTCCTTTGCGGTTTGTTATGGAATGCTCCTGTGAGCAGTATACCTTCCAGGTCAGGACAATTGCTTAACGGACAAACTCAGCAGAGTCCTCCGCTCACACGAATGGTGTCTGAACCTCAGGATGGTGCCAAGACGACTCTGCCTCTGGGGCATGTCCGTGATAGACCTGTTCGCCTCCCTGGACAGCATGCAGCTGCCCCGATTCTGCTCATACCAGCCGCATCCAGGGAGGGTGGCAGCGCATGCTTTCCTTATCCTGTGGTCTGAGGTCCTCCTCTATGCCTTCTCACCGACACTGTTGGTTGCCAAGACCCTCTTCAAGGTCTAGAGTGAGCAGACATCAGTAATTCTGATTGCCCCCAGATGGGCCCAACAACCCTAGTTCCCTCCTCTGCTCTCCTTGTCTGTTGCACTCCCAGTCCTGCTGGGTCAGGATCCGGACCTTCTATCCCAGGAGGAGATGATTTTCCTGCACCCCAACCTGCGGTTGCTAGTGTTGACGGCATGGCTGATGAAAAGGTAGCCTTAGCTCCTTTCATTCTTCTGGGGGAAGTCGAGGAGATCCTCCTGGCCTCCCGAAAGCCCTCCACCAGACATTTGTATGCCTTCAAATTGAGAAGATTCTCTGTCTAGTGTGCAGAGAGAGAGAGAGAGGAGAGAACCCTTTCTCCTGCCACATGCCTACTGCTTTATTCTTATTGCTAATCCTCTTGTATTCCCCTCAGCATGTTCTCACCCACTATGTATACCAGTTTGATTGAAGGAAAAGGTGGTATATAAAACTTGATAGATAAAAATAAATAAATAAATAGTGCTGCAGTACTTACTGCACCTCTTACATGCCGGCCTGCAGTCCAGTTCGGTGAGAGTGCACTTGAGTGCCATAGCTGCTCACCATCACCCTGTAGAGATGAAATCCCTCTCAAGCCAGCCCCTGGTCTCTCCAAGTTCCTCTGGGGTCTCTTGCTATCGAAGCCCCCTCTCCACCCTCTGATGGCAAAATGGGGCCTTTAATGCTGTGCTCTCCCAACTCACCAGACTGCCGTTCGAGCCTCTGGCCACCTGCCATTTGAGATATCTCTCCTGGAAAGTGGTCTTTCTGGTGGTTATGTCCACGCGAAGAGTGAGTGAACTCCAGGCCTTAATGGCTGATCCGCCATATACAAGGTTCTATAAGAACAGGGCAATGCTCCGCACACACCCCAAATTCCTTACCAAAGTGGTATCTCCCTTCCACCTCAACCAGGAAGTGTTCCTCCCAACCTTTTTTCCACGGCTCCATGCCAACAGGGAGGAGATCATATTGCATACGCTAGACTGTAAGCGGGTCCTGTCCATTTACCTGCAGAGGACACAGGCCCATCACAAAGCTCCTCAGCTTTTTGTGTCATATGACCCCAGTAGACTGGGGCTCCCGGTAATGAAGTGAACTCTGTCCACTTGGGTGGAGGACTGCATTGCCCTTACCTACGATCGAGCAGGTGGGCCTCTCCCTTGAGCACCGGATCACTGCGCATCGCGTGCGGGCTACGGCCATGTCAGTAGCCAACCTCCACTCGGTGCAGGGCTGCCACATGGTCTTCGAAATCTGCAGGGCTGCCACATGGTCTTCAATTCATATGTTTGTAGCATATTTACTGTCTGGAGAGCGAATCCCGCAGGGACAGTGCCTTCAGGCAGGCAGTACTCTGTAATGTTTTCGGGGTGTAGGCCACTCCTGCCCTCCGACTCTTCTGTGTTCAGGCTACCAGAGTGATAGTGTCGCTGGATGCTAGGGTCTTGCAGAGTCTCTCTTTCGGGTCTCACTTTCTGCAACTCATGGCTACCTGTTCGGGTGCCATCGGTGCTGTCGTGGTTCAATCCTCGGCAGCCTGGAGCTAGGGAGTCCCATATTTGAGTACTGACTTCCTGCTTGTTCCTGGAGAAAGCGTAATTGCTCACCTGTAACAGTTGTTCTCTGGGAACAGCAGGAATCAGTCCTCATAGCCCTCCCTCCTCCCCTTGGTGTTGCCTCCCTACATTGTTTTATGTCTTTTCGCTATGTCATCTGACTAAGCAAGATGGCACCCTTGATTGGAAGGGGACCACGCCTGCGTTGTAGCATTCCCAAAGGCTTTCTGTGAAAGCTGGGGAAATGCTTTGTGCTGGCTCCGTTGGTGTCGATGCCACCCATATGTGAGGATTGAATCTCCAGGAACAAGCAGGAGTATAGTCTTCATATATGGGTATTGTCAGTACCAACTGAGCCTGCGTGGGAACGCTTCCCAGCATCCAATAGGAACGCTTTTGGGAGCATCCCTCAGCACATGCGCGCTGCCTTCCCACCTTTCCAACTGTCCCTCTTCAGTTTTTCGTTCTCCGCTGAGCCGACAGGACACATACCCTGTCATCGCAGAAAATTTCTTCTTTAAACTTGTTTTCTTGTGGTTGTGTCTGCCTCCGCTCGACACCTACCGGTACCGCCGGTTCTCTTTTCTTCTTTTCAAAAAAAAAAATATAAATAAATATATATATATATATATATATACTTTCTAAATTGTTTCTCTTCAGAAACTTTTTCTTTTTGGTGCTAGGTGCCATTTTGGGCATTAGGCCTCTTTTTCCTGAAAAATGGAAAAAACAGCTAGTGGTTTTAAAAAATGTACAAAGTGTGGCAGTACCATTTCCGTCACTGACACCCATGACTGGTGTCTCAAATGTGTAGGCCCTGACCATTCTCCATCGGAGCGTCTCTCTTGTATGGGGATGACTAAAAGAGGAAGACAGAACCGGGCTGCAAAGCTCGGTACCCTCTTTTCTTCAGATGCGATGTCCATTGCGTCACCGTCTTCCAGAGCCTCGTCTTCCTCCCATGGATCTCAGGTAACTAAACATAAGAGCCAGTCCTCAAAGGGTTAGATCTCCTTCCAAGCATCGAGAAGCCATTGGCATTGCCCTTGAGGAAACTACATCGGCAAAACAGCCCCGGCGGGAGGCTTCGGCCTCCAAAGCAGCAACAGGGCTCCAGGATGTTCTTGAGGCCTCAACCTCGGCAGAACTACTGGTGCCATGCTTGGGGGTTCCGGCCACCTCTACCGGTACCGACACCCAGGCATCGGCAGCGTCGATAGACCAGAGGTTCCTTGCTATCAAACGCAGTCTTGCAGCTGCGGTACCATTGACACCGCTATTATTTTATTTATTTTATTTATTTAACATTTCTTCTATACCGCGCTATTACAATCAGCGCGGTGTACATCGAACAAAACATACTACAATGCATACAAGCAACATTGAGTTTTACATAGAACAGGGAAAAAAAACATAGGACAACCGGGGTAACTATTTACAGGGTAACTATTTACAGGTTAAATTAGTATTGTCACCAATACTCTAAGCCAATTTGGTATCATCTTCATTTTTGTGGGAGGGACAGGCGTAAAAGAGGTGGGTGGGCGGTAGTATAGGCTAACCATTTTCTGGTTGTAATAGGGTGCTATGGTAGCTGAGATATGAGGGCAGTTTACCCGATGTGTGGGTGTCAGGGTTGGTGTCAGGGTAGCATATTGTGAATAGGTGGTGTTTCAGAGCTTTACGGAATAGGATTAAGCTTTTGATGCCACGGATTTCATGTGGAAGGGCATTCCAATTTAGGGGAGCGAATATAGAGAAAGCCCTGTTGGAAGTGGTCTTAGTACATGACGTCATCATCTTGGGGACTATTAAGGTGTTCATTGAGGTGGATCTCCTGTCTCTGTTTTCCAGGGTGCTGTGGATTAGTTTGCTAATCGGTGTAGGTGGGTAGTTATTCAGGGCTTTGAAAGTAAGGACTAATGACTTATATTGGAGTCTGGCGTGTAACGGCAGCCAATGCAGATTTTTCATGATTGGTGTTATGTGGTCAGTTCTTGATGATCCAGAGAGAACTCTTGCGGCGGCATTCATAGCCAGGCGGAGCGGATTTAAAGATGATTGAGGCAGGCCGTGGAGGACGATGTTCGCAAAGTCCAGGTGTGGGAGGACTAATGCCTGAAAGGTTGTCCGGTAGTCATTGGATTCCAGTAGGGGGCGGAGGTGACGTAATGTTTTGATCTTGTGATATATAGACTTTGTAACGTTCTTCACATGTGTGGTCATATCTAGGTGCTGGTCCAATGTGATGCCAAGATATCTGATTGTAGGTTTGGACTTCAATTCTACATTGTTGACAAGTAACGATGGGGGGGGGGTGTGAATTTACGGTTCTTCGTAACAAAAAGGACATCAGTTTTACTATGATTGATCCGAAGGTTTTGTGTCAGCAGCCAATCAGCTACCGCTCCGAAACAATTGATTATTGGGGAGAACATCGGTTGGTCAATTTTGAACGGCATGTAGAGGAGGATGTCGTCTGCGTAAGCCAGGCATCGTACGTTGAAAGATCGGATCAAATCACATATCGGCTGCATATATATATTGAACATTAATGCCGATAAGGACGATCCTTGAGGTACCCCCTGAGACTGCAGGAATGGTTCCGAGGATGTATGACCTGTTTTTACTTGTTGCCACCTGTTGGATAGGTAGGATCTACACCATTCAAGTGCTGTGCCTTGAATCCCCTTTTCCTTCAGGCGTTGTAGAAGTATGTCATGATTCACAGAGTCAAAGGCGGCGGAGATGTCCAGGAAGATGAGGACAAATCCTTGTTGGATGCTGTCCATTCCAGTGACCAATTCGTTGAATAGGGTTGTGAGGATTGTGTCGACGCCATGCGCTTCCCTGAAGCCGTGTTGTGATGGGTCTAGTGGAGCTTCGGTGTCAATATGGTGCTGGAGTTGTTGTTGAGCAGCTTTTTCTATGATTTTTGCAAGCTGGGGGATGCTCGAGATTGGCCTAAAAGATTCGACTTTGGACGGGTCAAGTCTGCTATTTTTTAGTAGAGGCTTGATGGAGGTGTTTTTCAGGCGCTGTGGGAACGAGCCTGTTAGAAAAGACTGGTTCAATATATTGCACAGGATTTGGCTTAGGTCATGACGCAGCTCTTTGATCCAATTGGCTGGACAGGGGTCGTTGGGTGCTGTGCTGGGATTGATAGAGGCGACAATGTTCTCCATCTCTCTATTTGAAACCACAGTGAAATTACATAGTGGAGTTGCTAGGGGTGTCTTAGACGGTATGGGTGAGGTACTGCTACTCATGTTTATGTTGGTCTTAATTATCTTTGATTGCAGGTAGTTTGCAAAGTCCTGTGGTTGGGGCATTGAGGGTTGGGCAGAGACCGGTTCGCCTGTTATGGATTTTACTAGTCTGAATAGGGCGTGTGGTTTATTGATGGAACGTTTCAACAAATCTGTGTGGTAGAGTTTTCTGCTCTGTGTTATCTTTCGACGGTGGGTTATTAGGTAAGAGTTGTATGTATCAAGTGACTCTGAAGAGTGTGATCGTCGCCACCGTCTCTCAAGTTTGCGCAGGTGGTGGAGAGATGAGCGAAGGTCAGAAGAGAACCATGGTGCGTGTTCCCGTTTCCTTGTTCTCTTTTCAGTGTGGGATGGACAGGAGGCAGCTCGAAGGTTCTCGTCCCATTTGGAGATGAGATCATCTAAGTTTAGAGACGTGTTGGTCATAAGTGGCAGAAGATTTTCCAGGACTACGCTCCGGTTGAATGGTCGGAAGCGGGCAGTATGGGTATCAGAAATGTTTGATGACATTTGGCTCTTGTAGTATGTATTAAAGGGTATAATGAATCTAAGGAGGTTGTGATCTGACCAAGGCACAGGTGATATATACAGTGCAAGGTCTTGGGCTGTTGAGTCGTTGAAATGGGGGGCAAAGATGAGGTCCAGTTTACCTCCCTTAGAGTGTGTGGGGGAGTCGACATGTTGTTTGTAGCCTAGATCCTCTAAGGCGTCTAGGAATGCTGTTGAGTGGCTATCATGAAGAGATGGAAGGTTGAAATCGCCTACCAACCAAGTTGGGGAGCGTGAGGAGGACGACATGCAGGCAAGCTCAATTATTGTTGGAAGGTCATCTGGTAAAGGGGTGGGTGCCCGATAGAAAAGGTTAATTGTGCATAGCTCATTAGCTATGGTGAGGGAATCAAGGTGGGCTGAGCTAGAGGAGTTGCATAGTTTGAAGTGTAGATCAGCTTTTGCAAGGATGAGCGTCCCGCCTCCTCTCTGGATGGTCCTGTGGCATGTGTATAAGTCAAATCCAGGTGGCAGCATCTGATTCAATAGGGCGTTGTCGCAGTCAGATAGCCATGTCTCCGTGATCATTAGGATGTCAAGATTGTATAGCGGAATCAGGTCAATGGTAGCAGGCCATTTTGATTTTACTGATCTGGCATTTATCCGTGCACATTTCAGTCGGCGCTGATGATGCTGCTTCTCGGCTTTTGTCTTTTTGATGTTTTGGAGGGGAATGTGAAGTAGGTGAGAGTGGGGTGTACGGTTGTTTTTTGTTGAGGTGTGGTGGGGGAATTCAGACCATCTCCTTCCATGGGTGTGTAGTATTGGTATATGGTTGGAATCATGGTGGAAAGCATTTGAAATGCAAGGGAGACCAAGGGTTAGGAGGGTAGAGAATAAGAACAGGATTTTGTACATTGTAGATTAATAAAGTGCAGTACAGAGAAGTCAGATCGGGGTAACTTTGCTACTACAAGCAGAATATATAACTGTGAAGAAAAAGAACAAGTTGACAACGGTGCAGGGGGGTATTGAACAACAGCAACTGGGATAAATTAAGTGTAACAGTACAGTGATTGCAAGTTGGACAATAAATTAACTGCATGAAAACATTACTATGGTTGTGAGGTATCAGTTACTGACAACAGTATAATAAGAGAGAGAGGTAATGGCTACTGAGAACAGTGTGATTACAGATGCTGGTAATATCAAGGACAATCAGTTCTAGTTTAGACAATCAGTTCATTTAGAGGTAGTATACTTGCGGTGACGGACAGATCATCTGGTTGAAGGTGGGAGCAAGCTCAGCTCAGCTGCTCTTTGTTGTAGTTGTTGGTGTCGGCGTGGGCTTGGGTTTTTCAGCGTTGTTTAGCCGTCTTGTGGATCTTTACAGGCCTTAGCCTAAGGGCCGTGCCAAAGGGCCCTCTTGCGCGGCCCCGCAAGGCGCGGGCGCGCTGGCTGGCGCTTCTTTTTAAACGGTGCTCCTGCTGCCCGGATTGGGCAGAGCGGCTTGGTGGGGGTGGCCTGGTGCTCCGGTCCGCTCGATCCCCGCCGGGAGAGCAGCTGGAGGACCGGAGTGCTGGGCTGCTGCAGAGTTAAACGGTGCTCCCGTTGAACCGCTACCGACGGTTCAACGGGCACCGGTACCGATACCAGTACCGGCACCGATGGTACCGGCCCCGGTGGGAATTCTTCCCATGCCGACTTTTTCTGGCATCGACAGATCGGTACCGAACCAACTCGGTACCGACTTCGATCGATACCGATACCGATACCGGCTTTGCATGAACATCAGGATCAGAGATACTTTGATTCCGAAGACTCTGATAATTCTGCCGGTACCAGAGTGCTTCTCCCGGAAGACTCCTCTTCTCCTCCTCAACGCAGAATATCCCCTCTAGAGGACATGTCTTTTCAGGATTTTATTCGTGATGTGGGCTGAGGCCTTTCCATCACGGTAGCTCCTGAAAAGGAACCTAGAGCAAAGGAATTGGAAATTCTCGTAAGGCTTCCAAAGAGGCAGCACTCTGCTCATTCATGAAATTCTTCATGATTTGATGCTCAGAATGTGGGAAACACCTTTGACCACATCTCCTCATTCTAGGAGACTCAATACCATGTATCGAGTTCCACCATGTCCTGGCTTTCAAAAGACTCAGCTGCCGCACCATTCAGTGGTAATGGAGTCAGCCATGCGTAGGATGAAAAGTGCAAAAAGACATGCATCCAGTCCTCCAGGTTGTGAATGCAGGACTCTTGATGCCTTTGGGCATCAAACCTTTCAGGCCTCCATGCTTTCAGCTAGGATCAGCTCATATATTTTTTTATATGGGAATGTTCCTCAAAGAAGTCACAGGAGATTTGGAGCTTACGAGCCTCCTTCTCTCTGATGACAAACGACAGGACTTCCTTACTCTTGTCAAGCATGCTCAAAACATTTCCAAGTTTGTAAATTGTGCAGCTTTTGACTGCTTTGAATGCATCAGCAGAACTTCTGCTATTGCCATTGGTGCACGTCGGATTGCCTGGCTTCAGGCATCAGACTTGGAGACTTGGGTACAGGATAAATTAGGAAACATCCCTTGCACAGGAGAAAACCTCTTTGGCAAGAATTGGCAGGAAAAGGCTAATGAGATAGATGCTGACAATATCACTTTAGACAGATTGTCAAAATCTACAGCCACTCCAGCCAAAAAGAAACCCTATAAAAAAACCCTTTTTCAGCAAAAAGAGGAAGTTTTATCCGTCCTATACCCAGCAAGGGCAAGGTCAGGGTCAAGTTGCCCAAAGGGGACAACAACAACAATCCAGACAACAAAAGAAGCCAAAAGGCCTGAGAGCTCAACCAGCTCCACAGGCTCAGCCCCCTCAAGGGCTTTGACTCCTTCCTAGAGAGCTTGGCCTTCCTGCTTCTGAAGTGTCCAGAACCCCTAAACATTCCAGGCAGGTTGTGTCATTTTGCCAACAGATGGCACCAAATAACAGCAGAAAATTGGACTCTGTAGGAGAGGGGTACAAGCTTCATTTTCACAGCATGCCCCCTCCTACAATCGTAAGACAGTTCAATTCTCAAACCTCTGCAGACAAGCTACTGGATCAAGAAGTCTCCACACTCCTTGCCCAAGAAGCAGTAGAGGAATACCCATTCTCCAACAGGGTACAGGGTTTTACTCCCCCTATTTTCTTATTCCAAAGAAAACAGGGGGACACAGACCCATTTTAGACCTCAGAGAATTGAACAAATATATGTTCCGAGAAAAGTTCAAAATGATTTCTCTGGGAACTCTTCTGCCATACCTTCAAAGTCAGGATTGGCTTTGCTCTCTAGATTTAAAGGATGCATATACTCACATTCTGTTCCATCCAGATCACAGGAAATTCTTACGATTCCTTTTCAAGGGAAAACACTTCCAATACAGGGTTCTTCCTTTTGGTCTGACTTCGGCACTAAGAGTATTCACAAAATGCATGGTAGTAGTAGCTGCATTCCTGCGAACCCTAGGGATATTCGTCTTCCCTTACTTGGACGACCGGTTCATTCGAGCCCCCACGGTTGCAGAAGCCAGCTCTGCACTGTCTCGCACAATGCAAATCCTCCAAAACCTGGGATTAGTAATAAATTTCACAAATTCCTAACTTGTTCCTTCCCAGTCACTGGAGTTCATAGGAGCTTGTTTAGATACCAGACAGTCAAGGGCTTTCCTCCCACAACCCCGATGTCTTCGCATAGTGCAGCTAGCTTCTTAAGCAGCGGGAAAATCCTCCCTAACTGCTCAAGAACTGCTACAATTACTGGGACATATGGCATCCACAGTGCATGTAGTTCCCATGCGAGCAGCCCAGTGGACCCTATCCACACAGTGGACACAGGCCACAGGACGTCTGTCGGACAAGATATCAAATTCTCAACGACTGATCTTGTCCCTACAATGGTGGCAATTACTGGAAAATCTTTTAGTGGAGTCTCCTTTCCAACAATCCCTATTCCAGACCACCCTAACAGATGCATCACAGGTGGGTTGGGGAGCACACCTGCACCATCTCTCTACCCAGGGTACCTGGACTCCACAGGAGTCTTGTCTTCACATAAACCTCCTAGAATTAAGAGCAATCTATCTAGCTCTTTGAGTATTCCATGCCCAGCTCAGCTACAAGACAGTCCTAGTCCAGACGGACAATCAAGTAGCCATGTTCTATGTGAACAAGCAGGGCGGAACAGGCTCTCTGTCGTTATGCAATGAAGCTTTATGACTATGGGCCCTCGCCAGAGAGCATCAAATTCACCTTCTCGTGGTATATCTTCCAGGCATTCAAAACCTTTGGGCAGACAAACTCAGCCGAGTACTGCTGCCTCACGAATGGTCTCTCCACCTAGACCAGGTGACAAAGATATTTCACATCTGGGGGACCCCAGACATAGACCTCTTTGCAAGTCCACTGAATGCCAAAGTTCCCCGGTTCTGTTCCAGGATTCCGCCTCACAATTGCCAGGCAAGGGACCCAGGGAAGATAGTTCAGAGGTATATCCCACCCAGTATTGCTTCACTTTCCAGAACAGTTTTACATCCCTCCTGCCCTTGTGCCTTTCCAGCGCCTGATAATACCACCCCAAGTCAGGTGCGCTCAATTTGCCTCTCCTCCGCGCAGTATACAAGACTCGCTTTGCCACCTGGGAATGGTGCCCACCTCATACAAATTCAAAGGCCTGCTGCTGGAAATGTCGCAAATCCCTCAATACCACCTTTACAGGGAGGGTCTGGAAAAGATAAAGCAACTGAGGAAGCACATTCATCTTAAGTACTGCCACCCGCCCCAGCCAGGAAATCTCCCCTTTACCTCAGCATACAGGATCCTGCCCCAGTTGGCGAAACAAGGGTGGGTAATTAGCCGAGTAGACTCCCTCCATGATAGGCATCACCTGCACTACCAAATACTGAATGGGACCACGAGGCCCTTTTAAAGGAGTAATTTGACTGCAGCTGGGTCACTGTCACCCCCCCCCCCCCCAATGAAACTTTAAGCGTTTCTGTTTCATCCAAATTTATCTTAAACCCCAAAAGAATCCCATACTCTTGCAGCTCCCGGAGTAGCACTGGCAGTGTGGTTAATGGTCGAGTAATTGTAGACATCAAATCATCAGCAAATAAGGCTATTTTGTGTTGTTTTGACCACACTGAATGCCCTGGATGTCCGACAAGGCCTGGACCCGCACCACAAGGAGCTCCATGGCAAGCACAAACAGCAAGGGGGAAAGGGAGCAGCCCTGCCGCATTCCACGGCCGAGTGGGAAAAAACCCTGAATACTTGCCATTAATTTGAGCCGCCGATTCTGGTGTGGAATAGAACACCCTTAACCAGGACATGAATCAGGGACCCAGGCCCACTCTTCCCAACACCTCAAAAAAGTAGCCCCACTGGACCCTGTCAAAGGCTTTTTCTGCATCTATGGAAAGCAGCATCGCCTCCTGCCCTTCTCGATGCACCAACCAAGACAACTGAAGAACCCTCCGCACTATCCGGTGCCTGTCGCCCCTGGATAAAATCCCATTTGGTGCGAGTGGACCACCCCAGGAAGCAAGAGTCCCAACACCTTAGCTAAGATCTTGACGTTCACGTTGAGCAGAGAAATGGGGCAGTAGGACCTGCACACCACAGGATCTTTCCCAGGCTTGGTAAGAACTGTGATCGCCGCCTGCCACATTGAAGGGGGCAACTGTGCCCCCTGGAGGACTGCATTGAACACCCGTTACAGTAGGGGCGCTATTGGGACCAATTTTTTATAGAAACATGATGGCAGAAAAAGACCATATGGCCTATCTAGCTTGCCCTTCCATATCAACCACTACAACAGTACCCCTCTTTTCCTTTAGAGATCCTCTGTGTTTGTCCCATGCTTTTTTGAATTCTGATACTGTCCTCATCTCTACCACCTCCACTGGGAGACTATTCCACTCATCCATCACTCTTTCCGTAAAGAAATATTTCTGCATATTACTTCTGAGTCTATCCCCTTTCACCTTCATCCTATGCCCCCTCATAGCAAAGCTTGCTTTCAATCGAAAGAGACTCTCCTGTGCTTTTATGCCATGGAGGTATTTAAACATCTCAATCATATCTCCTCTATCCCACCTTTCCTCTAAAGTATACATATTAAGATTCTTAAGTCGGTCCTCATATGCTTTATAACGAAAACCACTAACCATTTCAGTAGCCACCCTCTGCACTAACTCCAACCTGTTTATATCCTTTTGAAGGTGCAATCTTCAGAACTGCACACAATACTCCAAAGAGATCACACCAAAGACTTATACAGAGGCACTACCACCTCCTTTTTTTCTGCTAGCCATTCCTCTCCATATGCACCCAAGCGTCTTTCTAGCATACATCGTTGCCTTTTCTACCTGTTTAGCTCTTTTAAGATCATCAGACACAATCACGCCTAGGTCCCGCTCTTCTTTTGTCGACAGAAGTACTTCACCCCCTACACTATTGCGCTGCCTTGAATTTTTGTAGCCGAAATACATGACCTTGCATTTTTTAGCATTAAATCTCAGCTGCCAAATTCTAGACCATTCTTCAAGCTTAGCTAAATCCCGCCTCATGTTATCTACACACCTTCCTGGGTGTCTACTCTATTGCAGATTTTGGTATTATCTGCAAAGAGGCAAACCTTACCTGCTACTCTTCCACAATATCACTAACAAAGATGTTAAATAGAATCAGACCAAGGACAGATCCTTGCGGTACTCCACTGGTAACCTCCTCCTCAGAGTGAGCTCCATTTACCTGTACCCTTTGTTGCCTCCCACTCAACTAATTTCTAACCCAAGCAGTAACTTTAGGGTCCATCCCTAGGATGTTCCGTTTGTTTATAAGTCGCCTGTGCAGAACGGTGTCAAAGGCTTTACTGAAATCTAAATACACCACATCTGGATCTCTCCCTTGGTCCAACTCCCCCCAGTCAAAGAAATTGATCAGATTTGTCTGGCAAGACCTGCCTCTGGTGAATCCATGCTGTGTTGGATCCGGTAATCTGTTGGACTTCAGAAACTTCACTATTTTCTCTTTCAGCAGCGTTTCCAATAATTTACTCACCACCGATGTTAAACTAACTGGCCTGTGGTTTTCAAGCACATCCTTACTTCTGCTTTTGTGTAAAGGGACCACATATGCCTCTCTCCAGTCCTCTGGAACTACTCCCCACTCCAAAGAGACATTGAAAAGGTCAGTCAGTGGAGCTGCTAGAACGCCCCCAAGTTCCTTCAGTAATCTCTAGGAACAAGCAGGAATAAGTCATCACATATGGGTACGTCGGTACCGACGGAGCCTGCGCGGGAAAGCTCCCCAGCTTTTCAAATGAAAAGCTTTTGGGGCCTCCCACTGCACATGCGCGCTGCCTTCCCGCCTTCCTGACCAGCTCTCCTCAGTTCTTCTTTTTCCGCGGAGCCAGCAGGTCGTGTTCCTGTCACCGCTGAAGAATTTGTTACTTTTGTTTGTTTCTTTAGACCGCGTACCTGCCTTCCCCATACCGAAACCGGTATCGCCGGTCTTTCTTTCTTTCTATATCAAAAAAAAAAGAAAAAAAAAAAAGACTTTTTTATTTTCTTCAGCACAGCTTGGTACCCGGTGTTAGGCCTTAAGGCCTACACAAATTCTCCTCATGGAGAAGCCAGTCCCTGGTTTCAAAAAATGTACCAAATGCAGTGCTGTCATTTCTGTCACAGACACCCATGAATGGTGTCTCAAATGTTTGGGACCTGAGCACTCCATACCGGACTGCCCATCCTGCACCCAGATGTCTAAACGCGGTTTGCAGAACCGGGCTAACAAGCTCCATGTGCTGTTTCCTTCAGAAGCATCACAGTCATCCAGGTCTTCCTCTCCGGATGGATCTCAGGTAACCAAAACTTCTCTGGGCAAATCCTCTAAAAGCAAATCTCTTTCTAAAGATCGAGAGGCTCTCAGTTCTGAGTTCGAGGATTCTGCCCAGGCCAAAAAACCCCGGCGGGAGGTTCCGGCCTCCAAAGCAATCATGGGGTCACAGGTTGACATCGATGGCACGGCCTCGACAGATCACCTGTTGGACTGCTCTGGGGTACCGGCCCATACCGGTACCGACATCCAGGCAGTAGTGGCGTCTATGGGCAGTACTGTCCAGACCATGCAGCAAGCCGTACTGGCCTTCATTAAGGCTGCGACGCCCTCGGTACCGATTTCATCGGTACCGACCCCGGTTCCGGTATCTACACCGGAACCGAGACCATCGACTTCTAAACGTCGATCGGTTCCGCATGCCGGATTCCGGCTTTCGCCCGGTACCGATCCCATGCCCGATACGCCCGATGTCGATACCGATCGGTATGCGTATCGTACATTGGAAGCACAGAAGGAGTACTCAGATTCTTCTGATGAATTCAATTCCTCTGATGACTCTGCTGAGCTTACTCTTCCTGAGGAGCCCTCTTCTCCCAAGAGGAGGATGTCTCCTCCAGAGGATTTATCCTTTCAGGATTTCATTGTTGATGTAGCTAAAGCACTTTCTATTACTACATCTTCTGAAAGAGAACCCAGATCAAAAAAAATTGGACATTTTAGGATACTCAAAAGCTCCTAAAGAGGCAGTCACTCTGCCTGTCCATGAAATCCTTCAAGAACACTTGATGGATTTGTGGGAGACTCCTTTAACACTGTCTCCCCATTCCCGCAGGTTGGACACCATGTATCGGGTCCCTCCTTCGCCTGGGTTCCAGAAAACTCAGCTGCCTCACCACTCCATTGTGGTGAAGTCTGCCATGAAGAAAATAAAGAGTCCTAAGAGGCATTCTTCTACCCCTCCAGGGCGAGAATGTAAGAACCTAGACTCTTTTGGAAGAAAGATGTTCCAGGCTAGTATGCTTATAGCCAGGATCAACTCTTATAGCCTTTATATGGGCATGTATCTTGGGCAACTTGCCCTAAACATACAGAATTTTGCCCCCTTTATCCCTGATGATCAAAGGGCGGACTTCTTTTCTATGGTGACACAACTTTCCGAGGTCTCCAAGTTCTCTAACAGGGCAGCCTTTGATTCCTTTGAAGTTGCAGGCAGAGCTTCGAGAATTGCTATTGCAGCCCGACGTCTCGCTTGGCTCCAGGCTTCTAACCTAGAACCCTGGGTTGTAGAAGGCCTCAGGAATCTGCCCTGTACCGGTGAGAACTTATTTGGAGAAGACTGGCAGATTAAAGCTGCTCAAATGGATGCAGAAAATGCCACTCTAGATAGACTTTCCAAGTCTACTTCTACCCCTACCAAAAAGAAGCCTTTTAAAAGGCCTTACTATAAAAAGACCAGATTTCCCACAAATACTGGCCAGCAATCTGCTCAGCCCCGCCTTGCGGCTAAGCATCAACAATCTAAGCAGGTAAAGTCAAAGCCTGCAATGTCTGCTACATCCCAGCAGGCTCAACCCCCTCAGGGGTTTTGACTTCCCTCTAGAGAACTTGCCGTTTCTGGCTCTAGCACAACCAGAGCCCCTCACCATTCCTGGAAGGCTAGCTCACTTTGCTCCCAGATGGGAGCAAATAACATCAGAGCAATGGACCCTCTCTATTATCCGAGAAGGCTACAAACTTCATTTCTCCAGCCTTCCTCCCCATACCATGGTGAGGCAATTCTGTTCTCCCCCATCTCTTCTGACCCTGTTGGGTCAGGAAGTCTCTTCTCTTCTTGCCCAAGGGGCAATAGAGGAGGTTCCTCCTCCACAACAGGGGTTAGGTTTCTACTCCCCTTACTTTCTCATAACAAAGAAGACAGGGGGCTTCAGACCTATCCTAGATCTGAGAGAATTGAACAGGTTTCTATTCAAGGAGAAATTCAAAATGCTCTCTCTGGGCCTTCTCCTTCCATACCTTCAGAGTCAGGATTGGCTTTGTTCTCTAGATCTCAAGGATGCGTACACTCATATACTCATCCATCCATCCCACAGAAAATATCTAAGATTTCTGTTCCAGGGAAAACATTTCCAGTACAGAGTACTACCCTTCGGTCTGGCCTCTGCTCCAAGAGTATTCACAAAATGCATGGCAGTCGTTGCCGCATTTCTCAGAGGCATGGGAATCTTTGTCTTCCCATATCTGGACGACTGGCTCATCCGAGCTCCATCTCAATCAGAAGCCCAGATTTCTCTGGACCGCACAAGGCGTATCCTTCAATATCTGGGACTTGTGCTAAACGTTCCCAAGTCCCAACTCATCCCTACTCAGTCCCTGGAATTCATAGGGGCCCAATTGGACTCCACCACTGCAAGGGCCTACCTCCCTCTGGTCCGAGGCCAAAGGCTAATAAGCTTGGCCTCCCAGGCTCAGTCCAGAAGTCACTTGTCAGCCAGAGACATGCTGCAACTTCTGGGCCACATGGCCTCCACGGTTCATGTGGTGCCCTATGCTCGTCTCCATATGAGAGCAGCTCAATGGACATTGGCCACCCAGTGGTCTCAAGCATCGGGACTGCTGTCAGACCAGGTACTCACCTCAAAACGTCTGTTTTGGTCTCTCCAGTGGTGGACATCCTCCAAAAATCTGTTGTTGGGGACCCCCTTCCAACCTTCGTTGCCCCAAGCAACCCTCACAACAGATGCCTCCCAAACAGGGTGGGGAGCTCATCTTCAACATCTCTCCACTCAGGGAACCTGGTCTCCCCAAGAGACCACCCTTCATATCAACCTTCTGGAACTGCGAGCAATCTTCCTTGCCCTCACAGTCTTCCATACCCTCCTTGCCAACCTGACTGTCCTAGTTCAGACAGACAATCAGGTGGCCATGTTTTATATCAACAAGCAAGGAGGGACGGGCTCTCTGTCGCTTTGCAACGAAGCTCTCAGATTATGGGCCTTCGCCAGAGAGCACCAAATTCATCTTCTGGCAGTATATCTTCCAGGAGTTCAAAACTCTCGGGCAGACAGACTCAGTCGAGTTCTGCTCCCACACGAATGGTCCCTACATATGGACCAGATACGCAGAATCTTTCAGGAATGGGGGACCCCGGACATAGACCTCTTTGCAAGTCCGTGGAATGCCAAACTTCCCCGGTTCTGTTCCAGGACTCCGTGTCAGGGAGCTCAGGCCAACGATGCCTTTCTCCTGCATTGGGGTCAGGAATTCCTGTACGCTTTTCCACCCATTCCTTTGATTCCCAAGACTCTGTTCAAACTTCAGAGGGATCACGGATCCATGATCCTCATTGCTCCACGCTGGCCACGCCAAGTGTGGTTCCCTCTCCTTCTACAGCTCTCCCAGGGCTCCTCCCTGGACCTGGGAGCTGCACCAGACCTTCTGTCTCAGGAGCAGGGGACTTTGTGGCATCCAAACCCCAAGTCCCTACATCTCCGAGCTTGGTTACTGAAGGCTTAAGCCTTCAAGAGTTTAATCTTTTTCAACCAGTGAAAGATATCCTTTATGCCTCTAGGAAACCCTCTACCAGGCGTTCCTATGCTTTCAAATGGAAACGTTTTTCCATTTGGTGTGCTCAACAGGGTCTTGACCCTCTGGCACTTCCTTTGAATTCTCTACTAGACTATCTCCTGCATCTTTCCAATGCAGGCCTCAAGACGAATTCAGTACGAGTCCATTTAAGTGCTATCACAGCATCCTTAAAACCTATCAATGGACAATCTGTTTCCTCTCATCCTCTTATTGCAAGATTCATGAGAGGCCTAACCCTCACTAAGCCTCCCATCAGGCCTCCTCCGGTAGCATGGGACTTGAATTTAGTTCTAGGTCAACTTATGAAGCCACCTTTTGAACCGTTGGTATCTACCTCCCTGAAATTTCTTTCTTGGAAGGTCCTTTTCCTTATTGCAGTCACTTCGGCTCGCCGCATCAGTGAACTGCAAGCTTTGGTGGCAAATCCACCTTATACCAGATTTCATCATGATAAGGTGGTCCTTAGGACGAATCCCCACTTTATGCCTAAAGTGGTCTCGCCTTTTCATCTTAATCAAGAGGTATATCTACCTGTCTTTTTTCCGGCTCCTCATGCATCCAGTGCAGAGAGGAACCTTCATACTCTTGACTGTAAAAGAGCTCTCGCCTTTTACCTCAATAGAACTCAGCCACATCGAAAGTCTTCTCAGCTTTTCGTGGCTTTTGATCCTTCTCATTTGGGACTTCCAGTCGCCAAACGCACACTTTCCAACTGGATTGCTCAGTGTATTTCCTTTGCTTACCAGAGTAAGAACATTTCTCTGGAAGGCCATGTCACAGCTCACAATGTGAGAGCCATGGCCACTTCTATGGCTCATCTTCACTCTGTATCCATAGATCAGATCTGTCGAGCAGCCACTTGGGCCTCGGTGCATACCTTCACAGCCCATTACTGCTTGGACAAGGACTCCCGCCGGGATGCCTTGTTTGGTCAGGCTGTCCTCAAACACCTGTTCCATACTTAAACAACTCCTGCCCACCTTCCCAGAATGGATGCCTGAGATCCATCCGAAGATGGTTACCCTTGGAGGGGGATCTCCCAGGCATCTCAGCTAGGGAGTCCCCATATGTGATGACTTATTCCTGCTTGTTCCTAGAGATAGCACAGTTACTTACCTGTAACAGGTGATCTCTGGGAACAGCAGGAATTAGTCATCACAACCCACCCACCTCCCCTAGGAGTTGTCTCTCTATTCCTCTATCTTCCTGTCCTCTCTCTCTATTGTCTCAGCTTTAAACTCGAACTGAGGAGAGCTGGTCAGGAAGGCGGGCAGGCAGCGCACATGTGCAGTGGGAGGCCCCAAAAGCTTTTCATTTGAAAAGCTGGGGAGCTTTCCCGCGCGGGCTCCGTCGGTACCGACGTACCCATATGTGATGACTAATTCCTGCTGTTCCCAGAGATCACCTGTTACAGGTAAGTAACTGTGTTTTCTCGGACGTATCTCATCCAGTCCCATCACTTTGTTTCATTTTAGTTTAGTTAGTTCCTCACGAACACAGTCTTCTGAAAATCGTTTGAGATCCTTTTCTCTTCTGTTTCTGTTTATGGGTGTTTTCTGAGGTCCTGATCCTGGCCCCTAAATATTTGTTAAGCAATTCTGCTTTATCCTCATCAGCTTTTACATATTCCTCCCCTTCACCCTTGAGTCTGACAGTGCCACTTTTGCCCTTCCTCCACTCACTAACATATCTGAAAAAAGTCTTATCCCCCCATTTTATTGCATTGGCTATTTCTTCTTCTTTTTGTATCTTTATTTTCTTGACGACTTTACCAGCCTCTCTAAGTTTTTCCAAATATAGATGCTTGTCTTCGTCTCTCTGTGATCTCTTGTATTTCCCGTAAAACCATCCAAACCAGGCACCTTGCGGCTGCCAGTTCCTGGATCAATGCCCGCACCTCCTCCCGAGCACCCTCCCTTAACTTACCAACCCCTACCCCTTCTACCCCCAAATACTCCTGAATCTTCTTCCTGTCTACCCCAGGCCCTTCCGCATATAGGGTCCGAGATTCAAAGGCATTTACATGGTTTACAGACATGTAAACCATCCAATTGCCACTAAGTAGCACTAACACGGTTAATGCCACTGAATATTTATTTTTATTTATTTATTTAACACATTTTTTATACCGTTTTTCTACAAGTCAAAACCGTTTACATGGAACTGGGTTGATACAGAGAACGAGTTACAAGGAACATCACATTTAAGTAGATTTCATGCTAATTGTAAATGGCTTTTGAACAGAACACAATGAACCTTTTGTATATTTCAATACATTTGAATCAGTATTTCTCTAACAAACTATGTACTCGGGGGGGGGGGGGTTGAGGAGTTAAAGGGCTTTATGGAGGTAGATTTGAGGAAGAAGTGATTATTTGTATGGGTTGTCCTAATCTGTGGTTGTTGAGTGCCTGATACCAAAATATTATGTGAAGAAGTGGGTTTTAAGCTTGTTATGAAAGTCTGTGGTTGATTTGATATTTTGAATTGAGGCGGTAGGGAATTCCAGAGGGTGGGGGTGTACAAGAAGTATGCTTTCATTCTTGTGGTTTGCTTGAATTTGCGAGTATGTGGTGGGAGATTGAGGCGATTCTGGGTGCTCTTTCTTCTTGGTCTGTTGGAGTTCAGGATGTGAATTAGTGCTTGGAGTTGCTTTTGGGATTGTTGATCCAGAGTTTTGTGAATGATGGTTGAAACTTTGAATTGTATTCTGGAGCTGATGGGAAGTCAGTGGAGGTGTTGGAGGACTGGCGTGATGTCGGTTTGTCTTGAAGCTTGGAAGATAGATCAGGCAACATTATCGCCACTACACGCCCCGATGATAACTGCTTAGCATCGGGGCGTGTTGTAGGCATTCCAGGGGCAGCAACAGTCATTAACCAGGTAGTGGTGATATTGCACCGTTGCCCAGTTAGCACTCATGGGTAAAAGATAGACCAACTTTTGCCTACGGGTGCTAACCGGGCCCTATATGTGTTGTGTTGCTCTGCTTGTTTCTCCAGGGCCTTGACTTGGTTGCCCAGTTCCCTGATGTCCCCCCCCCCTACACCTCCCACCCCCCCTGGATCTCTCTTAGGGCCTCCCATATATCATCGTGGACTGAGGCAATTTCTTTACGGAGCTCTTGAAACCAGCCCCAAATGTCCCTTCTCATGCGTTGCTCATCAGCACGATCGAGCTCATCTTCCATGTCCTCACCCAACACTATGAGGTGAGCAGCCTTGCATGGGTCCCAACTTGACTTCCCACCATACAGGGACTTGTCATTCACAAGAAACTGGAGAAATACGTTTTGCCTGTTAACTCAGGCTGGAGGAGAATTTGGTAAGCAAACAGTGGAGGGGAACTCTCTTATTCACCATGATGGGAGCTCTGAACCCAAGCTATCATCTTCACTGATGACATCACTTCTTCCCAGAGACCCTTTTTAACTCAGAAGGCATTACACCAGAAGACGACAACACATCAATCAAATGCCACTGGTAAAAAAAAACAAAAAAACAATCATCCTTGACTGCTTTTACCCAAGAACCAGGACAGGAATCAAGGGGATAGTTTGAGGAACTCACTGCAGCCATAATGCTATCTTGAGATCATGGCCTTATGTGAGAGTTTGTTAAAAAAAAAAAAATAAGAGGATATCCAGGGGTCGGCATGGAAAAAATGGGACTCAGTGAGGCTTCATCATAATATACTGTAAAGTTTGATCATATTGTGGCACAAATTATGTTTCTTTCTGAGTTCAGTTGCCCTTATGTAGTGATGAGGCCAGAATGAAAAAGCTGAAAAATGGGGAAATCTTACAAGAGATGGGCAGATGCCCCAATCTCTGAACTTATGTGGTCTGTTGTTTAACAGGGGGGGCACGATGGTACCACCTGATGATACAGTCTTACAGGCAAGTCATTTGTGCGCAGATAATATATTACAGATTGCGTGAAAGAAATGTGACAATTGTCTGCAGTTGTAAGCCCATGTTCGAGCCACCACCTCTTCCCTCCCGATTCAACCCTTCTTCCTTGTCCTTTTCTCAGCTCTGTTTCACAGTATCTTTTTGGGAGGGAGGAACCACTGGTCTGTGAAACTGTGATAAGGATTTAATTGTACAATGTGTTTACTCACTTCTACATTTTTAGTGCTGCTTACAATGGGCTTTTAAGACACAAAAGATACTCGATGCTTGATTTAATATTTTATAATCTATTGACTGGCTCTCAGAATCTCAATTCATTTTAGCAGATGGAACCGGTGATTTTATTTTTTAGACACGTCTGAGCTTTTACACTTTTATACCTACAATGTAAATATAATTACCCATGTATTTGGTGGAATGCGATCTGGTCACTGCAAAGCCATAAAGATCAAGCTACAAAAACTACTGCAACTACTTTTCTTTATCTTTAGGTTCTCAGCCTGCTGCTGTAGCAACTAGACCACTCCTCCGCTCCTTTAGTTTTATTCTTTTCTTTACTTTTAGCTTGTGCCTTGCAACTTTCCACTAGCCCTATCTCTGTCTTGCTGAACTTTGGTATGAAATAGCAGCAGGAGCTGATGGTGCGTGCAGTAAAGTGGGAGAAGGAAACACTGCGAGAAGATTGTTTTCAGGATCTTTAATCCTGGAACTGCAATAATGAATCACAGATTGTGTTTCTGCCAGAGCTCCCCAGCTGGTTCAATCACACATTGCATTCATTCAAAATGTTTTGCTGCGAATAGGTTCATCTTCATGCTGTGTGATTTGTCCATCAGCAACATCATCTGCAACATTATTTGCTTCATTATTTTCATTTGCATTATTTGCTTTGGGCTACCATAAAATCTGATTTGGCTAGTGATTTTTTTTTCTCCAAGAACAAGCAAGAAGTCAGTCCTCACATATGAGTGATGTCGGCACCGACGGAGCCCATGCGGAGCAATTTCCCAGCTTTCAAAGAAAGCCTTTGGGATTGTTACCACGCATGTGTGGTCCTCTTCCCGCCCAAGGGTGCCTTCTTGCTCAGTATTCCTTTTTCCGTGGAGCCCTTTGGACACACGTCCTCGTCCCTCGGAAAAAGTGTTTTGTTTTCGGCCTACTGGCTTTCTCTTTTTCGGTAGCACTGGTCCTCTACCTGTCCTTCCCCTGCTCTACCTTTTTTTAGAGCTATTAGGGGACAGTCTTCTTCACCTTTTTTGCCTAACGGACTTCGCGCCCTTTTTTCTTCCAACTGCTGGCCGCATGGGTCTTCGACCTCGCGGGTGCCATTTTTGCCCCTTTGGCCACCGGATTCAAAAAATGCGATAGATACTCTAAAAACATGTTGCTTACAGACACCCAAGACTGTTGCCTGCAGTGTCATGGGGCTGATCATGATCCGGAGCTCTATTCGCTCTGTAAGAAAATATCCTCTAAGGCCCTGCTCAGTCGTAAGCAGAAGTCCGAAGACATTTTCAGAAAGGCCGCCTCAGAGTCCCCGGTGGTGCCCTCGGTCGTCTCTCCTCCGGTGGGATCCTCCACCTGGGCCCCGTGCTCTAGGTGGCACTCTGACCAGGGGACCCCTGAAGTGGAGCGGCGCAAGAAGAAGGCCTTGAAGTCTCTGTCGGGGGCTCCTGACAGCACGAGCACTACTGCGCTCAGTCACTCAGCCCCCTTCAGCGTTCCTGAGAGTCAGACAAAGAGCGGCCCCACAAGGTACCTTGCACAGGTACGGAGGCCTCTGGCGAAGGCGCCCGGTCTCCTGAGGGCCATCCTGGCGAGGACCTCCTCTCCTCCTCAATGCCTGACCCGGTGACCCCGGGGTCAGCATCACAGGGTCCCATGCCCGCGTAGGAATCCTGCATGCTGGCACTGGAATGCAGCATTTCTGCGTTCATCGCTTCCCAGAGACCATGGTTCCCTCGCGTGGGATGCCAAAATCCGTCCAGGTCTCCTGAGGGTCCTCAACATTGGTCTTGTTCGCCTTCCTGTTCCTCGGGAGTGAGATCATCCAGGGCCTCCGGCTCCAAGCGGGCCTCGGCCGCTGGACAGGGCGACCTGCCCGGCTCGGATTCTTCATCCGAGTTCTTGGACTGGGAGTCCGATGGGGACACCTCCCTGGAAACCTGTACCCATCGGGACCTTCCGTCGGACCCCTCCCCGCCTGCGTCTCAATGGCGCTCGTCGCCCAAGGACACCTCCTTCCTGGTGTTCGTTCGGGACATGGCCGGGCTCTTAACTTGGCTACCTAGGCTGAGGAGGATCCTCGAGTTGAAGAGCTCGACATCCTCCAGTACGAGTCCCCACCTAGGGAGTCTCTGACTGTCTTGGTCCCTCTTATCCTTTCCAGGCTGCTGCTCCGCATGTGGGAGGCACCCGCCTCCGTCCCCATCATGAGTAAGCACCTCAACACCATGTACAAGCTACAGCGCGGCCCTGGGTTCAGAAAGACCCAACTCCCCCACACCTCCATGATGGTGGAATCGGCCATGAGAAAGCAAAAGAGCCCGAAATCGCACTCTTTGGTCCCCCCGGGCCGGGAGTCGAGAGCCCTTGACGCCCTAGGCAGCAAGGCCTACCAGGGGTCCATGCTTTCTTGTCTCATTCAAGCATACCAATTATACATAGGCATATTTGTGTGCGACCTGGCCAAGGAGCTTGGAGGTTTCTCTGCGGGCCTCGGGAGCGACCTTCTCAATAGGTTCAGTACCTTGCTGAAGTCTGTGGCAGACTGCTCAAAATATCTCTCCCGTGCCGCCTACGATGGTTTCGAGTCCTCAGCTAGGGTAGCGGCTGCGAGTATCAGGGCCCGTAGCGAGGCATGGCTCCAATCCTCAGACTTGGAGCAGTTGGTGCAGGAGAAACTCCTGAACGTACCTTGCCTTGGCGAGCAGCTCTTCGGCAAGCCATTGGAAGAAAGGGCCGCAGAGATAGAGACGGAGTTTCACTAGAACCCATCTCTTGTGCAAGATTCTCCACCCTTCCTCAGAAGAAACAGGCCAAAAAGCCTTTCTTCCTGAGGAAAGGCCTTCCTTACTGTGGCTACCCGCTGTACCCGATCACCTCCACGCCGACCACTCCGGCGCAAGGGAAGTCCAGCCAGGGTCACCGCAAGCCGAAAGGGCCCAAAACCCAGACCCCGGCCCTGCCACAACCCGCACAGGGGTTTTGACACCAGTCGCATAGCCTCTCGTCCTCTGGCGACTCAGCAGCCGGTGGGGGGATGCCTGTCCTCTTTCGCCCCTCAGTGGGCTTCCATCACCTCGGACGCATGGGTCCTCCAGGTCATCGGGAACAGCTGTCGCCTCTGCTTGGACAGGCTTTCCCCTCCCTTCTCCCTGGCGGAGCCTCCTCGACTCCCTGCGCACCAGGTCTTCATGCAGCGGGAATTAGTCAACCTTCTCGCCCAATGGGCGGTCGGGAAGGTGCCGTCACACCTCCGAGGTCACGGCTTCTATTCCCGGTACTTCCTCATTCCAAAGAAGATGGGGGGGGGGGGGGGGCGGTTTGTGGCCTATCCTCGACCTCCGAAAATTAAACAAGTTCTTGGTGCGGGAGAAGTTCAAGATGTTATCCCTTGACGTTCTGCTGCCCTTCCTCCGGCAGGGTGACTGACTATGCTCTTTGGATCTAAAGGACGCTTACGCCCACATTCTGATCCACCCTCAGCACAGACAATACCTGTG
Organism: Ichthyophis bannanicus; assembly: GCA_033557465.1. Lineage (NCBI taxonomy): Eukaryota > Metazoa > Chordata > Amphibia > Gymnophiona > Ichthyophiidae > Ichthyophis > Ichthyophis bannanicus. Next base: position 33,436,871 of record CM066041.1, on the reverse strand, counting down.
CTTCAGGTGCAGGGAGAGCACTTCCAGTACATGGTGCTCCCCTTCTGCCTCATGTCCGTCCCACGGGTCTTTACGAAATGCCTCTCTGCGGTCGTTGCCTGTCTCAGGCGTCAGGGCGTACCAGTCTTCCCCTACCTTGACGACTGACTTGTCACAGGATCCTCGGTTGAGGAAACTCGCCGGGCGTCATCACGCACGATTCTTCTGCTCGAGGGCCTGGGTTTTTTGGTCAACTATCCCAAGACCCATCTCAAACTGGTGCAGGCTTTAGAGTTCAACGGGGCACACCTCGATAGTCAGTGGGCGACCGCATTTCTACTGGTGGATCGCTCAGACCGCCTCCGAGCCCTGGTGTCTCGGGTCCAGAGCACCCCCCGGGTCATGGCCCACACTATGCTGCGCCTCCTGGACCACATGGCTTCCACTGTCCATGTGGTTCCCCACACCTGTCTGCACATGTGGACAGCTCAGTGGTGCCTCAGCGCCCAGTGGAGTCCATCTGTCCTGAGGGACTCCGCTAAGGGTCTCTCACAGTTTTCGCCTGTCCCTGGGTTGGTGGAAAAACCCTTCCAGACCCCGCAGCACGATATATTGCTGACAACAGATGCCTCGCTGCTGGGGTGGGGTGCCCACTGCGGGGTGTTATGCACGCAGGGGCAGTGGTCACCCGAGGACTCACAGCAGCAGATAAACTTTCTTGAGCTCCCTGTGATTCGGTGGGCCTGGAGGGCCTTCCAGGACCACCTCAAGGGGAGGTCGGTGCTCGTACAGACTGATAACTACGTGGCGATGTTCTATGTCAACAAGGAAGGGGGGACCAGATCACGCTCCCTCTGCAAAGAAGCGGTCCTCCTCTGCTCCTTCGCCTTCTGTCGGGGGATGACCCTCAGGGCGGTCTACCTCCTGTGCTAGGAGAATGTCCTAGCAGACAGGCTCAGCAGAATCCTTTGCCCTCACGAATGGCGGCTGGATCCGGGGATGGCCGGCTGGCTGTTCCTTCGGTGGGGGACTCCGGCTATGGACCTATTTGCCAGTCCGCTTAACGCACAGCTCCCCCGCTTCTGCAGACCGGTGCCACATTCGATTAGGGAGGGGCCCGGATGTGTTCCTTCTGAGCTGGTCCTCCGGTCTGCTCTATGTGTTCCCTCCCACCCCTTTCATTGTGAGGACCCTTCTCAAGGCTCAGCGGAACTGGGCATCGATGATCCTTGTAGCTCCCTCGTGGCCTCGACAGCCTTGGTTCCCGCTCCTGCTCTGGCTGTCGACGGAGCTTCCAGCCCCCTGGGCTGGAGGACAGATTTGTGTGGCACCCGAACCTGGCCTCGTTATCCCTCATAGCCTGGTGGCTGAATGGGTTTTCCTCGCCCCGCTGGGTCTCCCGGAGGAGGTAGAGGAGGTTCTCCTTGTGTTGAGGAAGATCTCGACTAGGCGAGCTTACGCCTTCAAGTGGCAGCATTTCTCGGTCTGGTGCTGAGGGCACCAGATCAACCCATTCTCCTGCTGCACTCGGTGGGTCCTTCAGTACCTCCTCCATCTCTTGAAGGAGGGTCTGAAGTCAAACTCCGTCAGGGTGCATCTGAGCGCCATCTCGGTGAATCACCTCCCCGTCGAGGGAAAGCCCCTGTCAGGGCAGCCATTGGTCTCCCGCTTTATGTGGGATCTCTTACTGTCCAAACTGCCCATTCGACCGCCCCGACGGAATGGGCCCTGAACTTAGTGCTCATGCAGCTTATGCATTTGCCCTTCAAGCCGATGGCGATGTGTTCGCTTTGGCACCTATCCTGGAAGGTGGTCTTTCTGGTGGCTCTGACCTCGGCCCACCAAGTCAGCGAGCTCCAGGCTCTCATGCCTGAAGTCCCTTATACTAGATTCTATAGGAATAGGGTGGTCTTCCATATCCACCCCAAATTCATGCCGAAATTTGTCTCGGATTTCCATCTCTAATACCTGAAGGATCGCAGCATTAATTATAAGATCGGGGAGTTGAGCGGCAGCTCCTCCGCACTTCCCCATGAACTGCCAATCATCTGCCTCAGAACGGCATTTAAACCGCCGCACCAGAGGCGCGCCCGCGCCTGAGGGCCTCGCAAGAGGGCCCTTTGGCGTGGCCCTTAGGCGGTGGACCGTGCGGGACCCTCTATATGCTCTTTCTGTTCAGTGGTATGCTGTTTGTAGTTAATGTAAGGTAATGTAATGTAAGTTATGTACTGTGTTCCCTGTTTGTACTCCTAGTGTTTTGTTGTGATGTAATTATAATGCAATGTATGTTTCCCTCACCTTTGTTTAACTCTGTGCTGTATTAACCGCTTTGATTGAAGGAAAAGGCGGGATACAAAACATGTTAAATAAATAAATGTAACACCAATTTTTAAAAAGGGTTCCAGGGGTGATCCGGGAAACTACAGACTGGTGAGCCTGACGTCAGTACTGGGAAAAATGGTAGAAACCATCATAAAGAACAAAATTACTCAGCATGTAGATAGTCATAGCCTAACGGGAGACTGCCAACATGGCTTTAGTCAAGGAAAATCTTGCCTTACTAATCTGTTATGTTTTTTTGAAGGTGTGAATAAACAGGTGGACAAAGGTGAGTCGGTTGATATAGTGTATCTGGACTTTCAGAAAGCCTTTGACAAGGTCCCTTATCAGAGACTTTTGGCAAAACTAGAGAGTCATGGGATAGGAGGCAGTATACTACTGTGGATCGGGAACTGGTTAAAAGATAGAAAGCAGAGGGTAGGGCTAAATGGCCAATTTTCCCAATGGAGAAAGGTGAATAGTGGTGTACCCCAGGGATCTGTGTTGGGTCCACTGCTTTTTGACATATTCATAAATGACCTGGAAAGTGGAATAACGAGTGAGGTTATCAAATTTGCAGATGACACAAAATTATTTAAAGTTGTTAAAACCCAAGGGGATTGTGGAAAATTGCAAGAGGATCTTGATAAATTGGAAGACTGGGCATCAAAATGGCAGATGAAATTTAATGTGGACAAGTGCAAAGTTATGCACCTAGGGAAGGACAACCCAAACTGTGGTTACACGATGCAAGGTTCCACATTAGGAACCACCACCCAGGAAAAAGATTTAGGCATCATTGTGGATAACATGTCAAAACCCTCGGCCCAGTGTGCAGCGGCGGCCAAGAGAGCAAATAGAATGCTAGGTATCATAAGGAAAGAAATGGAAAATAAAACAAAAGATATTATAATGCCTCTATATCATTCCATGGTGAGACCGCACCTTGAATATTGTGTGCAATTCTGGTCGCCATATCTTAAAAAGGATATATTAGAAAAGGTTCGGAGAAGAACCACCAAAATGGTAAAGGGGATGGAAGGATACTCCTATGAAGAAAGGCTAAAAAGGTTAGGGCTCTTTAACCTGGAAAAGAGACGGCTGAGGGGAGATATGATAGAAGTCAATAAATTAATGAACGGAGTGGAACGGGTAAACGTAGATCAATTGTTTACGTTATAAGAATATAGAAAGAATAGGGGACATTCAGTGAAGCTACAGGGTAAACTATTTAAGACTAATAAAAGAAAATATTTTTTCACTCAACATGTAATCAAACTCTGGAATTTGTTACCGGAGGATGTAGTAAAGGCTGTTAGTGTAGCTGAGTTTAAAAAAGGTTTGGACAAGTTCCTGGAGGAAAGGTCCATAAACCATTATTAAGAAGGGACCCAGGATATCAGTGTTTGACCCAGTACAAGGATTGTGGAACCTGTGTCTTTTGGGGAAACTGCTAGGTACGTATGAGCTAGATTGGCCACTGTTGGAAACAGGATACTGGGCTTGATGGACCTTGGTCTGACCCAGTATGGCATATCTTATGTTCTTATGAGAGAGTCTTACCAACCTTCTTCCCGAGACCCCATGCCGACCAGACAACAGTGGCTTTGCATACGCTCAACTGCAAGAGGGCTCTTGCCTTCTATCTACAGCGCACCCAGGCTCATCGCAAATCTGGCCGACTCTTTGTAACTTATGATCCCAATTGACTGGAGCAGGCAGTCACTAAATGCACCCTCTCTATTTGGGTGCGGACTGCATCGCCTTCACCCATACGAAAGCGGGTGCCCCTTTGGATCGACGAGTCACCACACACGGTGTCCGAGCCAAGGCGGCTTCGGTGGCCTTGCTGCGTTCTGTGCCCCTGCGAGACTGACCTGGTCTTTAGCAAGCACCTTTGCTGCACACTACTTCCTGGAGAGGGAGTCCCGTCAGGACAGCGCCTTCGGCCAGGCCGTACTCTGTAATCTGTTTGGGATATAAGCAACTCCTGCCCTCCAACACTTCTTCACGGCTACTGAGAGCTAGGACCCGAGGAATTGGGCTCCTGCTGGCCTCTGCTTCTACTCATGACCTCGCGGAGGCGTTTTTTGGTTACAGGTTCGGTAGCCTGTAGCTGTGGAGTCCTATAAGTGAGGACTGACTTCCTCCTTGTTCCTGGAGAAAGCATAGTTCTCCAGGGACAGCAGGAATTAGTCCTCACTACCCTCCCACCTCTCCTGATGAGTTACTGGATTTTTATCCTTCCCTTGCCATCTGCTTGGTAGGGCTCGAGCTAAGGGACCTGACTGAGCAAGATGGCACCCTTGGGCAGGAAGAGGACCGCGCATGCGTGGTAGCAATCCCAAAGGCTTTCTTTGAAAGCTGGGGAATTGCTCCGCGCGGGCTCCATCGGTGCCGACATCACCCATAAGTGAGGACTGATTCCTGCTGTCCCTGGAGAACACCTATTACAGGTGAGTAACTATGCTTTTTTTTTTACCACAAAACACCTGTTCCTTATATTTAAAGAACAGTTTCAACACTCTAATTTTGTCTGTAATAGAAGCAAACGATACTAATAATGTAGCTCTTTTAAGGAATAGTATCAGAGGAATCTTCCAAAAAGTTAGTCAGATCTTGATTAACATTTGGCATCAAAGCATCCAGATCCTCCACAACAGGAAGCCGTGACCGCAGCTTGGTAGGCAAATAATATTTTTGGATAGAAACAGAATCAGTAAGCAACAAAACTTCTTTAAAGTACTTTTCTAACAAGATTTCAGGTGATAACAAATGGGTAACATGATAGTTAAGGAGGGGTGAGTTACTAACCCTGGACACATTTTCCAAGGCTTCTAATTTATGATGTACTACTAGGGAATCCTTAATTGCAGAAACATTAGCCTGCTGTATTAACTGCAGCTGACTATCAATCTTAACCAAAGAATCATCAATCACCCCAAATCTAAAGTCAAGTTCCTGAAGCTTATGTGACATCTGCTGCAAAAATTTACACAGGAACACTGCAGTATCTGAGAACATAAGAACATAAGATATGCCATACTGGGTCAGACCAAGGTCCATCAAGCCCAGTATCCTGTTTCCAACAGTGGCCAATCTAGGTCATACGTACCTAGCAGTTTCCTCAAAAGACACATGTTCCACAATGCTTGTATTAGGTCAGGCATTGATATCCTGAGTCCCTTCTTAATAATGGTTTATGGACCTTTCCTCCAGGAACTTGTCCAAACCTTTTTTAAACCCAGCTACACTAACAGCCTTTACTACATCCTCCAGTAACAAATTGCAGAGTTTGATTACACGTTGAGTGAAAAAATATTTTCTTTTATTAGTCTTAGTTTACCCTGTAGCTTCATTGCATGTCCCCTAGTCTTTCTGTATTCTGATAACGTAAACAATCGATCTACATTTACCTATTCCACTCCGTTCATTAATTTATAAACTTCTATCATATCTCCCCTCAGCCGTCTCTTTTCCAGGTTAAAGAGCCCTAACCTTTTAGCCTTTCATCATAGGGGTATCCTTCCATCCCCTTTACCATTTTGGTGGCTCTTCTCTGAACCTTTTCTAATAACGCTATATCCTTTTTAAGATACGGCGACCAGAATTGCACACAATATTCAAGCTGCGGTCTCACCATGGAACGATATAGAGGCATTATAATATCCTTTATAACACACATCAGCAACATCATCAGGCAAATTCACCATAAAATACAAACACTGAGTTATCTCCGACCCCTGTTGCAACCAGGCGACTTCAGAACAGTCTTTCAGGCCCTGGTGACCCCCCACTTTGACTACGCCAATGCGATTCTTCATGGTCTACCCAAAAACACCTTAAACCCGTTACAACTAGCAATGAATACCGTGGCACGCTTCCTACACGGAGCCTCCAGAGGAGACCACATTACCCCAATTCTAAAGGACTTGCACTGGCTACCAATCTACTGTCGGACCGCATATAAAGTAGTCTTGATGACTTTATAAGGCCATCAACAACATATCCTCCTCGTCCCTAACGGATCTGGTCCACCCTACCCCAGCAAACAGAGCGAGGAGGTCATTCGCCTTCAATACCCTTCAGACCTCCAACGAAATAACTAAATGCACCCAAGCAACGAAGAACAGAGCCTTTAGGTTTTATGCTCCCATCTGCTGGAATGCGCTCCCAACCACCGTTCGAGCAATTACGGATATTGCCCATTTCAGAAAAGCACTAAAACACCATCTCTTTCTCCTGCACTACTCGCAGCCCAACATTAGCCGCCTTACACCCAGCTAAACAACGATAAGCCACAGACAACTCATATTTATACTGTACATAGTTTGTAGATACTGTAAATAGTTCCCCCAGTTCGAAATCCAAGTTGTATCTCTCGTTCACTGTAAGTGCATAACAGACATTCTGATATGCATCAAAATGTTATCTGTAAACCTCACTCATTTTAAAGACCGCAGTATGTAAAAGCAATAAAATAAATAAAATAAATCCTTTGTTTTATTTTCCTTTCCTTATGATACCTAGCATTCTATTTGCTCTCTTGGCCGCCGCTGCACACTGGGCTGAGGGTTTTAAAATGTTATCCACAGTGACGCCTAAATCTTTTTCCTGGGTGGTGGTTCCTAATTTGGAACCTTGCATCGAGTAACCATAGTTTGGATTGTTCTTCCCTAGGTGCATAGTTTTGCACTTGTCCACATTAAATTTCATCTGCCATTTTGATGCCCAGTCTTCCAATTTATCAAGATCCTCTTGCAATTTTCCACAATCCTCTTGGGTTTTAACAACTTTAAATAGTTTTGTGTCATCTGCAAATTTGATGACCTCACTCGTTATTCCCTTTTCCAGGTCATTTATGAATATGTCAAAAAGTAGCTGACCCAGCACAGATCCCTGGGGTACACCACTATTCACCTTTCTCCATTGGGAAAATTGGCCATTTAGCCCTACCCTCTGCTTTCTTTTAACCAGTTCCTGATTCACACCTTCAAAAAAACATAGCAGATTAGTAAGACAAGATCTTCCTTGTCTAAAGCCATGTTGGCTGTCTCCCATTAAGCCATGACTATCTACATGTTCAGCAGTTTTGTTCTTTATGATGCTTTCTACCATTTTTCCCAGTACTGACGTGAGGCTCACCGGTCTGTAGTTTCCCGGTTCATCCTTGAAACCCTGTTTGAAAAATTGGTGTTATGTTCACCATCCTCCAATCTTCAGGTATTACAGATGATTTTAATGATAGTTCACAGATTACTAATAGCAGGTCTGCAGTCTCATTTTTCAGTTCTTTCAACACCCTTGGATGTATATCATCCGGCCTAGGTGATTTGCTACTCTTCAGTTTATCTAATAGTTGTAATACATCTTCCCGATGTATCGATATTTCCTTCAATTCTTCCGCACCTTTAAATACCACTTCAGTCATGGGTAACATCCCTACATCTTCCTTAGTAAAGACCGAAGCAAAGAATTCATTCAGTCTCTCTATCGCCTTGTCGCCTTTTAGTGCCCCTTTATCTTCTCTATCATCTAGTGGACCAACTGACTCTCTCACAGGTTTTTTGCTATGAATGTACTTAAAACGCAAAATAAAGACTTTTTCTGCTTCTGCAGTAAGCTTCTCCCTTTGCCTGCCTTATCAATGCCTTGCATTTAACTTGGCAGTGCTTGTGCTGTTTCCAGGTTTCGTTGTTTGGCTCTTTTTTCCATTTCCTGAAAGATGCTTTTTTGGCAACAGCAGCCTCTCTGACCTCACCTTTAAACCATGCTGTCAGTTTTTTGGACTTCCTTCCACTTTTCTTAAAGCGTGGAATACAGCTGGTCTGGGCTTCCAAGATAGTATTTTTCAACAACACCCAAGCTTGATGTAAGTCTTTAACCTTTGCAAGTGCTCCTTTTAGTTTTTTCTTAACTATTTTCCTCATTTTATCATAGTCTCCCTTTCGAAAGTTAAAAGGTAGTACTGTGGATTTCCTTACCATCCCTCCTCCATTAATTAAATCAAACGTGATCATGCTATGATCACTATTGCCAAGTGGCCCCAACAACCTTATCTCTTGCACCAGAACTGGTGTTCCACAAAGGACTAGGTCCAATATGGTTCCCCTCTGGTCGTTTCATGAACCAGCTGCTCCAAGAAGCAGTCATTTATTTCATCTAGGAACTTTATATCCCTTGCATGTCCTGCCGTGACACTGACCCATTTGATACCGGGGTAATTGAAATCACCTATTATTATTACTGTGCTGTAACATTTGTTAGCTTCCTTGATTTCTTTTAGCATTTCATTATCCATTTGTTCATTCTGGCCAGGTGGTCGATAGTACACCCCCACTGCCATCGCCTTCCCCTTTTTACATGGAATTTCAATCCATATAGATTCTACAGCAGATTTTGTTTCCTGCAAAACTTTAATTCTTTCTGACTCAATGCCCTCTCTAACATAGAGTGCAGCCCTTCCACCAATTTGATCAGCTCTATCATTACGATATAGTTTGTACCCAGGTATCACAGTGTCCCACTGGTTGTCCTCCTTCCACCATGTCTCTGATATTCCAATCATATCTAACCTCTCATTTAGTGCGATATATTCTAACTCTCCCATCTTATTTTTTAGACTTCTAGCATTTGCATACAAGCATTTTAGAGACTCTATTTTATTCATATTAATTTGGCTATTGGTAGGCATGGGTAATTTGGGATCTTTAAGCTCTGTCTGCTCCATACTCGAGGGCATTTGGGCTACTTTACTCTTTTTTGGAACCTCTCTGCTTTTGGTAGTATCCTTCAAGGATACATACATTCTTCCGAACCAGTCTTTGTAATGGTCAACCAAAGATCCTTTAAAGTAATTTCCTGTGTGGGTTCAGCCAGGCTCCGACAGTCGTCCTGCAAAACAGGAACCCTAATCGGCCCTGGCTTGAAGGATGCGGTCAAGAGTTCCGGGGATCCCCCAGTCATAGTAGAAGACAGCTGAGGGTGTGGAAATAGTGGAGGGGTCCGATCTGCCAAACTGAGTAACTCCTTCAGGCGAGGGTGACTGACTAGTTTGTATAACAAAATGTTTATCCAAAGGACCCACAGTTCGTACAGAAACTTGGGTCCCCAAATCTGTTTTAGAGCCAGTCTTAGCCTTCGCTTTCCCATAGCAGCCAGCTAACATTAGGCAAACAATACCTAAGTCTCCGGTGCCAATCCAGTACAAAGTGACTACCCAGCTGACAATGCCAATGGTTTGCCAAAGGGGCGTGACTTGTCCCTTTGTACACACCCCTTCGGACCATGGTCCAGAGGACTTCCGGGTCAGATGAAACAGAGCCCCAGGACCTGAAGCAGCTGACCTCACCGGGAGGGAAGGGGTAACTGTAGTGCTTGCCTACACTCACCCCCACTGGCAATTCTCCTCTTTCACCAGGACTCAGTGACAGAGTAAGCAGCCCATTCATATAAATCTCCGTTCTCCTTAGCTAGTGATTTTTATATGTATTCTGCATAGACCCTTTGGGCTTCAGGGACATTTCTGATAGTATTCCTGTTGCCTGACACTCATCGGGCACGGGTTTTAATAAGAGACAATATAGTTGCCGATTTTTAAATAAATTAGCTACTGTTTCATGATTAAATATTCACTTTCTCACATGAATTTACAAAACTTTACCTATTGACTCAGTCTTGATTTAAACTCCTTGTCTGAATCTTTCACAGCAGTCGTACAGGAGGACGTTCATACTGTGTGGATGATATGTACATTCTTTCATATTGATGATAAGATTTAGAGGAAAAGTTATTAATGTGATGGGTATGATATAGCTACATGCTAGTTTGCAATAATCTTTCCAATGTGCAAACTTGAAATCAGCTTCCACATGCAGCAGATTGTTCTAACATAACTTTTCACATACTTTGCTTTTCTGGCCCAGCTATTTAGCTCACAGTTTTATTTTAAATAATTCTGTTGGCAGAACAAACCAAATCATTAGCATGTTTTCACTTTCCCTTCCTTTTCTCCCCCTCCTTAATTTTCTCGTGTTCTTGAAGTCAAACAATGATGTTTTTGCAAAAGCTTCTTCCTGCATTACTGAACAAAATAAATTAGGGAGCTGCTGTGCTCATCACCATCAAACTTATTCTAGTGTTGCTCTGATAGACCGAAAGGAGGCCTTTTACCCAAGTTCGCTATGCATTTGGAGGGACCTCCTTTTCTTTATAGATACTAAGGTTAGTGCCTGAAAATGCACATTAGTTGAAGGTGTGATCACTTGCACCAGCTCTAGAGCTGTGTAACTTTGTGCTCTGTCCGTGCTCTGCCAAAACTTCGCTGCTGTGCACATGCCGTCATGCTTATGCGCGCACTTTCAGAATTGGGACGTATCATGAGCATGCTTAGTTGCCCGCATAAGCGTCCAAAGTATGTCTTTCTAAAATACTAGGGGTAAACTGGCAAATCTTGTGGTTAGAATGCCATCCGCGTGCATTTATGCGTCCACATGTAGAAGTGTATGTTATACCCTTCATATTTACTCTGCCGCAGGCCAAATGCTTGTATGTGCACACACCACGGATTACTTTTCTAAAACCCTTCCACGTGCAGGAAAAGTTTATAAAATTTCCCCCTTTGTATCCTGCCACCTTGGGAACTGTTACTGCAGTCGTGCACTGATTCATGGGGGAGGGGGATTGTATCAGTAGCCACCTAGATTTAGGTGGCAAGAACACTCACAGCTATGGGGACATAGGTAACTGTGTGTCTTTATAAAATAGACTATAAATCAGCACCTAAAAGCCCTCACAACCTAGGCAGCCACTTAGCGCACACTAATTCAGGTGTTAAGGAGGTAATTTTGTAAGGGCCATTATTTTTGCATGTGTACCAATGCATGCAAATTGTTCCTGTTTTATAAAGAAAGGTGAGTAGCTACTTTTCATTACAAATTAGATGTATAAGCCGTAAGATACATGCACCAAACTTAGGTGACAGCACTTGTCCAAGCCCTAGACTTGGCGTAAATGCACATGCCTAGATTTGTAAAGAATGTGTATAATTTTCTGCTACGCTCAAGCTCTGCCCAGGCACACCCACTCCAGAAGTATGTGCCATGGGCCTGACGCGTGTACGTAACGACTAGTGACTGCCTATCTGATTTACACAGGTCCTTATAAACGTACCTCCTATATGCTTAGCTGGAAGGGGATGGGGAATGTGTATGGACTGCACCTCGAAATTTGCGCAGGCTAACTCGCCACATGTTACTGCCGCAGATAATACAGATCACCAAATGCCACCTGGCATTAAGTGATTTGCATTAGCTGCAATGCACTTAACTTGCTGTAAATGTTTTTTCTCTATGCTACCTAAATAGGAAGATGCTGGACACACCCCAAATAATTATCATAGAGCCTTTGCTGATAGCTCTCATTAATTTTTGCAGTTAATTAATGGTAACTGCAGAATTTTAGTGTACTTGAGTAGAAGGGCCCCAAAGTGTAGATACAGCAGATTCCACTGAAGGCTAACCTCTGGACTGGGGGTTTTAATGTTGGTTTTCCTAAGAAAGCAACCCTATTGTAAGTTTTTAAATGTATTTCCTGAGAGGCCCTCCAGTTTAGTCCTCCACATCTGGGTAGTCCACCTCTTCCTGCAGCATGGAGACTGGACCAATCAGAATCTTTAATACTTCAGGATATATGCTGCTGGAGCTCCCATCAGCCCCCAGTGTGTCCAGTCTCCAAGCAGCAGGAAGACGTGCGAGCCCGCCTGGCTCACTTAGGGGCTTGATAGCAATACTAGTTAGCCTTTTTATTTGGGATTACTTTAATTTTATTTCGTGCAGCCTATAGTTTTAAATTAAAAAAAAAAAGAATACAGAGCCTGAGGAGCCGAGCCGTCACTGCCCTTCCCTCTCCTTTGCCTGGGGCACTAATAAGGCAGTGTTTAGATCGCTCCCCCTGGACGGTACGGGGGAGAGATCTGTTCTCTTGGCAGCAGCTCGTTCTCCGGCAAAAGGGCTTGCTCCGGAGTGTTGAGCTACGACGGACAGCTCTGCGGGGTGCTCGGCTCACTGGCTTGTTACCTGTAGCAACCGGGACAACAGCTTTACTCCGCTGTAGATTCGAGTGGTTTTTTGCTGGCTTTTCATTTTGTTTCAGCAGCGGTAAGTGGGTTTTCCCTTTTTCTCTTCTCGGCGGTCCCCAGCACTGCGTTTAATTTAATTTTGTTTTATTTAGTATTTTCGCGCCTTTTTTTGCCGTTCCTGGCGGCCATTTTGTGCTCTTTTTTTCCCGCGGGCTTTTCCAGCTTATGCAGGGCTTTGGAAGCTAGAGTCCTTAGCGTTTTGGGCAGCTTCATTTTTTTGCCTTAGCTTGGCCTGATCAATTAAAAAAAAAAACACGGGATTTGGTTATTTTGTTTTCCTTATTCCTTCTAGTGGGTCAGTCAGTGGCTCTATGCCTCCCTCCCCCCCTTAGAGTTGTACCATTTTTTCTATTGATGTCGGCGAGGCCACAGTGCGTGGTCTGCGGTTCTCGCAGAGGCACTGTGTCAGACTCGGGAATTTGCAGGGGCTGCGCTGCTGTGTCTGCTGATATGGAGCAGTAGATGGAAGGCAGGTCCGTGCCAGATACCTTGGACCCTACATTGCCTCCTGAGGGGGATTCTTCGCTTGGTTCTCTCATTCCCCAGGCGCAAGCTACGCCTAAGGCGCAGGGGCCTGGGCTGCCGGTGGCAGAGACGGAGTCTTCTTCCTCCTTGGCAGATTTTTCCCCAGACTTCGTCCTCCTTATGCATCAAGCCTTCAAATTGGGATGTTTAGGTAGGTTGCCAGAAGCTTTCGCGGCGCCGGCATCTCTGCCACCTCTCAAAGCGGAAGGGGCCGGTCGGATCTTATCGAAGCCGGCAAAAAGGCCTCGATCTTCGGAGATAGAACAGGAGGATTTGGAATGGCAAGAAATAGAGCCTGAGATGGAGTCTGAGGAAGTGTTTGATGATCTGGAAGAAGGGGAGATCCCTGAACCCGAAGATCAGGCAAGGATTATCAGAGTCTTTCATAAGGAGGAGCTGGTTCCCCTCATCACGGAAGCCCTTCAGACGCTCAACCTCGCAACAGCGCGCCCGGCTGAGGAAGAAGGGTTGGAGGATCCCCTCATCCAAGCGCTCCGAGATTCTCAGATAGTGTTCCCGGTACATAGGGTTGTAGATCAGATGATTCAAACAGAGTGGGATCAGCCTGAGGCAGGTCTGAAGGGTATTCGGACAATGAACCGCCTCTATCCCTTAGCAGACAAGGACAAGGAAAAATTCAAGTCGCCTCGGGTAGATGCGGCTGTCTCGGCAGTGACCAAGAAAACCACAATTCCAGTTGAAGGAAGGGCGGCCTTAAAAGACACTCAAGACAGGAAGGTAGATGGCTTATTGAAGCAGGTCTTTGAGACCAATGATTTGTCTTTGCAGGCCTCTATTTGTGGGGCCTAGGTGGCTAGAGCCTGCTTAAGATGGGCTCAGCATCTGCGTCAGGATTCCCGCTTAGACCAGCAGGGATTGCTCGAGGTGACGCGGTTGGAGTCTGGTTCAGCTTATTTGGCAGACGTTCATTATGATTTGATCAGGACGTTGGCAAATAGTATGGCTTCCTTAGTGGCAGCGCGGAGGTCCATCTGGTTGCGTAATTGGGCGGCCGACGGGTCTTCAAAATCTCGGCTCAGTAAACTCCCTTTTAAAGGCAGATTGTTGTTTGGGGACGATCTGGACAAGTTGGTCAAGGATCTTGGGGAGTCCAAAGGCGGAAGGCTGCCAGAGGATAAGCCCAAGTTAGGTAAACGTTTGCTGACTTCTCGAGGTCAATTTAGGGACTTTCGGAGGTTTTGGTCCTCCCACCTTTGGGGTTCCCAACGCGGCAGACTTGGATCCAGGTCACAGAATTTTCGAGGGTTTCGGGGAGCGGACAGAGGTTTCTCGGCTGCGTTGTCCTCCTCTGCCTCTTCCTTTAGTCGCAAGCCGCAATGAAGCGAGGTGGACCCCGGAGGGAAGGCAAGTGATCGGAGGTCGCCTTCGGGACTTTCTTCCTTCTTGGGTCCAGATAACATCAGATCAGTGGGTGCTCGAGATTATCAGAGAAGGTTATGCGCTGGAGTTTGCTTTCCCGCTCCGGGACTCCTTCGTGCTGTCTCCCAGCAAGGGACAGCAGAAGGAATCGGCAATTCGTTCAATGTTGAATCGGCTGTTGGAGTTGGGGGCGGTAATTCCTGTTCCGGAGTCCGAGCGTGGGGAGGGTCGTTACTCCATTTATTTCGTGGTGCCAAAGAAAGACGGGTCCCTCCGTCCTATCTTAGACCTCAAGGGCGTGAATCGTTGTCTCCGGGTGCCACATTTCCGCATGGAGACCCTAAAAACCGTCATTGTGGCAGTTTGCCTAGGAGAGTTTTTGACGTCTCTGGACCTCTCGGAAGCCTATCTGCATATTCCGATCAGGCCGGTTCATCAGAAGTTCCTGCGCTTCGCGTTTCCGTGGGGTCACTACCAATTTCAGGCGCTGCCGTTCGGGCTGGCTACCGCTCCGCGCACCTTCACCAAGGTCATGGTGGTGGTCGTGGCAGCTTTGCGGAGAGAAGGTATTTTGGTTCACCCTTATCTTGATGACTGGTTGATTCAAGCAAAGTCCGAAACGGAGAGCTTGCAGGCCACGGACAGAGTCGTTCGTCTGCTTCAGAGTCTCGGCTGGGTAGTCAATGCGAAGAAGAGTCACTTAGTTCCTACGCGGTCCCTCGAATATCTTGGGGTCATTTTCGACACAGCAAGAGGCTTGGTGGTCTTACCGGCTCATCGCGCCCAAGCCTTGCGCCGCCTGGTGCACACGTTTTTGGGGATTCCCGCACCGTCCGCGTGGTGGTATCTGCGGCTCCTGGGAACAATGGCAGCAATTCTGGAGGTGGTTCCTTGGGCCAGGTTTCATATGCGTCTGCTTCAGAGAGCACTGTTACTTCGGTGGTCGAACCAGTCCGATTCCTTGAACCGCCGGTTGCCCTGTCTGAGACGAGTCCGGATGTCGCTGCAGTGGTGGCTCTGCTCGAAGTCCCTGAGAGTGGGGATGCCCTTGGAGCAGCTGATGTGGCTTCCGTTGATAACAGATGCAAGTCTGGCAGGCTGGGGGGCCCACTGCCAGGACCGTTTCGCACAGGGGACGTGGTCAGCCCGGTAGTCCTTGTGGTCAATCAACCATCTCGAGCTCCGAGCGGTGAGGCTAGTGCTGCAGGCCTTCGAGGTGTCAATTTTGGGGAGAGCAGTAAGAGTCCTGTCAGACAACTCGGCTACGGTGGCGTACATCAACCGTCAAGGAGGCACAGGAAGCGTGGCCATGGAAGAGGAGGTGGAGCCGCTGTTCGTCTGGGTGGAAGTTCGCCTCCTAGCCATTTCGGCAGCGCATATCGTAGGAAAAGACAATGTGATGGCGGATTTTCTCAGTAGACTCCGGAGATTGGGAACTGCACCCGCAAGTTTTTGCGCAAATAGTTCGCCGATGGGGACCGCCGATCATGGACCTCATGGTGACTTTCCAGTCCGCAAAGACAGGTCGGTTTTTCAGCAGGAGGAGAGAGCGCATGTCCGAGGGGATCGACGCTCTCATCCAACCGTGGCCCGAGTCCGGTCTTCTGTATGTCTTTCCTCCGTGGGCGTTGATCGGCAGAGTAGTCCAACGTATCGAGGCTCACCGCGGAAAGGTTCTGCTGGTGGCTCCAGACTGGCCCCGGCGGCCTTGGTACGCGGATCTGGTCCGGCTTCTCGACTGTGTTCCGTGGAAGCTTCCTCTCGTCGTAGATCTGCTAGTTCAGGGACCGCTGCGCATGCCTCAAGTGGATCGATTCTCGCTTACGGTATGGCCATTGAAAGGGCTAGGCTGAGGAAAGGTTATTCGCCGGCGGTCGTTGCCACTCTTCTTCGAGCTAGAAAGTCTTCTACCTTGCTGACGTATGTCCGAGTTTGGCGAATTTTTGAAGATTGGTGTTCGAGGAATCAGGTTCGGGCATCGACTGCTTCGGTCGCTGTCATCCTCAGTTTCTTGCAGGACGGTTTCGACAAAGGATTAGCGGCCAGTTCTCTGAAGGTTCAGCTGGCGGCTCTCGCTTGATACAGAGGGAAAAGTCAAGATGTTCCTCTTGGAGCACACTTGGATGTGCAGTGTTTTCTTAAAGCCGTATTTAGGCTGCGGCCGTCGCGTAGAGTGCCCATTCCCCTGTGGGATTTGAATCTGGTTTTGCAGGCACTCGTTCAGAAACCTTTTGAGCCTCTTCGTCAAGCTTCGGTAAAAGATTTGACTTTAAAGACGGTGTTTCTGGTAGCTATTTGTTCAGCGAGGTGAATTTCGGAGCTGCAGGCATTGTCTTGTAGGCCTCCATTCCTATCTTTTTCTAGAGATAAAGTCGTTCTGCGGCTGGTTCCTTCTTTTCTGCCTAAAGTGGTGTCTCCTTTTCATGTGAATCAATCCGTCATTCTGCCAGCGTTTCCTTCGGACTCAGCAAAGGTATCCAACAACGGCTTGCATCGGCTTGATGTCCGCCGAGTGTTGCGTCAGTATCTGAAGGTTTCCGAGACATTCCATAAATCTGATCGCCTCTTTGTGCTCTTCGGGGGAGTTCGAAAGGGGGAAGCGGCGGCGAAGTCTTCTATTTCTAGAAGGATTAAGGAAGCTATTGCCTAGGCGTATATCTTGCAAGGCCGTTCTGTTCCATTAGGTTTGAGAGCCCACTCTACTAGGGCGCAAGCGGCGTCGTGGGCGGAGCATAGTCTTGTTCCTCCAGTGGAAATTTGCAGGGCGGCTACTTGGTCGTCTCTACACGCTTTCAGTAGACATTATTGGTTGGATATTGCAGCAACTCGGGATTCTTGTTTTGGTTCGGCGGTGTTGCGCGCCGGTTGGCAAGGTTCCCCCCGTTGATAACTGCTCTGTTACATCCTGGATGTGGAGGACTAAACTGGAGGACCGCTCATGAAATGGAAATTACACGTACCTGGTAATTGTAGTTCCTGGATGGTCCAGTTTAGTCCTCAGTCCCTCCCAGGAGACAACTTTATGTAATTCCTATATGGCGTGCTAACACCGGTGTGCGGGGAGTCGCGTAAGTAAAATTCTTCGGTTCCTTGTGGTTGGTGCCTTTTTCGCTCCCTTTTGGTGAGAAGAGGGTTTTTTTATGCTGACAGCCGAGTTTGCCAATTGCTTCAGGTAAAGGGGGCAGAAGCAAGGTGCACGGTTCTGGCTCTCTCGTTTGGGGAGGGAGTCAACTTATAGTTCAGGGGAATAAGGCTTGTTGTGGTTAACTGTTTTCAATCATGTGTTGCTTCTTTGAGTCTGCTTTGTTAATAGTTCACCGGGGGCTGATGGGAGCTCCAGCAACATATATCCTGAAGTATTAAAGATTCTGATTGGTCCAGTTTCCATGCTGCAGGAAGAGGTGGACTACCTGGATGTGGAGGACTAAACTGGACTCTCCAGGAACTACAATTACCAGGTACGTGTAATTTCCATTTTAATTACATTATTTCAAGGAAACATATATTAGAGAGAAATGTGTGTGGAACAAATATGTATCTGAAGTGGGAGAGGAACAGAGTCAAGAAGCAGGTAAGAAGATGTTTTAATTAATATTGGTAGCATTGCTGTCTTAAGGTGTTCCCTTTCTTATGGAGAAGGTCCGTGATGGCTGCACGGTCGCTGTCCTCTACCAAACATGAGGCTGTATATTTTTCTCTAGTGTACCTGCACTTTATATGACAGTAATGACTTGATAAAAGAAAAAACAGCTCAGTTTTCTATTCCATTAATCTGCCAACATGAACCTGTTTGCGGACCTCTAACAACTCCACCCATTTCAACAGTGCTTTCACACTGCCTCCACCTGATGTGTTAAGAGGAAGCACAGGGACATACGATACAGAGCTCCCAGATTATTGATAGGATCCCCTGCTTTTCTGGCATCTGTGTTAAATGTTGCTTAGCTTTCTCAGGAATATTTACCAGTGCCCAAAACGATTCAACTGTGTTGAGAAAGGTCAAGCAGCTGGTAATGGAGAAGCAAAAAAGTCCAACCAAGACACTGAAGAATTAAAAAAAAAAAAAAAAAAAAAGCAGTCTTCTCCTGACATATTAGGAACTTTAGTATGATTAATGTTTATGTTAATTTATCGCTTTTACATATTAGAATGATTAATGTTTATGTTAATTTATCGCTTTTACATCTTGATTAATTGCTTTTGTTTCAGTCCCTGAAAATGGGCAACTGGCAATGAGATCCATATGCGAACTCAGGTCCCTGAAAGAAACCACAGTCTCCCTGCGGTTCCCAGGGCTGGATCTGCTTGTTATGTGGGAAATAATTACGTTTGTTTTCTAAATTATTGCTATTTTACTGTAAAGTGCAATATTTAACTTAGATATTTTACAGGCAAAATATTTGGAAGATGCCTTTGGGTTAACTGCGGTTCCCATATCGCTGCAATCGGCATGATGAAATGCTTTGATTAAAAGTCATAATCCTTTAATATCAGTTATAGCAGCATTGTAATACTGGACAATGAAAATAAACATCTTCCCTCCTATAGCATAAACACTTGAACAGAGTTACATATTTCTGTGAGCCTTTTTTTGTATTACCCTCTGGACTGTAAGGCTTTGTTTCAGATTTTTCTGTCCATAAAATAGCCATGTGGTTGCCATATTAGTCCATGTGGACACAGAAATAGAATTCAGTGAGCAAGTTGTAGCAGATACTTTTTTATTGAATTCATATATTTGTGACTTACTTTCAAGAGCTGTGCCCCCTTCTTCAGTACAAAATGAGCAGCTTACATTTTTTAGTCATTTGGATTGATCTTTGCATGGAAAACCTTTGCCGTAAATAGTCAAATGATTATAAGACTTTCTAATCATCAGAGTACCATATGTAATAATATTTGTAGATCTCTTTGTATGCAAGCTGCTAATGTTATATGCTGTTGTATAAATTTGTTGGCCCCCTAAAGAAAATGCTTGTGAGATGTAAGAGAACGGTTGGTAACCTTTCTCTAGGCCAGCGATGGCGAACCTATGGCACGCGTGCCAGCTGTGGCACGCGAAGGCCTTGCAGCTGGCACGCGTGAAGGTCCGCAGAAAAAGAAAAAGCGGGCTCTGGCTGCTGCCGCGGACGCGGCAGCATGCAGTGTCCCGCGGGGCCCCCTCCGCCCGCTAAGCCCCTCTGCAAGGGCTTTCAGATTCGCGAGGGAGACAGCGTCTCCCTCGCGTCTCTGTTAAGCCCGCAGGGGCTAATGGGAAATTTCCCATCAGCCCCTTTAGAGGGACTGATGGGAAATTTCCCATTAGCCCCTGCGGGCTTAACAGAGACGCGAGGGAGACGCTCTCCCTCGCGAATCTGAAAGCCCTTGCAGAGGGGCTTAGCGGGCGGAGGGGGCCCCGCGGGACACTGCATGCTGCCGCTGCCGCGGCAGAAGCCAGAGCCAGCTGCTTTTTTTTTTTTTTAAATTTGCCAAGGGGGGTGGGTTAGGACTGGTAATGGGCTATGGGGGGGGTTAGGACAGCTAATGGGCTAGAGAGGGGGGGGTTAGGACTGCTAATTGGCTATGGGGGGTTAGGACTGCTAATGGGCTAGGGGGGGGTTAGGACTGCTAATGGGCTAGGGGGGGTTAGGACTGCTAATGGGCTGGGGGGGGTAGGACTGCTACTGGACTTGGGGGGTGTTTGGACTGCTAATGCTCTAGGAGGGGGGGTTAGGACTGCTAAAGGGCTGGGGGGTGTTAGGACTGCTAATGGGCTGGGGGGGTTAGGACTGCTAATGGGCTGTGGGCTGATGGGGGCTGTCTGGAAATGGGGTGATGGGGGGTTAGGACTGGTAATGGGCTATGGGGGGGGGGGTTAGTACTGCTAATGGGCTAGGGGGGGTTAGGACTGCTGATGGGGAGGGGTTAGGACTTGAGGTGGGCTGTTGGGTGGGGTTAGGTCTGGAAATGGGCTGATGGGGGGTTAACACTGGAGGTGGTCTGATGGGGTTAGGACTGGTAATGGGCTATGGGGGGGTTTAGGACTGATAATGGGCTATGGGGGGCTGGGAAAAGAAATGGGCTGATGGGGAGGGGTTAGGACTTGAGGTGGGCTGATGGGGTTAGGACTGGTAATGGACTGTGGGCTGATGGGGGGGGGTTAGGACTGGCAATGGGCTATGGGGGGCTGACTGGAAGTGGGCTGATGGGGGGTTAGGACTGGAAGTGGGCTGATGAGGGGTTAGGACTGGTAATGGGTTATAGGGGGGGGCTTAAACTGAAAATGGGGTGATGGGGGGTTAGGACTGGAAGTGGGTTGATGAGGGGGGGATAGGACTGGTATTGGGTTGGGGGGTTGCTAGGACTGGAAATGGGTTGGGGGGCTGCTAGGACTGGAAATGGGCTGATGCAGGGACTAGAAGGGAATGGATGCTGGGTGAGGCTGGAACTAGAAGGGAGCTGGTGTTGGGGGAGGATTAGAATGGGATGGGGCTGGGAGAGTAAAATGGAGAGGGGAAAAATATTTTGTGTGGGAGGGATAAAAAATCTACAATTGGCCGGGTATTGGGGAGAGTAAGTGGGGATTGAGGATGGAGGGGTAAATTTTGAGTAGATGAAATAGGAATGAGGAAAGAGCAAAAGGAGAAAGATTAGTATGTTAAAGCAGATGTAGAGAGAGAATGGAAAAAAAAAACCAAGAAGACAGAAGAAAGGACAAATGGACAGCAGATGGAGAGTTAGCAGAAGACACGAAGAAGAAACCAGAAGAATGTGGCTGGAACAATTGCAACTGAAAAAAAATGCACAAAAGGTAGAAAAATATCTCTTTATTTTGAATTTATTAATTGGAATATGTCAGCTCTGGGAAATGTGCATCATTAATTTTTGCGCTTTGTTTAGTACAAGAGGAAATTAATATATAGTTTTATTTCTACAGTGTTGTTGTATATTCCAAGTTTGGCTTTTGGGGTTCCCAGTTTAATTATTGTCTTCCTGTTTCTAAATTGTGATTCCTTGTTTGGTAATGGTCTGTTCTGCATGTGTAACTGAGCTGAGGTATTCTGTTTATATAATTCCTATTTGACATTGCCACTTGTTCTTTCCCCAGTAGGTCATGTATTGTTGTTCTCTGAGATGTATTGGTTTAATATTTGCAGTGTTGCCTTTTGATAGGTAGAGTATGGTGCTTTGTGAGTCCTGGTAGTGCTGTTAGGATACGGCGGGTTTGCTATGGGTTCTAAATGGGCAGCGTTTGTAGTAGTTCCTAATGTGCCTGGCGGTTGGTACTGGATTATAGTAATGTAGAAACCTTTTAGTCTTTCTTTATCCATATACTCATTAAGAGGCATGTTTACTAAAAGTTAGTGTATGGTAACATTATGCAAATATTTATGCAAATGAAGCACCTTATGCAAATGGAGCTTTAATTGACGTGCTGGCACTTTGAGGAAATTCTTTGGTTTTGTGCGGCAGTTTGGGCACTCGGGCTCAAAAAGGTTAGCCATCACTGCTCTAGGCTAAGCTAAGAATCTGTCAGTGCTGGCAGCTCATTAGTCAAATGGGTCCATTATCTGAATCCCAGCTGAGTTTTCCATTGCAAATTTATTTCCTTTTCTTTCTGCTAGTCCAGTTCAGGAATGTGGGTTATGCTTCCTTACCAGTAGGTGGAGACAAACTTAAGCAAGTTTCAGTAATGGTGCAGCAATAAGAGAAACCAGTATTTATTTGCCTCCTGCAGGTTTGCTCCGTTGAGCCATGCTAGCATTCCAGGGGCTTTTCATTGCGTTTCTGGTGGTGCCCACTGGGTCAGCTCCACATTGGGTTTCTGTTACCTTCTCTGACTCTGGGATGAGGATGTTCAGAGCTTGATTTTTGCAGCATTGTCAGGACCCTGTGCAACTCCTGAGCCCTGTCCTACCTTCCTATCCATGGGAAAAGTGGCCCTCTCAAGGGTCAGCTGAGTGCAGGAGAGCAAAAGTGAGGAGGCTTCAATCTCTGCCCAGCAGCTCCACTTGGGACTCCGAGTCTCCCTTGCTGCTGGGTTTGAGGAGCAGAAGCTGAAATAGCTCATGGCCTGTTTTTTGTTTTTTTTCTTGACGCTTGGCAATCCTTTTGTGGGATCCACGGTCAAGAACTCCCCTATGGGTGGAACTGGGGCCCCCAAGCATCTCTGTTGAAGGCAGGAGAGTCAAGGCAACCATTTTGCCCTTGTGCTCGTCCATTCCTCTGGGAGCTCAGCCTTATCCCCTATGGGGTTAGTTGAGGGATTCAAGCAATATCCTTTTCATCAGTAGATAATTCTGAGGAGGACAAGGTGATTTCCTTGATGAAAGGCTGAGATCTCAGTGATCCACTTTTTACACAGGCGGGTACTGTTTATACCCTTTAGGGGTGCTATGGTGGCTCTGCATATGGTAGAGCCTGCTCTCAGGTGAGATTAGCAGGCTTTTTCTGGAGAACATCCAGCATCTTGCTGCATTCATTCCTCTACCTGATCCTATGCAGCAGTGTGCAGTGTTTTAGGGAGAAAACTCCATAGCTGGGACCTAGGGTTCTAAGGTACTGTTTTCAGCTGTATTTTTGGATCCAGGGTGAGTGGGATCAGCCCTTCGAGCTCCCTGGCATAGGAGCCCCTGTCACAGTTATGACAAAGCATACATCCATCCCTGTAAAGGGAGATCTATGCTCAAGGAGTCTCAGGCCATAGCCATCCTTAATAATGCCTTTGCAATGCCACCTTAAGCTCTCAGGCAGCATTGTGGTCTCCCTGCTCCCAGTTCCCTGTTCGATAAGCACCTCTCTCTTCCCCAGAAGTTCAAAGGGGAGCTGGCCTGGTGGCTGCAGACTCACCCTCTGATTGATGGAATGCCTCTGGAGATACCAGATTGTCTGATAATCACCATAGATGCCAGCCTTTAGGACTGAGGAGCTCATTGTCTGGGTCAGTTTGCACAGGGATGCTGATCCTCACAGGGAAGCCTCCTGATCGATCAACAGACTAGAGACCAGGGTGATTCACCTAGCTTTGGAGAGGTTCCTGACCCTCCTGAAGGGCAAGGCAGTCAGAGTGTTCTCAGACAATGCCATGGTAGTGGCATACGTCAACAAGCAAGGCAGCACTGCAGTGCTGTGGTGGCTCTGAAAGTGATGTAGTTCTTTCACTGGGCAAACGCTTATTGGTGGATCCTTTGGCAGCATACATTGCTGGAGTTGACAGTGTACTTGAGCCTGAACACTATGAATCCCGGCGAGTGAGAGCTAAGCTTTTGCATGTTCGGCATCATCATGTGGAGGTGAGGCAGGCCGGCGTTTGCTCTGATGACCACCCAGGAGAATGCTTTTTTAGCTACAGGTAAGATCTGCAGGTGGCAGGCTTGGATATCTTTCTCCCATGGCCCTTGGTGAGCAGGCGTCTGTGCAGGATTCAGTGTCCCTGAGCTTAGTCATTCTTGTGATGCCAGACTGACCGTACAGGCCATGGTACATGGATCTCTTGAGCCTATTGGTGGGTCCCCTCTATTGCTACCTCAGGAAAGGAGACTGTTGTGGCAAGGTCCCCTGTTCATGGAGGGCCCAGTGCCCTTCTCAGTTACAGCTTGGCTCTTTGAGAGGCACAAGCTGCCTAAAAAAGGATTCTCTGGGGAAGTAGTCAATACCTGTTTCTACATCCTTGGCTTATGTTATAGTTTGGAGGGTCTTCTAGAGGTGGTATTCTCTCAGGTTCTGGATGCCAAGAGGGCACGCATAGTGGCCATTTGTCATTCTTACAGTCCTTGGCAGCACACCTGGATATGCCCACTTCCTCAAGAGGATGAAACATATCCATCGCCCTATGTGGCCAGTAGTGCCACAGTGCAGTCTTTCTCTGGTGTTGAAGGTGCTGAAAGGCTTCCCTTTTGAGTCCCTTTGAAAAGCTTACCTCAAGGATTTGACCCTGAAGGTGGTATTTCTGATGGCTATTGCTTCTGCCCTGTGGGTGTTGGAGCTATAGGTCTTGTCCAGTAGGGAATCCTTTCTGGTAATCTTATCGGCATTTGTCTCCCTTAAGACCATGCCATTCTTTCTCCTTAAAGTGTTGTCTCCCTTTCTTCCTAATCAGTCGGTGATCCTGCCCTTCTCCTTGGAGGAGGACCTTTGATCAGACTCCTCACTACGTCTGTTAGACATGAGGAGAATGTTGGTGATCTGGAGACTACTAATTCCTTCCAGCAGTTGGACTTACTCTTCTTCCTCTTCAGCAGCCTGTTAGTTCAGCCTACCTCCTATGTGGAAAGCATGTGCCAGAAGGAGTCTGAGCTCACTCCACTAGGGTACAAGTCTTGTCATGAGCTGAGTCTGCCTTGGTGTCTGTAGAATACATCTGTAAGGTGTCTACATGGTGATCCCTGAGCACCTTTGTCAAACAATACAGATTTAAAACTGGAGCAGATGATGCCTTTTGGCAGGGTTGTTCTGTCCTGAGCATTGTCTTCCTCCCACCCTGGGTCCTGGCTGCTTGAGTATATCACACTTATCTGGTCTGGTCTAGCAGGATAATAGAGAAGGAGAAATTTTACATATCTGCTAATTTCCTTTCCATGAATCCTGTTAGATCAGCCCAGGACCTCCCTGGGCTGATCCTACAGGTTTGGGAGCCCTGCTGCCTTTAACTAATTATATCAGTATCAGAGTGTGATGCTGAGTCAAGTGTGTTAAGAGAGCAAAAGGCATTTGTACAAAGCTATTGTAAATACTTTTCTGAGCTTCTGAGCGTTTAGTCTTGTTTACCACTTGTGAAGTGTCATATTGGCTTCTCTCAGTGCTGTACCAGTAGATATGCCTTGTGATGACATCACTGAAACTTGCTCTGGTCTGCCTCCACCTGCTGGCTGGGGAGCATAACCCACTCGTCTGGACTGGGGAAATATGAAAGATATCAGTAATATGCAAGAGTGTCATGTTTGTTTGTTTATTATATTTGATATGTTGTTGTCGTTAAGTGCCGTCGAGTCGGAGTCGACTCATGGCGACCCTCTGGATAGCTATCCTAAATTGTGTTCGGTCTTCAGTCAGGCGGCTCATTGTTGACAGACTGGTACCCGTAGCTGCTGTTATTGTATCGATCTATCTCATTGCTGGCCTTCCTCTTTTGCGTTGACCTTCTATCTTGCCAAGCATGATGTCTTTCTCTAATGATCTCTCTTCGCATGATGTGTCCAAAGTATGTAAGTCGAAGTCTTGTCATCTGAGCTTCTAAAGAAAGCTTAGGTTTGATCTCCTCTAGTACCGACTGGTTTGTATTTATATTTGATATACCGCCCTTCATTAGATAAAACAGAGCGGTGTACAGTTTTCAAAATTTACAAGATATGAAGCTCCAAAAGGGTAGACTCGGGGGCAAGATCATGAAACATTTCTTCATGGAAAGGGCAATGGATGTGAATGGACTCCTGCCAGAAGAAGTGAGACAAAAATAGTGCTAAAATTCAAGAAGGCAGCACAAAGGTTTTGGTTCTGATGAAGTGAGGACAAAGATCACCTGGCATCTATGGTACTGCAACAGGAAAGCTCTGCTGGGCCGAGTGAATGGATCCAGAGATCTTTTTCTGCTATCATACTGTATGTTTCTTTCATTCATATGAATCACAAAATTAGACCCCTAAGGGTCCTATCCTAACAGGGCCTCTACAGATCAAACAACGATAAGGATTTGAGGGTTTATTTTTATTAAATTGCTAGCTCTCTGACTGGGAGCTTTTAAAAGTGTTTTTGTATATTTTTAAAGCAAAGTTACTTTTGTTTTTGTTGCTTTAGTAGAAATTTCCTTGAGCAGAGTAGGTTGTTGAACTCTAGTAACCTTCTCAGCTTTGGGAACTGCTGACACCTAATCAGGAGTTAGTGGGTCTGATTACCTGAGAGCAGCTGAGGCCTGCATAAAAGGCTCCAGAGCCTTGCCCTGTTGAGGCATTCCTAACAGGGGCTCTACAGGTCAAACAACGGTAAGGATTTGAGGGTTTATTGTTATTAAATTTCTAGCTCTCTGACTGGGAGCTCTTAAAGGATTTTTGTATATTTTTTAAAGCAAAGTTACTTTCTTTTTGGTGCTTTAGTAGAAATTTCCTTGAGCAGAGTAGGTTGTTGAACTCTAGTAACCTCAGCTTTGGGAACTGCTGACACCTAATCAGGTGTTAGTTCCCTCCCTACCCACCCCGACTCCCACCCACCCCTAGTGAGCAGTCTTGCTTTATAGGGCACCTCCCCATTTAACAAAGCTCAGAGACTTGGAGCAGCAAATTTGAATATAATTAAAGAGATTTAACTGCTTTTTCTCTGAAAGGACAGCTGGGAAACCGGCTGGTACTTGGTAGATCTCATATTTCTATCCAGGGAGGCGAATAATGGGGCTGGGGGACATCCAGCCCTCTATCCACCCTCAGCCGATTCTGCCTTCCGGTCTCGCCTTATGTACAGAGCCGCTGGGCATGGTGCAGGGGATGGGGCGGAGAGTAGGTGGAGCCGACCCCCGGGCGTACAAGGCCGATTCCGATGATGACCTTGCACATCCGGGGGGGGGGGGGGGCAGCCAGCTTACTCCACCTTGGAGGTGGAATAAGGGCTGGCCACCCCTCCAGCGGCGAAGGTGGAGAGCAGGGCAGGGGGAGTCCCCACCGCCAGCGCTGAGTCCCTGCTACCCCCATTGGGGTCAGGCAGAGGGGAAATGGGAGTCCGAGGCAGCGGGCAGATTTAGCCGGGGGGAGGACATCCCCGCGGCGATGCAGGGGCACGATGGGCCATCTCTATAGTTCCAATCCTGCAACCCATGGGGCTGTCTTGTTCCCGCAATGCAGAATGTGGTCCTAACGGGTCCATCCTACTTGTGACCATACAGACAGCCCGGACGGGCTCCACGTGCTTTAAGCTAATTAGCGCTTCGCTTTGAGCTGAGCATGGAAGGTTTAGATACAACATATGCATCCCTGGGGTTCATGTTGTCTGCTTTTTTAGTGCCACTTTCCTTTCTAGAGGATGATGACCCGTTCCATCGTTAATTTCCACCACACCAAATGTGTGACGGATCTCCACTAGATGTGCAGATATTGCTATGAAATGTCCTGCACATCTGCTAATGAAAATCAGATCTCAGTATTGGCATGCCTCAGTGACGTCTTGTCATCTTGTTTGATAGCAGCCGTTTAGTCTTTACTCAGGTTAAGAGCAGACATGAAACAGTTGGATAATATTGTTATCATCATTTTCCTCTTGAGTGTGTGATGATTCAGAAATGACAGGAGTGGGAACAAGCTACTTGCTCAACACAGCTGGAATTTTTCCTGTGGGAATATATTTGTTTCTAATTCTTCAAGGTTTTTCTTTAGCAGAAGGTCCAAGTGGCATCTAGATATTTTACAGTGAATTGAAAACCTTTTTTATTGCACATGGTATAATGATGAGTTTGGAGGTGCGCACAGTAAGACTATAAGAGTTCTTGGAGTTCTTTAAGGAAATGTTCATGATAGTCTGTTCCCTAAGGCAGTATAATTGGCCACACAAGTTTGTTAATTGTTTCTGTTTGGTATAATCAGATTTTCCATTGCACAGACTTCGCAAAGTATTTACCACACACATAGCTCAGGTATATGTTCACGCCAAGCTACTGATTTTTCTTGAGACTTTATTTTGTGGTATGTTCATAAAATGATCCTGTCAAAAATAAAGCTGCTGGGTGTGTCAGTAGGCAGCCATCCTCTTTGAATCTGTCTGGAAAGAGCTTTCCCCATTATTTGTGTATATTAATTTATGTACAACCCTGTGCACAGTAAACAGATATGGTAACAAAGAGAAAAAAATGAAGCATTAATACAAAACATACAAGTAAGATAGATTAAAAAATCTGTTGTCTTTAAGAGTCTGTAATATAAGAACATAAGAACATAAGATATGCCATACTGGGTCAGACCAAGGTCCATCAAGCCCAGTATTCTGTTTCCAACAGTGGCCAATCTAGGTCATATGTACCTAGCAGTTTCCCCAAAAGGGACACAGGTTCCACAATGCTTGTATTGGTTCAAGCATTGATATCCTGGGTCCCTTCTTAATAATGGTTTATGGACCTTTCCTCCAGGAACTTGTCCAAACCTCTTTTAAACCCAGCTACACTAACCGCCTTTACTGCATCCTCCAGTAACAAATTCCAGAGTTTGATTACACGTTGAGTGAAAAAATATTTTCTTTTATTAGTCTTAAATAGTTTACCCTGTAGCTTCATTGCATGTCCCCTAGTCTTTCTATATTCTGATAAGGTAAACAATCGATCTACGTTTACCCGTTCCACTCCGTTCATTAATTTATAGACTTCTATCATATCTCCCCTCAGCCGTCTCTTTTCCAGGTTAAAGAGCCCTAACCTTTTTAGCCTTTCTTCATAGGAGTATCCTTCCATCCCCTTTACCATTTTGGTGGCTCTTCTCTGAACCTTTTCTAAAATAGCTATATCCTTTTTAAGATACGGCGACCAGAATTGCACACAATATTCAAGGTGCGGTCTCACCATGGAACGATATAGAGGCATTATAATATCTTTTGTTTTATTTTCCATTCCTTTCCTTATCATACCTAGCATTCTGTTTGCTCTCTTGGCCGCCGCTGCACACTGGTCCGAGGGTTTTAACATGGTATCCACAATGATGCCTAAATCTTTTTCCTGGGTGGTAGTTCCTAATGTGGAACCTTGCATCGTGTAACCATAGTTTGGGTTGTTCTTCCCTAGGTGCATAACCTTGCACTTGTCCACATTAAATTTCATCTGCCATTTTGATGCCCAGTCTTCCAATTTTATCAAGATCCTCTTGCAATTTTCCACAATCCTCTTGGGTTTTAACAACTTTAAATAGTTTTGTGTCATCTGCAAATTTGATAACCTCACTCGTCGTTCCACTTTCCAGGTCATTTATGACTATGTCAAAAAGCAGCGGACCCAGCACAGATCCCTGGGGTACACCACTATTCACCTTTCTCCATTGGGAAAATTGGCCATTTAGCCCTACCCTCTGCTTTCTATCTTTTAACCAGTTCCCTGATCCACAATAGTACACTGCCTCCTATCCCATGACTCTTTAGTTTTGCCAAAAGTCTCTCATGAGGGACCTTGTCAAAGGCTTTCTGAAAGTCCAGATACACAATATCAACCGACTCACCTTTGTCCACCTGATTATTCACTCCTTCAAAAAAAACATAACAGATTAGTAAGACAAGATCTTCCTTGTCTAAAGCCATGTTGGCTGTCTCCCATTAGGTCATGACTATCTACATGCTGAGTAATTTTTTTCTTTATGATGGTTTCTACCATTTTTCCTGGTACTGATGTCAGGCTCACCGGTTTGTAGTTTCCCGGATCACCCCTGGAACCCTTTTTAAAAATTGGTATTACATTGGCGATCCTCCAATCTTCAGGTATTAGAGATGATTTTAATGATAGTAAACAGATTACTAATAGCAGGTCTGCAATCTCATATTTCAGTTCTTTCAACACCCTTGGATGTATACCATCCGGCCCAGGTGATTTGCTACTCTTCAGTTTATCTAATAGTTGTAATACATCTTCCCAATGTATCGATATTTCCTTCAATTCTTCTACACCTTTAAATACCACTTCAGTCAGGGGTTAACATCCCTACATCTTCCTCAGTAAAGACCGAAGCAAAGAATTCATTCAGTCTTTCCGCTATCGCCTTGTCGCCTATTAGTGCTCCTTTAACCCCTTTATCATCTAATGGACCAACTGACTCTCTCACAGGTTTTTTGCTACGAATGTACTTGAAAAGGTCTTTACTTCACGTTTTTGCTTCCGCAGCAAGCTTCTTCTCAAATACTCCCTTTGCCTGCCTTATCAATGCCTTGCATTTGACCTGCCAGTGCTTGTGCTGTTTCCAGGTTTCGTCGTTTGGCTCTTTTTTTCCATTTCCTGAAAGATGCTTTTTTGGCAACAGCCTTTCTGATCTCACCTTTAAACCATGCTGGCAGTTTTTTGGACTTCCTTCCACTTTTCTTAAAGCGTGGAATACAGCTGGTCTGGGCTTCCAAGATAGTATTTTTCAACAACAGCCAAGCCTGATGTACGTCTTTAACCTTTGCAACTGCTCCTTTTAGTTTTTTCTTAACTGTTTTCCTCATTTTATCATAGTCTCCCTTTCGAAAGTTAAAAGGTAGTACTGTGTTTTTCCTTACTATCCCTCCTCCACTAATTAAATCAAAGGCGATCATGCTATGATCACTATTGCCAAGTGGCCCCAACAACCTTATCTCTTGCACTAGATCTGGTGTTCCACTAAGGACTAGGTCTAATATGACTTCCCCTCTGGTCGGTTCATGAACCAGCTGCTCCAAGAAGCAGTCATTTATTTCATCTAGGAACTTTATCTCCCTAACATGTCCTGACGTGACACTGACCCAGTCGATACCGGGGTAGTTGAAATCACCCATTATTATTACTGCACTGTAGCTTTTGTTAGCTTCCTTGATTTATTTGAGCATTTCATCATCCATTTGGTCATTCTGGCCAGGCGCTCGATAGTACACCCCCACTGCCATTGCCTTCCCCCTTTTACATGGAATTTCAATCCATATAGATTCTACAGCAGATTTTGTTTCCTGCAAAACTTTAATCCTTTCTGACTCAATGCCCTCTCTAACATAGAGAGCAACCCCTCCACCAATTTGATCAACTCTATCATTACAAAATAGTTTGTACCCAGCTATCACAGTGTCCCACTGGTTGTCCTCCTTCCACCATGTCTCTGATAGTCCAATCATATCTAAGCTTTCATTTAGTGCTATATATTCTGACTCTCCCATCTTATTTTTTAGACTTCTAGCATTTGCATACAAGCATTTTAGAGAATGTATTTTATTCATATTAATTTGGCTATTGTTAGACATGGGTAATTTGGGATCTTTAAGCTCTGTCTGCTCCATACTTGAGGGCATTTGGGCTACTTAACTCTTTTGTGGGACCTCTCTGCTTTTGGTAGTATCCTTCAAAGATACATTCTTCCGAACCATCCGCTCTTGGGCGACTGTCGGCTTTCCCCTAATATCTAGTTTAAAAGCTGCTCTATCTCCTTTTTAAAGGTTAATGCCAGCAGCCTGGTTCCATCCCGGTTAAGGTGAAGCCCATCCCTTCGGAAGAGCCCCTCCTTTCCCCAGAATGTTCCCCAGTTCCTAACAAATCCAAAACCCCATCTCTGCACCATTGTCTCATCCACGCATTGAGACTCCGGAGCTCTGCCTGCCTTTTGGGTCCTGCGCGTGGAACAGGAAGCATTTCGGAGAATGCTACCCTGGAAGTTCTGGATTTCAACTTCCTACCTAAAAGCCTAAATTTAGCCTCCAGAACTTCCCTACCACATTTTCCTATGTCATTGGTACCGACATGTACCAAGACAGCAGACTCCTCCCCAGCACTATCTAAGACCTTATCTAGGTGGCGCGTGAGGTCCACTACCTTCGCACCAGGCAGGCATGTTAACAGGCGATCCTCACGTCCACCAGCCACCCAGCTATCTACATGCCTAATGATCGAATCACCAACTATAACGGCTGTCCTAACCCTTCCCTCATGGGCACATGGCCCTGGAGAAACTTCCTCGGTGCGAGAGGGTTTTACATCACCTGGAGGACAGGTCCTAGTTACAGGATCACTTCCTGCCATACCAGGATGATGCTCTCCTGTCACGTGACCTCTCTCCTCCATGGCAACAGGGATGCTGCCAGACTGGAGGTGGGACTTCAGGACTATATCCCTGTAGGTCTCGTCTATGTACCTCTCTGTCTGTCTTATGCTTTCCAAGTCTGCTACTTTAGCCTCTAGAGAACGGACTCGTTCCCTGAGAGCAAAGAGCTCCTTGCACCTAGTGCACACGTAAGACCTCTCACCAACTGGGAGAAAATCGTACATGTGACACAATGCAAAAGACTGGAAAGCCCCCATCCCGCTGCTGGACTGCTGTCTGCATCTCAGTTTTAATTTTGTGTTGAAATCTAAGTTCTTTGCTTACTAAGGGTTGCTATGGATATTTATACTAATA
The DNA here is from genome assembly GCA_033557465.1 of Ichthyophis bannanicus. Taxonomy (NCBI): domain Eukaryota; kingdom Metazoa; phylum Chordata; class Amphibia; order Gymnophiona; family Ichthyophiidae; genus Ichthyophis; species Ichthyophis bannanicus. The sequence goes on along the minus strand of CM066041.1, from coordinate 33,404,489 downwards.
AAACTGTACCTAATACGTGTAATAAAACTTTTTCATCTGAAGCTTAACTAATCTCAGGTCCTTAGTGTATGACTGATTTGGGTAATGAGCTTCACCTGAGAGCACCTCCTGCCTTTTAAGATGTGTAAGTACCTATAAAGCTATGATTATCCCAGGGGTGGGTGGGTGTGGGGGGGAGGGAGGGAAATAACACTTATTAAAAGAGGGCTGCTACTTGTGCTGCTGAGGTAAGCTATATTCTGATTTGATATAAATTATAGCTCTTAGCTGCTGCTAGGCTCTAACTTCTTATGAAATTTAAACTACAAGCTCTCTGCTGGGTTCTAAATTTAACCAGAAATCTCTCTTCTGTGTTTTAAATTTAAACTAAAAGTACTTTGCTGATGCTAGGCCCTGAGTGACTATTAAATTTAGACTACAAGCTCTCTGCTGGGTATGAAATGTAACCAGAAAGTTCTCCTTTGTGTTTTAAATTTAAACTTAAACTGCTGCTATTAGGCCCTGACTGATTTAACAAAAATAGTGGGTTCAAAGAATAATTAGCTTTAATACAAAGAATTCCTTTTAGAAAATTACCAGAAGTATATACTCACAGTTGCATATCTCTCTCCAGAAGTAACAGTCCCTTTTTGTAGTCCTTCAAGACAAGTAATGATAGTATGGGTACCATGTTAGTCCTCTTGAATGCAAAAAATAAAGGTTAATGGATAAAAACAAAAAAATACATAAGGTAAATCCTTTTTATTGGACTAATTTAATACATTTCTTGATGAGCTTTCGGGAGCTGGCATGCCCACCTTCAAGTCAAAACAGAATAGGCCTAATATTGAAATGCTGCTGTCAGTATTTTATTTTTACACCAGCCATGGCATTTATATATCTCCAGGAACAAGCAGGAATGAGTCTTCACATATGGGTATCGTCGGTACCGACGGAGCCTGCGCGGGAACGCTTCCCAGCGTCCAAAAGGAAAGCTTTTGGGATCATCCCACAGCGCCTGCGCGCTGCCTTCCCGCCTTTCCTAACCGCCTATCTCCAGTTCTTTTTTTCCGCGGAGCCAGCAGGTCGTGTTCCTGTCACTGCTGAAGAAGTTCTTTATTTTATTTTATTTCTTTGGTCGCGCATCTGCCTTCTTTGACGTCGGACCGGTACCGCCGGCCTTTCTTTCTTTCTTCTTAAAAAAAAAAAAAAAGACTACTATTTTCACTTCTGTGCTTTTTTCTTTTGGCCTTAGGCCTACGAGAAATTCTCCTCATGGAGAAGCCCGCTTCCGGGTTTAAAAAGTGCACGAAGTGCAGCGGCACTATTTCTGTCACTGACACCCATGACTGGTGTCTAAAATGTTTGGGTCCTGACCACTCCATCACGGATTGTGAGTCCTGTTCCATGATGTCTAAAAGAGGTCTACAGAATCGAGCAGCCAAGCTCAGTACCCTGTTTCCCTCTGATGCAGCTTCGGTAGCATCGACGTCTTCCAAGGCTGCTTCTTCCTCCCATGGATCTCAGGTAACCAAACTCAAGTCCAGCCGGTCTTCGAAGGGTAGATCTCCCTCTAAGTATCGAGATGCCTCCAGGCTTGCTCTCGAGGAATCCGCACCGGCAAAATTACCCCGGTGGGAGGCTCCAGCTTCCAAAGCTTTATCTATGGGGTCACAGGTTGACATCGATGGCTCGGCCTCGACCGATCACCTGTTGCCATGTTCTGGGGTACCGGTGGTTCCCACTGGTACTGACATCCAGACATTGGTGGCGTCGATGGATCAGAATATTCTGACCATGCAGCGTGCCATTACGGCATTCATACAAGCTGTGACGCCTCCGGTACTGCAACAAACTCCATTGTCGGTACCGGTTCCGGCACCGGCACCGATATCGGTTCCGGTGCCGGTACCGATTGCATCGGCTTCGGTGTTGACTGCAGCGGTACCCTGTTCTGTGATGCCCATCGGTACCGAATCGGTACCGATCACTCCCGATGTCGATACCACTCGGTACGCGTATCGGGCTCTGCAGGAGCATCCAGATAGGCGATACTTCGATTCCTCTGAAGACTCTGATGAATCAGAGGTTTCTGTAGAAGCATTGGTACTCCTTCCTCAGGAACCCTCTTCTCCAAAAAGAAGAATGTCTCCTCCAGAAGACTTGTCTTTTCAAGACTTCATTAGGGAAGTGGCCAGGGGCCTCTCCATTTCAGTGGCCCCTGAAGCTGAGCCTAGAGCCAAAAAATTGGATATCTTACAATACCCTAAGGCTCCTAAAGAGGCAGCTACTTTACCAATTCATGAGATCCTTTATGATCACATGTTGGGCATATGGGAGACACCTCTCACCACCTCCCCTCATTCTCGTAGGTTGGACACCATATACCGTGTTCCTCCTTGTCCTGGCTTTCGTAAGACTCAGCTTCCTCACCACTCTATTGTGGTGGAGTCTGCTATGAAGAGGATAAAGAGTGCAAAAAGGCACTCATCTAATCTTCCAGGAAGAGAATGCAGAACCTTAGATGCTTTTGGCAGGAGAATTTTCCAGGCCAATATGCTTGTGGCTAGAATCAACTCCTATAGTCTATATGGGGATGTTTCTAAAAGAAGTTGCAGATCACCTACAAACTTTATCTCCTTTTGTTTCAGAAGATAAAAGAGAGGAGTTTCTCACCTGGCTTAAACATGCCCAGGATGTTTCCAAGTTTTTCAACCGTGCAGCCTTTGACTCTTTTGAGTGTGCTAGCAGAGCCTCGGCTATTGCCATAGGTGCACGCAGAGTTGCTTGGTTACAAGCTTCTGATTTGGAACCCTGGGTTCAGGATGGACTAGGAAATCTTCCTTGTACAGGTGAAAACCTTTTTGGCAAAGATTGGCAAGCAAAGGCCACTCAGATGGATGCTGAAAATTCTGCTTTAGATAGACTTTCAAAGTCTACTTCTGCTCCTGTTAAGAAAAGGTTGTTCAAAAAGGGTTTTTTTTCCCAAAAAGGGGAGATATTATCCTGGTTATGGTCAACAGGCATCTTCTGCAGGTCGTTTTGCTGCAAAGCGACAGCAACAACCTAAACAGGCCAAGCCTAAGGCTGCAAGGGCTGCTACGGCCCAACAGCCTCAGCCTCCTCAGGGCCTTTGACTTTCAACTAGAGAACTTAGCCTTTCTGGCTCTAAAAGAACCAGAGCCTCTCACCATTCCAGGAAAGTTAGCTCACTTTGCTCCCAGGTGGGAACAAATCACAGAAGAGCAATGGACCCTCTCCATCATAAGGGAGGGCTACAAGCTTCATTTCTTAAACCTTCCTCCTCACACCATGGTGAGACAGTTCAATTCTCCAACATCTCTCCTCGACCTTCTGGGTCAGGAGATTGCTACTCTTCTTGCCCAAGGGGCAATAGAAGAAGTACCCCTTCTTCAACAGGGCTCAGGGTTCTACTCCCCCTACTTTCTTATCCTAAAGAAAACAGGGGGCTACAGACCCATATTAGATCTCAGAGAATTGAACAAGTTTCTATGCAAGGAGAAATTCAAGATGATTTCTCTCGGTGCTCTCCTTCCATACCTTCAGAGTCAGGATTGGCTTTGTTCTCTAGACCTCAAGGATGTGTACACCCATGTCCTCATCCATCCAACACACAGAAGGTTCCTTCGGTTCCTTTATCGAGGAAAGCACTACCAATACAAAGTGCTTCCTTTCGGTCTGGCCTCTGCATGAAGAGTGTTCACAAAATGCATGGCAGTAGTAGCTGCATTTCTACGCACTCTAGGGATATTCGTATTCCCATATCTGGACGACTGGCTCATCCGAGCTCCATCCCAGTCAGAGGCCCAGACTTCCCTAGCCTGCACAAGGCGTGTTCTTCAGTATCTGGGACTTGTAATAAACATCCCAAAATCCCATCTCACCCCTACTCAGTCTCTAGAGTTCATAGGGGCCTTGCTGGATACCACAACTGCAAGGGCCTATCTTCCCCAGGCCCGTTGCCTACGCTTGGTGCAGTTAGCCTCACAGATTCAGTTAAAATCCATTTTAACTGCTCGAGAGATGTTACAACTGTTAGGCCACATGGCATCCACTGTGCATGTGGTTCCTTACGCTCGCCTTCACATGAGGGCAGCTCAATGGATTCTGTCCACCCAATGGACCCAGGCATCAGGGTGCCTGTCAGACAAAATAGCAACCTCCAGTCGCCTCTTTTGCTCTCTCCAGTGGTGGAAGTCCACTCAAAATCTGTTGCTGGGGTCCCCCTTTCAACAGGTGTTACCCCAAGCAACCCTTACAACAGATGCCTCTCCAAGAGGTTGGGGAGCTCATCTACAAGTTCTCCAGGACCAAGCAGGAAGTCAGTCCTCACATATGGGTGACGTCGGTGCCGACGGAGCCCTCGCGGAGCAATTTTCCCCAGCTTTCAAAGAAAGCCTTTGGGAATTGCAGCGCGCATGCGCGGTCCTCTTCCCGCCCAAGGGTGCCACCTTGCTCAGTCTTCTTTTTTCCGCGGAGCCCTACAGACGTTGTTTGTAATTCCCCGCTAGAAAAGTTGATTTTATTTGTCTTCTTTCTCGGTTCGACGCCGGTTCTTTTCCCGCCCAGACCCGCGACGCTGGTTGCGAGTCCGTTCTTTATTTTTCGGTTTTTTGTCCTTCGTGACAGATTTCGCGCCTTTTTTTCTTTTTCACTGGCAGCCCTGTCTTTTGACCTCGCAGGGGCCCTTTTTCCCCCGATGGCTACCAGCGGGTTTAAGAAGTGTGATCGATGTAAGAAGCTCATGTCTCTTACCGACACACACGACTACTGCCTCCGCTGCCTCGGACCCGATCATGACCCGATGATCTGTGGTCCATGTGGCAAAATGTCCTCAAAAGCGTTGAGGAGTCGGCAGCATCAGCGGGAACGTATCTTCTCTGACTCCGGCCGTGCTCGGACCTCGTCAGAGGCTTCGACGTCTCGGGACTCTGGTCCTGAGCATCGTCGAAGTTCCTCTGAACGGGGGTCTCCTACCCGGGAACATCATCGGAAGAAGAAACCCGCGAGGGCGGGGGTCGGTGGACGCTCCTGGTTCCTCGAGGGCCAGGTCACATAGCCCCGATTCCCGTCCCGGGTCCTCGGAGATGGAGAGGCCTTCCAAACATCCTCGTCTCGAGATGGACTCGCCCGCTCACGTGAGTACTGTTGTCCTCATGGACTCGCCTCCGAAGGAGCCGACGTCGGGGCCCGAGTCGGGGGCTGCTGGGTCTCCTGAGCTCGGACTCAGGTTGACGGCCTTGGAGAGCAGTCTCACTGCCTTCATGGACCAGCAGCGGGCATTGATCGCTGGCCTCGCCGGTGCTTCTGCCCTGACCACCTCGACGTCCAAGTCGACCCCGGAGACCGAGCCGATCCTCGAGTCCATGAGGGCTCGAGTCGATCCTCGGTCGCGGTCTCCTTCGGCCTCGCGTTCGGGACCGAGGTCGTCGACGCCGACTCCCTCGGCGTCGGGGCGAACGGCATCGATGCCCGCCCGACCGGAGCCGCTCGACTCCTCCTCCGAGGAGTCAGCCTGGGAATCCGAGGACGAAGAGTCACCTGGTTCTAGTACCAAGACATTCAGGGGGATACTGGTTAGTGCTGCCGCATAGGTTGCTGGCTAGCATTTATCTGGTTAGCGGGCGTTACTAACCAGATAAATGCTTTGGAATATCAGCTTCAATACTTAATGACATATGTTGAAAGCAAGGGAGACAGAGAAGATGTGTGAGCATGTTCGCAGCTACAGCCTTTCAGAGGAACTTCTCAACCCTTCATTTTCTTTTACAGAGCTGTCATCTTGGTGATCTTGCTAGTCTGAACCAGATCTAGCTGTAGAAGGTATTGGGTGGTTGTTGAACTCTAGTTTCTTGCAGTGTGTACTTACAACAGGCCCATTGTGTCACTAGAGAGCGAAATGTCTCTGCATTGTCACACCCCCCATATCCCATTATGATCCTATAAAAAATGTATGAGGCACATCTTTGCTAGAATAATTTTCACAAGATGCAATGGAATGAGTGACTGAAGGTTAGATGAAAGGCAATTAATATTGGAGTATTGGTATCCTGGATGCTGATATCCAGATCTCTCAGTTAACTATTGATAGAGGCACCTGCCTTCCCTCTGATTATGCCCTGCAACTCAAGACCCTGTAGGGCTTTCAAATCTTTTTATGTTCTGTTATATTTGCATACCTCCACTTTTGAAGAGAGGTCATCCCAAAATAGCTTAAGCTTTCAGGAAGAATGTTTTCCTGTCCCCCAGCCCTCCAACTTATAAAAAGGAATCATGAAAACTTAAGTCACAGGGTGTTACCTTTTAAACACTGATTCACAAACTGAAACTTGAAGCATCTTGCAGATGGGGTCATATTACTTCTACAGAATGCAGCCAAGAATCTTCTTTTTCTCATGTACTCAGATCACTTCTATCTGGCTTTATATAATTTCACTGTGGGTTGTTTCCACATTTGTAATTAGAGGGTACGACTCATGGATGATCTTTCCATTAAAACTGTGTTGCCTATTTCACTGTGTATATTACAGTAATATAAGTATGTTTTCATATGTACCAATCTACACTAGAATGGAAGAGAATTCAAGGGTGTTTACTATATCTGGAGATTTTACATAACCTCTTCCCACTACTTCAAATGTCAGACTTAATTAGTATTTTCTGATAGACATTTATTTTTTAATGCAGGAAGCATGACTCTTCCACCTCCTGACCCAAAGTTTGTACTACGAGGCATCAATGCTGAGGTCACATTTCTGCATTTTTACTCCACAGACCAGGAACAGAACTGCCCTGTTCTCTTTTCTGGGTTAGTAATTCTGTTACATGCATGCTCTATAATACAGTAATATTGACAGAGCAGTTAATTATGGTATTACTAGAAAACATTGTCACCCATGACAATCTGATCCAGACCTGCTTCATTCTGCTCCATGCCCGGAGAGATACAATCCTGCTTAAGAAAACCAGACCTATATCTCCATGCATGCAGGGGGGGACAAACCAAGTCTGCTGTCGTACTCTATATCTGTGGCAGAGCAGAGCAGTTCAACTTAGCTGCTGCATAAGCTGCCCAGGGATTACATTGTGCTCTTTTCACAGTGCCTGAGAGACAGCGGCTTATGAAACAGCACAGCTCTCATAAGTGTTTGCAAAGTGCAGAGAAGGTTCTTTAGTGGGGCAGTAGCAGTAAAATGACATTGGTTTCTGGTTCCTCCCCTGGCAGAGCTTCCAATGGACTGATCCATCTCTGGAACCTGCAAACACGAAGAATGGGAATGGTTCTGGATGGCCATGGAGGAAAGTCACTGTGCTGGCTGCAGACTCTGTTTGGCAGAGACACCCTTCTCAGGTTGGTGAAAACAACACCTAGCCTAAGAGGAAAATGAACCTCACTTCCAGATAATCAATTGATTTTGTTAAGATTACTAGAATCATGCTTTTGAGGAGTAATTTCCAGCACTTCTAATTTTGACCCTCGAGCTTAGGGAGGGCAGTTTTCAAAGGCAGTGTTTTACTTGTGTAGGTGATTATTTGAAAAATGACTATTTTTGCACAATTTTATAAAACATTAGTGCAAATTTTTTGAGAAATCATGTCTACATTCAGATGGACATTGAGCCTCTTCCTAAACTCCTCGTCTGTGCCTGCCCACTGTGCAAGTACAACACCAGTTTGCACGGTGTGGACTTTTAGAGCCCCTTCATCTGAAACCCAGAAGGAGAAGTGATAGAAGAGAAAAGGCTTGCAGGAAAGATAAAGCCAGACCAAAATCTGGTAGTATTAGAATGCAAAGAAGAATTGTAGTTAGACATGGGAAAGGGAGGGATCTTAGGAATGAATTAAGTAGAGGATCTTGTATCACCTAAGAGTGCCGAGTACAAAGGAGGAAGACAAATACTGCCTTAGATACGAAGTGTGCTTTCAGAGGTGCCCATACAGCTGGGATATATCCTTGGCCATGTGGACAGGTTCCTCTGTCTTATTACATTTCTGGATTAAAAACTGCCAACAAAAATTCACCCTTATGTACTGAAATGTTCTTACGCCACTGCATCCTTATTCAGAAAATCTGTGGTATCCTTGGTCTAACTGGCTGCATGAAGCTGGCAAATAACTGAGAAATGGGATGACACAGGAAATATATCGCTGTAATTAGTGGTCTCCATGGAGGATTTCAAATACAAAAACATAATGGCAGACTATCTAGTTTGCCCTTCCATATTGACCACTGCAGTAGTCCCCTGTTTTCCTTTAGAGTTCCTCTGTGTTTGCCCCATGCTTTTTTGAATTCAGATACTGTCCTTATCTCTAGCACCTTTACTGGGAAACTATTCCATGCATCTACAACTCTTTCCATAAAGAAATATTTCCACATATTACTCATGAGTCTATCCCCTTTCACCCTTATCTTATGTCCCCTCGTAGCAGAGCTTGCTTTCAGTCAAAAGAGGCTCTCCTCCTGTGCATTTATACCATGGAGCTATTTAAACATCTCTATCATATCTCCTGTATCCTGCCTTTCCTCTAAAGTATACATATTAAGATCCTTAAGTCTGTCCTCATATGCTTTATAATGAAGACCACTAACTATTTTAGTAGCTACCCTCTGCACCGACTCCAACCTGTTTATATCCTTTTGAAGGTGCGGTCTCCAGAATTGCACACTATACTCCAAATGAGGTCGCACCAAAGACCTATACAGAGCCACTATCACCTCCTTTTTTTCTGCTGGCCATTCCTCTCCGTATGCACCCAAGCATCCTTCTAGCTTTTGCCATTGCATTTTCTACCTGTTTAGCTACTTCAAGGATGTGCAGTTCTTAGGCAACATGTATAGTGAACCTGTAAATATGTAAATAATAATCAGCAGGGCCGCAAAGCTCCGCTAAGATTACTCAAAACTGTTTTTTGTTCAGTGTTACCTGTAAATAGTTTCTTCCTACTGTTCCATGTAAAAGTTGTTCAAACTGTTAATTGTAAACCGCCCCTGATCTCTGGAAGGGGCAGTATAGAAGAACCAAATAAATAAATAAATAGGATAACCCCAAAAGAACTGCCCCTTCTCAGGAAGTCTGCAGTCTCTCATCAATCTATTTATTCAAAATGCTCATAGAGATAATTGAATATCCCTTTTTATAATCTTAAGTGTAGGCACATATATAAGAAAAAACAACAACAGAAAAACCTATACCAAAACAACAAAGCAGCCATTTTAAAGATTTCATTATTACTAAAAAGGGCTACACCATTGTCTCTGGTTGGGTCCATCTCTAGATGTAGCCACCTATCTGACATCCTGTTTGATCAGACCCATTTCTACCTTTCCCATTCCCCTTTCCTTCTGCTTGCCGCCATTTTTTTCCTTTCTTTTCTGTTGCAATGATTCCACGCTGACGAGAAGCTGACAGCAGCTTTCATAATGGTTTCCTCAACTCATGGTCACATGATCTCTGAAATATTTGCACAAAATTGCTCGGCCTGAAGGCCTGTTTGTCAAGCAACAACACTGTTTACTTAAGTTATTTAAGTACTTTTTTGATTTAATAAACTCTTGGAAGAAGATCTGGGCTTCTTACACCAGGTGATAACTTGTGGCAAATCGTCTGACTACCTAAACACATGAGCAGCATCTTTCAGAAATTCATTGTCTCTGTTTTATGGAAAACATGTGCTGGATATGTACTTGCAATTGCTTGTAATTTTACCCTGAAGTAAACTAACAAGTTGTTGCTTTTGCTTTGGCAGTGAAAGTACCAGACGTACTGTTTAATACTTTTTTTGTCATTCCAAATCTATTTGGTTATTGGCGTTTGTAATATTTTCTGGGTGGTTATAAAATTTTCCTGTTCTTTATTCGGTGGAAGGAAGGCCGCGATACCCAAGTGCAGTAGAATTCTTTGCATGATAGTGGTTTTGGGGAGTGGGGGTTTAGATCTTAAAAGTTCCCTTTGCTATGCAAGCATCCTTTATCAGACACTTTGTGGGGGGATACTATAACAGAGTGCCTATAAAAATGTCAAAAAACATATCAGAAAATAAGCAACCAGGCAGGTTAGAATAAAAACAAAATTAGAGTATGCTATGTTTCCGTATGCCACCTTTCTACACATGTATATTCCTGCCCAGTTTTAGCCATTTTCTATGGCAATGTGGTTTCTGTGCAGAGGAAGGCTTTAGAAACTTTAAATATCTTTAATTTAATTATTTAGGAAGCTGCCCTAAGGGACATCATGCCAGCCACATTATATTAAATGATACCATGTCACGTAGATGTTCAGTTGATCCACTCGGCACATACAGTATAAGAGGTAATTTTATAAGAAGCCGTCTAAATTTATGCCCGTAAATTCTAGTATTTTAGTCATTTGCGCACACAAGTAGTGATTTAGGCATGTAAATGACCCTTTTTAAAATACCAACAACTTGAAAGTGTACACATAACAGCCATTGCATGGAATTTCAGTGTGGGACTGCAAATGGACAGAGCAAGCAACTACTTATGTAGATTATAAAATTCTTTCATTTCCACGTGTAGTCGCAGAAACACAAGCTCTAGGGCAGGTGTAAGTGATTGTACCTTAACAAATGTGCGTGCTTTTACACTTAAGAGCTATTTTATAAAGTCAAGTATTTTGCTCCTGTGTCATGTGTGGCCTTTTTCAGCAGGCAGACCTAGGGCCCTATATACTAAATATTTTTCCCATAGACATAAAATGGGAGATAATGAGTGTGTAATTTCAGTTGTGATTTCACTTATTTATGCTTATTTAGATCAGGCCTTTCATGTAGTAGTTTAAGGTGAGTTACATGAAGGTAGTTACATTGCCGGCGCCACTTAGAGCCTCAGTGGGCTTTGAACGCCTCCCTTATTCCCAGCTCGCTGCTGTAACCACTAGGCTGCCTCTCCACTCCACGGCCTGGCTGACTCAAACAGCTAGATCTGTAGGTGACAGATGTTGGAAACTATTACATCTTATTTTGCAAAGAATTTTTCCAATGTGTCTATGCCAGACTTTTAAATTACCTCTTTTTCTGTTTAAATGTTCTAATCAGGCTCTGATGTATCCTAATTTTATGCTTGATGTGAACCAGTGATAGGAGTGCTTAGCAAATTGAAATGTAATTTAGAATGGCAGTCTTTAAGATTAAATTCTAAAGGACTTTTTGAATTCACATGTATGTCTTGCAAAAGCCAGGGCCGTGACCGTCAGATCTGCTTGTGGGATTTAGCAGAAGGGAGGAATATGGTGACGGATTCTATTTCCATGGACAGCACTGGATTCTGTAAATGTTCTCTGCTCAAAACTGTGCAGGGAAACTGGCTACTGGCAGTGCCAGGGCCGGAAATCTCTGAGGTAGGCAAGATATTCTTCTCTCTTCTTAAATAAGATAGCATTCTTAGTTATTTAAAAAGCCATATAGATTGTTCTTTATTAGATTTTTGTTTTATAACTGCATCTTCTCCTGTTTAATAGTATTTCTGTATCATGGATATATAAACCCAACATCTTTTCATCGGCATGTAAAATATATATCTCACCAATTTCTGTGTCTGTTTTTAGCTACTTTGAGATAACATAATACACTGCTATGCTTCCAGGGTGAAGTAGCTTTTTCTACAAAAAGCGGAATTATGTATCCTACATTAAATGAATTCTAGGTATGCTGATTAAAATCTCATGATTTCAAAATATTTGTTTCTCTAATTGATGCCCTAGAGTTTTATGGCATTGCTGACTGTTTAAATTTATTAAAATTCAAATCCATGCAGGAACTTTCTACTTTTGATTTTTAGGGGTTTGAAGGGGATTTTTATATCTCCAGTAACAAGCAGGAATGTAGTCTTCACATAGGGGTATCATCGGTACCGACGGAGCCTACGCGGGAACGCTCACCAACATCCAATTAGAAAGCTTTTGGGAGCATCCCACAGCGCCTACGTGCTGCCTTCCCACCTTTCCCAACTGCCTCTCTCCAGTTGAGTTTTAAAGCTGAGACCAGAGAGAGAGAGAAAGAAAAGAGAGATATGACTCCTAGGGGAGGTGGGTGGGTTGTGAAGACTAAATTCCTGCTGTTCCCGGAGATCACCTGTTACAGGTGAGTAACTATGCTTTACCTGTAGGCAAGAATTACTAAAGATGCATAAGTTTTTTTTTTTTTTTTTTTTCTTTTCTTTAATATTTTGCTGCACTAAGAACTGACAACCTACAATGAATACCCACGGCTGAATAATTTTAGGGGTGAACTTGGTGGCTTGGCGCCTTTATGTCATGACTGGTACCATTTTATTGAGTGGTGTATTCTTGAGGAAAATGATGTAGAATGCCTTTTTTTGTAAATCTTTAACTGCTAGTGAAAGTATTTGTCTGGTTCATTGCCTTGTTCCCCCGTGTGTGTTATACATGCACTGTTTTGGGGTTGAACATGTTTCCAGTCTGTTACTAAAACTAAAAGCCTAATAAATGTTTATGCTTGGCTGATCTCCAGGAAGGGAATAATTTTGTCTGTAAGCAGACTCGGTCCATAAATAATGAGATTTGAACAGGTATTTATTTGTTCCTGATTGCATTTAAATCACCAATTATGAGTTACACGCTATTCTCTTGCCAGGTTGTGAGATGCATGCTAAAAGCTTTATTGATGTGAAAGAGAGAAGAGGTGTGTCTCTTGGCTCAATTTAACCACCCAGGAACATTATTAACCTGAGGCAAAGCCAAAACATTTTCCGACTATAAGCATAACCAATATAAATACATATGCAACATTTAAACTGCAGCTGTCAAAAAATGGGAAACTACTAATTTTTGGATACATTTCAATTCAGTTTCTGGGTTGCAAGCTCACATGCATGCAAGGCAATAAAGGAGAAAACTCTTGATAATTCAGACTTTAAAGCTTTAGTAGTGTATTTAAAATGATGCTATGGGGAGGTCATGTGATGCGGGCAGGGTAGTGGTCGCATCATGAGTGCGCTCCGTTCCCCTTAGCCCAAACTGGCGATATTGTACTGTTCTAAACCCGCGAAAACCAGGTGCCCTCTTGGTCAAATTGTGTCCGAGTGCCTGCAGCGTTCAAAAGTTGCGGCGGACGGCGAGCAGCATGGCGACAGCCATAAAAGCGGCCCGGAGAGAAAGGGAGCGCGTGGCTGGCACAAGTAAGATGGCGGAAGCGGCGGGGGTGCCGAACTCGCCAAAATCTCCTGCGTTCCTGGATGAAGTGTCGGCGGCGGTAGTAGCGGCTCTGTCCTCCCAGTTTGCGGCGTTACATGATAAAATGGATGGGCTGCAGACATCAGTCGATACTCTGGGGAGCCGACTCTGGGAGGCCGAGGACCGTCTTGCACAGGCAGAAGATGGCGTTGAGGCACTGGTTAAAGAGGTGGCAGGCCTGAAACCTCAAGTCGGTCTACAGGAAGCAAAAATAGATGACTTGGAAAACCGCTCGCGCAGGAATAACCTGCGAATAATAGGGATTCCTGAAACAGTGGCTGATAAAGACCTCAGAGGCTATCTGGAGGCACTGATAATGCATTTGCTGGAGAATACGGAGCCTGGGGATCAGGTGTGCATTGAGAGAGTCCACCGCGTGGGAAACAACCAGGCCCGAGATTGCCGGCCGCGGATCGTGATTGCTAAATTCTTGCGGTTCCCCCTGAAAGAAAAGATTCTGCGGGCGGCCAGGCAGAAGGGCGAAGTTCTGCACAACAATGTTAGAATCCGGATAGCGCAGGACTACTCTGTTGCGCTGAGCCGAAAGCGAAGAGAATATGTGCCTCTGTGTGAGAAGCTTGTTGCTGCAAAGATTAGATTCTCTGTACAATACTCCGCCAGACTACATGTGGTGCATAATGGGGCACATCGAGTCTTCGAGTCCGCTGCAGAAGCCGGGGCCTATGTGGACCAGGTCGTCAGTTGGGAGATGGCAGCTTCGACGTCTCCCTAATGAGCATAGGACGGTGTTGATTTATGCTTTGGGATGGACTTGAGTCTCTTAAGGACTTTAAAGTATGGCTGCTATATGGATTTGAGTGTGGAAGGCCTGTACCATTAGTAGGCCGGTGGGTGGTCACCGGAGTTGGTGGGTGGGTGGGAGCGGGGGGACTAACTCCTCGAGTCCCTTAATTATGGGCTTGGTAGAGCTTGGCCGTGCCGCTCTCCTAGAGAGGCTATAGATGGAGCGCTTATTTATTTGTACAGCGATGGGAAGCAGCGGTGGACAGCGCGCTGCTACTCCCTCCATGGGGCTCGGCAGAAACTGGGTCTGCTGCTCTGTGCATGAAGGGGCAGCTGTCGAGGCTTGTTCCTCGGGGCTTCCCCTTGTTCTGTCCCTTCTTGCTCCTTTGTTTTGTTTAGATGGGCTAGGGGAAGTTCTTGGGGGTTGGTGGGGTTGGTTTGTTTGTCGGGGTTGTGCGGGGCCTTCGGATTTTGGGCCTTCTATCATTGTTATTGGTTGGTTGTGGGCTTATCACCCCTGTGGAGAGGGGGGGGGCTTGGTTTAGGAGATGAAGTACTTGGGCGGAGGGGGGGAGCTGGTCGCGCTCAGTGGGACCTCAGTTGGCTCTCTCCGGAGAGGGGAGGGGGAGAGAGACCGCAGGCTAGCGGATAGAGGGGTTAAGGGATCCGGGTGGGTACTAGGGTATGGTGGGGGGGGGGGTTAGGGGAGGGTGGGGGGAGAGATGGTGGGGAAGATCAGAGGAAGGGAGGGAAGTGGAGATCAGTGGTTGGAAGTTGGGAGTGGGGAGGGCAAGGGACGGGGAGGGGGTCGGGTGGGGATGGGGGAGGGAGAGTAGGAGGGGTGGGGGATGGGGGGTGGGGGATTCAGGAGACACAATGGAAATATAGCTTGACCACGGCAGTGGAGTATGGGAGCACCTTACTGTCTAAGGGGGGACCTCAGGCTGGGGAGGTCCATCCCTATTTTTATTGCACGACTGATAAGCATATCCCGCTCAATCATTGTCCAACCTGAAGGTTATCTCTTGGAATGTGTGTGGAGTAGGCAACCCTATTAAGAGATATAAAGTGTTGCAAGCCTTAGCCAGGCTGAAGTGTGACATTGCTATGTTGCAGGAGACCCACCAGATGGCCAACGAACATGCCAAATTACAGAAAACGTGGGTGGGGCAGAGTTGGGGTGCCCCGGCTAAAGGAAAGAAGGGTGGAGTGGTGGTTTTGATTAGTAAGCAGGTTTGTTTTGAGTTGGAAAAGGAGTACTTGGACCCAGAAGGTAGATATATTTTGCTGTATGGCTGCCTTGAAGGCAGGCCTATTGTGTTGGGCAACCTGTATAGTCCCAATGTGTTGGATCGGGCGTTTTACGCCCGATTGGCCTCCAGAGTGGAACAGCTGCCGGATGTTCCCTTGATCTTGGCTGGCGATCTGAATGGGTTGTTGGATATAGAGCTGTATACATCGGGAGGTGGGGGCGAACGAGTGCGAGTTCCGACTACTAAAGCGCTGCGGGGGTTGTGTCGCCGCCTGGGGATGGTAGACCCCTGGCGTCTGTTGCATCTGTCAGAGAAAGATTTTACTCATCAGTCAAGGGCCCATGGCTCTAGCGCTCAAATTGATTATGTTTTGATTTCAGAACGGCTTTTTGCACAGATACGAGAAGCACAGATAGGCCCCTCAGCGATATCAGATCATGCCCCGGTCTGGGTGGATTTATTATGGGGGGCCTGGCCACACCGACAAGAATTTGGCGATTCCCCATGGGGCTCTACAATGATGTCGAATTCCGTAAATATCTTGGACAATGCTGGCAGGAACTTGTGGCCCACCACGAGCAGCACAAAGACGAACCGGAGCTGCTCTGGGAAACGGCTAAAGTAGTGTTGCGGGGAGACATCATTGCATATGCTGCGAGAAAGTGCAAACTGCTGGCGACGCAAATTGTTCAGCTGGAGAAGCAGGTAGTACGAGCTAGGCGGCGATGCGCAGGGGACCCCAGCAGGGCTAACAAGCGGAGACTTTGGGAGATGCAAACATCTCTCAATGAATTGCTGCACCAGAGGGCGAAGAAATCTCACATGTATTACCGTTATCAATTATACCGCTTTGGGGATAAACCCGGGAAACCTCTGGCGCGCTGCCTACAAGGCAGCAGGGGGGCTCGGTTGATAGCGGCGCTATGGGATGAACAGGGCTGTTTACATAAGGACAGTACGGCCATAGCCCGACTGCTTCGATCCTTTTTTCAGCAGCTATATGTGCGGAGGGAGGGGTCTCTTACTGACATGCAGAGCTATCTACGAGGGCTGCAATTGCCAAAGGTGACGCCAGACCAACGGGCATACTTGGATGCCCCGGTGACGGTGGAGGAAGTCTGTAGAGTCATTCAGAGAGCCAGTTGTTGCAAAACGCCCGGCCCTGATGGGTTTGGGGCAGAGTTTTATAAACTGTTAGGAGATCTAGTGCCCCCAACGTTAGTGGCGATGTATCACCGAAGAGTGGCGCAGGGGAAGTTCGAATGGGGGACTAATCATGCATATATCACTTTAATACCTAAACCAGCAAAAGACCCCACGCAAGCGGCATCTTATAGACCCATTTCTCTGTTGAATTTTGACATGAAAGTGCTGGCTAAGGTTTTGGCGGATAGACTTGCCTCTGTTTTAGGGGATTTGGTGCATGAATCACAAGTCGGCTTTGTTAAGGGGCGTTATGCTGTGCGGAACCTGCGGAAAATATTGGCCTCCCTTGAGTGGGTTCGTGAAAGGGATCTGCAATCGTTGTTAATCAGCTTCGACGCGGAAAAGGCATTCGACCAGGTGCATTGGGACTATTTGAAGTGTCTTTTGCCTTACTATGGGCTGGGGGACCCCTTTTGTAAGATGGTGGAGTTGCTTTATGCGGACTCTGCGGCTGGAATTCTCTGTAACGGGGTGTTATCGGACAAATTTAGTTTGGAAAGGGGCACACGTCAAGGTTGCCCGCTCTCCCCACTGCTCTTTGTGTTGACCTTAGATCCGCTGATACGGAGGATAGAGTCGTCTTCGAGTATATGTGGCGTACGTATTGGGTCACACTGGTTTAAAATGGCCACCTTTGCAGATGACATGCTGGTCCATCTTACGATGCCCCAACTGTCATTGACCCGGCTGCTGGAGGAGTTCTCCCTATATGGTAGATTTGCAGGACTACATATTAATACAGACAAATCGGAGGCCTTGGATGTGGGGGGAGATTAAAAGAGAGATGGCAAGGGAGATTCCCGCTTCGCTGGGCCGAGGAGTCTTTTGTTTACTTAGGCATTTTTTTGACTAGGATGCCAGCACTGCTCTATAAAGTAAATTTTGAGCGCGTTTTTTCCAAGCTCCGAGCGCAATTTCTGGCCTGGGCGCCTCTCCCTTTGTCCCTTCTGGGTAGAGTGGCGGCCTTAGGGATGGTGATTCTCCCCAGAGTGCTTTATTGGATGCAAACACTTCCGGTGTGGTTATTGAGACGGGACTTGTTGCGTATCGAGCGGGAGATCCGAGGGTTTCTCTGGAAGGGGGCTAGAGCATGCATTCCGCTGACTAGGATGAGAGGGGGGTGGAGATCGGGAGGGGTTGGGGTTCCAGATCTTTGGAAGTACGCGCTGGCATGTCAGGCCCGGCACCTAGCTGACTGGCTGGGGGACACAGAGGTTTATACCCCCTAGAGTTGGAGGAGGCTTTTGTAACACCGCAAGCTTTGGACGCGGTTTTACACTTGAAGCGGATAGCTTTACCGGCTCGTATGACAAGTAGTGTCTTGATACAGGTGACACGGCGTACATGGCAATAGCTAAATAAATATTGGGGTAGTAACCCTGAGGTTTCAAGCTGGCTGCCTCTACGGGGCAATGCTTGTTTCACGCCGGGCTCCGATTCGACTTCCTTTCGGCAGTGGGACCGGTTGGGAATAAGGTGCCTTGGACATGTGGTGGACCAGGACGGGAGATGTAAGGCTTTGGATGTACTTTGTGGGGAATATGGCTTGGACCCAGGGATGTCTGTTTTTGCATACGCGCAACTATCTCACTATATCGGCTCGCTGTCACGGCAGGAGCTGCATGTGGAGCACTCGGCGCGGATTCTTGAATTTTCTGCCCTAGGGGCGGAGTCTCCCCCGACTATAGCTGAACTAAAGAAACTGTTGGATTTACTTGATCCGCCTCCTGACTATTCGGCGGTGGAAAACTCCTGGGCGAGAGAACTAGGTCGAGAGATAGCCCAAGGCTCGGTCCGTGACGCATTGGGTAGGATTGCGCAATTGGTGGAGGGGGCCCGGTGGTGCGAGATTCAGTTCAAATGCATTATTCGAGCCCACTTTTCTCCGAGGCAAGCAATGATAAAGCTGCATTACAACATATGGAGGGTGCCCCAAATGTTCTTGTTCTTTGGCAGACCTCGGTCATATGTGGTGGGGCTGTTCCTTAATTCGTTGGTATTGGCTGCGATTTGGGGCATACCTTAGTGGCCTGTTGCGGCAGCGAATCTGCTGGACAGGGCTGCTGGTAATCTTAGATCAGATGGGACCGCTCCACCCGAAGGGAAGATGGGAGAGAATTCTGGTGCGGAAGGCCTTTCTGGTGGGTAACCTGTGGGCCCCACTTTTTGTGAGTGGCGTAACAGCTTACATCAGCTTATGCTTATGGAACGGCGAAGTGCACAACGGCATCCCCGGAGGTGGGCCACCTTTTTGCTGGTCTGGATGCCTTATATTCAGAGATTGGGGCTTAGAACCCGCAGTGACGTGCTAAAGGTTGGATAGTGGTTGGTTAGGGTGAGTATTGCTCCTTTTGGTACAGTAATATTGTTGTGATTCTGGTACCTGGGGGGGGGAGGGAGGGAGAGAGGGGGGGGAACTCTGGGTTACCGGCTTTGGAATTGTATTGTACGGTTCTTCTGTTTGCTGTGGCAATCCTGGGGTGGTGGACCAGACACAGCCCCACCCGGGAGGGGGTATTATATAAAATGGAAAATTGTTTGAATGTTTTGTTTGTTGTACTGTAAGACATTAATAAACAGATTTTGAAAAAAAAATGATGCTATGGCTTAGCTGAACGGCTGTGCTGCAGGAGACCCAAGTTTGGGTTAGCTGGTTGGTAGAATGCGAGTGCATTATGGGTGTGATAAGACAAGGAGATGGCTTCTGCTGCAGAGGTAATCTTGAGTGGAAAGTGAACAGCCTTGCAGGGTTCGCATCTAAGTCTAAGTGTGTAAAGCGTGGCATGGAGGAATAGAACAGCAAGCTGGACCCAGGGTTCAAATCCCACTGATACTCCTTGTGACCTTAACCTCTCATTGCCTCAAGTTCAGAATTGGATTTCAAGCCTTCTGGGGAAAGGAAAATCCAAATAAAGAAATGTATGCAAGATTCCTCTAATGTTCAAGCAGCTGTTTTAATGATGGGGAATAAAAAATGGAAACAAAACCAGCCAAAACATTTCTGCGATGTGGCTTTAAGTCCAAGCACATGACTCGGTGACAGCATGTCCCATTTGTACAGGGTAATCCAGATATAGCGCAGCAATGTGGCATGCTGTGTTCTTTGTGCTCCTTATTTCAGAAGTGCTTAACTACAATTCCATGAGGTGCAGTTAAGTTCTAGAAAACAATTTGCTTGTTGCTTTTCTGCTGCTGGATTGTAAATGAGTTGATTTGCATGATTGTCAGCTGATTAGCAAATTAGCATAAATTTGGCAAACAATTCTTCTGATGAAAAGTTTTGTGTGGAAAAACAGCAAATAGTGTTTATAAAAATGACTGCAATTACATGTGCTGTTTGCCATTCTGTCTCATGTAATCATGCTTACGAAGCTGTTTGTGGCTTAGTACATTGACCTCTTAGTCAACTCCATGCTTGCTGTGCATCTGGAGAGGCGAAGTAGATGCCGGTTTTAGACCTATGAGTCTTTATGTATTTCTAGCACTAATCTAGCTGCTGAGCTGGGTGTAAATGTGCAGGCAGGAAATATGCAGGACTGCACGTATGTCATAAAGTGACTCCACCTGTGCTCTGCCCAAAAGCCTGTCCCAAGCATGCCTACACCAGAGTCGTGCACAAGTCATATATATATATATATATATATATATATATATATATATATATACCGGCCCAGGCGTACACCAGAGTCGTGCACAAGTCATATATATATATACCGGCCCATGCGTACACCAGAGTCATGCACAAGTCATACATATATATATATATACCGGCCCATGCGTACACCAGAGTCGCGCACAAGTCATATATATATATATGCAGAATCTTCTACAAAGCATTACTCATCACATTTAAAGCCATCAATGGGATATCCCCCTCATCCCTCACTACACTCATTACCCATCCCACCAACAATAGGTCAATAGGCGCCAACACACTAGCAATCCCAATTGAAGCGACGAAATGCACGCAATCAACTAGAAATAGAGCATTCACCTTCTACGCTCCAAGATGTTGGAATAATCTTCCATCCAATATCAGATCAATCAGAGATCTCACACAATTTAGGAAAGCCATTAAACATCATTTATTCCTATTGTACTTCTCATAATCCAACTGCACCCCTACACCCAGCACCAACACGACTACCATCAGCTTTCATAATGTAAAGTATCACTAATATTCTCTTATTTGTCTGGATGTATATAGTTTAATGTTAATGTTATGATTCCAAATTATCATGTCCTGTTCAATGTAAGCACAAGGAATCCCCCCTGCCCTGTACAAAATTGTTAATTGTAAACCGCACTGATGTCAAATAGCGCGGTATAAATAAGCTATAAATAAATAAATAATAAATAAAATATACCGACCCATGCCTACACCAGAGTCGTGCACAAGTCATATATATACCGGCCCATGCGTACACCAGAGTCATGCACAAGTCATATATATATATACCGGCCCAAGCCTACACCAGAGTCGCGCACAAGTCATATATATACCGGCCCATGCCTACACCAGAGTCCTGCACAAGTAAGTATGGGGTAATTTTACATATTTATTTAATTTAATTAATTTATTTATTTAACTTTTCTTATATACCGCGCTATTACAATATCAGTGCAGTTTACAATAAACAACATATTACTATGTGGGGGGGGGGGGCCACATAGAGTTTACATTAAACAAGGGAGTAAAAACTTGGATTTAACATGGAATGAACATATCTACAGCGTTATTTACAGCAATAAATATAGTACAGTTTATGTATTGGGTTGGTGCCCCATGTTATTCAGTGTGGGCCAGCTTAGGCTGGGTCTGCTTTTCTGTGCAGGTCTGGTCTGGGTTGATTAAGAGGTTTGATGTTGTATAGGTTACGTTGTTAGACTCCGGGTAGTGTGTCACAAATAGGTAATGCTTAAGTGCTTTCTGGAATTGGGATTGGCTAGAAATGATACGTATGTCGGATGGGAGGGCATTCCAGGCCAAGGGGGCACAGATTGAGAAAGCTCGGTTA
Organism: Ichthyophis bannanicus; assembly: GCA_033557465.1. NCBI lineage: Eukaryota > Metazoa > Chordata > Amphibia > Gymnophiona > Ichthyophiidae > Ichthyophis > Ichthyophis bannanicus. Next base: position 33,383,057 of record CM066041.1, on the reverse strand, counting down.
GAGGCTGTCATTGTGCAAGTGGTCATTTGTTTGGGAATCAGCAAAGTGTTGGCCATTATAGTTCGTTTGGTTCTACATGGATGTGAATAGTGGATCAATTCTTTGATGGCTGGGGAAGATTGGTTGTGCAGGGCTTTGAAGGTAGTGATTAGAATCTTGTATAAGAGTCTTGCTTGAACGGGCAGCCAGTGCAGATTTATCAGAATTGGGGTGATATGGTTCATTCGCGGTGTCCCAGTCAGAACTCTTGCTGCAGAGTTCATTGCCATTTGGAGTGGGTGAAGGGTTGTCTTTGGGAGCCCATATAGGATACTGTTAGCGTAGTCGAAGTGTGGGAGAACCAATGCCTGGTAGATTGTTCGGAAGTCACTAGGGTCTAATAGTGGTTGGAGATGACGGAGAGTTCGTATTTTGTGATATATTGTTATCTCCAGGAATAAGCAGGAATGAGTCTTCACATATGGGTACGTCGGTACCGACGGAGCCTGCACGGGAATGCTCCCCAGCATCCAATCAGAAAGCCTTTGGGAGCATCCCTTGCACCTGCGCACTGCCTTCCCGCCTTTTCCACTGCCTCTCCTCAGTTTTCGTTTTTCCGCGGAGCCGGCAGGACGTCCTCCTGTCACCGCAGAAACTTTTTTCTTCAAATTCTTTATTTCTTGTTTTCTTGTGGTCGCGGCTGTTTTTCCCGCCGCCACCGGTACCGCCGGTGGGTTTTTCTTTTCCTTTTCTTAAACTCAGGGAAATTTTTCCCTCAGTTTCTGTCTTAAATTTTTTGGGCCTACAAGGCCTCTCCATCATGGAGCCTTCTTCTCCTAAGAAGTGCCTTCACTGTGGAAGCACAGTTTTCTTTTTAGACTGCAATGCCTGGTGTCTAACCTGTTTGGGTCCTGACCCTTTTTCCCCTGAACAATCAGGCTGCAAAACTGTGAGAAGAACTTCCCTCTTTCGAGTTTTCCTCGATACCGTTTTCCCTCCCGGAGTGAGGGCACCGGCCTTTTCTTCTCTACAGGATCAGGTAACCCACAAACAGTCTGTTAAGACTAGCCAATCCTTGAATGGTAGGTCTCATGCCAAGCATGATGACGGCTCCGGCCTTGCCCTCAAGACCCCATTGGCATTAAAACCCCGGCGGGAGTCTCCGGGCTCCAAAGCATTTCAGGGGTTTCAGGTTGTTCCTGGGGCTCACCCCTCACAGAACATACCTGAGCCATGTTCGGTGGTGGCATCCGCTTCGAGCGGTACCGATACCCTGGCATCGGCACCGGTGTTGAGTGATCCACTCTTCACCAGGGATCGTCATCTGGCGTTCTCGGTACCTTCGGGACCGATCGATACGTTCCAGATTGACTTTCCTGTATCTGAGCCATGCTCGGTGGTGGCATCTGCTTCGAGCGGTACCGATACCCCGGCATCGACACCGGTGTTGTGATCCACTATTCACCAGGGATCATCATCTGGCATTCTCGGTACCTTCGGGACCGATCGATACGACCCAGATTGACTTTCCTGTATCAGCAACATCGCCGATACCACCACCGACGTCGGTACCCTCTAGACATGCATCGATAGACTCGCTCCCTTCGATGCCGAGTCTGGAATCGATATCTAGTCTAGATGACTGGGTACCGACGCGTCTCGGAACCGACCCTTATCGTTTCCGGATACGCAGTACCGAGGATATTCCCCAAGCGTTTCTGGTTCCCGCGGTACCGCTTGAGCAGCCTCCGATGACTGCTGCGATGGCGTTACCGTCTCCGATTCCGATTCAGTTACTGGTATCGGTATCGATGTCGGTTCCTGCAGTTACATCGGTACCATCGATCCTTTCTATGCCTAGTTTGGAATCGATACCTGGCATGGACGATGCAGTACTCACTGCCTCAAATCGTGACTGCCAGTACCACTATCCTTCTAGTGGGGTTCTTTTTCTGCACCAGACCAGTACATCCTCTGGTGCTCAGGCTGCTCCTTCAACCTTAGCCTGCCCAGGGATAGTTCCCATTGGAGATCCCTCTTTTCAGAAATTTCTCCTTGACATGGCAATATTTCTTGCTATTCCTATCCCTGGCTGTGATCCTACTCGAGGCTCTCCTGCAGAAAAGGAAAATATAATGCTTCCTTTACATCATTCTTTGCAGGATCTTCTTCTGAGAATATGGGAATCACCTTTAAGGGTTCCCTCACCTTCTACAGCAACTGATGTTCTGTATCAGGTGCCCTCCTCTCCAGGGTTTCAAAAGACTCAACTTCCCCATCATTCCATTGTAGTGGAATCAGCAATGAGGAAGGTAAAAAGCAAGAAGAAGCATTCTTCTTATCCGCCAGGTCATGCATCTAGAGCACTTGATGCCTTTGCACGTCAAACCTTCCAAACATCTATTCTGGCATCGAGGATTATCTCTTAGATTTTTTATATGAGTCTATCTCTCCAGGAGGTCACAAAGAAATTATCTCTTTTGACTCCTTTTCTATCAGAGCCTAAGGCTGCAGACTATTCCTTACTTCTTAGTCATAGCCAGAATCTCTCTTGGTTTCTTTCTCGTGCTTCTCTAGACTCTTTTGAGTCTGTTAGCAGATCCTCTGCTATTGCCATAGGAGCACGTCGTAGAGCCTGGCTCCAGGCTTCAGACTTGAACAGATGGGCACAACACACACTGGGTAATTCTCCTTGTAATGGAGAAAATCTCTTCAATAAGGAGGCTTTACGTCAGGTTGCTCTCTGCTCCACTGACTTCCCTGGTTCTGGAAACCATCCTAAGCCGCCTTCTTCCCCAGGAGGTAGGAAATGTCCTACCAAACCTTCTTTCCCGAAGAAAAGAAGGTTTCACTCTTCTCCTGCCCATCATCCAGATGTACCCAAGCAGGGGACACCTCGTCCTGGTCTGAAGAATCCAAACTCTAGCCAGTCTGAGCATTCCCAGCAACCATAGGTTCCTGAAGGTTGCAACCTACAGTTAACCTCCTCTTAGCAGAAGTTTGTTCACTGTTTTTTTCTTTAAAGCTCTACACATGGCTTCCTTTCTTCAGGATGTACTGAGCTGTCAGGATATTCTTGTCTATGGGTTACAGATTTCTCCTCTTCTTCCTACCAAGAAGAGAAGTTAACTACTATCCCATGATAGTTTCTGTCCCAACATGAACATTTTTTTCTTCAGCTGACTCACCATATGGTAAGTCACCCTTCAGTTCCTGTTTTTCTACCCTCTCAACCAGGTTTTCTCCTGATTGAGTGGTACCATACTGTACACCTTTCATTCCAGTGTAGAGTTTTTCTTTGAATAAATTCTCTGGACAGCTTATCAGACAGGGACAGGACTACTCCTCTCCCTTGTCTGTTCTCTCTGTGTTTTCACAGGAAGATTCCCTCTGCTGTCTCTTTCAGTTGCTGTTCATGCAGGAGTTCCAGTGATTGATCTACTGGTACTTTTCCACAAGTTTCCAGTCTGTCTAGCCTTAGTAGTGATTCCAAGATAGTCCTCATCTATCTTGGATAATCCTACTCACTTCAGGCTTCTTACATTATCTTCTTTCTGGCCATCTCCATTTCCTTGGATTTGGCAACACAGCTCACCTACAGTCAGTTTTATCTCCTAATTCTCCTGCATAATGCTCTCTGCAATCTTCAGAGAAGCTTTCTACTATGGGCCCTTGCTAGAGAGCATTGAACTTTGTCTCTGATGGCTATTCCATATAGTAGAAAAGGCTTATCAGTCATTTTCCATGACTGTGAGGGTTCTCCACACCCTCTTGTCTCCTGTTATAATACAGGATATAAGCTTTTTCTGCGTGAATGTCCAAGGAGTTTCCCAATCCTGCAGGAATATGCTCTTTTTTCCTTACAGCTTGGCCTCATGCTATCCTACTCCTCATGGACAGCACATATTCTACTAGTAACGCATGATACCCCTGTGTCCCTCCAGTGGGTCATCCTGGTATCTCCCTCTATGCGTTTTCTGTCCATTTACCAGGTCAGAGTTCTACAGAACTCACGACTTGCTCTCTACAGACTGATATTATCCTCAGTTTTTTCACGCAACCATCCTGGTTATTTCACTGGATAGCATTCCTGCACCCTCTTAGCCCGGAGGAATAGATTCTCTATATATCTTTTCAAGTATGTTCCACCTTCTTGTTATTAGATGAATCTTTCTCCTTCACATCTCTCATGTGAATGTTCTTATGGGGCTTAGTTGCAGACATGTATCTTCAAACTTACATATTCATGTATGTATATATCTCTATTTATTTCTATACATACATATGTCTGTAAGCTGTGTGTGCATGGGTTATGCCCCTATATATATATATACACACACACACAAACACACACATATATATATATATATCCCTCTATATATGTATCTGTCGAGATGCTTTTTATAGGTAGATATGTATTACATACTATCTCCCTAACTGTCTCTGCTATAAAGGTTTTTACCTTCTTAGAGGTTCCAGACAGTGGGTTTGCATATCTTCATACTGTCCCTCGGTATGTAGGGGCTGTTATGCACAAAACCACTACTGTGGTACTAGCAGCTTCCACTTTACTCTAGGTCTCGCTATCCCTGAAGCATCATGCTTCAATATCTTTCCTATCTCTCACCAGCTAGGAAAGACAGTGTAGATCTTCAGTAGTTCTGAGGTTTCAGCCCTTCACACATCTGTCCTCCTTGGGAATACGGGCTTTTTTCCATACCCCTTCTTCCCTCCAGGACTGGGCTACTTGTCCAAATCGGTCAGTCTTCCTCTTTTACTCCTCAGTGTCAATGACTTTGTAGCTAAAAGAGTTTTCAGCTTTTTTCCATAAAGCTTTCCACTGAAGACCTGCCGTTCTTATACTACCCCAGTTGACACCTGGGTCACCTGCCAATTCCAGATTTGGACCTTCGCCCTCACTGCGTGAGGTCACCTTGAGGATCCTCTACTGAATCTCCATTACGCTCTCTACTTCCTACAATCCAGTAGGTAAGATCCATTTTGTGATTGTTCATTAAATAATTTTAATGGTACTTATCATACATACCAAGGACTCCTCTCCTGTAGTCCTTAGCTTTGCTGTTTTCTTACAGCTCCTCTCCTTTCAACTCCTACCCACCACCCCTCATGGGATGCCGGAGATCCATGTGTGGGAACTGCAGTCCTTATCCAGGGACACACATTTTATGGGATCTCCCCCTGGCATCTCTAGCTAGGGAGTTCCCATATGTGAAGACTCATTCTTGCTTGTTCCTGGAGATAGCACAGTTACTTACCTGTAACAGGTGATCTCTGGGAACAGCAGGAATAAGTCTTCACAACCCACCCACCTCCCCTAGGAGTTGTATCTATCTATCTATCTTCCTTTCCTCTTTCTCTCCTTTTGTCTCAGCTATGAAACTCAACTGAGGAGAGGCAGTGGAAAAGGCGGGAAGGCAGTGCGCAGGCGCGAGGGATGCTCTCAAAGGCTTTCTGATTGAATGTTGGGGAGCATTCCCATGCAGGCTCCGTCGGTACCAATGTACCCATATGTGAAGACTTATTCCTGCTGTTCCCAGAGATCACCTGTTACAGGTAAGTAACTGTGCTTTTACAGTATTCTTTATATGTGCCTTCATATATATATACATACCGGCCCAAGCCTACACCAGAGTCATGCACAAGTCATATATATATATATACCGGCCCATGCCTACACCAGAGTCGTGCACAAGTCACATATATATATATATGCCCATGCGTACACCAGAGTCATGCACAAGTAAGCATGGGGTAATTTTACATATATATATACCGGCCCATGCGTACACCAGAGTCATGCACAAGTAAGCATGGGGTAGGAGTGGCCTAGTGGTTGGGGCAAGGTACTTCAGGCTGGAAGGTCGGGGGTTCAAATCCCACTAGAGGACAGCAACCTTGGGCCGGAAGGACTGGGGTTTCTAGTCCCACAGGTGCTCCTTGTGGTCTTGGGCAAGCCACTTAACCCTCCATAGCCCATGTTCCCTGTAAAATAGTTATCTCCAAGCTATAATGCCCTGTTAAATGTAATTACAGTTTGTTCAATGTAAACCGCACTGATGCAGGATAGCGCAGTATATAAGAGAATGTAAATAAATAAATATATATATATATACCGGCCCAAGCCTACACCAGAGTGCATGGGGTAACTTTACACATATATATATATATATATATATACCAGCCCATGCCTACACCAGAGTCGTGCACAAGTAAGCATGGGGTAATTTTACATATATATATACCGGCCCATGCCTACACCAGAGTCATGCACAAGTAAGCATGGGGTAATTTTACATATATATATATACCTGCCCAAGCCTACACCAGAGTCGTGCACAAGTAAGCATGGGGTAATTTTACATATATGTATACCTGCCCAAGCCTACACCAGAGTCGTGCATAAGTAAGCATGGGGTAATTTTACATATATATATACCGGCCCATGCCTACACCAGAGTCGTGCACAAGTAAACATGGGGTAATTTTACATATAGATATATATATACCGGCCCAAGCCTACACCAGAGTCATGCACAAGTAAGCATGGGGTAATTTTACATATATATATATCTCCAGGAACAAGCAGGAATGAGTCTTCACATATGGGTACATCGGTACCGACGGAGCCCGCGCGGGAACGCCTCCCAGCGTCCATTCAAAACGCTTTTGGAAGCATCCCACCATGCCTGCGTGCTGCCTTCCCGCCTTCCCAACTGCCTCTCCTCAGTTTTCGTTTTTCCGCGGAGCCGGCAGGACGTCCTCCTGTCACCGCAGAAAATTCTTCTTTTATTTTTTAGTTTTCTTGTGGTCGCGGCTGCCTTCCCCGACTCCACCGGTACCGCCGGTGTTTTTTTCTCCTTTTTTCTTGTAAATTTCTTCTTTAAGGAATATTTTTTCTTCTTAGTGCCTCACGGTTTTCTTAGGCCTGCTAGGCCTACTCACTTTCCTTCATGGAACCGCCAGTCACTATTCCCAAGAAATGTTCAAACTGCCGCGGTACAAAATTAACCTTAGACACCCCTAATTGGTGTCTGGCCGGTTTGGGTCCTGAACATTTTCCTTCGGAGTGTCCCTCCTGCAATAGTATTGTCGGAAGAAGTCTTCAGCATCGGGTTTCCCTCGATACGTGCTCCCCATCCAGCTTCAGGGCACCGACCACTTCTTCTTCTACACGGCATCAGGTAACCCAAAAACAGTCTGTTAAGACTAGCCAGTCCTCGAGTGGTAGATCTCGTGCACAGCATAGAGATGCCTCTGGCCTTGCCCTCGAGAACATACTGGTTTTAAAACCCCGGTGGGAGTCTTCGGCCTCCAAAGCCTGTGTGGGGTTTCAGGTTGTTCCTGAGGTTCACCCCTCACAGAACATACCTGTGCCATGCTCGGTGGTGGCATCCGCTTCGACCGGTACCGATACCCCGGCATCGGCAATGGTGTTGGATGAAACATTCCTCACCAAGGATCGTTGTCTGGCGTCCTCGGTACCTACGGGACCGTTGGATATGCTCCAGGCCGACCCTCCAGTATCGGTATCGATCCCGGTACCGATGCTAGTACCGACGTCAGTACCCTCCAGATGTGCTTCGATAGACTCGCTTCCTTCGATGCCGAGTCTGGAATCGATCTCCAGTCTGGAGGACTGGGTACCGACTCGCCTTGGTACCGACACCTACGGTACCGAAGGCACGGTTCCGATGATCCATGTCCGGCACTCTCGGTTTCTTCCATACCGATAGAGTTGGCACCGGCTGGCCTTCATCCACTGGTACCGGATACGGTGCCGGAGTCGGTACCGGTATCCACATTACCATGGCTGTCGGTGCCTTCCATGCTTCCCTCTTCAGGCTCGCTTCCCTCGATACCGAGTTTGGAATCGATCCCTAGCATGGACGATATGCTACCGACTGTTGCTGGTCCCGACCCCCTGAGGTACCGGCGACCATTCTCTAGGGATCTCCACCATTCAGGATCTTATATTCCTATAAGGTTAGATAGATCCTCCGGTGCCAATGCTAGTTCTTCAGCAGATCTAGCCTGTCCAAAAGAATTTCCCTCTGGGGATTTTTCTTTTCAAGCTTTTCTCATGGATATGATGAAATCACTTGCCATTTCTATGCCTGGACAGGATCCTACACAGGGCAATGCAGAATCCCTGTATATTCCTGGGACAGCAAAGGCTACCATCATGCTTCCTTTGCATCATTCCTTGAAGGATCTCCTTCTACGAATGTGGGAAGCTCCTTTAACGGTGCCCCCACCTTCTAAGACAACTGATCTTCTATATCAGGTGCCTTCCTCTCCAGGTTTTCAGAAGACTCAACTTCCTCATCATTCTATTGTTGTTGAATCAGCAATGAGGCGGGTGAAGAGTACTAAAAAGCACTCTTCTTATCCGCCAGGTCGTGAGTCTAAGACTTTAGATGCCTTTGGACGCCAAACCTTCCAGGCATCCATGCTTTCAGCAAGAATTCTCTCATATATTTTCTATATGGGATTATCTCTTGATGAGGTCACAAAGAAATTACTATCTTTGACTCCTTTTCTTCAAGAGACTATAAGTGCAGACTATTCCTCTCTGATTAGTCATGCTCACAATATATCTAGGTTCCTTATTCGTGCTTCCCTGGACTCCTTTGAGTCTGTTAGCAGAATGTCTGCTATAGCTATAGGGGCATGACGTAAAGCCTGGCTCCAGGCTTCAAGCTTAGACAAATGGGCTCAAGAAAGACTGGGAAATACTCCTTGCACTGGAGAAAATCTCTTTAACAAGGAGTCTTTACTCCAGGTTGCTCAGTTAACCACTGACATTCCTGTTTCCAGAGGCTGTTCTATGCCTTCCTCTTTCCCAGTTGGTAGGAAATGTCCTACCCAACTTTCTTCCCCTAGGGGGAAAAAGTTTTATTCTTCTTTTGCCCATCATTCAGATGTTCCCAAACAGGGGAAACATCGCCCTAGTCTGAAGAAACCACAACCTCAACAGGGTCCACAAACCCAGCAGTCGCAGGGTTTTAAATAAGTCATTTTTCCCCTTGTGTTGCTGGTTACAGGGGCAGTCTACTTCTTTTTGCTGAAGTATCTGCACTAAATTTATCCTAACTTTTTCAAGATGTCTCTTCTTGAGACGTTTTTTCCTTTACTCTAAGAGTCTTCATGATGATCCTGCCCTCACTTAACAGGTTTCTCTTCCTTTTCGGGAAAAGAGAAATGACAACTATTAATAAGACAGTTGTTTCCCTGTACTGGCATGTATCATCTTACCTTTCAGAGACTTCCTGCATAGTCAAGTCTCCTTCACCTCTGTCTTACCTCCCTCTTGCTACAGCATCTGGTTTGTAAGAGTGGCTCTTTTACACTGGTAAGCCCCTATGGTCCTCTACCTGTTCCACAGGGGGATTCTCCTTTTAAGAGTTGTCTCCCCCTTTATTTCCTTAGGGCAGCTAGTGGTTGGGGCAAGGTACTTCAGACTGGAAGGTCGGGGGTTCAAATCTCACTAGAGGACAGCAACCTTGGGCCAGAAGGACTGGGGTTTCTAGTCCCACAGGTGCTCCTTGTGGTCTTGGGCAAGCCACTTAACTCTCCATTGCCCATGTTCCCTGTAAAATAGTTATCTCCAAGTTATAATACCCTGTTCAATGTCATTTCAGTTTGTTCAATGTAAACCGCACTGATGCAGAATAGCGCGGTATATAAGAGAATGTAAATAAATAAATAAATAAAAATCAGACACTAGATAGTCCTACTATGTCGTCTCTTTTTTCCAATCTAAAAAAGATGGGAAAAGAAATTTTTCGCCCGCTGCCCTGGTAGTTGCTGCAGATACACTAATTCCTAGTGGTTTAGCCATTGGTTCTGTTCACCACACAACCAGGGCTTCTCCTCCACTAGCTATTCTTCTAGCCTCAGTGCTAAACCCCAAACAGGTTATCAACCTCGTTTGGGAAACCCTATTATCACAGACTGCTTGGTTAACTTCTATTCTTTGCCCCTTGTCCTTGGCAGAATAGTTCTTCCCCACTGGCTTTTAGCAGCCAGTTTTTTCTTCTAACTAACCTGCAGCATGCTCTCTGCAACTCTACAGAGTAGCTTTGCACTATGGGCCCTTGCTAGAGAGCATCATATCTTGTCTAGCAGCAGATAACCCCAGAGGGTTAGGAGGGGTTTCCCCAGTCATATTTTTCATGTCTGGTAGGTGTTCCCTACCCCTACCATCTCATCTAAAATCTCTTTTGAGACCTGAGGCTCAGGCCTTTTCTTCACGTGACAACCTAAATAATGGCAAATTCCCTGGCTTGGTCCATATCCCCTTGGTCTTCTCGCCAGAGATCTTTTTTGTTTCAGTGGCAGTTAAAGGATGCCTGATACCCATCTGCCCTTGTAGACAGGTCACTATGGTATCTTCCTCCAGTGACGTCCTCTATCCATTCTCCATACTGCGGTTCTGGAGAAATCTAGACTTGCTGCCTTCAGACTGAAGTTATCCTCTGCCTTTTTCCACGTAGGCCATCCTGGTTATTTAAGAGCTCAAATTCTGAAACGGATTTAGACTCTCTTTTGTCAGGGACACTATTCCCCTGACTTTTTCAATCATAACCAGGGAAGGAAGATTCTTGATGCATCTATTCAAGCGGGTATCACCCTCCTTGCTGTTAGATGAATCTTTCTCTCCCCATACTCCTATGGGGATCAATTTCTATAGACATTTCTTCATCCACATACCTGGAGACATCTGTCTACATGCCTACATATTCATATCTATCTATATCTATATATATATACTCGTATATAGTTATATATCTATATCTATATATATCTATATATATATATAGTTAGTTAGTTATTTAGCTGTATTTATATCCCGCTTTTCACCGGGTCAAAGCGGTCAATTGGGGGATACATTTAACACGAGGGGATATGAGACACATACGCTAATACTTACAGGGAACATGGGCAATGGAGGATTAAGTGGCTTGCCCAAGACCACAAGGAGTGCCTGTAGGACTAGAAATCCCAGTCCCTCCGGCCTGAGATTGCTGTCCCCAGGTGGGACTTGAACCCCCGGCCCTCCGGCCTGAAGTACCTTGTCCTAACCACTAGACCACTCCTCCCTATATATATTTATATATTTGTTTATATCTATCTGTGTTTCTTCTGCCTATACAGGTCTCTCTGTGTATATATATGCATATATACTCTATATGTGTATAACTTTAGGAATGTATCTATATCTATATCTATCTATCTAAATCTCTCTCTATATATATATGTATATATCTATCTATCTATCTATATATGTATATATCTATATGTGTCTATAGAGATATATCTTTTAGGTAGATATGTATCCACATTATTATCTATCTGTCTGTTTACTTTCAGATATTCTTACATTCCTATATGATCCTTACAGATGGGCACCACCCCTATCAATGCTGTACCAGCATACTTAGGGTTCTACACACGTAACCACATCCTGTGGTGATCAACAAACCTTTTCTTACCATAACCTTTCAGGGTTAGGTACCCCTGAGGTTCTCCATGTACCCTTTTTCTTTCCTTAACCCATTCAGGAAAGACATTGAGGAACTTCAGTTTATCTAAAGCTTAGCGCTTCCTAAGTCTGTCCTTAACTTCTTATCAGATACAGGGGTTTCCACACCCTTTCTCTCCTACATGGACTGTTTCTACTGCCAGTCCAACTGGGTCAGACTCTTTTTTTTTTCTTTTGGTCCTAGGATTGGATTTTCTTGGACCAACACAGCTTAAGCTTTCTTAATGGTACCTTCTGCGTTTTCCACTGAAGTCCTACCTCTCTTTCCCTACCCCAGTTTCTCCCTGGGGCTATTTCTCACCCTGAGGGGTTCTGACCTCCACTTGTTGTTCTACTTTTCTTACCTCTACTTCTCAGTGAGGTACTCCTTGAGGTTTTCCAATGGTTCTTCTAACAGATCCATATCAACCTCAGTAGACTTGCAGTGCCAACAAGGGAGGCCCATATCTCAATTTTTACCACTAGATCTCTCTACAGGGTTCTTCTCTGTAGAGGTCCTGTTCTAGTTCAGCTGTTCCACAGCACCTTTTCTGTATTCAACTCCTACCCTCCATCCCCAGGATGCCTGAGGTTCTGCGGAGTAGCATGGCTCTTCTACATCCGCAACATGCTAGGACTCCCTCTGGGCATCTCAGCTTGGGAGTCCCCATATGTGAAGACTCATTCCTGCTTGTTCCTGGAGATAGCACAGTTACTTACCTGTAACAGGTGATCTCTGGGAACAGCAGGAATAAGTCTTCACAACCCACCCACCTCCCCTAGGAGTTGTATCTCTCTATCTATCTTTCCTTTCCTCTCTCTCTCTTTGTCTCAGCTTTAAACCTTAACTGAGGAGAGGCAGTTGGGAAGGCGGGAAGGCAGCACGCAGGCGTGGTGGGATGCTTCCAAAAGCATTTTGATTGGACGCTGGGAGGCGTTCCCGCGCGGACTCCATCGGTACCGACGTACCCATATGTGAAGACTTATTCCTGCTGTTCCCAGAGATCACCTGTTACAGGTAAGTAACTGTGCTATACCGGCCCATGCCTACACCAGAGCCGTGCACAAGTAAGCATGGGGTAATTTTATATATATATACCGGCCCATGCCTACACCAGAGTTGTGCACAAGTAAGCATGGGGTAATTTTATATATATATTTACCGGCCCCCGGCCGAAGCCTACACCAGAGTCATGCACAAGTAAGCATGGGGTAATTTTACATATATATATATACCGGCCCATGCCTACACCAGAGTCATGCACAAGTAAGCATGGGGTAATTTTATAACCAGGGCTCTACAGATCAATAAACAGTAAGGATTTGAGGGTTGGTTTGTTTGTTTTTATTATATTACATTGCTAGCTCTCTGACTGGGAGCTCTTAAAAGGGTGTTTTGTATATTTTTTAAAGCAAGGTTACGTTTCGTTTTGGTGCTTTAGGGGAACTTTCCTTGAGCACAGTAGGTTGCTGAACTCTAGTAACCTCCTCAGGTTTGGAAACTGCTAACACCTAATCAGGTGTTAGTTCCCTCCCTACCCACCCCGACTCCCACCCACCCTAGTGAGCAGTCTTGCTTTATAGGGCACCTCCCCCTTTAACAAATCACAGAGAATTGGACCAGCACATTTTGAATATAATTAAAGAGATTTAACTGCTTTTTCTCTGAAAGGACAGCTGGGAAACCGGCTGGTACTTGGTAGATCTCTCTCTTTTGCTTTAACAGATACCTGAGCTCCACGAACAGAACAATGGCTGGGAAAAATCGTATTGCTAAAGCTGTTGCCCCCATTACAGCTTCTGCCTCGGTCCAGACAGAGGTCCTAATGCCAGTTGAAGGACCAGTTCCATGTGCAGGGTGCCTGCATGCTGAAGCTCTGAGGAAACAAGTGGAGGAACTCATAGAGGTGGTGGCGAGGCTGAGGAGCATTCAAGACAGTGAGAAGTACATTGATGAGATGCTTCTTGCAGCAACCAAGCTCTCCAGCACAGGAGAAGATGGGTGCCAACAGAATGTCAATGGTTGGACACAAGTCACCAGGGCCTGCAAAATCACCAATCCAACTTCTCCAGCCCTTGAATTGAAGAACCATTATGCAGCCTTGGAAGTGGAGGAGGTGAAAGCATCCCTGGAAAGGGAAGAACCAGAGTTCAAGTACCCCAAAGTTGCAGAATCAGTGACCAGAAGGAAACGAAGGGTAGTGGTGACTGGAGCCTCTCTTCTGAGGGGTACTGAGGTGTCCATCTGCCGACCAGACTTGATGTCCAGAGAGGTATGCTGTCTGCCTGGTGCCAAAATCCAAGATGTTACGGAGAGTTTACCGAGACTCATCAAGCCCACTGACTATTACCCAATGTTGCTAATCCATGTTGGAACAAATGATACTGCCAGGTATACCTCGGAACGTATCAAAAGTGACTTCATGGCTCTGGGAGAGGGTGAAGCAGTTAGGTGCACAGGTGGTGTTCTCTTCAATCCTCCCTGTTGAGGGTAAAGGCCAAGGCAGAGAGGCTCGCATCCTGGAGATGAATGCATGGCTGCGTGGATGGTGTCATCGAGAGCGTTTTGGTTTCCTAGACCATGGGATGCTGTTCCAAGGGTTGCAGAGCAGAGATGGCATCCATCTGTCCAAGAAAGGTCAACACATCTTCGGTAGTAGACTGGCTAATCTACTGAAGAGGGCTTTAAACTAGATTTGTTGGGGATAGGTAAAGAAAGCCCCCAGGTAAGTGAAAGCCCCCAGGTAGGTGATACATTAAATACCTTTATGGAAATGGGTAACAGGGGTAACATATGGAAAGCAGTATGTATTAATGCCTGTAGCATGGGAAATAAGATCCCTGATGTTGAAGCTTTGGTGGGAGTGGCTGACTTGGATTTAGTGGCAGTTACAGAAACATGGTTCACAGAAAACCATGACTGGGATGTAACTATACCTGGCTATACTTTATTCAGAAAGGACAGGGTAGGAAGAAGGGTAGGAGGAGTGGCACTATATGTAAAACATAATATTAAAGCTTTGGAATTACAGAGCTTAAAAGGGAGAGAGGAGGCATTGTGGGTTAAACTAGAAAGAGGGAAAGAGAAATCCATTTGCATTGGTGTGATATACAGACCTCCTTCACAAGAGGAAGAGGTGGACAGAGAGTTAATTGAAGACATATGCAACATTGCTAGGAAAGGGGAAGTGCTACTGATAGGAGATTTCAATATGCCAGATGTTGACTGGCACATTCCTGCTGCAGTACCATCTAGAAGTAAGGAGATCCTGGATTCTCTATAGGGAGAACTATTCAGGCAATTGGTAACAGCCCCCACACGTGAAGGGTCCATACTGGACTTGGTGCTTACCAATGGTGAAAGTGTTTCTGATGTTGTAGTGGGAGATCATTTTGCATCCAGTGATCACCAGATGGTGTGGTTCAGTATTAGGACTAGGGCTGTTAGAATCCATTCCAAGGTGAGGATCTTAGACTTTAGGAAGACTAACTTTGCGAAGATGGGCCAATACCTCAGGGAGTCGTTAGTGGGATGGGAACAACTGGGGGATGTAGAAAAACAGTGGGCAAAACTGAAAGGGGGTATTTTAAGGGCAACCAACCTTTTTGTTATAATGGTAAATAAAGGCAAAAGGAAAAGGAGACCACTATGGTCTTCGAAGGAAGTACCGTATTTGTCGGACCATAAGACGCACCGGACCATAAGACGCACCTGGTTTTTTGGGGTAGAAAAATAGGAAAAAAAATATTTTGAACCAAAATTCTTTCTACACTCAGCACCCAAACAGTTTCTTTTTAAAAGTTGTTCCCATCTGGAACGACAGAAAAGTAAACCGAGTGGAAATGGTTAAGGTAGCCTACGCTTAGAGTTTGACATAGATGTGCTGAGAGAGAACCGGGATTTTACCTGTCCTCAGCGTCCGCAGCATCAAACTGTCCCGGTACAGTGCGGCTCATTAACTGCAGCCAACCCCGGCTCATATCGCCAAGTCCCCTGCTGCACTCACGCTCTCCATCGCCTCTCTTCTAGCTGCGGCGCAGGGCAGCCCCAGAAGGAAAGAGCACACCGTACGGCACAGCGTGAGGGACAAACTTGCTCTTTAAAGCGAAAACTTCTTCTATTCGCACCATAAGACGCAGGCACTTTTCCTCCCACTTTTTGGTGAAGAAAAAGTGCGTCTTATGGTCCGAAAAATACGGTAGCTGAAAAAGTGAAGAAAAAGAGGGAGGCCTTCATGAAATACAAGAGATCACAGAGAGAGGAAGACAGGCATCTGTATTTGGAAAATCTTAGAGAGGCTAGCAAAGTAGTCAAGAAGGCAAAGATTCAAAAGGAGGAGGAAATAGCCAATGCAATAAAATGGGGGGATAAGACATTTTTCAGATATATTAGTGAGAAGAGGAAGGGCAAAAGTGGTATTGTCAGACTCAAGGGTGCAGGGGGGGAATATGTAGAAGCTGATAAGGATAAAGCGGAATTGCTTAACAAATATTTTTGTTCTGTGTTCACAGATGAAGAACCAGGAGCAGGACTCAGAAAACACCCACAAATAGGAACAGAAGCGAGGGACATCTTGAAAACTTTTCAGAAGACTGTGTTCGTGAGAAACTAGCTCAACTTAAAGTAGACAAAGCGATGGGACCGGATGGGATACACCCTAGAATACTGAGGGAACTTGGGGACGTTCTAGCAACTCCACTGACTGACCTTTTCAATGCCTCGTTGGAGTCGGGAGTGGTGCCAAAGGACTGGAGAGGGGCTCATGTGGTGCCTTTACACAAAAGCGGAAGTAAGGATGTGGTTGAAAAATACAGGCCGGTTAGTTTAACTTCGGTGGTGAGTAAATTATTGGAAACGCTGCTGAAAGAGAAAATAGTGAGGTTTCTGGAGTCCAGCGGATTACAGGATCTGAGGCAGCATGGATTCACCAGAGGCAGGTCTTGTCAGACAAATCTGATTGATTTCTTTGACTGGGTGACCAGGGAGTTGGACCGAGGGAGAGCTCTAGATGTGGTGTATTTAGATTTCAGTAAAGCCTTTGACACTGTTCCTCACAGGCGACTTATAAACAAACTAAGCACCCTAGAGATGGACCCTAAAGTTACTGCTTGGGTTAGAAATAGGTTGGGTGGGAGGCGACAAAGAGTACAAGTAAATGGAGCTCACTCTGAGGAGAAGGATGTTACCAGTGGTGTGCCCCAGGGATCTGTCCTTGGTCCGATTCTTTTTAACATCTTTGTTAGTGATATAGCGGAAGGGCTGTCTGGTAAGGTTTGCCTCTTTGCAGATGATACCAAAATCTGCAATAGAGTAGACACCTAGGAAGGTGTAGATAACATGAGGAGGGATCTAGCTAAGCTTGAAGAATGGTCTAGAATTTGGCAGCTGGGATTTAATGTTAAAAAATGTAAGGTCATGCATTTAGGCTGCAGCAATCCAAGGGAGCAATACAGTATTGGAGGTGAAGTACTTTTGTCCACTAAAGAAGAGCGGGACCTAGGCGTGGTTGTGTCTGATGATCTTAAAGTAGCTAAACAGGTAGAAAAGGCGACGGCAAAAGCTAGAAGGATGCTTGGGTGCATACGGAGAGGAATGGCTAGCAGAAAAAGGAGGTGATAATGCCACTGTATAAGTCTTTGGTGCGACCTCATTTGGAGTATAGTGTGCAATTCTGGAGACCGCACCTTCAAAAGGATGTGAACAGGATGGAGTCGGTGCAGAGGGTGGCTACTAAAATGATTAGTGGGCTTCATTATAAAGCATATGAGGACAGACTTAAGGATCTTAATATGTACACCTTAGATGAAAGGCGGGATAGAGGTGATATGATTGAGATGTTTAAATACCTCCGTGGCATAAATGTTCAGGGAGAGAGCATCTTTCAATTGAAAGCAAGTTCTGCTACGAGGGGACATGGGATGAGGGTGAAGGTTGATAGATTCAGGAGTGATATGCGGAAATATTTCTTTACTGAAAGAGTGGTGGATCCATGGAATAGTCTCCCAGTGGAGTTGGTAGAGATGAGGACAGAAACTGAATTCAAAAAAGCATGGGACCAACACAGAGGATCTCTAAAGGTAAAAAGTGGACTGTTGCAGTTGTTGATATGGAAGGACAGACTAGATAGGCCATGTGGTCTTTTTCTATCATCATGTTTCTATGTTTCTATGTTACCGGCCCATGCCTTCACCAGAGTCGTGCACAAGTAAGCATGGGGTAATTTTACATATATATATACCGGCCCATGCCTACACCAGAGTCGTGCACAAGTAAGCATGGGGTAATTTTACATGTATAAATACCGGCCCATGCCTACACCAGAGTCGTGCACAAGTAAGCATGGGGTAATTTTATATATATATATACCGGCCCCCGGCGCATGCCTACACCAGAGTCGTGCACAGGTAAGCATGGGGTAATTTTACATATATATATATACCAGCCCAAGCCTACACCAGAGTCGTGCACAAGTAAGCATGGGCTAATTTTACATTTATATATACCAGCCCAAGCCTACACCAGAGTCGTGCACAAGTAAGCATGGGGTAATTTTACATATATATATATACTGGCCTATGTGTGCAAAATGCCTTTATAAAATTACCCCCAAAAAGGCCAAGCATACAAACTAGCCAGGATCCAGTTAGCATTAACAGGTGCACACCAAAAGATGCTCTCCTCCTTGTGCCCACATATATTTTAAACTGCAGTGTGTACACTTACTGGTTCAAAGGAAGGGACTGGTTATACAGGGGATTTAAATCTCCATGTCTCTGCTTGGTCTCCCCAAAAACACGCTAAACCCAGGGCCGGATTTATCTATACGCCAACTACGCCGTGGCGTAGGGCCCACAGCTGACAAGGGCCCACAAAAATTGAAAAAATTGTTAGCCTTCTTAAAATTAAATTAAAAAAAAACGCTGGCTGCCGCCGCGGCAGCATGGACTGTCCCGCGGGGCCCCCTCTGCTGCCGCGGCAGCATGGACTGTCCCGTGGGGCCCCCTCTGCCCGGCTGAATCCGTCCCTCCCTCCCTCCCTCCCTCCGTGCCGGCTTTGAGAGGCGCGAAGGGAGAGTGTCTCCCTCACGTCTCTGTTAAGCCCGCAGGGGCTGATGGGAAATTTCCCATCAGCCCCTGCGGGCTGAACAGAGACGCGAGGGAGACACTCTCCCTTCGCGCCTCTCAAAGCCTGCACGGAGGGGCAGCCGTCGCGGAGGGAGGGAGGGATTCAGCCAGGCAGAGGGGGCCCCGCGGGTCAGTCCATGCTGCCGCGGCAGCAGTGGTAGCAGCCAGCGTTTTATTTTTTTTATTAAATTTTACTTTAGGCCGATGGGGGGGGGGGGTTAAGACTGGAGGTGGGCTGATGGGGTTAGGACTGGTAATGGACTGTGGGCTGTTGGGGGGTGGTTTAGAACTGGTAATGGGCTATGGGGGGGTTAAGACTGGTAATGGGCTGTGGGCTGATGGGGGCTGACTGTTAAATCGCTATCGGTCGACTACTACTGTAAAATGGCTTGGGCGTAAAGACTGGAGGTGAGCTGATGGGGTTTGGACTGTAATGGGCTGTGGGCTGTTGAGGGGGGGGTTAGAACTGGTAATGGGCTATGGGGGGGTTAAGACTGGTAATGGGCTGTGTGCTGATGGGGGGGTTATAACTGGTAATGGGCTATGGGGTGCTGACTGGAAATGGGTTGATGGGGTTAGGACTGGAAGTGGGCTGTGGGCTGATGGGGGGGGGTTAGGACTGGCAATGGGCTATGGGGGCTGACTGGAAATGGGTTGATTGGGTAGGACTGGAAGTGGGCTGATGGGGGGTTAGGACTGGTAATGGGTTATAGGGGGGGGCTTAAACTGAAAATGGGGTGATGGGGGATTAGGACTGTAAGTGGGTTGATGGGGGGGCTAGGACTGGTATTGGGTTGGGGGGTTGCTAGGACTGGAAATGGGCTGATGGGTGGCTAGGACTGGAAATGGGCTGATGCAGGGACTAGAAGGGAATGGATGCTGGGTGAGGCTGGAACTAGAAGGGAGCTGATGTTGGGGGAGGATTAGAATGGGATGGGGCTGAAAGAGTAAAATGGAGAAGGGAAAAATATTTTGTGTGGGAGGGATAAAAAATCTACAATTGGCCGGGTATTTGGAGAGTAAGTGGGGATTGAGGATGGAGGGGTAAAATTTGAGTGGATGAAATAGGAATGAGGAAAGAGCAAAAGGAGAAAGATTAGTATGTTAAAGCAGATGTAGAGAGAGAATGGAAAAAAACTAGAAGAGAGAAGAAAGGACAAATGGACAGCAGACGATGGAGAGTTAGCAGAAGACACGAAGAAACCAGAAGAAAGTGGCTGGAGCAATTGCAGCTGAAAAAAATGCACAAAAGATAGAAAAATATCTCTTTATTTTGAATTTATTAATTGGAATATGTCAGCTCTGGTAAATGTGCATCATTAACGTCTGCGCTTTGTTTAGTACAAGAGCAAATTAATGTATAGTTTTATTTCTACAGTGTTGTACATTCCAAGTTTGGCTTTTGGGATTCCCAGTTTAATTATTGTCTTCCTGTTTCTAAATTGTGATTCCTTGTTTGGTGATGGTCTATGTTCTGCATGTGTAACTGAGCTGAGGTGTTCTGGTTATATAATTCCTATTTGACATTGCCACTTGTTCTCTTTCCCCAGTAGGTCATGTATTGTTGTTCTCTGAAATGTATTGGTTTAATATTTGCAGTGTTGCCTTTTGATTGGTAGAGTATGGTGCTTTGTGAGTCCTGGTAGTGCTGTTAGGATACGGCGGGTTTGCTATGTGTTCTAAATGGGCAGTGTTTGTAGTAGTTTCTAATGTGTCTGGCAGTTGGCACTGGATTATAGTAATGTAGAAATCTTTTAGTCTTTCTTTATCCATACACTCATTAAGAGGCACGTTTACTAAAAGTTAGTATATGGTAACATTATGCAAATATTTATGCAAATGAGGCCCCTTATGCAAATGAGGTCCCGCACCCCCCTTGGGCCGCCCCTGCTGGGGGCCCACAATTTTTGTTGGCGTAGGGCCTCACTCAAGGTAAATCCGGCCCTGTCTAAACCCTCTACAGTTGGCAATGAATGCGGCTGCATGCGTCCTGACTGGAGCCGCTAGAGGTGACCACATCACCCCAGTCCTTAAGGATTTACATTGGCTACCAATCTACTGCCGGCTCTCCTATAAAGTAATCCTAATTACCTTCAAGGCCATCAACAAAATATCTCCCACATCCAGAACGGACCTTGTTCACCCCACGCCAGCAAATAGGGGACGGAGAAGATTCACCGCCAATACCTTACCCAAGGAAATAACAAAATGCACCAAGACAACATGGAACCGCGCCTTCAAGTTCTGTGCTCCCAGCTGCTGGAATGCACTCCCAACTACCATCAGGGCCATAACAGATCTCACCCAATTCAGAAAAGCACTAAAATACCACCTCTTTCTCTTGCACTATTCTCAACCCAGCAACCTAACTTCATCCATCACACACCCAGCTAGGAACTCATTAGTCATAGTCAAATCATGTCCATACTGTAGATAACTGTAAATAGATGTAGATAGTTCCCCCAGTTGAAACCCAAGTGTAACTTCCAGTTCGATGTAAGTGCTTAATAGTGTGCCTGTTATGCACAATACTGTTGTCTGTGAACCGCGCTGATTTTTAAGAGTGCGATATATAAAAACAAATAAATAAATAAATTTGAGGTCATAACCCCCCCCCCCCCCCCGGACGAGCTAAACATTGTAGGATCTCCAAGGTGGATGCCTATCACACACTCTTCTACCCCACCCCACGTCCAACCCTTTCCCCAATCAGAACATAAGAAAGACTTTTCCTTATATCTGGTGGTTCTGAATCAATTAAACCCACATCAAAAATGTTGATCTGTGGCTCCCAGTGGTAATGTGTCCTTGTGAGACGGCATCTCCCTCATTGTGCCATACATTGATAACCTATTGTCAGAAGCCAATGAGAAGGAAATAATGACTGAACAAAAGGTGGAGGGGGAGGGGGAACTTTCCCTATCTGCTTCCTAGTTTCCTAGTTCTTACTGCTTCTGTTTTAGATTATCTGTAATGATAGTATAGGATTGCACATTTAGATGTTTTATACGTATGTCCCCTGTCTTACCCATAGATTGATCCATTTTGCCTGTCCTAATTAATCCCCATTTTATCTTTTTAACTTCTTTCTTAAACAGTTCTATAGTTTTTTTGAAATTACAAATTACAGAGGCACACAACATATTTGTTCAGATTATTGCTTTTATTCTCCATCACCAAGCAGGAAGTCAGCCCTCACATATGGGTGACGTCGGTGCCGACGAAGCCCCCATGCGGAGCATTTCCCCAGCTTTCAAAGAAAGCCTTTGGGAATTGCAGCGCGCATGTGCGGTCCCCTTCCCGCCCAAGGGTGCCATCTTGCTCAGTCTTTTTTTTCCGCGGAGCCCGACAGACGTAGTTCGTTTTTCGCCGAGGAAAAAGTTGATTTCCCTGTTTTTTCTTTTTCTCCTTCGGTTCGATGCCGGATCCTTTTCCCACCTGGGCCCGATACGCCGGTATCGAGCCCACTCTCTCTTTTTCGGTTTTTGTCCTTTGTGACTAGTGTTCGCGCCATTTTTCTTTTTTCACTGGCAGCCCTGTCTTTTGACCTCGCAGGGGCCTTTTTTCCCCCGATGGCTGCCAGCAGGTTTAAAAAGTGTAATCTGTGTAAGAAACTTATGCCTCTTACTGACACACATGACTGCTGCCTCCGCTGCCTTGGACCCGATCATGACCCGATGATCTGTGATCTGTGTGGCAAAATGTCCTCGAAGGCGTTGAGGAGTCGGCAGCACCAGAAGGATAGGATCTTCTCTGACTCCGCGTCCGGACGGGCCCGGACCTCGTCAGAGGCCTCGACGTCTCGGGACTCCGGCCCCGAGCAGCGTCGGGGTTCCTCTGAGCGGGGGTCTCCTTCGCGGGAACAGCGCAGGAAGAAGAAACCCGCGAGGGCGGCGTCGGTGGACGCTCCTGGTTCCTCGAGGGCCAGGTCGCATAGCCCCGATAGCCGTCCCGGGTCTTCGTAGTCGGAGAGGCCTGCCAAGCATCCTCGTATCGAGATGGAGTCTCCTGGACACATGAGTGCTGTAGTCCTCGTGGACTCTCCTCCAGGGGAGCCGACGTCGGGCCCGACGCTGTCGGGGCCCGAGTCGGGGGCAGCTGGGTCTCCTGAGCTCGGACTCAGGTTGACGGCCTTGGAGAGCAGCCTCGCTGCCTTCATGGAACAGCAGCGGGCATTGATCGCCGGTCTCACCGATGCATCTGCCCCGACCACCGGGACATCGATGTCCAAGTCGACCCCGGAGGCCGAGCTGATCCTCGAGTCCATGCGGGCTCGAGTCGATCCTCGGCCACAGTCTCCCTCGGCCTCCCGTTCGGGACCGAGGTCGTCGACGCCGGTACCCTCGGCGTCGGGGCGGATGGCATCGGTGCCCGCCCAACCGGAGCCGCTCGATTCCTCCTCCGAGGAGTCGGGCTGGGAGACGGAGGACGAAGAGTCACCCGACACTTATCGGACTCGGTGTCTCCCATCGGACTTGCCGGAGTCCGAGCCTCGGAGACGATACCCGGTTCTCGGACTTCGTGCGGGATATGGCCAAGGCCTTGGCCTTCCCCTGGATCCTGAGGAGGAGCCTCGAGCCGAGGAGCTCGAGGCCCTCCAGTATGACTAACCCGAAGGAGGCCTTTACTGTACCGGTTCCTCCGATGCTGGAGCGGCTGCTCTTCCGCATGTGGGAGACCCCGGCCTCGACGCCGGTGTTAAGCAAGTGGGTCGATTCCATCTATCGAGTCTGCAAGAGCCCCGGGTTCCAAAAGGCACAATTACCGCACCACTCCATGGTTGTGGAATCGGCCATGCATCAACTGAAAAGTCAGAAGATGCACTCCTTGGTGCCTCCCAGCCGAAGGCCCCGGAACCTGGATGCCCTCGGTAAGAAGTGCTTCCAGGGCTCTTTGCTTGCTTGCCGTGTCCAGACATACCAGCTCTACATGGGCATGTATCTCTGAGACCTGGCAAAGGAGATTGCCGGGTTCTCTGCTGGTCTCTCCAAGGAACCTTTGCAGCGGTTCCAAGCCTTGTCCACTGGTATTCGAGAGTGCTCGAAGTTTATCTCTCGAGCAGCCTATGATGGCTTCGAGGCTTGGCCCGAGTAGCCGGGGCTGGCATCGGTGCCCGCCGACCCGACAGGCTTGGCTACAGTCATCCGACCTCGAGCCATGGGTGCAAGACAAGTTGGTCGATGTCCCCTGCCGAGGTGAAAACCTCTTTGGCAAGCCCATGGCTGAGAAGGCTGCAGAACTCGAGACCGAGACTCTGACCCGGACTAGGCTGTCCAGAAAAACCTCTGCCCCTTCTCAGAAAAAGAAGGGCTCGGGAAAAAAGACCTTTTACCCGAGGAAGTCATCTGCCTATAAACAATACCCTCATTATCAGGCCTCTGCAGCTCCCCAACAGGGTCAGCAGGCCAAGGGGCAGGGCCCCACCACCTGAGAGGTCACGGCTTTTATTCCAGGTACTTTCTGGTACCAAAAAGAACAGGAGGCCTCAGACCCATCCTAGACTTGCGCAACCTCAACAAGTTCCTGGAGAGGGAAAAGTTCAAGATGCTTACCCTTGGAATCCTGCTGCCCTACCTCCAGCAGGGAGATTGGCTATGCTCCTTAGATCTAAAGGATGCTTATACTCACATCCTTATTCATCCAGACCACAGACAATATCTCAGATTTGTTGTGGGGGGAAACCACTACCAGTACAGAGTACTACCCTTTGGCCTAACCTCCGCTCCCAGGGTGTTCACCAAGTGCCTGGCTGTGGTGGCGGTCTACCTGAGGCTTCAAGGTCTTTTTGTGTTTCCATACCTGGACGACTGGCTCATAAGGGGCCAGTCTTTCCAGGAGGCCAGTCAAGCCACCCTTCGCACTGTGGCTCTGCTTCAGCACTTGGGGTTTGTCATAAACTTCACAAAGTCCACTTTGCTCCCGTCCCAGAACTTGGAATTCATAGGAGCAAGGCTGGACACTCTTCAGGTGAAGGCTTTTCTGCCAGTGGACAGAGCCCACAGGTTGATAGATCTAGCCAGGCAGTTTCACAGCAATTCCCTGGTCTCCGCCAGGCAATTCCTGAGACTTCTCGGCCATATGGCTTCCACGGTTCATGTAACCCCCAATGCCCGCCTGCACATGCGGCCTGCTCAGTGGAGCCTTCGAACTCAGTGGCATCAAGCCACAGGGAGCGTTGCGGACTCAGTAAGAATATCCACCCTGCTCGTCTCCTCTCTGCAATGGTGGCTTCATCTTCCGAATCTGGTACTCGGAGTGGGTTTTCAATCCCCTCCGCATTCTCAAGTGCTGACAACAGATGCTTCTCTTCAAGGTTGGGGAGCACATTGCCAAGGGGCATGTACTCAGGGTCTCTGGACTCCTTGGGAGGCTGCTCAGCAGATAAACTTCCTGGAGCTACGGGCAATACGCCTAGCTCTGAGAGCTTTCTCCCACCTCACATCTCACCAGTCTGTACTGGTCCAGACGGACAATCAAGTTGCCATGTTCTATGTGAACAAACAAGGAGGCACGGGCTCCTTCCTTCTCTGTCAGGAGGCACAACGACTGTGCTCTTGGGCAGTCAATCACGGAATCCTCCTCAAGGCTGTCTACCTTCCAGGTCAAGAAAATTACCTGGCGGACAGACTGAGCAGGATCCTGCAACCACACGAATGGAGATTGAATCCGTTGGTGGTTCAGCAGATCTTTCTCAGGTGGGGCCTCCCCACCATGGATCTTTTCGCCAGTCCTCTGAACCGGCAACTCCCGAGATTCTGTTCCAGATAACTGCATCCTCTCAGAGTAGCAGCGGATGCCTTTCTGATTCCGTGGTCCCAAGGCCTACTGTATGCGTTTCCTCCCACGCCACTAGTGTCCCGAACTCTGTTCAAGGTCCTCCAGGACAGGGCCTCAATGATTCTGATAGCCCCCAGGTGGCCGAGGCAGCCGTGGTTCCCACTCCTGCTGCAACTGGCAGTGGACACTCCTCTTCCTCTGGGGATTCAACACGATCTCCTGTCTCAGGATCAGGGGTCTCTCTTGCACCCCAACCTCCAGTCCCTTCATCTGATGGCCTGGCTGCTGAAAGGGTAGTCCTGCCTCCCCTACTACTGCCTAGAGAGGTGGAAGACGTAGTCTTAGCCTCTAGGCGGCAATCCACCAGGAAATCCTACGCTCTTAAGTGGCGTAGATTCTCCGCATGGTGTGCTCAGCACAGCGAGAATCCCTTTTCGTGCTTGGTAGCGGTAGTATTGCAGTATTTGCTTTACCTCTCCAATCTAGGCCTTAAGTCCAACTCTGTCAGGGTTCACCTCAGTGCTCTCTCAGCGCACCACTCGCCGGTGGACGGGAGGCCTCTTTCCAACCACCCTTTGGTGGCTCGTTTTCTCAGAGGCCTCCTCCTGCTTAAGCCTCCTTTGTGTCCACCAGCCCCTGAGTGGGATCTGAATGTGGTCTTACAGCGGATTAATTGTCCGCCCTTTGAACCTATGGCTACCTGCCCTCTCCGTTTTCCCTCCTGGAAAACATTGTTTCTGGTAGCTCTTACCTCTGCTAGGCGAGTGAGTGAACTTCAGGCACTAGTGTCTGATCCCCCTTACACTAGGTTCTACAGGAATAGGGTAGTCTTAAGGATTCACCCGAAGTTTCTCCCTAAGGTTGTCTCCCCTTTTCACCTCAATCAGGAGGTGGTTCTTCCGACCTTCTTTCCCAGGCCGCATGCCAACTGGGCTGAGATGGTCCTGCAGACCCTGGACTGTAGGAGGGCGTTGTCCTTCTACCTTGACCGTACGCGGGAGCATCGAAGGGCTGTTCAGCTCTTCGTTTCTTTTGACCCCAATAAATTGGGGTTACCTCTTTCCAAGCGTACTTTGTCCATATGGGTCGCTGACTGTATCGTCTGGGCTTATGGGGCAGCCGGCCTCTCGTTGGAGGGTCGAGTCACGGCTCATCGTGTCAGGGCGAAGGCTGCATCAGTGGCTCATCTCCGCTCTGTTCCGTTGGCAGACATCTGCCGGGCAGCTACTTGGTCTTCAAGCCAGACTTTTGCGGCCCATTACTGCCTTGAGAGGGAGTCCCGCAGGGACAGTGCTTTCGGACAGGCAGTACTCCATAATCTCTTTGGGGTTTAGGCAACTCTTACCCTCCGGCCCTGGTGTTGGGCTACCAGTCAGGGGCATTCTCAGAGAAGATTCCTTCTTTACGTACTGACGAGCTAGAGGGAGCTCATTTTTTCAGCTTGAGGTCTCCGGTAGCCTTAAGCTGGGGAGTCCCATATGTGAGTACTGACTTCCTGCTTGGTCCTGGAGAAAGAGTAGTTACTCATCTGTAACAGGTGTTCTCCAGGAGCAGCAGGAACCAGTCCTCACAACCCTCCCTCCTCCCCTTGGAGTTGCAGTCATATGATTTATTTTTGCTATTTTGCTGTCTTTTAGCTATGTCATCAGACTGAGCAAGATGGCACCCTTGGGCGGGAAGGGGACCGCACATGCGCTCTGCAATTCCCAAAGGCTTTCTTTGAAAGCTGAGGAAATGCTCCGCATGGGGGCTCCGTCGGCGCCGACGTCACCCATATGTGAGGACTGATTCCTGCTGCTCCTGGAGAACACCTGTTACAGGTGGGTAACTACTCTTTCTCTGCGTTCTGATTTTACGTCTTTGCTATTAAAGCCATCAGACTTAATGAACATTTATTTAAAATAGCAATCCACTTGTCAGTAAATTTTAAATACTTTGGGAATCGATACATAGTGCTTCCAGTTCTAGGTTTTTGTCGTTTGAGATTTTAAGCAGTGGTGGGATCCAGCCAGTTCACATTAACTGGTTTCTGGCATAGGCTGTGTTCGGTGAACTGGGCTGAAAACGGCATGCAGATGCTGGCGCTGCACTGATGGGACTCCCGCCGCCCACCTGTGGTTTGGTAGCATCAGGGGACCGGGGCATCACGGGAAGCCCCCAATGCCATCAAACCACTGGCAGGTGGGGAGATCGGACTGCTGGGCCACCGGGGAGCTGCTGCCCTGTGGTGACCGCCAGTGGCCTGAGCGTGTGGCGCTGCCAACGCAAGCATGAACCGCGCTGTCGCCCGCTCAGTCCTGCCAGTGGCAGGATCAATCTGTTCGGATCAGATCCCACCACTGCTTTTACGGGTTTATTTTTCAGGCAATTAGGTGCTTTTCCAGGGTTGGAAAAATAGGACTTTATCAGTGTATTCTCATTGCAAAAAAAATGTTAGTGACTTTTTAGGTGGATTCCATTAAGTGTCCCAAAATAGAATTCTCCAATGCCAGCCCCTTTTCCTAGCTCCACCATCAATAGCAGCATGAGGCACCCCCTTCCAGCAGTCCCACCATCAATAGCAGCATGAGCCCCCCCACACACACTTCCATCAGCCCATCAGCAATTTAGAGCTCATTAGAATTTTATGATTTCATTTTTTTTTGTACAAAAACCCCCCAAATATTTTGATGCTCCTGTGCCTTTGAGCACTGTTTTTTCCCCTAGGAGTGATATTAGCAATTGTAGGAATAATGTTCACCCACAGAAGATCCCTCATTGCTACTTCCTCCCACAGCGTGGGACTAGTTGTAGGTACCTCAGAATATTTAGAATTGTCAATTGATCTTTCTCCCTGGCACAGCTCCACTCATCCCAGGTCCAACCCCCTTCTAGTTGATACTGGAACTGTGGCTTGTGTTTTAGCTCCTGCTGGTCTCTGCTTCTACCTCCGGCACTGTTACCAGTCCCGCGGAGGGGTTTGCAAAGGCAAGAACAGGCACTTCCTGTTTCTCATGCAGCATCTGCTCCGATGACCTCATCCTGTTGTGATGGCATCTGCTAGATGATGTCATCAGAACATTGGAAGAAAGGCCACCTTTTGGGGGGGGGGGTCTGTTATCACCAGAAACCCCCAAATCACTATTGGGGCTTTTTATTGGTGTGTTCTGGTTATAACCAAAATCTGGAATGCTATCCATACATAATGGAGCTCTGTTTCTATTCACACTTGTCTAGACATGCAGAGTCTACCCATTGTATGTCATTGAGGTCTCCAGTAGATGCTTTGCAAACTGGAGGGTCTTGCAACATGCTTTCTAAATAATCATCATTGCAACTGAAAGCACCGTTCCATGATTTGAAAGCCATGTTAAACCAGAGAAAAACCTCAGCAGTAAATTGGAATGTCAGTAGAATGATTGTATTTTCAACCAAAGTAACCATTGCTAAAGGCTTCTATGGCCACCCGCCCTCAGACAATTGATAGAATAAGTGGATTTGGTGGTTAAAGAGGTACAAGGGAGAGGAAGTGACGTCACCCGGGTGATGGCAGCTTAACTTTTGAGCTCCCATCGAGACGCAGTAACAAGGAGGAAAAAGCGCAACTTTTACCCCATCTAAGGAAATAAAAGCTGGTGTCCTGAGAGTGCTAGTCCGGCGGTGATGTCAGTGCGAAAGAAATTGGCCAAATTTAAGTCCTCATACGCTGGGAACGCCGAGCAGAAAGCCCGAGACTCGCCGGAGCATATGGCGTCGGGAGAGGAGTCTGAAGAAGAGTTGGAACGAGCGGATGAAAGCTGCACTAGAGGAGATATATGGGGCTGGATGTGATCGTTAAAGAGAGAGATCGTGGCCACGAGGGGAGATCTGAAAGAGACCTTGGCGAGCATAAAAGAGGACGTGCGTGAGCTCGGGCACCGAGTGGAATCGCTGGAGGAACATGTGGATCGACAGGAGGAGAGAGAGACGGAAGTGGAGGCCCAGTTGAAGCGCTTTCAAGAAGAACAGTCTCTCTTGAAAGACAAGCTGGAGGTTCTTGAAAACCGATCCCGACGTAACAACTTGCGTCTGAGGGGCCTACCGGGGAGGAGTTTGCCGACGCGACAGCAGTGGTCCAGAAGGTATGCCGTGTTCTGCTGCAGAGTGGTGAAAGCATGGTGGCTGGAGTGGAAGTTGCGGTGGAACGAGCGCATCGAGCGCTGGGCCCGACGAGAGGGGGACAGCCGCGGGACATTGTGGCTTGTCTTGCATCATTCGCGGTGAAGGACCAAGTGATGAGAGCAGCTGCAGCCAGGAAAGGCTTCACTTGGGAGGGCCAAAAGGTTGAGCTATATCAAGACCTTTCGGTTGGGACTTTGCAGAGGTGTTGAGACATGAGGCAGGTCACACAGTACTTGCGAGCAGAGAAAATGAAGTACCGGTGGCTGTTTCCTTTTGCCTTGTTAATTGATATAAATGGCCAAGGACATCGGGTGCATTCAGAGGCAGAGGCATGGAAGACTTTGAAGCAGGAGGGGGCCCCTCGTTTGCCAGAGGTGGTGAAGGTGGTTGGTCAGATGGGGAGCAAGGGAGCGCACCCAGGATGGGAGAGAGTCCCGATGAAGGGCCAGCACCTGCGGAGAAAGCTTGGAGCGGCAGGACAAGGAGAGCCTGCTGAAGGAGCGGCATCCGAACCTGTGTGACACTTTTGTGTGGACATTGTTGAGTTGGACATGATCCTTAGGATGGTGAAATGGGTAAGGGGCGGGAGGGGGGAGAGCTACGTTTCAGCATGGCGGGCCGGGGGGTGGAGGGGAGAGGGTCTTCTTTTGCCTGAGGAGTTGATGGCTTATGAGTAACTTGGGGGCAATGGGGGTTAGGTGGGGGAAGGAGGGGGAAGAGGGTTAATAGGATCATTGAGGGGAGTGATGGGGGATGGTGCGTCCAAGGGGGAGTCACATCCTCGCAGGGCGGCGGAATGGAGCTCCGTGTGTTTGGGATGGGGAGGGGGAGGAGGGTGGGGGGTGAGGCATTGAAGAAGAGCTTTGGGGGAGGAGGGGGCACAGATGGAGATTATGGCTACTGGTTTGCAAGCAGGTAGTTTGAATGTGAGAGGTTTGAACTTGCCACAGAAAAGAAAACTACTGTGGAATGAGCTGCGGAGCCAGAAGTGGCAGGTGGCCTTTCTACAGGAGACACAAATGCGTGAAGGGGATGAGAGGTTGTTGAGGTCAGGGCAGTATCAGGGGTTCTTTGCAGCGGAGGAGGGGGGGCGAAAGAAGGCAGGGGTGGCAATCCTTATTAGGCAAGATGTTCCTTTCGTGGTTGGGAGGGTGTATAGGAAATTAGATGGGAGGGCAGTGGTAGTTTTGGGAGAGTTAGGGGGAGAACAAGTGACATTTATATCTGTGTATGGCCCGAATGTGGCGCAAAGGGGGTTCTGGGAGGAGATGGGTAAATGGCTGGAGGGGAAAACTCAGGGGAGGCTCTTGGTGGGGGGGGGGGGGATTGTAACATAGCGGTGGATGGGAGGGAGGGGAGGAGGAAGGGGGAGGAGGGAGGAGGGGAGACAGTTTCAGAAGTGGCTGAGGGATTTTGGACTGGAGGATGGCCCACCCCTTGGCAAGGGACTTTGCCTTTTACTCAGCAGTCCATGAATCTTACAGCCGAATAGATTATTTGTTGGGAGATGGTTATTGGAGGGAGGCTTTGGATGAGGCAGTTATAGGAGTGGTCACTTGGTCCGATCACGCTCCGGTAGGAGTGCGGTTTGGTCCACCTAGGGAAGAGGGGAAGCGAACCTTCTGGAGATTGAATGATTATCTGTTACAGTGAGAGGGTGCGGTGCAGAAGTTGCAGAAGGTGGTAACGGAATATATGGAGTTGAATGACACGGGGGAGGTCTCCACGGGTGGGCTCTGGGATGGTTTGAAGGCGGTAGTACGGGGGCACCTGGTTCAGATGGGGGCGCAAAGGAAGCGGAAATGGGAGGAAGAGATTTGTCGCCTGACGGGGCGATTGGCAGAATTGGAGAAGGCCCACAAGCAAAGGGGAGGTGTTCTTTTGTGGGGGCAGGTCGAGGAGACTCGATGGCAACTTAATGTACTTCAGTTGGAAAGGGTCTCTCGGCAGCTGGAGAGGGTGGGCCAGCAGTACTATGAATTTGATAATAAGTCCGGTTGCCTGCTGTGTAATAAGCTAAAGACCCAAAGGCAACGACAGGCTATTGCTAAAATCAAAGGGCCACAAGATAAGCTCTTCTTTAAAAATAGGGATATTCGGGAGAGGTTCCGGGACTATTATAAGGGTTTGTATACAGCGGATACCCCCCAGGAAGGTGACATCATTCAGGAGTATTTACAAAATGGGGGGTGTGGAAGTGCAAAGGTGGGGGACCTAGAGGGGGAGGGGTTGGAGGAGGATATTGCATTGGGGGAGGTGTTGGCAGCCATTAGGTCACTGGTTCCTGGTAAGGCACCGGGACTCGATGGGTTCTCAGGTATGTTTTATAAGAAACTAGTGGACTTGTTGGGCCCTATTTTGACTAGAGTGTTCAATGCCGTCTTGAAGGGGGAGGCTCTGCCGGCATCAATGAGCCAAGCGGCTATAGTGGTGATTCCCAAACCAGGGAGGGATCGGGCAGTCTGCGGGTCCTATCGTCCCATATCGTTGTTGAATATAGATGTTAAGATACTGGCAAAGGTGTTGGCTACGAGATTGGCACCACTTATGCCAGGCTTGATTCACCCGGATCAATCTGGTTTTATAGCGGGAAGAAACACGGCGGATGGGATACGGTGGGTGCTTCAATTGGGGTGGCTGGCAAGGCAGGAGGCACAGCAGGCTATGTTTCTCTCGATTGACGCTGAGAAAGCGTTTGATAGGGTCAGTTTTGATTTTCTGCAGGCGGTCCTGGAATACATTGGCCTGGGTCCTGGATAAAGGCTCTCTATGCATCACCGGCAGCGGCGGTGTGTGTGAACGGCGGTTACTCGGAGTTCTTTCCCCTGGGGCGGGGTACCCGCCAGGGATGCCCTTTGTCCCCGCTGCTCTTTGCCTTGGTTATGGAGCCGTTGGCTGCTAGGATCTGGTCGGTGTCAGACATTAAGAGAATTGGAGTCGGGACGACACAGCATAAGAAGGTATTGTTCGCGGATGATATACTCTTTACTTTGACTCAGCCGGTGGTCTCTCTTCCCGTGCTGATGAAGGAGCTTATGGACTATGGAGCCCTTTCGAGATTTAAAGTTAATTGGGATAAAACAGAGGATTTGTCAATTTCACTACGACCTCGGGTTATCGAGGGTCTGCAGGGTTCCTTCCCGTTTAGGTGGGCCTGTAGAACTATAAAATATCTGGGTGTTCAGATCATGGCTGATCCATTCGGAATGTATGGGGCAAACTATCCTCCGTTATTTGCGCAGTTGAGGAAGGATATGAATCGTTGGAAAGGTGTAGAGTTATCTTGGTTGGGGAGGATGGCGGTGTTAAAGATGAATCTGGTCCCACGTCTGCTATATTTGTTCCAAACACTGCCAATTGGCATTCCACGTCGGGAATTGTCTCAACTGCAGAATCAGATCTTTGCTTTTGTGTGGGGGAGGAGTAGGCCAAGGGTGAGCAGAAGGGTTCTGTATGCAAGTAGGGAAGGGGGAGGACTAGGGGTGCCTGACGTAACTCGGTACTATGCAGCTGCCCAATTGCGCCAGGTTTTTGAGTGGAGGGAATTGGGGGGGGGGGGGGGTGCCGAAAAGGTTTCGGGAGATTGAGCATATTGGGCTGGAGGGGACCAATTTGAAGTACTTGCCTTGGATATTTGGTAAACTCCCCAAGGGGAGGTGGCGGGAGAATCCATATATGGGCCATCTGGTCATGCAGTGGTGGAAGGCTAATGCTTATTTTGCCCCAGGGGCTTGTTTCTCGCTGTTGGCCCCCGTTCAGGCAACGCCCGAGTTCGCCCCGGGTAGAGAGGGGGTATTTACGCGGTGGGGGGGCGTGGGGCTGGATACCTTTGAGCAGTTCATAGAAGAGGGGGAATTAATTCCCTTCCTGGATCTTCGGGTGAAATATCAGCTGAGGTGGGGGGAGACTTTTTTCTACACCTCCAGGTTAAGCATTTCCTGACCCAGAAGAGGATCCGGGACTCATGGGCAGGGGGTCAGGACGACAGGGTAGCACTTTGGCAGGGCTGGGAGAGTTTGAGAGGGCTGTTAACCCAATTGTATCGGGGACTGGGGAGGGGAGGTGGGGGGAGGTTTCCCCACCAGATTGAGTGGGAAAAGGATTTGGGCAGGGAATTAGGGGAGCAGGCTTGGAGGAGGATATATGTGAATATAAATCGACAGGCTTTGTCAGTTGCGATCCGGGAGACATCCTATAAGTTGCTGTATCGATGGTACTATACCCCGGAGCGGCTGCATAGGATGTATCCCGGAGTGTCGGATCGGTGCTGGCGAAATTGTGGACATGGGGGGTCATTCCTGCATATTTGGTGGGGTTGCCCAAGGGTACAAATATATTGGAAAATGGTGAATGAGCAAATACAGGGAATATTTGGGGAACAACTGGATTTGGGTATGGGACTGGGGTTGTTGGGGATTTGGCCCGCTAAGAGCAGTAAGAAAATGGAACGCCCTATACGGGTGTGTATCTAAACTGCTCGGAGTGAAATTGCTAGGGCATGGAAACAGGTCCAGTTATCGGGAGTGGAGCAATGGAAGAGCCGGCTGCGTCGAGTTGCTCTGATGGAGCAGTTGACAGCAGTGAGACGCCAGAAGCAAGAGAGGTTTAAGGAGGTGTGGCTTCCTCTCCTGGAGTATTTGAAGTCTTGACATGCCTCGGGGTGGGGGTGGGAGGGGGGGGAGAGAAGGGTAGGTGGGGGAAGGGGGGAGGGGGGATAAGGGGGGTTCTACTATACTGTGTAGGGTCGGGGGGGATCTTGGGGTTGGTGGGACGTTTAATATTATATATCTATAAAATTTTTTCAAACGAGGTTGATTGTAAAAGAACAGTCTGGAGACACAGTAGAGTCTCAAGCATTTACTGTTGGTTGAGGTTAATTAGGAAGATAGTAGATGATATTGAAGAGGTAGGATAATAAATATAGGCTTGATAGTGTTTTTCTGTTCTAACCTTTTGGGGTTTGCAGTAGCCCATGCTAGCTTGCTAGGGCAAAATGATGTATAAAGTAACCTAAGAGACATTGGTTTAGAGTAGATGCTTAAACTGACATGTTTCTCACCAGATTGTTAAACTATAATCGGTTAGACAACCGTGACTGTGTGTAACTTGTTGTGTTATGGGATGATGCTAATAAAAAACAGTTAAATATTAAAAAAAAAAAAAAAGAGGTACAAGGATGTTCTTACAGTGACTGCTAAGCATTAATTTTAGTCTTTGCTAAACACATGCCTTATTCGTTGCTTTGAAAGACCCCCCACAAACAAACCCTGTAAAAAAATATACTTGATACGTGGCCAACACAAACTTGTCTTTTTGATGACAGATTCAGGTTTTAGATCTTCCCTCCAAGAAGTTGGTCTGTACCTTGAAGCCAGAGGCAAATGCTAAACTGGGCATGCCCATGTGTCTGAAGCTGTGGCAGGTAAGTCAACCAGCTTGCTAATTGTGAAACATTAACAATATGATTCATTTTACACAAAGCACATGAATCATTGCTCGATGAAGTTTCTAATTAAGTAATTATATTGTAAAATAAGGTCTGAGTAGTAGTAGTAGTCAATATGATTTTCCTAAGTGAAAAGTACTTCATTTGTTGTAAACACATTGATATCTTTGTCTCCCTAGTCTTATAGGATTTGTTTTCCCCTTGATGTTCTCTGAGGAGAAGTAGCAGGATATATCAGTCACACAAATGTGTTATGTCACCCGGTGGCACTGATATGGATGGTCTTAAGCAGTTCTGGAAAAGCGTCAGATTTTAGTGCAGGCTTGCAGGGTCCCCGAAAGTTTTCTTTATGGCTTGCTTTCGTGATTGGACTTTCACCTCCTTTCCCATGATAATGTCCTTGGTTAACCT
The DNA here is from genome assembly GCA_033557465.1 of Ichthyophis bannanicus. NCBI lineage: Eukaryota > Metazoa > Chordata > Amphibia > Gymnophiona > Ichthyophiidae > Ichthyophis > Ichthyophis bannanicus. The sequence continues at coordinate 33,347,634 of CM066041.1, read as the reverse complement.
TTTACTGGCTTTCTTGAAGTCTCCTTTCTTTTTAAATAATTGTCACCATTAGGGTACCCTGACCCTTTTTCTCAATGTTGTCTCTGCTGCAGTCTTGGCCAACACTTTTCATCCTAAATATTCTATGTTGATATTATAGCATCTGTCTACTTTATTATCTCCAGGAACAAGCAGGAATGAGTCTTCACATATGGGTACGTCGGTACTGACGGAGGCTGCGCGGGAATGCTCCCCAGCGTCCAATCAGAAAGCTTTGGGAGCATCCCACAGCGCCTGCGTGCTGCCTTCCCGCCTTTCCAACTGTCTCTCCTCAGTTGTTGTTTTTCCGCGGAGCCAGCAGGTCGTGTTCCTGTCACCGCAGAAGAATTTCCTTATTTTTTCTTTATTTCTTTTCTGTCGTGTCTGCCTTCCTCAACGCTATACCAGTACCGCCGGTTCTTATTCTTTTCTTTAAAAAAAAAAAAGACTTTTTTTTTTTTTTCTTCCATTTATTTTTCTTCAGGTGTACTTCAGTTTTGGGCCTTAGGCTCAAAACCCTTTTCCTTAAATATGGAAAAGCCTGCCTCAGGATTTAAGAAGTGCACAAAATGTGGCGGTACTATCTCCGTCACCGACACCCATGACTGGTGTCTCAAGTGTTTAGGCCCTGACCACTCCATTAAAAATTGTGTGTCCTGTTCCATGATGTCTAAGAGAGGTTTTACAGAACCGAGCTGCCAAGCTCAGTACCCTGTTTCCCTCTGATGCAGCTTCGGTGGCATCGACGTCTTCCAGGGCTGCTTCTTCCTCACATGGATCTCAGGTAACTAAACATAAATCCAGCCGGTCCTCGAAGGGCAAATCTCCTTCTAAGCATCGAGATCCCCCTGGCCTTGCCCTCGAGGATTCTGCACCGGCAAAATTACCCCGGCGGGAGGCTTTGGCTTCTAAAGCATCATCATCGGGGTTCCAGGATGATCTAGATGGCGTGGCCTCAACAGATCTCCTGGTGCCATGCTCTGGGGTACCGGTGGCCTCCACCGGTACCGACTTCCAGGCATTGGCAGCGTCGATGGATCAGAGGATTCTGTCCATCAAACACAGTCTGGCGGCTTTCCTTGTGGCATCGACGCCCGTGGTACCGCAACAGACTACTCCGCAGGTACCGGCTCTGGTATCGCCATCGGCACCAATTCTGGTACTGGTGGCATCGGTGTCAGCTATGCCGGTACTCTGCCCTCTGCAGCCCTCTGGTACCGATACCCCGGTACCGATGAGTCCCGTTACCGATCCTGGTCGGTACGGGTATCGGGCTTTGCAATAACATTCCGACAGACGATACTTCGATTCCTCTGATGACTCTGAGGATTCTGAAGAGTCTGTCGATGCAGCGATGCTTCTTCCACAGGAGGAGTCCTCTCCTAAACGAAGGATGTCTCCTCCGGAGGACTTGTCTTTTCAAGACTTTATTAGAGAGGTGGCTCGGGGCCTCTCTATTACAGTAGCCCCAGAGTCAGAGCCTAGAGCTAAGGAGTTAGATATTCTACAATATCCTAAAACTCCTAAAGAGGCAGCTACCTTACCTATTCATGAGATTTTGTATGATCTCATATTAAGAATGTGGGAAGTACCTCTATCCACCTCTCCTCATTCTCGCAGGTTGGACACCATGTATCGTGCCCCTCCTTGTCCTGGTTTCCATAAAACTCAGCTTCCTCACCACTCTATTGTGGTTGAGTCTGCAATGAGAAAGATTGGAAGTTCCAAGAGACATGCCTCTAATCCTCCAGGACGTGAATGTAGAACCCTGGATGCTTTTGGTAGAAGAGTCTTCCAAGCTTCCATGCTTGCTGCGAGAATTAATTCTTATAGTCTCTACATGGTAATGTTCTTAAAAGAAGTCACTGACCATTTGCTGACTTTAAGTCCTTTTATGTCGGACAGTAAAAGGCCAGAATTTCTCTCTGGGCTCAAACATGCCCAGGATATCTCTAAATTCTCCAACCGTGCAGCTTTCGACTCCTTTGAATGCGTAAGCAGAGCCTCAGCTATAGCTATAGGTGCACGTAGGATTACTTGGCTTCAAGCATCTGATTTGGAGACCTGGGTCCAAGATGAATTGGGAAATATCCCTTGTACAGGTGAGAATCTGTTTGGTAAAGATTGGCAAGCAAAAGCCAATCAAATGGATGCTGAAAATTCTGCTTTGGATAGACTATCCAAATCTACTGCTGCTCCTGCTAAGAAAAGGTTGTTCGAGAAAACACCTTTTTCTAAAAAGGGAAGATCCTATCCTGCTTATAGTCAGAGAGCATCTTCTGCAGCTCAGTTTCCTTCCAAACGTCAGCAATCCTCCAAACAGACCAAGGCAAAGGCTGCGAGGCCTGCTCCAGCCCAGCAATCTCAGCCCCCTCAGGGCCTTTGACTCTCTGCTAGAGAACTTAGCCTTCCTGGCTCTAGAAGGACCAGAGCCCTCCACCATCCCAGGAAGGTTATGTCACTTTGCTCCCAGATGGGGGCAAATCACAGCAGAGCATTGGACACTCTCCATCATAAGAGAGGGGTACAAACTTCATTTTTCCAGCTTACCCCCTCTCACAAGAGTGCACCAGTTCAATTCTCCAACCTCCTTCCTCAGCCTCTTAGAGCAGGAGGTTGCCACTGTTCTAGCCCAGGGGGCAATAGAGGAAGTGCCTTCTCAACAACAGGGCACGGGGTTCTACTCCCCCTATTTTCTTATCCCAAAGAAAACAGGGGGCTTCAGACCCATTTTAGATCTCAGAGTTGAACAGATTCCTAGTCAAAGAGAAATTCAAGATGGTTTCTCTAGGAACTCTGCTGCCATACCTTCAGAGTCAGGATTGGCTCTGTTCTCTAGATCTCAAGGATGCGTACACTCATGTTCTCATCCATCCAACTCACAGAAGGTTCCTTCGGTTCCTTTTTCAGGAGAAGCACTATCAATACAGAGTGCTCCCCTTTGGCCTGGCCTCTGCACCAAGGGTGTTCACGAAATGCATGGCAGTGGTTGCTGCTTTTCTGTGCACCCTGGGAATATTTGTCTTCCCTTATCTGGACGACTGGCTTATTCGAGCTCCCACTCAATCAGAGGCCATGACTGCTCTAACCTGCACAATGCATATCTTTCAATATTTAGGGCTGGTAATAAACATCCCAAAATCCAATTTGATCCCTACTCAGTCCCTGGAATTTATAGGGGCGCTACTGGATACCACAAGGGCAAGGGCCTATCTTCCCCAGGCCCGTTTCCTTCGCTTGATGCAGTTAGCTTCTCAAGCAGAGTCAAAACGCCTTCTAACTGCTCGAGAAATGTTACAGTTGCTAGGCCACATGGCATCCACCGTTCATGTGGTACCATATGCTCGCCTTCACATGAGAGCAGCTCAGTGGATTTTATCCACCCAATGGACCCAGGCATTAGGCTGCCTGTCAGACAAAATAGCAAACACAAGTCGCCTCATTTTGTCCCTCCAGTGGTGGAAGTCCCCTCAGAACCTACTGTTGGGGTGTCCTTTTCAATAGCCTCTACCCCAGGCAACTCTTACAACAGATGCTTCTCCAGTGGGCTGGGGAGCTCATCTTCAGGACCTCTCCACCCAGGGCATCTGGTCCCCACAGGAGGCTTGTCTACATATCAATCTCTTAGAACTCAGAGCAATCTTCCTTGCTCTGTGAGTTTTCCACACCCTGCTCAGCCCAAGACAGTCCTTGTCCACACGGACAATCAGGTAGCCATGTTCTATATAAACAAGCAGGGAGGAACTGGCTCGCTGTCGCTTTGCAACGAAGCTCTGCGACTGTGGGCCCTCACCAGAGAGCATCACATTCATCTTCTGGCAGTCTATCTTCCAGGTGTTCAAAACTCTTGGGCAGACAGACTCAGTCAAGTTCTGCTTCCACACGAGTGGTCCCTACATATGGACCAGGTATCCAAGATTTTTCAAATTTAGGGAACCCCGGACATAGGCCTCTTTGCAAGTCCGTGGAATGCCAAACTTCCCCGGTTCTGTTCCAGAACTCCGGCTCAGGGGGCTCAGGCAAGGGATGCTTTCCTCCTTCACTGGGGTCAAGACTTCCTGTATGCCTTTCCACCCATTCCCCTAATTCCCAAAACCCTGTTCAAGCTTCAGAGAGACAGAGGCCACATGATTCTCATAGCTCCACATTGGCCACGGCAAGTGTGGTACCCTCTGCTTCTACATCTCTCTCAAGCTCCCTCCCTAGAGTTAGGGTCTGCTCCAGACCTCCTCTCTCAGGAGGACGGAAAGTTGTGGCGTCCCAATCCCCAGTCTCTGCATCTCAGGGCTTGGTTGCTGAAGGCCTAGATCTCCAGGATCTTCCTCTTTCTCAACAAGTGAAAGATGTTCTTTATGCTTCCAGAAAACCTTCCACTAGACGTTCTTGCACCTTCAAGTGGAAAAGTTTTACCATCTGGTGTTCTGGAAAGGGTCTTAACCCCCGGTCAATACCTCTGGAATCGTTGTTGGAGTATCTCCTGCATCTGTCTAATGCAGGCCTTAAGACAAATTTAGTAAGAGTCCATATGAGTGCTATTGCAGCTTCCCTCAGGCCTCTAAATGGACAACCTGTTTCCTCTCATCCCCTTGTAGCAAGGTTCATGAGAGGCCTCCTTTTAACAAAGCCTCCCATTAGACCACCTCCGGTGGCATGGGACTTATATTTGGTTCTTGGTCAGCTTATGAAGCCGCTTTTTGAACCTTTAGCTACTACCTCCTTGAAATACCTTTCTTGGAAGGTTATCTTTCTCATTGCAATCACATCAGCACGCCGCATCAGTGAATTGCAAGCACTAGTAGCTAATCCACCTTATACAAGGTTCCATCATGACAAGGTGGTCCTTAGGACTAATCCACACTTTATGCCTAAGGTGGTCTTGCCTTTTCACCTCAACCAAGAGGTTTACCTACCTGTCTTTTTTCCATGGCCTCATGCATCAAGTGCAGAGAGGAATCTTCATACCCTGGACTGTAAAAGAGCTCTAGCTTTTTACTTACAGAGGACACAACAACATAGAAAGTCTTCTCAACTCTTTGTTGCTTTTGATCCTTCTCATTTGGGACAACCAGTCTCCAAGAGAACACTTTCCAACTGGATTGCCCAATGTATTTCTTTCGCCTATCAGAGCAAGAACATTTCTCTGGAGGGCCATGTCACAGCTCACAGTGTGAGAGCCATGGCAGCCTCAATGGCTCACCTGAACTCTGTCTATCGACGACATCTGTCGAGCAGCCACTTGGGCCTCGGTTCATACCTTTACAGCCCATTACTGTTTGGACAAGGACTCCCGCAGGGATGCCTTGTTTGGTCAGGCTGTTCTCAAACACCTGCTCCATACTTAATCAACTCCTACCCACCATCCCTCAAGGGATGCCAGAGATCCAGGTGGGGAAGTGCAGCCCTGTCCCAGGGACACACAACTTATGGGCTCTCTCCCTGGCATCAAAAGCTAGGGAGTCCCCATATGTGAAGACTCATTCCTGCTTGTTCCTGGAGATAGCACAGTTACTTACCTGTAACAGGTGATCTCTGGGAACAGCAGGAATAAGTCTTCACAACCCACCCACCTCCCCTAGGAGTTGTCTCTCTGTCTCTCATCCTTTCCCTCTCTCTCCCTCTTTGTCTCAGCTATAAAACTCAGCTGAGGAGAGACAGTTGGAAAGGCGGGAAGGCAGCACGCAGGTGCTGTGGGATGCTCCCAAAAGCTTTCTGATTGGACGCTGGGGAGCGTTCCCGCGCAGGCTCCGTCGGTACCGACGTACCCATATGTGAAGACTTATTCCTGCTGTTCCCAGAGATCACCTGTTACACGTAAGTAACTGTGCTATGTCTGAAAATAAGCTAATTCAAGTTCTGATCTGATGTAGCTTGAAAATGTTCATTACTGACTATCAAAAATGCTTGACACTACAGCATGATGCGCCTCATCCTGGCGTCTACTCAAGGATGTCACAAAGATCTATCAAGCGCCAAAGACTGAAACTCTGCTACTAAGCAGATCTCTGGTGCAACTCCATCAGCACCAAAGGGTATTGATTTGGATCTCCACTGACTGCTAGCAGTGCAATTGTCCTAGGCATGGAGAGGGGGAAGCACTGGTCCAGGAGAAGGGGGACCTTCCTGCTGTTACTGCTTGGCATAAGAAGGATTTCCCAGAGCCAGGCTCAGATCCCACAAGAGACCAGACCAAGCTTTGTGCAAAGGCATTAAAACCTTCTCATCATTTTTCTTTTGTTCAGGGAGGTTGTTGTCTCTGTCTGTCCCCTCCCTCAAGCAACCACATCAAGAAGTAAGCTTAGCCTCCCAGACTGAGATTCGGCTGCAGCAGACTGCAGAGGTTGAGATGATTCGCCATAAGTACTTCCCCTCTGGTTACCAAGCAGGACAAGATGTCTTTTGTGGTTTCTGCACTGGTGATGGCTTCAGCAGTGTTTGAGAGGTAGCTGCATAGGATGATCTTTGAGACCCTCTGTTTTCATTTCGTTCAGTTTCAGATGCCAGGTCTGGGCTTTTCTGTACCTTCTGTGATGTCTAGTGAACTAGTCCGTGAGACCTATGCCCTGGCAATGAGCAATTCAGTACCAAGTACAGTATTTCCGGTCAAGACTCTAGGTTCAAAGCAGAACAGCTTCATTGAGAGAAGGGGCCTATTGAAGTAATCGATATAGAAGGGTGGATCAGATAGGCCGTGTGGTATTTTTCTGCCTTTATGTTTCTATGAAATGTACATGATTACTTGTAAAAATTTTGTTTTCAGCTTTGCCATCTCATTATTTGTTGAGTATAAAATAATCAAACAAAACAATCAACTCCAACCTTAATTGTGGCAAAAAGAAACTTGCCTTCCTCCTAAAAAAAAAAGGACATCTTTCTCTAGACCTATATCTAGTGGTAGTATTTCCAGTTTTTCGGCTCAGTCCCGCTGACAAAGTGTAAGAATGTGTTCTGCTAGGCCAAACATCTTTCAGCAGCAGGCATTGCACAAAGTTTTGTTGACATGAATGAGGCAGACGCACTGGATCATTGAAAACAAACAGGCCCCATAGATATGTAGAAGACATGTTATTCAAAACTTTACAAACCCAAAACAACAATTTAAAATGATGCTGAGTAACTGGGAGCCAGTGCAAAGTTTCCTGACTTGACGTAATATGATCCCTAAGCTCAGCGCCAGTAATCAGCCGGGCTGCTGCATTTTGAGTTCCTTGCAGAGCATCCTTTGTAGATGCCAGCCATGCTCTGGACATAAAGAGGGCTTAATCTGCCATAGAACGAGCAACTTAAAAAACAACAACAACAAAAAAAAACGGTTTGTCCACCTTTGCTTGCTTGTATTCACTATTTTTGATACTAGAGTACATAATTAGAAAGTATTAAAGAAAAAGTAAAATCATAATAAAAGTATTCATTTGGATTTAGCTCACACCTTTCCAGTAACAGTTCAGAGTGCATTACATTTCTGTACAGTAGGTATTTTCCTGTCCCTAGCGGGCTTACAATCTGAATTATTGTGGATGTTAACAGAATTTGCCTGTGCTACAAGAAAGACAGTGTCGTTTTCAGTCTTAATATGAAATTCATAGCCTGATTCCTGTGTTTGGCACTGTGAATAACATTGTGAAACAAAATTTTATTTGGAGGCATAGAGATACCTGTATCAAAAAATGCATAGATGTCCAAATATTTTCCAGCAGATGGTAGTTTGTCCTGCACTAGAGGTTTTGCAGAATCTACATTGAATATTAATAAGGTGCCTTGGAAACTGCTTATCTGATGGATTAATTCAGGCTTTTGCAGTATGAAAAGTACTTTTATGCAGCTGCTAAATGGTCATTCATTTCACTGCACAGAAGAGAGGTACAGCAGTAGTATCGATTACATCCCTCATGGGAGGTAAATTAACTTGCATCACCATGTTGTCCACAGCTCCAGCTCCTATGTGAACGCACACTGTAGATAAGTGGCTCTTGTTGCAGAATGAGCCGAAGTTGTAGAACTTGAGGAAGTCAGCTATTAAGTTAGGCTTGTTGGTTTAGTAAATTTGTTTTATTAAACAAAAAGTAGCTGACATAAGCTCAGTTTGCACAATTTGTAATTAAGATCTTGTTTAACTTGTTGGTGAAGAATAGGCATACAAATTATGCTAATTCATGTTCTCTTTGTATATTTGATTTTGCCTTTATAAACTGGCTTTTGCTTTTTCTGTTTATAGTTGACTGTGTTTATGTTGATCCAAGTACAGCTCAAGCACGGCAATGCATAAAGTCGTCAGAGTCCCTTCCCCACCACCACCAGCACTATGGGGTTAATTTTATAAGGGAGTGCTTAGTTTATGGTGCCAGATACGCACCTAATTGGGAGCATTTTAGACCAGTGGTTCGCAGTCCTCTTCTGGAGGCACACCTAGCCAGTCTGGCTTTCAGGATTGCCACAGTGAATAGAGACCCCAGGGTATGCAGATCTATCTCATGCATATTCATTGTGACAATCCTGCAAGCCCAACTGGCTAGGAGTTCCTCCAGGAGAGGCTTGCTACAACGGCGACCAGTATGAAAGTGTGTGCATCGCTCTGTCGGTGGGCATGTGCATGGGCAGAGAGCATAGATTATAAATTATTTGAATTGAAATGTGGTGTTGCAGGAATCTAGGCCTGGGCATTTACAGCAGTTCTAGGGCTGGCGTAAGTGATTTCTGCCACCTACCACACAGCAGATCCCAATCACCGAACAAAGCAAAATCGACTGAAGCCATCCACAAAAAATGATGCACCTCCATGGCTACTTGCAGATAAGTACGCTAATTATTTATATCTAGATAAAGGCTAAAACACAGAGGATATGAATAAAACTAATCAGTAAAAATAATAAAGTAAAGTGATAGGGAAGATTGAAGATTATTAAAAAGAAGGAGAGGATGGAGGTTTTGGGTCTGTGCTGCAAAGAGCATTGATTATGGGCTGATAAAGAAAGTGCTCATAAGATTCTGAGATTCTTTTCCCTCCTTGATTTTATTAAAACAAGAACAGTAAAAGAATGGAGATATGATATTTTATGCTCCCAAACAGTTTTAAATGAAGACGTCATTTTTTTGTGGATAGTTTCAATATTATTTCATAAAGACAAATAGGCCCCCTTATAAAATTACTCTGGCCTAAGCTAAATGTACAACTTGTTTGGATAGTAGCTCAAAATGACTGTTACCCAGATACCTCAAAAGCCCTCCTTTGCTCCACACAAACCCAGCCTCTTATGGTAGAGATATTATCAGGCCATTCAGATGGATTTTTGCCCTGATGATATCCATATGGCTGATGAAAATCCACAGATAGGCAATTCATATGTCCATGACCACCAGTGACTATAAAACTTGATTTAAATATCAGCCATATGTGGTTTGTGCCCTCCAAAAAATGTAAATAATGATCATCTTCCAGTATTCACTGTGGTCCACCAGACGTTCAAACTATCAAGCCAGTTCCCTATAGAGTAACACAGCTGCAAACACTATTTACCAGTTTATCTTCACCTTAAATGAGGGCTAACACCAATTGGTTATTTGTGGGCACTATAAATAATGTGGACAACCGCATTTTGGAAATGGCATTGTTTTCTTAAGTCATTTTAAATATATTTACAATAATGGAGTACTGTGTTAGAGAAGTGGATTTTCTGATGTTCCCCCAGGTATGAAGATTTCTTCTTTGACATCTCTCTCTCTCTCTCTGTAGTCTTACTGTAGTGTCAGAAACCCAGATCCCGGTATTTCATTCTTATTGGAATCCATAAAAAAATAATTCAAAATGTTTTTTAACAGTACAGAGATAATTTTATAACATGATCCCTGTAAAAAGTTCCAAAACTGTTCCTGTCTTATGCTCAGTGTAGACCAGACACACACCTGTTTGCCAGAAATATTCCCAATATTGTGCAAATTTCCACCTGCTCCTGCACAGAGGCAGTTATATACATGTACTAAATGCGTGTATGTGCGCATTTTACAAGTAGGCTTTTCTCTTGCTCCATCCAAACTACCCCCTGGGAACATTACCACCTCTATCGCGCTCTCTCGGTTTGCCTGTTTGTTAGCATGTGTAGCCCCAGACCGTTATATAAGAGCTTTTATCCATATGTAAACCATGCTTTGCACACTGAAAATGCTCTGTAAGATTCTTTCCCCCCCGTCCAAAGGTGGTTCCAAAATCATAACTTCATTTGCTAAGCTATGGCAGTGTTCCTTGTGGTGATGCTCTTAATATACAAACACATAGCTTCCTGACTAGTTATGAAGATTATCATTAGAGGAAGAAAACAAATGGTGTGATCTTATTCAGGTTCTTTGGGATCACACAGCAAATTTTCAGTTAGACGAGCTGTTAAACTGTGAATACCATAGAGCTCTGTTCCCTGCTGTCATGAAGCCAGGGTAAGGAGGGATTTGCCTCTTTATGGATTGTTTTTGTGGGTGACCCTCCTAGCAAGTAAGAGTTTCTTATAGGACAAGGATCTCATGCTTTGTCTTCCTCCTTTGAATTTTTGAAAGGAAATGCAATCTGTACTTTGAATATGCATGCTCTAAGAACCTAACGTAACCACATTTTGGCAATATGCCTGCATCGGGGACTATAACCTGTGAACACTGAAATAAATATAAATATATGCACAGTGTCAAAAATATCCAGCAAACAAATATTTTAATTATCTATAAAATCAGTCTCAACAAAATGTTCTTTAAATTATTTGCTTAGATATTCCTGCCACTCTTTGCTGGCAGTTTAAAATAATGTGTAAAAGAGGTTTGCCCAGATTTCTAGTGCACTGGGTTAGTAGCATTAGTTTGTCCTGCTCACACCACAGTTTAATTGTTACATTGCAGTCAGGGCTGGCCCAACCACTAGGCAAACTAGGTGGTTGCCTAGGGTGGCAACGTCTGAGGGGTGGCAAAGAGCAGGGCATTCAACGCTAAACAGTAGATTTTAACAGCTATGGGAAAGGCTAAAGGGTCTGCTTAGGGTCACCAATACCTTGAACCAACTTTGGGGCCAGCCCTGATTGCAATAGACCATGATTTGCACTCAGTCTGCGTACATCAAATGCTTGCCACACAGCCCGTTTATAAGTCAAGGAGTTGTTCAACATTTTGCATGTCCAGAAACCAACTTTATCTTATAGCCATAAACAGAACGTTTCCATCAAAAACTGCTGCACAGAAAGCCATGTGGAGCGAAAACAAAGGCTGCCACCAGAAAACATGGAATGAAGCACAGAAATAGAGAAAATGACAGTCCTGGCTAGGAAAGAAGGGTGGCTCAACTATTTTGGGACCATTAACTTTTATTTACCATATTTTCCTAAATTTAAGAGGAACATCTTATATTCTGAGCTGTCTTGTAATTGGGCCAGCACGTTTGACAAATAAGGAACAAACTATGGCCATATTCTTCTTTTAAATGTTTTTTTTAAGTGCTGTCAAGTCAGTGAGGACTCCTGGTGACCCAGCAGTCCCTGGGTTTTCTTGACAAGGTGTGTCAAGAAGTAAATTGCCAGGCCTTTTCTTCTGAGGCAATGGAGGATAAAGTGACTAGCCCAAGGTCACAAGGAGTGCCATTTGGAATCAAACCCTGATCTCTTGGGTACTAGGCTGTTGCTCTGACCACTAGGCTTCTCTTTCACTCCTTTAAATGGGTAATAAGGCTTTATACTTCATCCCAAAAGTAAGGACATTTCATAAGGTACATTGATTCTGCCATTATCCTTAGGGTTCCTTTTAGACTAACCATACAAGAAGAGACTCAAGATTAAAGAAAACTCATTTTTGAATCCCTTCAGGCAAAGTGTTTAGAGGCTGTGTGTAAGATAATTTATTTATTTATTTATTTATTTAACTGTATTTATATCCCGCTTTTCACCGGGTCAAAGCGGTGGAACACATAACAAGGGGGGGGGGGATCAAGTGGGGGGGGCCATCACCAGGGGCTCAACATTGATGATTTTGGGTGAACATAGAGACTGACAAGATAGCATAGTTCTTGGTCCGGAGTTCTTGGAAAAGATGGGGGATTCTTATTCAGAGATGTTCTCGGAATAGGATGGTTTTTAGCTGCTTTTTGAATGATGGTAGATCACCGTTGTTCCTGATGTGGTTTGGTAGAGAGTTCCAGAGGGATGGAGCATAGAGTTCAAAGGCTCTGTTGCAGGTCCTTTAATACCTAGAAATAAAGCAATAAAGCTAGACCTGGTTTGCAAGAATTAATGTACAGTAAGTGTAAGTTAGTGGGTTACGTTTGGAATTAGCTGGCAAGATGACAGGCTAGAAAGCACAGTTACTTACCTGTAACAGGTGATCTCTGGGAACAGCAGGAATAAGTCTTCACATATGGGTATCGTCGGTACCGACGGAGCCTGCGCGGGAACGTTCCCCAGCGTCCAGTAAGAAAGCTTTTGGGAGCATCCTACAGCACCTGCGCGCTGCCTTCCTGCCTTTTCCAACCGCCTCTCTCCAGTTCGAGTTTTAAAGCTGAGACAAAGAGAGAGAGAGGAAAGGAAAGATAGATAGAGAGATACAACTCCTAGGGGAGGTGGGTGGGTTGTGAAGACTTATTCCTGCTGTTCCCAGAGATCACCTGTTACAGGTAAGTAACTGTGCTATCTCCAGGAACAAGCAGGAATGAGTCTTCACATATGGGGACTCCCTAGCTGTAGATGCCAGGGAGAAACCCCAGGTTGTGTGTCCTTGAAAAGGACTCTACCTCCTCCCATGGATCTCTGGCATCCGACCAGGGTAGGTGGGTAGGAGTTGATTAAGAATGGAACAGGTGTTTGAGAACAGCCTTACCAAACGAGGCATCCCGGCGGGAGTCCTTGTCCAAACAGTAATGGGCTGTGAAGGTATGAACCGAGGCCCAGGTGGCCGCTCGACAGATTTGCTCGATGGACACACAGTTTAGATGAGCCATTGAGGCTGCCATGGCTCTCACATTGTGAGCTGTGACATGGCCCCCCAGAGAAATGTTCCTACTCTGGTAGGCGAAAGAAATACACTGAGCAATCCAGTTGGACAGTGTTCTCTTAGAGACTGGAAGTCCTAAATGAGAAGGATCAAAAGCAACAAAGAGTTGAGAAGACTTTCTATGTTGCTGTGTTCTTTGTAAGTAAAAAGCGAGAGCTCTCTTACAATCCAAGGTATGAAGATTCCTCTCTGCACTTGATGCATGAGGTCCTGGAAAAAAGACAGGTAAATATACCTCTTGGTTCAGATGAAAAGGCGAGACCACTTGAGGCATAAAGTGTGGATTGGTCCTGAGGACTACCTTATTATGATTTAACCTTGTATAAGGTGGATTAGCCACCAAAGCTTGCAACTCACTGATGCGGCGTGCTGAGGTGACTGCAATGAGAAAAACAACTTTCCAAGAAAAAAATTTCAAGGAGGTGGTGGCTAGAGGTTCAAAGGGTGGCTTTATAAGCTGGCCAAGAACCAGATTTAAGTCCCATGCCACTGGAGGTGGTCTAATGGGAGGTCTAGTTAAAAGAAGGCCTCTCATGAATCTTGCTATAAGAGGATGAGAGGAAATAAGTTGTCCATTGAGAGGCTTGAGGGACGCTGCAATAGCACTCAAATGGACTCTTACTGAATTTGTTTTCAGACCTGCATGGGATAGATGCAGGAGATACTCTATTAGAGATTTCAGAGGTATTGCAAGAGGGTTTAGACCCTTCTCTGAACACCAAATGGTAAATCTTTTCCATTTGAAAGAATAGGAACGTCTTGTAGAAGGCTTTCTAGAGGCATGAATAACATCTCTGACTTGCTGAGAGAGATGAAAATCTTGAAGGTCTAGACCCTCAGCAACCAAGCCCTGAGATGGAGCGACTGGGGGTTTGGGTGCAACAACGTTCCCTCTTCCTGAGACACAAGGTCTGGTGCAGAGCCCAAGTCCAGGGAAGGAGCTTGAGAGAGATGCAGAAGTAGAGGGTACCACACTTGGCGTGGCCAATGTGGTGCTATGAGGATCATGGTCCCTCGATCTCTCTGAAGCTTGAAAAGTGTTTTGGGAATTAGGGGAATTGGTGGAAAGGCATAAAGGAAGTCTTGACCCCAATGAAGGAGGAAGGCATCCTTGGCCTGAACTCCCTGACACGGAATTCTGGAACAGAACCAGGGAAGTTTGGCATTCCACGGACTTGCAAAGAGGTCTATGTCCGGGGTTCCCCAAATTCAAAAAATCCTGGCTACCTGGTCCATGTGGAGGGACCACTCGTGTGGAAGCAGAACTCGACTGAGTCTGTCCGCCCAAGAGTTTTGAACGCCTGGAAGATATACTGCCAGAAGATGGATGTGATGCTCTCTGGCGAAGGCCCACAGTCGCAAAGCTTCGTTGCAAAGCGACAGAGAGCCAGTCCTGCCCTGCTTGTTTACATAGAACATGGCTACTTGGTTGTCCGTATGGATGAGGCCTGTCCTGTAGCTGAGCAGGGAATGGAACACTCTGAGAGCTAAGAATATTGCTCTGAGTTCCAAGAGATTGATATGCAGAGAAGTCTCCTGTGGAGACCAGATGCCTTGGGTGGAGAGATCCTGCAGATGAGCTCCCCAACCCATTGGAGAAGCATCTGTTGTCAGAGTTGCTTGGGGTAGCGACTGCTGAAAAGGGGACCCCAACAACAGATTTGGAGGGGACTTCCACCACTGGAGAGACCAAAATAGGCGACTGGAGTTTGCTATTTTGTCTGATAGGCAACCTGATGCCTGAATCCATTGGGTGGACAAAGTCCATTGAGCTGCCCTCATGTGAAGGCGAGCATATGGAACCACATGCACAGTGGATGCCATGTGGCCTAATAGTTGTAACATTTCCCGAGCAGTTAAATGGGACTTTAACTGCATCTGGGAGGCTAACTGCACCAAGCGTAGGCAACGGGCCTGAGGAATATAGGCCCTTGCAGTTGTGGTATCCAGCAAGGCCCAAACTCCAGGGACTGAGTAGGGGTGAGATGGGATTTTGGGATATTTATTACCAGTCCCAAATACTGAAGGACACGCATTGTGCAGGTTAGACAAATCTGGGCCTCTGACTGGGATGGAGCTCGAATGAGCCAGTCGTCCAGATATGGGAAAACGAATATTCCTAGAGTGCGTAGAAATGCAACTACTACTGCCATGCATTTCGTGAACACCCTTGGTGCAGAGGCCAGACCGAAAGGAAGCACCCTGTATTGGTAGTGCTTTCCTTGAAAAAGGAACCGAAGGAACCTTCTGTGTGTTGGATGGATGAGGACATGGGTGTACGCATCCTTGAGATCTAGAGAACAAAGCCAGTCCTGACTGAAGGAATGGCAGCAGAGTACCGAGAGAAATCATCTTGAATTTCTCTTTGAATAGAAACTTGTTCAATTCTCTGAGATCTAATATGGGTCTGTAGCCCCCTGTTTTCTTTGGAATAAGAAAATAAGGGTAGTAGAACCCTGAGCCCTGTTGAAGAGGTGGTACTTCTATTGCCCCTTGGGCAAGAAGGGTAGCAATCTCCTTTACCCAAAAGGTTGAGGAGAGATGTTGGAGAATTGAACTGTTTCACCATGGTGTGGGGAGGAAGGTTTAAGAAATGAAGTTTGTACCCTTCCCTTATAATGGAGAGGGTCCATTGCTCTGCTGTGATTTGCTCCCATCTGGGAGCAAAGTAAGCTAACCTTCCTGGAATGGTGAGGGGCTCTGGTTCTTCCAGAGCCAGAAAGGCTAAGTTCTCTAGTTGCAAGTCAAAGGCCCTGGGGAGGCTGAGGCTGCTGAGTCGTGGGAGGCCTGGCAGCCTTTGACTTGGCCTGTTTAGGTGGTTGCTGACGCTTTGCAGCAAAACGACCTGCAGAAGATGCCTGCTGACCATAAGCAGGATAATATCTTCCCTTTTTAGAAAAAGGTGTCTTTTTGAACAATCTTTTCTTAACAGGAGCAGAGGTAGACTTTGAAAGTCGATCCAAAGCAGAGTTCTCAGCATCCATCTGAGTGGCCTTTGCTTTCCAATCCCTGCCAAAAAGGTTTTCACCTGTACAGGGAAGATTTCCCAGTTCATCTTGGACCCAGAGTTCCAAATCAGAGGCTTGTAGCCAAGCAATTCTGCGTGCACCTATGGCAATAGCCGAGGCTCTCCTTACACACTCAAAAGAGTCAAAGGCTGCACGGTTGGAAAATTTGGAAACATCTTGGGCTTGTTTAAGCCAAGTGAGAAATTCCTGCCTTTTATCTTCTGAAATAAAAGGGGCTAAAGTCTGCAGATGATCTGTGACTTCTTTTAGAAACATCCCCATATAGAGACTATAGGAGTTGATTCTGGCAGCAAGCATATTAGCTTGGAAAACCCTTCGGCCAAAAGCATCAAGGGCCCTGCATTCACGTCCTGGAGGATTAGATGAGTGTCTCTTTGCACTCTTTATTTTCCTTATGGCAGACTCCACCACAATAGAGTGGTGAGGAAGCTGAGACTTATGAAAGCCAGGACAAGGAGGGACACGGTATATGGTGTCTAACCTTCGAGAATGAGGAGAGGTGGTAAGAGGAGTCTCCCACATGCTCAACATGAGATCATAAAGAATCTCATGAATAGGTAAGGTAGCTGCTTCTTTAGGAGCCTTAGGATATTGCAAAATATCTAATTGCTTGGCTCTAGGCTCTGACTCAGGGGCCACTGTAATGGAGAGGCCCCTAGCCACCTCCCTAATGAAGTCTTGGAAAGACAAGTCTTCTGGAGGAGACATTCTTCGTTTTGGAGAAGCAGACTCCTGAGAAAGAAGTACCGGTGCCTCGACAGAAGCCTCCGACTCATCAGAGTCTTCGGAGGAATCAAAGAATCGCCTGTCTGGATGCTCCTGTAAAGCCCGATACGCGTACCGAGTAGGATCGACATCGGGAGTAAGCGGTACCGGTTCGGTACCGATGGACATCATAGGACAGGGTACCGTTGCAGTCGACACCGAAGCCGATGTCGATGCAATCGGTACCGGTACTGGCACCGGCAACGGAGATTGTTGCTGTACCGGAGGCATCGAAGCCTGCATAAATGCCGTTAAGGTGCACTGCATGGACAGAATCTTCTGATCCATCGACGCCACCAGAGTCTGGATGTCGGTACCAGTGGAGGCCACCGGTACCCCAGAACACGGCAACAGGTGATCGGTCGAGGCCGAGCCATCGATGTCAACCTGTGACCCCATAAACAATGCTTTGGAAGCCGGAACTTCCCGCCGGGGTAATTTTGCCGGTGCGGAATCCTCGAGGACAAGCCCGGAGGCATCTCGATGCTTAGAGGGAGATTTGCCCTTCGAGGACCGGCTAGATTTATGTTTGGTTACCTGAGATCCATGGGAGGAAGAAGAAGCCCTTGAAGACGTCGATGCCACCGAGGCTACATCAGAGGGAAACAGGGTACTGAGCTTGGCTGCTCGGTTCTGCCGACCTCTTTTAGACATCATGGTACAGGACACACAATCCGTGATGGAATGGTCAGGACCCAAACATTTTAGACACCAGTCATGGGTGTCGGTGACAGAAATAGTACTGCCACATTTTGTGCACTTTTTGAACCCGGAAGCGGGCTTCTCCATGAGGAGAAAATGTTCAGGCCTAAGGCCCAAACCGAAAATGCACAGTTGAAGAAAGAAAAGTGGTTTTTTTTGTTTTTTTTTAAGAAAGAAAAGAAAAGACCGGCGGTACCGGTCTGACGTCGAAGAAGGCAGACGCGACACAGAAAAATAAAGAAAAAAATAAAGAACTTCTTCTGCGGTGACAGGAACACGACCTGCTGGCTCCGCGGAAAAGAAGAACTGGAGAGAGGCGGTTGGAAAAGGCGGGAAGGCAGCACGCAGGCGCTGTGGGATGCTCCCAAAAGTTTTCTTACTGGACGCTGGGGAGCGTTCCCGCGCAGGCTCCGTTGGTACCAACGATACCCATATGTGAAGACTCATTCCTGCTTGTTCCTGGAGATTACATGAATCCTGCCTTAGTGACTTTTACATCGGCGCATAAGGCCCCAGCATTACATGGATGTGTGTGGCCCAAGAATGTATTCTTTTAAAAATCATTAGATTCTATACAAATACATTCAGACATTAATGTATAGGGAATAATTCAGTAGTATGAAAGCACTAAGCTGCACATCTGGGATGTGAAATGTTTATAGTCTGGAAATGTGGGTTTCTCTTGACGAAGGGTTTTTAAAATATTCTTTATAGGCAAGATCACCAGCACCTGAGTGTTCTCTGCTTCTTTTCATCCTTCCATCACAGTCCTTCCTCTTTGTTGCAAATGATAAATCTTTTTCTGAAGTGTGACATGCAATCTGGCAAGGTTCTCTCTCCTTGGAGTTATTTCAGAGGCTAAAATAAATTAGGTGTCTGCCCAGGGTGCCGTGCCCTTTGGCCCATAGGATCATTCATCAAAGTATCTCTCAGCTGTGGTAAGCAACCAAGATATTTTGGGAGGGAAGCTGTCACTGCTGCTGCCACAGAATCACAGTGTATTTGGGGAAGTGCTTATTTCCATGTAAGGAGAATCAAGCGCATTTTATTGAAGATGGATTAAAGAGGAAATCTGGCCAATAGAAGCAAGTTTGTTGGGGGAGGGGGTAAGGCAACAAGTCATTTTTGTAGGGCTGAGTGTAAAAGGAGAGACACTTGAGAAAAAGAATTGCATGGTAACAGCTAAAAAAAAAAAAAAAAAAAAGGCAGAGAAATGCGTGATGCTGTCACTCAAGGATAGTTGCCCAAAGTGGCCTTTGCCCTTCATGGACTTTGTTCTTGACATTATTTAGAAATAGGATATATGGAAATAAGAGTCAATAAACAAGTTGGAGGGATAAGTTTGTACTACTTTAGAAATGGGCAGATTTTTTTTGGGGGGGGAGGGGGGTTAATTCATAATCCATTTCTGAGGTTAGTTTCTTCATTTAATCAGTTATGAAACGATAGTAAGTAAAGTTAGAATTGAACAAAACTGTCTCTACATGTTAAACCCCGGCAGATTTAGTATTTTTTGCGTCTGTAATGCATTATATTACAGACGCATTCACAGATGACCTTAAGTTTTGGCACACTAGAGCTTTGATGAAGTGATTCACCTGAAGGAGGAGCAAATATAAGGGGCGAGAACTGGTCTTGTGGTTAGAGCATTTAACTTTGAGGTGGTTTAGGTCCTGTTTTCATGACTCCCTGTGGCCTCTCATTCACTCTGTGGCCCTGGATAAATCAAGCAATCTCCCTCTGCTGCACTGATTTTCCCATCTGTAATTGTACTGTGACAATAACATTATTTCCTGTCCCATTTTGAAGATAAAACTACATGGCATGTTTCTAAGATGCGAAAAGCTGAAAGCATGTTGTATTTGTGTTTGGATGAAAGGTGCTGAATAGATCCAAATTACATACAAATTATTGTTAGCACAGCAGAAGCAAAGAGATCAGTGTCAAATAGCAACAGTGCTAGGGCCTGATTCTTTGACTGAGAATATTACGGAAGTATCATTCAAAGTTTCCAGTCTTTGTTGTTGCTCTACAGTGACACCTACTGGCTGTCATGTGGAGGCAAATTTAGAAAGCACATGGAGAGGGGATGTGGAATATTCTCACTATATTCTCCAGGACCAAGCAAGAAGTCAGTCATCACATATGGGTGACATCGACATCGATGAAGCCCTTGCGGAGCATTTCCCCAGCTTTCCAAGAAAGCCTTTGGGAATGCAGGCACGCATGTGCGGTTCCCTTCCCGCCTAAAGGTGCCATCTTGCTCAGTCTCTCTTTTTCCGTGAAGCCCACCGGACGTGTGTCCTAGTCATCCCGGAAAATAGTTAGATTTTTTGGCGATCCTTCGCTATTTTTTACTCCGGTTTGACGCCGGTTCCCCTCCCGCCGGGTTCGGTACACCGGTATAGAGCTGATCTTCTTTTTTCGGTTTTTGCCCTTCGTGGCTGGTGTTCGCATCCTTTTATTCTTTTTCCCTGGAAGGCCGGTCCTTTGACTTCGCGGGGACTCTTTTTTTTCCCCGATGGTTTCCAGTGGCTTTAAAAAGTGTGATCGGTGCAAGAAGCTGATGTCTCTCACTGACAAACACGACTGCTGCCTTCGGTGCCTCAGTCCTGACCACAATCCTAAGACGTGTGGACCCTGTGGAAAAATGTCTTCCAAGGCACTGCGAAGTCGTCAGCACCAAAAGGAAAGGCTTTTTTCTGACTCGGACTCCGGCCGGGCCCGGACCTCGTCTGAGGCCTCGACATCTCGGGAATCGGATCCCGAGCACCATCGGGGCTCCTCGGACAGGGGGTCCCCCGACCGGGAACGAAAGAGGAAGAAGAAGCTCGCGAGGGCGTCGTCGGAAGAGGTCCCTGGCTCCTCGAGGGCTAGGTCTCAGACCCCCGACCGTTGCCCCGGGCCCGTGGAACAGGAGAAGCCTTCAAAAGTACCTCGAGTGGAGCCGGAGTCTGCTGGACACGTAAGTCCTGTAGTCCTCGTGGACTCTCCTCCCAGAGAGCCGACGTCGGGCCCGGCGCTGCCGGGGCCTGAGTCGGGGGCTGCTGAGTCTCCTGAGCTGGGTCTCAGGCTGACAGTCTTGGAGAGCAGACTGTCTGCCTTCATGGAACAGCAGCGGGCACTGATGGCCAGCCTGTCTGGCGCATCTGCCCCGACCACCGGGACATCGACATCGAAGTTGACCCTGGAGACTGAGCCGATACTCGAGACCATAAAGGCTCGAGGTCGACCTCGGTCGCGGTCTCCCTCGACCTCCCATTCGGGACCGAGGGCGTCGACGCCAGTGCCTTCAGTGTTGGGGCGGGTGCTCACAGGCCCCGCGAGGTCGGACCTCGATTCCTCATCGGACGAGTCCGCCTGGGAGACGGAGGACGAGGAGTCCCCCGACACCTTCAGGACTCGGTGCATCCCATCGGACTCACCGCAGTCTGAACCCCGGAGTAGATCCCCTCCGGAGGATACCCGGTTCTCGGAGTTCGTCCGGGATATGGCCACCACGTTGGCTATCCCTGTGGACCCCGAGGAGGAGCCTCGAGCCGAGGAGCTCGAGGCCCTGCAGTACGACTCTCCTCCGAAGGAGGCATTTACTGTTCCGGTTCCTCCGATGCTGGAACGGCTCCTCTTCCGGATGTGGGAGGCACCGGCCTCGGCGCTGGTTCTAAGCAAGCGGGTCGATTCGATCTATCGACTCCGGAAGAGTCCTGGCTTTCAAAAGATGCAGCTACCACACCATTCCATGGTGGTGGAATCGACCATGCATCGCCTGAAAAGTCAGAAGATGCACTCCGCGGTGCCCCCTGGCAGCGAGGCCCGAAACCTCGATGGTTTTGGTAGAAAGTGCTTCCAGGGCTCGATGCTTGCTTGCTGTGTCCAGTCTTACCAGCTGTACATGGGCATGTACTTGCGAGACCTGGCCAAGGAGCTGGCCGTGTTCTCTGCTGGTCTCTCCGGGGAACCCTTGCAGTGGTTCAAGTCCTTGTCCTCGGGGATCTGGGAATGCTCCAAGTTTATGTCCCACGCTGCCTACGATGGCTTTGAGGCTTCGGCCTGTGTTGCGGCAGCCGGCATCGCAGCTCGACGCCAGGCATGGCTGCAGTCATCGGACCTCGAGCCATGGGTTCAGGACAAGTTGGTCGATGTCCCTTGCCGAGGTGAGACCCTTTTTGGCAAGCCCATGACCGAGAAGGCCGCACAGCTCGAGACCGAGCACCTCACAAGGACAAGGCTGTCTAGAAAGACTTCTGCCCCTTCTCACAAGAAGAAGGGCTCGGGTAAAAAGCCCTTTTACCCGAGGAAGGGCACTGCCTACAAACAGTACCCACAGTGCCAGGCTGCCCAAGCTGCCCCTCAGGGTCAGCAAGCCAAGGGGCAGGGTAATGGGCCCCGTAGGCAGAGGACCCCCAAGCCTCTGGCCCCTGCTCCCACTCAGCAGGGTGGGGGTTTTGACTCCTTAGGCATAGCCTCTCCGTCCCTGCTCTCCCAACCCTGCACAGGAGGTCGCCTCGCCCTGTTTGCCCACCAGTGGTCACTCATCACTGGAGACAGTTGGGTGTTAAGCATAGTCCACAAGGGCTATCTACTACACTTCCAACAACTGCCTCCTCCATACTTCCCAGGGGAGCCTCCAAGGCCTCCCCTGCACACAGATCTTCTCCTTCAGTAGCTCCAAGGTCTGTTGGTGGACAGGGTGGTGGAGCCTGTGCTTCCCTACTTGCAAGGTCGAGGGTTCTACTCCAGGTATTTCCTGGTACCCAAAAGAACCGGTGGCCTTCGACCTATTCTAGATCTCAGAAACCTCAACAAGTTCCTGGAGAAGGAAAAGTTCAAGATGCTTACTCTTGGAACACTTCTGCCCTACCTCCAGCAGGGAGATTGGCTATGCTCATTAGATCTAAAGGATGCGTATACTCACATCCTCATTCATCCAGACCACAGAAAGTACCTCAGGTTCATTGTGGGAAGAAACCATTATCAGTACAGAGTACTACCTTTTGGCCTCACCTCCGCTCCCAGGGTCTTTACCAAGTGCCTGGCAGTGGTGGCGGCCTACCTGCGAAATCAGGGAGTCTTTGTCTTCCCATATCTGGACAACTGGCTCATAAGAGGTCAGACGTGCCAGGAGGCCCGACAGGCTACTCTCAGAACTATTGCTCTTCTTCAAAGCTTGGGGTTCGTAATAAACTTCGCAAAGTCCACTTTGCTCCCCTCCCAGAACTTGGAGTTCATAGGGGCGAGGTTGGACTCTCTGCTGGCAAAGGCATGCTTGCCAGAAGACAGAGCCCAAAGGCTGATAAACTTAGCAAACCAGTTTCTCAGCAGGTCACTGGTCTCCGCCAGACTCTGCCTGAGGCTCCTTGGCCACATGGCTTCGACAGTGCATGTGACCCCCAATGCCAGGCTACATATGAGGCCTGCACAGTGGTGCCTTCGGACTCAGTGGTAACAGGCCACAGGCAGCCTCAGAGACAGGATAAGGGTGTCCAGACCATTTCTGAACTCCCTCAGCTGGTGGCTGCACCCATCCAATCTGCTGCAAGGGGTACCTTTTCAGATTCCTGGGTTCACAGTGGTGTTGACCACGGATGCCTCCCTGCAGGGCTGGGGAGCTCATTGTCTAAGCAAGTGCACCCAGGGTCTGTGGTCTCCTTGGGAAGCCGCACAGCAAATCAATCTCCTGGAACTACGGGCTATTCGGTTAGCCCTCAAGACTTTTTCTCAAACCCTGGCTCATCAGTCTGTCCTAATTCAAACAGACAACCAGGTAGCCATGTTTTATGTGAACAAGCAGGGCGGAACTGGGTCCAGGCTGCTTTGTCAGGAGGCACAGGACCTTTGCTTGTTTGCTCTCAGACACAACATGCTCCTCAAGGCAGTGTATCTACCTGGCCAGGAGAACTACCTGGCAGACAGGTTGAGCAGGATTCTGCAGCCCCACGAGTGGCAGCTCCTCCCACTTCCTGTTTGGCTCTTGTGGTGAGGAGACTTGTTCTGAAGAGCTCCTGCTAGGGAGGAGGTCCTGTTTCCTACCTGTGGTTGGATGTCGGGCCCTGGGCCACCTCCAGCAGGAGAGGCCCAGGCCCAGAGGCCTGCCAAGCCTGGTGGGCCTCCTTCACTGAACCTGGATGGGGGAACAAGCAGTATGGAACAGCCGGCGCCCCGGGTGGGGGACCCCCCAGGTAGGACTGGGCCTGGCCAGGGAGGAGGGACCCACAGGTATGGAGGTTTGGGCCCGTTACCCCAGGGAGGAGGCTCCTGTCTCCTCCCCAGGCAGGGTGTGGAGGCTGGGTGGCAGAAGGGAGAGGCCCTGGGGAGACCCTGGAGGACCGAGAAGTATAGTGCTGAAGGTGGCGGGTTCCCCCCTCCGCCTCGGGTCCTGGAGGAGGCCTCTACCTCCTCCAGTGAGGATGAGGAGGAGGGGTTGGGCCTGCCTTCCTACCAGCAGCCAACTAGGGCCCCTGATGCAATTGTGGCGGCGGTGCGGCGGCTTCAGGGTCTCCAGGAGGAGGCGGCCCAGCTGCGAGCCCAGCTCTCCCACCTGGAGAGCCTGCAGGCCACCATTCCCGGGGAGGAATGGGTGGCCTATTCCACCTATAGAAAGGGGGTGAAGCGGGCCTTAAAGGGCAAATACCAGGACATCGTTTACCTCAAACAACAGGGTTGTGGGTCCCTCGCAGAGATCTATTATAACTCTGATAGGTGGAATACTGGTGTAGCTGCAGTCCAGGGGGGGCCCCCGGGGGTAGGTAGGCTGGTCAGATCGAAAAAGTCTGGTTATCTGCCCTATCCCTGCCAGGGTGAAGAACACAGAACGAAAACACAATTCCAGACTGCTGCTTTCTCTGAATTCAGTGCTGCTTACCTGCAGCCGGTGGCCGATCCAGGAAGACTGGCTGTCCCATCCCCGAGTGTTGAAGGTGTGGTATCCGGCCCGTTGCCTGTCTCGGGGCACGATGGATCTTGGAAGTTTGGGGATGGGGTCCCAGCCCGCCCTGCCTCACTGGCGTCGGGAAAAATGGCAGCCGCACAGCCCATCCCGCAGCGGCACTTGGTTCCATGTAACGCTGATCAGGGCACGGAGCAGGGGTTCGGTGGGGCTGATCTCTCTCATTTGCGGGCAGTTTCGGATCGTTTTCCTGCTGTTCTGACATCGGGGTGTGCTGCAGAAATCCTCAAAGATGGCCGCCGGAGAGTATGCTGTGACGTCACCACAGCTGAGAGGTTTGCCCCGTTGAAGATAGTGTCGGCAGGGCATTCCCCGGCCCGATCCAGTACCAAAGATGGCCGCCGTACAGCAGATGATGTCACTTCCGGGTCTTCCCGGAAGTGTGAAGACGGCTGCGGTCCTGCATCTGCCCTACAGAACGAGCATCAGCGGCGGTCTGCAGAGGCTCTGATTGCTCTCCCCCGACATTCTGAAGATGGCAGCTTCGCTCCGGTCGGGGATCCCCTGCAGGATGTTTTCCCTCAGCGTCGTGGATC
The DNA here is from genome assembly GCA_033557465.1 of Ichthyophis bannanicus. Taxonomy (NCBI): domain Eukaryota; kingdom Metazoa; phylum Chordata; class Amphibia; order Gymnophiona; family Ichthyophiidae; genus Ichthyophis; species Ichthyophis bannanicus. Next base: position 33,322,633 of record CM066041.1, on the reverse strand, counting down.
CGTGGATTCTGCGCCGGCTACCAGAAAGCAGAAAGCTTCAGGAGAAGGAACCTGGGAGGGGGGGGGCTGTTGGGAGCATTGATTCCCCTGTCCTGGCTGCTCTTCCAGCCCCTCGACGGTTGCAGGATGACCGCCAGTCGTTTCCAGGGGCGGCTGTCTGGCGCCGGAGGGGTGCTGGGGGGGGGAAGGAGCAGAACAGGGGCTGCTATTCTTTTTCTGCAGCCCCGGGGGGGGGCCGAAAGATTGCCAGTCAGCTGCCTTTGCGACCTGGGACCACGGAGCGGGATGTGCAGCTGTCCGTCCTGTCTACCACGGGGGCCGAGGAAGGCCTGGCTCGCAGGGGGGCGTCCGCCCTTCCTGGTGGAGCCTTGGCTACCGGCCAGGTGGTTCTGGACCCATGTGCCACGTCTGGCACCGACAACCAGGTAGGACCTGAGAGGGGCAGGGGGGTGGAGGTGTGGGGGATGTTCTGGGTGGGGGATCTGCCCTGTTGTCTCGGGCAGGTCCTGCCTTATTGTCGGTAGCCGTAAAGGGGGTAGCGGACGGTGGGTTAGGGGAAGGGCGGATGGAGGAGAGGGGGGAGCGGACGACTGGTCATATAGTGGGGAAGGAGGTAGTGGCTGATTTAAAACAAGGGAAGGATTTGTTCTCAGTAGGGTCAGGGGGGGCGGTGGTCCCTCTTGATCCCGGGAATAAAGGGGAGCGGGGTCCATCCCCGGTAGTGGTGGCCGAGACCCAGGAGCCTTGCGCTGGGTCGGGAACGCGGGAAGGAGGTTTGGGGGAGCCTTCCGGTCCCCTGGGTGTCACCGAGAACCAGGTTTGTGATGCCCTGCGATTGGCCTTGGAAACCCCGTCGGGCCCCCCTGGGGCTTTTGCTGCCTTTCAGCAGATGGAGGTGGCGGCAGGGGGTGATCCAGGGGTTCTCGGTGGCACCCAGGGATCCGGGAGGGATAGCATTCCAGACTCGGTTTTGGCAGAGATGATCTTGCCCAGTTCTCAGGTCGCCCCGGGTGCGGAGACTATGGATCCTGCAGACCAGCAGCAGGACCCCCCGCAGGTAGCAGCAGGGGAAGGCCAAGGTAGGCAGGGGTTGGGGGCTGGGGGGTCGGCTTCCCCCCCCCGTACCTTTGCGGAGGCTCTGAGGGGGTCGGGCACCACTCCGGGGAAGTCGGGTGAAGGTGGGGGGAGGGGGAACTCCCAGGGGAATGGCCCCGCAGGAGGGGGAGGAGGTGGGGGAGGGTTCCAAAGAGGGGTAGGGGGTGAGGTCCGACGGCGCAACGTGGCGCAGATCCGATGGGCTGGGGAGGGGTCCCCTCCAGCCAGGGAACAGGTCTTGAGGATGGTCCTTGGGCTGGGGTTTCTCCCAGGAGATCTCTACGCCTTTATCCACATGAACAACACCATTGAATATGATGTTAGTTTCATGCTGAGACGGGGGCTGGAGATTTTCTGGGACCGATACCAGCAGCAGAGGGGGCAGGGAGGGTGGGCTGACTTTCGTGTTGTGCCTATCTCTCGCCAGGGGACGGTACCTGTGACCATCCTATCCAGGAATGAGTCGCTCCCAGGGCAGGACATCCAGTTTTGGTTGTTGGGCCCCTAGGGGTGTGGGACGGGTCGTGGAAGGGTAGGATCCGTTTGCGTGAGGTGGGAAACGTGGTGCAGCACGTGCCCTCGGCCGGTTTTCTCGGTCGGGATCGCATCTTGTGCTATTACCCCGGGCAACCCCGAGTGTCACCGCTGTGGCTCATTTCGCCATTTGAGCATGAACTGTCCTGAGCAGGTCTGCACTCGTTGTGGTGGAAGGGGTCACGCCTCGGCCGGGTGTTTGCTTATTCGGTGTAACCTTTGTGGGGAGTTGGGCCACCCCTTTGCCCGCTGCCCCTCCGCATCACACAATGGACCGGGGGGGGGGATGCCGTCACTCCACCTCGGGCTCCTGTGCGGGAGGAGGCTATGGAGGCCCCTCTCCCTCAGGAGGAGACCGGGGGCCCTAGTGCGGAAGAGTCCATCGAGCCGAGGGAGCCACCAGGGGGAGGGGATTCGGGTAGGAAGGAGGAGAGGGTTGATGTGGTGGAGGTTAATGTCTCACGACAGGATAGTAGGTTGCGGGTGGTGCCACCTGAGGAATGGACTACGGTCCCTTCCAAGGGTGGCAAGTCCAAAAGGAAGAAACGGGAGACATCCCCGTTGCTGGATGCAGAGCCCGTGTTGGACATCAACCGTTTCGTCTTTTTGGCTGCTGATGCGGCTGAGGCGGATGAGGGCTTGCCTGTGGAGGCAGGGCTTCCTGTGCGGCGCTCGGAGCGGTTAGCGGCGGGGGCGGCCCCTCTTCCTCAGCGGGACCTTCAAAGGTGCAGAAGGCGCGCCGCAGTCAGGGTCCTCCAATCAAGGGGGATACTGGCGCCCGACGGGTGAGGGAGGATGGGTTTGTACCCCCGCAGTTGGGTTCGGGGCCTTCGCAGGAGCCCCCTGCTGACCCGGCCGCCCTGGCCTCCCCCGCGGGGGTGGGCACTGTCGTATTGTCTCAGTCTTTGTCCGGGGAGGGGGGGCTGTACAGGTGGTGGACCCCACGGAGGAGGTCATTCCTCCGACCCCTGACCCGTTTGTGCCTCCTCATCCCGTGGGGGCTGGGTCTGCCCTCGCGACAGCTTTGCCTGGTGGTCCCGGGGGCGCCAGCACCTCCTGGGGTGATAGGGTTGAGCGGGAGGAGGAGGAGATCCTCGAGGTGGTCGACGTGGACCAGGAGGAGTCGCTCCAGCTCGCGGGCTTGTCCTGCAAGCGGGATTCTGGGGATCCCGGGGTTGGTGAGAAGAGGAGGAAAGGGTCACTGCACTCGAAATAGGCATGGCGTGCACTCCTGCGTTCTCGTGCGCCACCATCAACGTGGCAAGCATTTTCTCAGACCAGGCGCGGGCTACGGCCTATGATTTTCTTTCTACGAGTGGGCTGGATGTCATCTTCTTGCAGGAGACCAGGCTCACCTCGCTCGCTAGCCTTCATCGGGCGAAGCGAGAGTGGAGGTGGGGCCCTTCGTACTGGTCACTTGCGGCACAGCCCTACGCAGGAGTGGCGGTTTTGTTCACGTCTAACCGATTTCAGGTGCAGTACGTGTGGGAACTGGAGCAGGGCCGGTGTCTGCTTTTAGATGGCTACTGCGGGCCCCATCGTTTTCGTTTCGTGGTGGTCTACGGCCCCCAGTCTAAGTTAGCGCGGAAGACCCTGTTCGGGGTTATCCGCCCCTACTTACACACCTCCCGTTTGGTGGTCCTTGCCGGGGATTTTAACACCACCACCTTTTTGCAGGACCGAGGGGGGGAGCGTTGCCCACCCAGTTACGAGGGCCTCTTTTTGGCCGAGATGACCCGGACGGCTGACCTGGTGGATGTTTTCCACCGGGCCTTTCCACGGTCGCCGGGGTTCACCTACTACCATGGGACCTGCAGGAGTCGTATCGATCGGATATATGTGAGTGCCCGGGTGGAGTGTTCCCCTCCGCAGTTGCAGGCGGTTGATTTTTCGGACCACCGCGTCCTCTCTGTGTCCTTCCTAGCCAACCACGAGGAGCTTAGCAGGGGTCCTGGCCTGTGGCGACTGAATGTGCAGTTGTTGGCAACATCAGAGGTGGTCCAGGAGTTCTTGGCCTTTCTCGCAGACCAGGAGACCCTGCTGAGTGTTTTTCCTTCCCGTGGCGCCTGGTGGGATGAGGTGAAGACGCGTGCCCGACAACTCTTCCGTTCCCGGGGTACCTCCATGGCTCGATCCCGCTACCTCACCTACACTGTCCTCCGGAGGTCGCTGGATCGTTTGGTATCCCGAGGGGCAGCGCGGGAGGAGGTTGAAGAGGTGCGTGTCCAGCTCCGTGGCCTGCTTTACAATCGCCATGCCTCCCTATGCTTCGAGGGGGCGGCCGGTGGGGGCGCCACTCCAGACCCTTTCCGGACTTGCAGGGAGAGGGTTCAGCGTCGGGAGGTCATGGCCCTGCGGGGCGAGGACGGTACCATTCATACCTCCCAGGAGGACCTTTTGCGGATGGTGGGGGAATACTTCTCGGACCTGTTTGGGGATCGCCCCGTGGACCTCACCCATATCCGAACGTACCTGGGCCTTCCCCCGGTGTATTCGGCTGTGGTCCAGGCACAGGTTGATGCACTCGCTGCACCGATTCAGCAGGTGGAGGTGGAGAGGGCGATTCGTGCCATGCCGTTGGGGAAGGTGCCTGGGCGCGATGGGCTCCCTGTGGAGTTCTATCGCACTTTCATTGCCCAGCTGGCCCCCTTCCTGACCTCCCTGTTTCAGGAGATCATGGACACGGGGTATCTCCCGCGGTCATTTCGCGAGTCTGTCCTGCTGCTGCTCTCCAAGGGGAAGGACGATAGCTCCTTGGACTTCTGGCGGCCGCTCTCTCTTCTGAACGCGGACCGGAAGATCCTGGCCAAGTGTTTGGCCAACCGACTGGTGGAGGTGTCGGGCGATTTGCTGTCCCCTTCCCAGTATTGTTCCGTTCGGGGGAGAGGGGTTCTGGACGCTGTCGCCACAGTCCGGGAGATGGTGGAAAGAGGCCGGTCGCTCCAACGGGACCACTGGTTGGTCTCCTTGGATCAGTCCAAAGCCTTTGATCGAGTCAGTCACCGGTACCTGTGGGTGGTGCTCCAGCACCTCGGCCTCCCTGCAGGTTTCCTCTTCGTCGTGCAGGCGCTGTACCGAGGGGGGGTGAGCTTCCCGTTTATTAACGGGTGGCTCGGACGGCCGTTTGGTGTCGCCTCGGGGGTGCGGCAGGGGTGCCCTTTGAGCCCCCTGCTGTATGTTTTCTCCCTCGACCCCTTCCTCCGGAGATTGTCCTCAGGTGGGTTGCGGGGCCTGGAGGCGCCCGGTGCGCCCCCGGTGTCCGTCGTTGCTTACGCTGACGACATCTCAGTTTACGTGGACGGCACTGATGGGGTAGAGGCCCTGCGGGAGGCCGTGGAGGAGTACTCGGAGGTAGCCCACTCTGTTGTCAACCACAGCAAGTGCCAGACGCTGTGGTTGGGCCCCTCGGAGGCCTCCCCGCCTTCCTGCGCCCCCTTTCCTCCTCCCGTGGGGGAGGTCCGCGTTTTGGGCCTCGTCTTCGGGTCGGAGGATTGTGCGGAGTCCAATTGGGACCGTTGTCTCGAGACTGCACGGTGTCGGGTGCTGCGGTGGAGGGGGTGGAGGTGTACGTACGAGGAGAAGATCAAACTCCTCGGGACGTTTCTGCTTCCTCTCTTTCTGCACGTAGCCACGGTCTTCGTCCTTCCGTTGTCCCGTCAGGCGTCTGTCTGTGCCGTCATTTTCTGTTTTCTGTGGGGTAACCGCTTGAACCCTGTCCAGCGCAATATCGTCTGCCTGGATCGGGCAGAGGGTGGTTTGGGTATGTTGCACCCCCTTGTCTTCCTGTCAGTCTTGTCTATGGCGTTTCACTTAGGTAGGATGAGGGAAGGGGGTGGGGTTTGGTGGGTGGCCTCCTATCGGGAATGGTTCTCCCGCTTCGGGGAGCAGTGGGCGGGGCGTCCTCGGTCCCACGTGTGCGCCGGAGAGGGGAACAGGCCCCATCGTACGTATTTGTGATGGTGGGGCTCATTCGGCGGTGGGGGGTGACCGACCCGCTCGCCCAGTCCTTGGGGCGGAAAGGATTATACCGGATGGTACTCACCTCTCACTATCAACCACGGTGGGCCCTGCGGGACTGTCCGGCGGATGTGATGCAGCGGGGCCTTCTGCTGTTGAACTCCCCTCGGCTACCGAAGAAGGTTCGGGATGTAGCCTGGTTGTCTTTCCACGGGCGTTTGTACGTGAGGGACAACCTCAAGTACAGGTCACAGGCCGAGCGGGTCTGTCCGAGGGCCGGGTGTGAGGGGCAGGCGGAGACCATGGACCATTTCCTCCGGCAGTGCCCCTTCAACGTGGAGGCCTGCCGGTTGGTGTCCGCTGCTCTTCACCTGCGCGACCTTTCCCTCCTCACGTATGCGGAGTGGGTGTACGGGGCCTGGTCCTTTCCTCTAAGGCAGGACTCCGGGACCCTCTACCTCGTCACGGCCGTGGTACGCTACCACCTGTGGCAAGCGCGCTGTCATGTCTCGACCCGGGGGTTGGTCCTGCCCCTCGACGAGGTGGTGCGGGACATTCTGGAGGAAGTGTCCAGCATGGCGCAACGTGAAAGGAGGGTGGTGGAGGCTCATCGTTGGGAGCTTTTGTGGTGTCACCTCACCCTTCGCCCCCCGTGAGGGGGAGGGGTTCCCTGGGGTTTTTGTCCCTGTAGGACTGTGAGGTTTTGTTTTTGTTTTTGTTTTGTTGTTCCCTGGGGGGAGGGGTGTGATAGGAGGGGTTAGTTTTCCCTTCCCTGGGGTTTCCTTCTCATTATGAGTTTGGGATGTTTTCCTCCCGGGAGGGGAGGGGGGGGGGGGTGAGCTGGGGCTCCATAAGGGGTTGTGACCAGTTGTCCGCTTTCCCTTTCTCCTTAGAGGGTGGCCGTCCCAATATTTTTGTTTTCCGTGTTTGTTTGTTCTTTTTGTGTTCTGGGCATCCCGCTCCGTTGTCTGGAGTGCAGGGCAGTACAAGGGTTCTGTATTTCATTTGTATTTAGCTATTTGATTTGTATGATTACTTATGATTTGTTTTGATGGGATTGTGTTGGGGATGGGCTAAGGGGGCCCTTATGTTTTCATTTGGTTTGGGGGGTGGGGGTGGGGAGGTTTGTTTTTGAGGTGTTTGTTTGGATGGGATGGGTCTGAAGGGGGAGGGAGGGGATAGGGGGCATTGTTTATGGATGGGTGGGGAGAGGGAGTCTGAGAGTCAGACAGACTGGACATTTGGACATTTGGATTGGTGGGGGTGTTGTGGGGGGCAGGGGTCCAGGGACTGCAAGATGTAATGTGTGGACTATGCTGGGGTGTTCCTGCAGGGGGAGGTTGGGTCGGGCATGAACATTGGACTGAGGGGGGGGGGAGGGGACATGGACATTGACAAGGACTTTTTGGGGGTTGTTGTTGGGAGGAGGGCACGTGTGTTGATTACTGGGTTTGGTGGTGGGTTTGGGGAGGCGGGTCACGGGGGTTTTGTGATACCTGTTTTGTGCTATGTCGGGGGGGTGGGGGTTTTTGGGGGGTGTGGGACTTGGTTGGGGTGATTGTTATTGTTTTTGTTTTTGCTTTTTGGTATGTTTTTTGTTGCTTGTTTAATAAATTCAAAATTTCCATCCTTTGGTAATTCAGAAGATTTTCCTGAAATGGGGACTTCCATCCATAGATCTGTTTGCCAGTCCTCTGAACAAACAGCTGCCAAAGTTCTGCTCCAGTCAACCGCATCCTCTGCGGATAGCAGCAGATGCTTTTCTGATTCCCTGGTCTCAGGGCCTCCTGTATGCGTTTCCTCCCATGCCCTTGGTGGCCCGAACTCTGTTCAAGATTCTTCAGGACAAGGCCTCGGTCCTGCTGGTGGCTCCCAGGTAGCCGAGACAGCCTTGGTTTCCACTTCTGCTTCAGCTGGCAGTGGATCCCCCACTGCCTCTGGGGTTGCAACCCGACCTTCTCTCTCAGGATCAGGGTACCCTTCTGCACCCCAATCTCAAAGCTCTCAATTTGATGCCTGGAGGCTGCAAGGGTAGTTTTGGCTCCCTGGGGCCTACCTCAGGAAGTTGAGGAGGTTGTCCTAGTCTCTAGGAAACAGTCCACTAGGAAAACCTATGCTCTTAAATGGAAAAGGTTTTCCGTGTGGTGTCACCTATGTACAGAGGATCCTTTCTCCTGTACTGTACCAGTAGTGCTTCTGTACTTACTGCACTTATCAAATCAAGGACTTAAGTCCAATTCTGTTCAGGTCCACCTCTCAGCTCTAGCAACTCACCTCTCACTGGTGGAAGGACATTCTCTGTCGGTTCACCCCTTGGTGTCCTGGTTTCTCAGAGGCTTGCTCTTGCTCAAGCCTCCAATCCGCAATCCTGCTCCTGAGTGGGAGTTGAATGTGGTCTTGCAGCAACTGACTCGCCCACCTTTTGAGCCGATGGCTACATGTCCTCTACGCTTCCTGTCCTGGAAGACACTCTTCTTGGTAGCCCTTACCTCGGCTAGGCGAGTGAGTGAGCTTCAGGCCCTGGTCTTTGACAGGCCTTACACCAGATTTTATAGGAACAGGGTAGTCCTCAGGATTCATCCAAAGTTCCTCCCAAAGGTTGTCTCCTCTTTCCACCTCAACCAGGAGGTGGTTCTTCCAACATTCTTCTCTAGGCCTCATGCAAGCCACGCTGAAGCAGTTCTGCATACCCTGGACTGTAGGAGGGCCTTATCCTACCTTGACCGTACGCAGGGGCACAGAAGGGCTACTCAGCTCTTCATATCTTTTGACCCTAATAATTTGGGGTTAGCTGTGTCCAAGCGTACCTTGTCCATCTGGGTGGCTGACTGTATCACCTGGGCTTACAGGGCGGCTGACCTTCCTTTGCAGGGTCGGGTCACGGCCCATCGTGTCAGGGCAATGGCTGCCTCAGTGGCTCATCTCCGCTCTGTACCGTTGGTAGACATCTGCAGGGCTGCAACTTGGTCTTCAAGCCAGACTTTTGCAGCCCATTACTGTCTGGAAAGGGAGTCCCGTAGGGACAGTGCTTTTGGCCAGGCAGTACTCCGGAATCTCTTTGAGGTTTAGGCAACTCCTGCCCTCTGGGCTACTGGTGGAGGTTCTGTCACTGAAAAGCCTTTCTTTGATGCTGAGACTAGAGGGAGTTCTCTTGTTCAGCCTGGGTTCCTGGTAACCCAGTGCTAGGGAGTCACCCATATGTGAGGACTGACTTCCTGCTTGGTCCTGGAGAAAGAGTAGTTACTCACCTGTAACAGGTATTCTCCAGGAGCAGCAGGAATCAGTTCTCATAACCCTCCCTCCTCCTCTGGGAGTTGCAGTTGTACATAGTTTATTTTTACATTTTTGTGTGCTGTTTTTAGCTAAGTCATTTGACTGAGCAAGATGGCACCTTTAGGCGGGAAGGGAACCGCGCATGCGTGCCTGCATTCCCAAAAGCTTTCTTGGAAGGCTGGGGAAATGTTCTGCAAGGGCTTCATCGATGTCGATGTCACCCATATGTGAGGACTGATTCCTGCTGCTCCTGGAGAACACCTGTTACAGGTGAGTAACTACTCTTTGTAGGGGAGGCTCTGCCAAATGGAGAACCTTTTCCTGGCAAAAGCCAGGGACCTTTACTAAGTCCTCACCCTTCTTGACCTCTCTGCTGCTTTTGACACTGTTGACCACAACCTTCTCCTTGATACCTTGTCCTTGCTTGGTTTTAAGGGCTCTGTACTATCCTGGTTCTCTTCTTATTTCTCCCATTGCTCTTTCAGTGTTTGTTCTGATGGATCCTCCTCTACTGTTATCCCGCTCTCGGTTGGTGTACCCCAAGGGTCTGTCTTGGGTCTGCTTCTTTTCTCTCTCTGTACCCAGTCCCTTGGTGTGCTCATCTCTTCCAATGGCTTTCAGTACCATCTTTATGCTGATGACACCCAGATCTACCTCTCTTCACCTGAAATCTCTCCAGCAATCCAGACCCGGATTTCTGCCTGCCTTTTTGACATTGCTGCTTGGATGTCTCACCGCTGCTTGAAATTGAATATGGCCAAAACTGAGCTGCTATTTTTCCCCCTGAACCCTACTGTCCCCTTCCTTCTTTCTCAGTCTCTGTGGATAACTCTCTTCTCCTCCCTGTTTCCTTGACTCACAACCTTGGGGCCATATTTGACGACTCTTTCTCCTTTTCCACACACATCCATCTGATAGGTAAGACATGCTGTTTCTTTCTTTATAACATCAACAAAATCTGCCCATTCCTTTCTGAACACACTACTAAGACACTTATCCACTCTTTAATCACCTCCCATCTTGACTATTGTAACCTACTCCTTGCTGGTCTCCCTCTGAATCTTCTCTCTCCCCTTCAATCTGTTCAAAACTCTGCTGCACGGTTAATCTTCCGCCAGCCTCGTCATGCTCATATTACCCCTCTTCTCAAGTCACTTCATTGGCTCCCTATCCATTTCCTCATCCAGTTCAAACTTTTCCTGCTGACCTATAAATGCATTCACTCTGCAGCTCCTCACTACGTTTCCTCTCTTATACGTCCATACACCCCTCCCCGGAAACTCCGCTCTTCTGGCAAATTGCTTTTATCTGTGCCGTTCTCTTCTATTGCTAACTCCAGACTTTGCTCCTTCCAGCTTGCTGCTCCTTATGCCTGAAACAAACTACCTGAGTCTGTACGTCAGGTGCCTTCTCTGGCCCTTTTCAAATCCAGGCTGAAAACTCACCTCTTCACTGCCGCTTTCGGAAATTGACTCACCTGATCTCCTTTGTGTTTCCTTACCATTCCCCCTAGAAGTATCCTTGTCTACACCTACTATGTTGTCTGTCTTAACTAGATTGTAAGCTCTGATGGGTAGGGACTGTCTCTTATGTGGCTATTTCCTTCCTTCATTTATTTATTTAAACTTGTTTTTATACTGCCTTTCTATCATTCAAGGCAGTTTACATTTAACAGTGGTCTAGCAAGGCTGTAGTGGGCCTTTGCTGTACATAGAACTAAACATTGTAACAGTAGAATAGGGTAACAGTATACATTGTTCTTCAACTATTTACAAAATATTAAAATTGAATGATAGTATTCATAGATCTTAACTATTTACATTGAGGCGCCTTCTGCTTTGGCCATCCAACCCCCTGTGTGGCTGATTGGAAGCGGGACGCCCAGAATTAGACCCGATTCTGATCCTGCGGGGGCTAGACGTACCCATGGGATTAGAATCGGGTTTACGGCCTGAATGTGCAGGCTGGGCCCCAATTCCGATTGGCCTGCACGGCCATCAGATCTCCGGCTCCCTCAGTCAGGCTCCTGAATAGAGTCTCAGTGCCATGGCGTCCTGTCGCCATGGCACTGCGGCTTCATTCAAGAGCTGCAAATGCCAGTTGCCACCGATTTCATGCTTTCTCCACAGCCGGACCCTAATCCGGCCTCCCATGGCCAGGGTCCAGCTGCAGGGAACTTACTTGACCCCCTACCTTTTTGTTTGGGCTCAGCAGCATGATCCCCGATGTTCAGGGGGACTTACTCCACCTTTGCGGTGAAATAAGTCCCCCGCCTAAGTTCACGGCCCCAGATGTGCAGGGCTGACTTCTGAATCAGCCTTGTATGTCTGTGGAGATGACCCCCCCTCGTTTTGCCCCCGTTTTAGGCTTCCCATATGACTCGGCTGTACATAAGGGGAGCCTTGTGCCAGCAGCTGCATTTGCACGAATAGTTTGGATGTACATCCATGCTGGATGAACATCCACGCTATTCGTGGTTGTGAATGACCCCTATTGTGATTAGATAGATCTCCAGAAACAAGCAGGAATGAGTCTTCACATATGGGTACTTCGGTACTGATGGAGTCTGCGGGAACGCTTCCCAGCGTCCAATCAAAGAGCTTTTGGAAGCATCCCACCATGCCTGCGTGCTGCCTTCCCGCCTTTCCCAACTGCCTCTCCTCAGTTTTCGTTTTCCGCGGAGGCGGCAGGACGTCGTCCTGTCACCGCAGAAAATTCTTGTTTTATTTCTTTATTTTTCTTGTGGTCGCGGCTGTCTTCCCGACGCCACCGGTACCACCGGTGTTTTCTTTTCTTTTCTTGTAAAATCTTCCTTCTTCAAGGAATATATTTCTTCATAGTGTCTCACGGTATCTTAGGCCTTTTAGGCCTCTTCTTTTTCCTTCATGGAACCGCCAGCCACTTTCTCCAATCGGTGTCTAACCTGTTTGGGTCTTGACAATAGTTTGGTGAGAAGAAGTTTTCAATATCGAGGTTCCCTCGATACACGGTTTCCCTCCAGCTTCGGGGCACCGTCCCTGTCTTCTACACAGCATCAGGTAACCCACAAACAGTCTGTTAAGACTAGCCAGCCCTCGAGTGGTAGGTCTCATGCACAGCATGTAGACTGCTCCGGCCTTGCCCTCGAGGGCCCACTGGCTTCAAAACCCCAGCGGGAGTCTTCGGTCTCCAAAGCGTTTGAGGGGTTTCAGGTTGTTCCTGGGGTTCACCCCTCACAGAACATACCAGAGCCGTGTCTGGTGGTGGCATCCGCTTCGAGCGGTACCAATACCCCGACATTGGCACTGGTGTTGGATGAAACACTCCTCACCAGGGATGGTCATCTGGCGTCCTCGGTGCCTTCGGGACCGGTGGATACGCTCCAGACTGACCTTCCATTATCGGTACCAACACCGATACTACCACCGACGTCGGTACCCTCCAGACGTGCATCGATAGCCTCGCTTCCTTTGATGCCGAGTCTGGAGGACTGGGTACCGACTCGCCTTGGTACCGGCTCTTGGTACTGAAGGCTCGGTTCCGATGATTCGGATCTGCAACTCTCGGTTCCCTCGAGGCCCACTGAGTTGCCATTGGTTGCCCTTCATTCACCGTTATCAGGCACGGTACCGAAGTCATTGCCAATGTCCTCATTACCCTAACGGTCGGTGTCTTCGATGCCCAGTTTAGAATCGCTCTCTAGTCTGGAAGACTCGATACCAATATCATTTGGTACCGACCGATACCGGTGGCTCGGTACTGAGGATAGCACCCGGACGTTTTCGGTTGCCTCGGTACCGATTGAACAGTCTGCGATGACTGCTCCGATGTCTTTGTCGGGCTCGACTCTGACATCGGTACCGGTATTGACATCGGTACCGGTATCCACAGTACCATCGTGGCCAACTCCTGCCATGCTTTTTTCAACAGGATCGCTCCCTTCTATGCCAAGCTTGGAGTCGATACCTGGCATGGACAATGTGGTAATGTCGGTCGCTGCTCCTGACAGTCAGTACCGGCGTCCATCCTTTAAGCATTCCACATTGCACTGTGCAGGATCTTCTATTCCTATATATCTGGATAGCTCTGTCAGTGCTCAGGCTAGTTCTTCGGATCTAACCTGTCCAAGGGAAATTCCTATTTGGGAACCCTCTTTTCAGAGTTTCCTCCGGGATATAACAAGATCTCTTGCCATTCCTATCCCAGGACATGATCCTGCACAGGCCTGTCTTTCTACCAAAGCAAAGGAGAACATAATGCTTCCTTTGCATCATTCCTTGCAGAATCTCCTTCTAGGAATGTGGGAAACACCTTTAAGGGGTACCCCCACCTTCCAGAGCAACTGATCTCTTATATCAGGTGCCCCCCTCTCCAGGGTTTCAAAAGACTCAACTTCCTCATCATTCCATAGTTGTGGAATCAGCATTGAGGCGGGTAAAGAGCAAGAAAAAGCACTCTTCTTATCCGCCAGGTCGTGAATCTAGGATGCTTGATGACTTTGGACGTCAAGCCTTCCAAACATCTATGCTTTCTGCAAGAATTCTCTCATATATTTTCTATATGAGTCTATCTCTTAAGGAGGTCACAAAGCAATTACATCTTTTGACTCCTTCCCTTCCAGAGTCCAGGAGTGCAGACTACTCTTCACTACTCAAGCATCTCCAGAATATCTCTTGGTTTCTTACTCGTGCTTCCCTAGACTCTTTTGAGTCTGTTAGCAGGACTTCTGCTATAACTATAGGAGCACGACGTAGAGCCTGGCTCCAAGCTTCAGGCTTGGACAAATGGGCACAACACAGACTGGGACATACTCCTTGCACTGGAAATAATCTTTTCAACAAGGAGTCTTTACGTCAGGTTACTCACTTTTCCACTGACTTACCTGTTCCTAGGGGCTCTTCTGCACCACCTTCTGTCCCAGTAGGTAGGAAATGTCCTGCCAAACCTTCTTCCCATAGCAGAAGAAGGTTTTATGCATCATCTGCCCATCCTACAGATGTTCCCAAACAGGGGAAGCATCGTCCTGGTCTGCAGGGTTCAACCTCTCACCAGGCTCAGCAAACCCAGCAACCACAGGGTTTCTAATCAACCCATCAGATGCTTGTGACTCTGGGAATTACAATCTGCAGTTGTTTCTTCTCCATAGAGACAATCCACTGCTGTCATTCTAAATCTTAACCATGGATCTCTTCCCAAAAGACATCCATCTTTTCTCTATGAGCTGTCAGGATGTTCATGCTTTTAGGTCACAGGCTTCTCCTCTTTTCCTTTCTAGGGAAAGAGGTCCATCCATTATCAAATGATAGTTTCCTGTGCCAGCATGTCTCCTTTCCTTTCTATTAACTTACTATATTGTAAGTTTTCTTCAGCTCCATTTTCTTTACCCTCTTACCAGGGTTTTTCCTCTGTAAGAGTGGTATTGCTTACTGAAGGGCTTTTCTTCAGCCTCTCTAATTTTCTTTCTTTTCTAGTGCGGAGTTCTCTTTCTGAGTCACTCCTATTTTTCAATCTTGCTTTGCAGCAGTTCATCAGACACCTCCAGAGTTTCTACTCTTGTTTTGTCTGTCCTTTCTGTTTTTCAACAGTACCATTCTTCTGCTGTCTGGCAAGCAGCTACCAATGCAGGAGCCTTTATGTTTCCACCACTGGTTCTTGTCCACCAGTAACCAGATTTGTCCTCCAATAATATTCTGTCTAGTTTTAGTAGTGACTCCAAGTCAGTGCTGTCATCTGTCTTGGAAAAGTTTTCACTATAAACTTGTTGGATTGTCTTCTCTTTCTACCATCTCCATTCCCATGGGTTTGGCAGCATAGTTGACATAGCTACTGGCTTTTCTGTAGCCAGTTCTATCTCCTCATTCTCCTGCATAATGCTCTCTGCAATTCTACAGAGGAGCTCTCCACTATGGGCCCTTGCTAGAGAGCATGGGTTTTTTTTCTCCAACAGCTATACTAGATGGTTGAAAAAGGCTTTTTTCAGTCATATCTGCCATGACTGGAAAAATTCTCCTTTTTTACTATAACGCACATAGGCCTACTCTTACGTGAAAGCTTAAGGAGTTGCTAATTCCCTTCTTTGGTTCATAGTATTTCCAATAGGGAATATGTTTCCTCCTTCCAGCTCGTCCTCATGGTAAGAACGCATGATACCTTTTTGCCCTTAAGCAGGTCACCATGGTATCTCATTCCTATCCGTCTTCTGTTCACTTACCATGCTAGAGTTCTAAAATACTCAGGACTTGCAGGCTGCTGGCTAATATCATCCTCTGCTTTTCACGTAACCATCCTGGTTATTCTACTACCTAGCATCCCTGTAGCCATAACCAGTTGGAATTGATTCTCTAGATGTCTTCTCAAGTAGGTTCCACCTTCTTGTTCTTAGATGAATCTTTCCTCTCCACATTTTTCCTATGTGAATGCCTTGTGGACATATTTCTGTCTGCCTCTTGCAGACTTCCATATACAGGTATATATATATATATATATATATTCATACCTATAGCACACATCTTACAGATGTCTGTCTATCATGTGTGAGTATTTATACCCTTCATATCTCACTATAGATATATTCCCATATATCTATATGTTATATGTATATCTATATATCTATCTATATCTATATGTATATGTTGAGATATTCTACTATCGGTAGATATGTATTCTGCTTTATCTACCTGACTGTCCAGGCTCATATAGCCATATAATTCTGACAGAAGGGTTTTACCCATACTATGCTATCCAGCATGTTTTGGGATCCTACACTCACAACCACTTGGTGATAGTTAACACCTACCATAACCCTAAGGTTTAGCTACCTCTGAAGCTCTCCATGTCCAATATCTCTCCCAGCTGACTTTAGTTAGGAGAGATATTGCAGATCTTCAGTTACTCTCAGGCTAACACCTCCGGTGTTGTCCTTTCTTTTGGGATACAAGAGGTTCCCATACCCTTTCTCCCCACAAGGACTGAGCCTGTTTGTCCAAATCGGTTAGCTTTTCTCTTTTTTTCCTAAGAGTGAGCCACTCTTTTGCCAAAAGAGTTCGGTTTTTATCATAAAGCCTTCCGCTGAAGGCCCACCATTTTTTGTAATACCCCAGGTTTTCCTACTGGGGTTCCCTGTTCCCTTTCAGGATTCTGACCTCCATTATTTTTCCTACAGGTTTCCTACCTCCACTATAGTGAGGTCCTTCTTGAGGTTCCTCTACTGGGTTCCCCAGTAGATCCCATGAACCTCCATACTTCTCTAAAGTCCTGTTTGGGGAGCTCCCTATTGCAATTTATTTCTTTGCAATATCATTGATGACATTTATCATCCACACATGGACTCCTTTTCTGCAGTCCTATGCTAGGTTAGCTGTTCCACAGCACCATTCTTTCTTCAACTCCTACCCTCCATCCTCAGGATGCCTGGTGTTGTGCAGGATAGCATGTTCCAACCTATAACATGCTGGGACTCCAGGCATCTCAGCTTGGAAGCCCCCATATGTGAAGACTCATTCCTGCTTGTTCCTGGAGATAGCACAGTTACTTACCTGTAACAGGTGATCTCTGGGAACAGCAGGAATAAGTCTTCACAACCCACCCACCTCCCCAGGAGTTGTATCTCTATCTATCTTTCCTTTCCTCTCTCTCTCTCTCTCTTTGTCTCAGCTTTAAAACTTAACTGAGGAGAGGCAGTTGGGAAAGGCGGGAAGGCAGCACGCAGGCGTGGTGGGATGCTTTCAAAAGCTCTTTGATTGGACGCTGGGAAGCGTTCCCGCGCAGACTCCGTCGGTACCGACGTACCCATATGTGAAGACTTATTCCTGCTGTTCCCAGAGATCACCTGTTACAGGTAAGTAACTGTGCTATGTGGCTTAGAACATATTTGCATTGGGTTGAATTTGCGGTTCCAAATGTGTTTTATGCTCTTCTAGGAAGATGAGTGTCTTAAGCTTTTTTTTTAAAAAATTCTGTTTCTGTGCATGCTCATAGCATTGATGGTAGGGAGGTCCAAAGTGTGGGTGCAAATAATGAGAGGACATGGTTGCATGTAGATTGCTTACTCTTTAGTTTTTGGGAGGGGATTGTGGGTAGGTTGATGGAGGTATTTCTTTGTGACCTTTTGACTGGAGGCTTTGAGAGTAGGGTCTGGAGGCTGTTGGCTGATTTATTGTGGAGTAGTTTAAAAATTGTGAGAAGTGCCTTGTACTTGATTCTAGCTGTGATGGGAAGCTGGTTTAGTTGGATCAATATAGGGATTATATGGGCTCGGCAAGGGGCTCCATAGATTATTCGTGCCGTTGGGTTCTGTGCCATTGGTAGAGGGTAGATGATGTTACAGTAGTCTAATAATGGCGTGATTGTGGCTTGGCAGACTGTTGTGTGGAGAGGAGGGTGCAGAGATGTGCATGTCTGTGCAGCACTGCATGCATCTTGTAGCACTATACAGATGCGTAGTAGCAGCAGTAGTAAGGAATGGCAGGACTGCATGTCAGTGTCGTCCCATAGCCACAGTGCTTTGAAATAGCTGCATGTGGAGAAAACAATACAGCTTTACTCACTGTGCATGGGAGCAGCTTTCTAAAATAGTAGCTTCTATTCATCACCCCCTCCCCCCCATCTAGCAGCACATGTTCCCTCTCACCCTAATAAGGGGGCGGATGATTGGAGGGCCTTCAGTTAGGCACTTATTAGTGCCTCGGGAAGGTTTTTTAATACTAACATTAATTGCTGTAGTAGAATGGGGAATCCACCTCATAATGTTGTAGGTCCACCCAACCACCCCTATCCCTGCCCTAACCATGCCCTCTTGGCATCTAGACATGGTAAGCACCCGCAGGGTGCAAACAGCAACTTCCTTTTTGTCCCTCTAGTCCAGTCCCAGAACCTGAGAGTTCTGTACCTCCTCCAGCAGCTTTGGAGACTGAAACACGTCATCGCTTTGATGACACCAGCATAAGAGGCAAGGACCGCCTCTCCCCATCAGTAGTTTCAGTCTCCATAGCAGCTGGAGAAGGTGTTGAGCCTAGGATCTGGGCTCAGATTAGGAGCAAATAAGCAGAGTGTTTTTTTTTTTTTTTAATTGGGTGAATTTTTTTGGATTGCTAGATTACCAGGGCCAGAAGTGACAGAGTAGAGCAGGGCTGCACAGGTTAGATTGCCTCCTCTCTCTCTCTCTCTCTTTTCTCTGTCCTCCTGCTTCCCCCCCCCCCCCTCCGGGCAGGAAATTGGAGACGCGATCGAGACCCGGCAAGAAGGGCCTCCCTGCTCCCGAACCCACGTGAAAGGGTGAGGAGCAGGTGGCAGGCACAGCCGGCAGCGGGTCTATGAGCGGAAGGAAGATCGCGGCAGAGCGTGTCTCCACCCGGAGCCGAAGCCGCCGATTTGGCTGAGCTCCGGGGGTGGATTGAGGCCCCGGCGGGCAGGATAGCCGTGGTAAGAGCGGGTTTTTCTTCCTGGGGGACTGGCCACGTGCGGGGAGGCCGGAGAACAAGAATCGCAGCGTGGGGTGTGTGATCGGGTTTGCCGGGCCTGGCTGCGTGGCGTTCGCGTGGGAAGCGCAAGAGCGGCCATTTGCTGTTTTTTTGGGGGGGAGCAGGCTCACAGAGACTGTGAGGAAAGAGGCAGTTGGTCTTCCAGGGGGCTCGTTTGTTTTTTGGGTCTGGTGTCTCTGGAGGTTTAGGTAGAGGCCTACACAAAAAAAAGGAAAAAATATAGATTATTTCAGGCTTTATTTTGAGCCACTGAGGGAAGGAGTCTTATCAGTTGGAGGGGGTCTTGGGGCTCCTGGTGGCTGGTTTCCGTGGGTTGCAAACCTAGGAATAGCATGCTGGCTAGGCCTCGCTGCCTAGTCTACTCAAAGAAAAGGACAATTAAATAAACTAAAAACTCCCAAAGACTTCATAAAAGCAAATAAATTAACAAACAGAGCTTTTTCACATGCAGCTCCAACAATCTGGAATTCCCTCCCAGATGATCTAAGAATGTTAACCGAGATCATTGAATTTCGTAAAAAATTGAAAACCTATCTATTTACTATGCATTACAACAATACAGATCATCCCTCAATTGATTTAGATAAAGGCTAATCAGTTTTTATCTGAGTTGATCCAACGACCTAAACAGACAATTCTACCTAGCTGTAACTGTACTATGCACAATGCTAAAGCCCTACATAATGTGTATCTGTATATAATGTATATAGTTTTCACTGTTCTGTTCTGTTCAGTATTAACATTTGCTGTTTACTTATATTATTGATTGTGGTTATAAGATGTTACATGTAAAACAAACTCTGCTTTGTTGATTGTTGTTTATTGTTAACCGCAACTGATCTCTGGAAGATGCGGTATATAAATGATTGTTAAAATAAATAAATAAATAAATAAAATAGTCTGTGGCACGAGGCAAGGCTCGGTCCTGGAATCAGGGGTTTGTAGAGGCTGCACCCAGGAAGCAGCGTTGATGGAGCAGGCGCTGGAAGGGGGGACAGGAGAGCAGGGGGTGCTGTCCCAGAGCCAGGATGATGTCCTGCCTCCGTCCCTGGTTCCCTCAGAGCCTGTAGCCGGGCCGTCTACGGAGGGGATGCCGTCTCTTCCGCTGGGACTGGGCCCAGCGGGGAAGGGGGGGCAGCCCATTGTTCCTCCGGATTTCTTTTTGCTAATGCACCAGGCGTTCTCTCTTCTGCAGCTTGGTATAGCACCGCTGCCTGCCAGTGCACGGGGGGAGAAGCGCCTGGGGAGCCCATTGGGGCCGAAGTCTTCTGGTACCCCTGCTAAGAGAAATAAAGGGGCAGGGGTAGAGATGTTCGTGGCTACGCCCTTGGAAGATCTGGAGGCAACAGTAGGGGATCTTGAGGAAGAGTCGGTGGATGAGTTAGAAGAGGGTGAGCTGCCAGATGCAGAACAGCAGGCCAGGGTAGTCAGGGTGTTTAGGCATGAAGAGTTGCCAGTGCTGTTTACCGAAACCCTTAAGGCGGTTAATATGCCGGCCGTGGTTCCTGCAATGGATGAAGTGTTGGAAGATCCATTGTTACAAGCCGTACGTACGATGCAGCGGGTATTTCCTATTCATAGAGTTTTCAGGACCATGATTCAGGAAGAGTGGGATGTGCTCGAGTCTGCCCTTAAGGGATCTAGGGCTATAGCTAGACTCTATCCGTTGTCTGAACAGGATAAGGACCTCTTTCATTCCCCAAAGATCGACGCGGCAGTGTCGGCGGTTACAAAGATGACGACGATCCCGGTAGAAGGGTCGACTGCGCTTAAGGTATAGTCAGGAAAGGAAATTAGATACTTTGTTGAAGTAAGTGTTTGACATAAGCGCTCTGTCTATGTAGGCCTCGATCGCGGGGGCTTGGGTAGCGAGAGCTTGTTTGCGGTGGTCTCAGCGGCTGCAGGTAGATCAGGCGGGTGAGCAGGTGGATGAGGTGTCTCGCTTGGAGTCCGGTTCCACCTATTTGGCAGATATTCATTATGACCTAATCCGGGGCCTTGCTAAGATTATGGCATCGGTGGTGGCAGCCCGGCGATATTTGTGGTTGCGGAACTGGGCTGCGGACAGTTCTTCCAAGGCCTGGCTTAGTAAACTCCCGTTTAGGGGAAAGCTGTTGTTTGGTGAAGATTTGGGCAAGTTAGTCAAGGATCTGGTGGAGTCTAAAGGGGGTCAGCTGCCTGAAGATAAACCAAAGCAGGACCACCCTTCTCCGGCTCCCAAAGGGTCGCAGAGAGAGTTTCATCGGTTTCGTGCGCCTCGCTTTGGGCAGTTTCAGCGGGGCAAGTTCCCTGTGCGAGGTCAGGGGTTTCGTGGATTTTGAGGGGCAGGTAGAGGCTTTGCGCCCTTCTCATCCTCGAATCTTAAGAAGCCACAATGAGATGAGGGGGACTCAGGTGGGGTGCGTCGCAGTAGGGGGACGTGGACCAGTGGGTGTTGGAGGTTATACAAGAGGGCTACGCTCTGGAGCTCCAACGGCCATAAGAACATAAGATATGCCATACTGGGTCAGACCAGGGTCCATCAAGCCCAGTATCCTGTTTCCAACAGTGGCCAATCTAGCTCATATGTACCTAGCAGTTTCCCCAAAAGACACAGGTTCCACAATGCTTGTATTGGGTCAAGCATTGATATCCTGGGTCCCTTCTTAATAATGGTTTATGGACCTTTCCTCCAGGAACTTGTCCAAACCTTTTCTAAACCCAGCTACACTAACAGCCTTTACTACATCCTCCGGTAACAAATTCCAGAGTTTGATTACACGTTGAGTGAAAAAATATTTTCTTTTATTAGTCTTAAATAGTTTACCCTGTAGCTTCCAGTAGTAGACTTGTTTGTCCAGTCTCCGTGCAGGGTGCAGATCAAGTTCCGGGCGGTGCAGGAGATGCTTCAAAGATTGCTGCAACTTCGAGCAGTGGTGCCGGTTCCGTTAGAACAGTGCGGGTACAGTCGGTACTCCATTTATTTTGTAGTGCCCAAGAAAGACGGCGCGTTTCGTCCCATTCTAGATTTAAAAGGAGTGAATCACTGTCTCCGGGTGTCTCATTTCCGGATGGAGACGTTGCGTTCCGTGATTGTGGCAGTCCGAAGGGAGAATTCCTCACATCGTTGGATCTGACAGAGGTCTATCTACATATTCCCATTTGTCAGGAGCACCAACAGTTTCTGCGGTTTGCGGTGCCTATGGGGCACTTCCAATTCTAGGCCTTGCCGTTTGGCCTGGCGACGGCTCCAAGGACATTCACCAAGATTATGGTGGTGGTGGCAGCGGTGCTCCGCCAGGAAGGAGTGCTGATGCATCCATATTTGGACGATTGGCTGATTCGAGAAAGGTCGGAGGAAGAGAGCAGAAAAGCCACTTCCCGGGTAGTGCAGATGTTACAGAGCCTGGGATGAGTGGTCAACTTCTCCAAGAGCAAACTGGTCCCGTCGCAATCACTAGAGTACCTGGGGGTGCGGTTCGACACAGCGCAGGGGAAGGTCTTTCTTCCAGGGGGCGGTCTTTCTTCCAGGGGGCTGAGTGCACGGGTTGAGGGAGCTGGTGAGAAAGTTCCTGGCTCAGACAGCTCCCACAGCTTGGCAATATTTGCAGTTGCTCGGAACGATGGCGGCCACGATAGAGGTGGTGCTGTGGGCCAAGGCTCACATGAGACCGTTGCAAAGAGCCCCTCTTCGGCGTTGGTCACATCAGATGGATGCACTGTCGCAGCGGTTGGTCTGTCCGCTGGAGGTGAGACGGGAGCTTCTCTGGTGGTCACGGCAAGAGAACTTGGAGAGAGGAATACTCCTGGAGACTCCAGCCTGGAGGCCCTTGATGACGGACGCCAGTCTCACAGACTGGGGAGCGCATTTAGAAGGAAGACTAGCGCAGGGGCAGTGGTCGGTGCTCGAGAAAGAGTGGTCAATCAACAGGCTGGAGATGAGGGTGGTGTATTTAGCCTTGTTAGAGTTCCAGTTGTATCTGGGTTGGTCGGCGGTTCGCGTGCTCTCCGACAATGCGACCACAGTAGCCTACATCAACCGGCAAGGCGGCACGGGGAGTGCAGCATTGGAGGCAGAGACAAGTCAGCTGTTGGCCTGGGCCGAACTGAATCTGTTGGCCATCTCAGCTCAGCATGTAGCAGGGGTGGACAATGTAGAGGCAGATTATTTGAGTCGTCGCAAGGTGGATCCAGGAGAATGGGTGCTTCACCCGGACATGTTTGCACTAATAACGGAGTGCTGGGGAGCACCGATTATGGATCTGATGGCGACCTTTGAGTCAGCGAAAGCGGCTCGGTTTTACAGCAGGCGGTGAGAAAGAATGTCGGAGGGTCTCGACGCATTGATGCAGAGGTGGCCTGTCGAGGGTCTTGTCTACGTTTTTCCGCCCTGGGCACTTATTGGACGGGTGGTGCAGCGCATAGAGCGGCACCGAGGTCTAGGGATTCTGGTGGCTCCGGACTGGCCGAGGAGGCCGTGGTACGCAGATCTGGTTCGTCTACTGGTAGACAGTCCCCGTGGCAGCTCCCGTTGCGGAAGGATCTGTTGCTTCAGGGGCTGCTTCGCATGCTTCAGGTGAATCTATTCTCGCTTACAGCTTGGCTCTTGAAAGGGCAAGGATGAAAACCAAGGGTTATTCGGCGGCAGTCATTTCTACTTGCTGAAGGCGAGACGCAAGTCTACTTCCTTAGCTTATGTGCAGGTCTGGCGCATTTTCAAGGCCTGGTGTGCAGACAGGCAGGTATGACCCTTGGCAGCATCTATCTCGCAGATCCTTTCGTTTTTGCAGGATTGCTTTGAGAAAGGATTGGCGGCCAGTTCATTGTGGGTGCAGCTAGCAGCGATCTCGTGCTACTGAGGTAAGGTTCGTAGAGAGGTGTGTTGGGGGTGCACGCAGATGTGAAGAGGTTTTTACGGGCAGTGCTGCTCCTGAGGCCTCCTCGCCGCTGCTCGGTTCCATCGTGGGACCTGAATCTAGTTTTGGAAGCCTTGGTCGGGGCACCTTTTGAGCCGTTAGGTAGGGCGTCCCTGAAGGATTTGACATTAAAGACGGTTTTCCTGGTAGCCATCTGTTCAGCTCGCAGGATTTCGGAATTGCAAGCCTTGTCCTGTAAGGAACCGTTCCTGTCATTTTCGGATCAGAAGGGGGTACTGAGGACGGTGCCCGCGTTTTTGCCTAAGGTGGTTTTGGTTTTTCATGTCAACCAGATGGTGTCGTTACCAGTGTTCTCTGAAAAAGAGGAGGAGTCAATGGGAGGCAGATATTACGTCTTTTTGGATGTTCATTGATCTCTGAAGAGGTACCTTCGCAGGTCAGCAGCCTTCCGTAAGTTGGATCGGTTGTTTGTGTTGTTTGGAGCTCCGCAGAAAGGGGAGGCTGCATCAAAAGCATCCATTTCTAGATGGTTGAAGGAAGCTATTGCAGCGGCATATATTTTGAAGGGTAGGATGGTTCCGGAAGGTCTCCGGGTTCATTTGACTAGAGCACAGGTGGCTTCCTGGGCGGAATTTAGCTTGGTGCCGGCTGTGGAGATTTGTAAGGCGGCGACCTGGTCGTCCTTGAATTCTTTTGTCAAGCATTATAGGCTGGATGTACAGGCGGCAAGTGATGTGCGTTTTGGATTGGCAGTTCTTCAGGCTGCTCTTGCAGGACCCTCCCGTTGATATTTACTGCTCTGTTACATTCTCTCAGGTTCCGGGACTGGACTAGAGGGATAAAAAGGAAGATGAAATTAGACTTACCTGCTAATTGTTGTTCCTTGAGGAACTCTAGTCCAGTTCCGGATCCCACCCGGGGCTGTTCCAGGTTTTGAGTCAGCCTGAAGTCCTTACAGAGCACAGGGAAAATAGGAGTAAGTTTCATGAAGGTGGCATTTTCAGTCGCATGGGGGGCTCTGTCTCTTTAAGATTTCTATTCTCATATAGAGAGAGGGCATCTTTCCTATGCAGTAATTAGTTTTTGTTCGAGGAAGGTCCTCTTCCTGGGGAGCTTCTCTTCGGAGTAGAATGGTTAGTAATGGCGTTCAAGTTTCACAGTTATGTTTAAAAAAAAAAAGAAAGAAGGAAAGAATGTTTAACTACTTATTTGTTGCTCTGCTGAGTCTGCTTTGTCAATAGGTACTGGCGGGGAGAGGCAGTCCTTGCCTACTTATGCTGGTGTCATCAAAGCGATGACGTGTTTCAGTCTCCAAAGCTGCTGGAGGAGGTACAGAACTCTCAGGTTCCGGGACTGGACTAGAGTTCCTCAAGAAACAACAATTAGCAGGTAAGTCTAATTTCACCTTTCTGAAATTGCCTTTATATGTGTTGCCCACTCTACTACTAATCATTTATATAATGCTACAAGGTGTACACAGCCCTCTACAAACATATAAAGAAGACAGTCCCTGCTTGAAGAGCTTATAATCTAATCAAGACAGACAGAATAATACAAGAGGAACAAGGGAGTTCAAATAGAGAAGGATCCAAATGTGGCCTCAAAGAGGTAAGCCTTTAGCATGGATTTGAAGAGGGGGAGAGAAGAGACTTGACATAAAGATAGAGAAAGTTTGTTCCATGCATAAGGAGCAGCAAGGTGAAAATACTGAAGTCTGGAGTTTGCAGAAGAAAAGGGCATAGAAAGAAGAAAGCCAGAGGAAGAGCAGAGTTCACGAGGAGGAGTGTAGGGAGAGAGAAGAGAGGAAAGATGATGAGGCAGTAGAGTGAATGCATTTATATGTTAGAAGGAGAAGCTTGAATTGGACATGGAAATGGAAGGGGAGCCAGTGAAGTGATTTTAGTAGAGGGGTTATATGAGTGTATCGGGGCTGGCGGAAGATTAGCCACGCAGCAGAGTTCTGGATAGATTGAAGAGGAGAGAGATAACGCTGAGGGAGACCAGCAAGGAGTATACATGCTGCTGTTTACACGTGGGGTGCTCCTGAAATAACCCGCAGAGTGTACTTGTGCTGGTCTCCAAAGAGGCAGAACAGAGGAAAATCCCTGGGGGCCTGTGAAGGAAGGGCCCCAGTTTACAGGAAGGTTGCTGGAGCTGCAGGGCAAGCAAAATGATAACTAATAAATTATTATTATTTATTTATTCTCTTATATACCGCTATTCTGCATCAGTGCGGTTTACATTGAACAAACTGAAATCACATTGAACAGGGCATTATAACTTGGAGATAACTATTTTACAGGGAACATGGGCTATGGAGGGTTAAGTGGCTTGCCCAAGACCACAAGGAGCACCTGTGGGACTAGAAACCCCAGTCCTTCCGGCCCAAGGTTGCTGTCCTCTAGTGGGATTTGAACCCCCGACCTTCCGGCCTGAAGTACCTTGCCCCAACCACTAGGCCACTCCTCCACTCCATTGACTGAATATCTTGGAGTGAACAATCCTTTTTTTGGAGATAATTTTAAAAACATTTTCTGTGCATAAAACGTCTCTTCTAAAGTCAGTATGTGTGGTACTTGTAGAGTCAGTGTGTTCAGGAAAGGAATTTGGGAGAAACCTAGGCATGTAATTTTTGTGCTAACATTTACACCTGCTCTCAAGAAGGCATAAATGTCTGCGCCCACAATCCAGGCGCTGTTTCTGCAGCATTTGTGCCAATATTTTATAAAGACACCTACACGTGTGTGTAGGCACCACCTCCACCTCCACCTCCAAACCTAGGCGCCCTGTTATAAAATTACACTGTGTGTCAGTTACCTTCCTTCCGAGCTGTTATTGCAGATAGTTTAATAGAGGAAGAAGCCGGTCACATGCACTGATACAGTGTGATCTCTGCATGTCTTGGTACTGTTCACTGGACCAGCATTAAGAATAATCCAGGGAGGAAGATGTGCAGAAGCTTTTCACATTGACCCTCTGGAAAGGAGATAAGTGTGCCTGTGATTTTCATGTTTGTCATTTCAGCCTGATTTTCTGCTTGAGAAATTTGTTTTGCCCATTATACAGATGTAAAGGTTAGGTCACGAATTACACCGAAATCTGTGGTGTACTGAAGATTTTACAGTGTATAGTCTGGGAAGCTTGTGCAGTGTCATTTTGGGTAAATCTTGCGTTGATGCAATAGCATTTTCCAGAATTGTATTCTTTGACTAAAACCATGCAGGGAAAGAAATTCTGGTACACTCAGCTATTTTACCGTTCGTTCCGGTGGTTTAGCTATAATTGGGCCATTTAAAGCGAACATCTTACAGAAAGAAAAGACTTGAGTTTTCCCAGTCCCGAAACATGCACTTCATTCATCTGCTTGTGCTACTGGACTCACTCCAGATGTTAGAGCTTATGTGATTTTTATCTTGTTCCTGCTAGTTAGTGCAGTGCTTATGTGTGAATTGTTGGAACAATAGCTGCTTTGCAAAACCACATTTTCACTCCTTTTCAAAGCTTTAACAAAAGTGTAGTAGTAGTAGGGTTGACTGAGTGGCAGGGGTGCTGGTGGCCAGGGATGACCAGCCGGGAAATGTCTCAGCATTCTACTTCTTTTCTGTCTAAATTGACTGGCTGGCATTCTTCTCTAGTTTCTATACTTTATTTTAATTATAAACTGCTTTGAAAGAATTTGTGAAAGGCAGTATATCCAATAGAAGTAAACCTTAAACCATAAAGAAAGCTTCGCTGGATAATTATCACCCTATTATAATACTCCCTTTATCTCTAAAATCACTGAGAAAGTAGTATTGGTAAAATTTAGGGCCTTTTTGAGTAAAATGAATATAGTACCCCTTCGGCAACATGGTTTCCGAGAAACGTGTTTGGTGAAATCAGTTGTTATATCACTAGATTTGACCCCATTACCCACCAGATGCTGCTTTCCCAGCTTGCATCGTGGTATCTCAGGGGCTCTAAAGAACTTATATATTATGTTGATCCAAAAAGCATAAGGGGAGATATTCAAAGGCAGACCTGCAACCATGTAAATGCTGCTGAGGGGGATCTTCAACGGCACTAACACGGTTTGCTGCTGCTGGATATCCACAAGTACTATCGCTGCATGCCCTGATGCTAAGCAGTTCCACGATGGAGTGCAGGTGGCACCCGTTGCTAGCCAGGCAGTGGCTCAATATTGCTGCTGTCTGGTTAGCGACAAACTGGTAAAGTCATGCCTAACTACCTATGGAAGCTAACCGTGCAGTGGCCCAATATCACCACTATCCGGTTAGTTTCTGGGTTATGCGGTGATCTGATTATTCAATGCCGGTGGCCGGATATAGCCCAGGGGTTAGAATATCCCCCACCCCATAGATCTCATCCCCTTAATTTATCACTATCTCAGATTGCTCAGAACTATTTATAGGTTAATCTTGGCAAATGCCAGGCGATGTGAATCACTGATGGGAAATTTCACCCACCAATACTCCTCAACTCAATGGTTACGCCATTGCTCTGACATCTTCCCTTAAGATCCTTGGGATCAGTTTTGATCCCAACCTTTCTTTTGATTTATAAATCGGTTTCTTTTCCATTTGCCAAATCAGAGCTATTAGATTACTCCTGGATAAGGATGCCATTGTGATTTTGATCATGTTCTTGTTGTCAGATTACAATGGCCTTCTCCAGTCATCACCACCAACATAACACAACCAAAGCAGATTCACAGTTGTAAATAGTTGTTTATAATATTTAGTATGTTCTATTAGCAAAATGTCGAACTGTTTCAATAGTTAACTATTATGCTGTTCCTTGTACAATATATGTTTACTGTTCTCTGGGAACCGCTTTGACCCGTTAAAAAGCAGAATATAAACCTGGCTGAATAAAACTAATAAATAAATCATTCTGAAGGCTTCAGCATATACAAAATATAGCTATCCATTTGCTCCATTCAGCTAGATACGTTGATCATGTGACACTGCTTCTCAAAGAGAGTCATTAGCTCCCAGTGGTATACAGATTCATGCTTAAACTTCGAATATTGTCATTTAAGGCAATGCATGTTGGTCAGCCAGCCCAGCTGTTTAATGTTTTAATTCCTTATACCCTTCTATTGACTTTGCTATAGGATGATAAACTCCTTTATCTCCAGGAACAAACAGGAATGCAGTCTTCACATATGGGTGACATCGGCACTGACGGAGCCCACGCGGGAACGCTCCCCAGCGTCCTATAGGAAAGCTGTTGGGAGCATCCCACTGCGCCTGCGTAGCTCCCTTCCTGCCTTTCCAACTCTCCCTCCTCGGTTTTTCATTTTCCGTGGAGCCGACAGGGAGTGATTCCTGTCACTGCAGAAAATTTACTTCTTTTGTGGTCGCGTCTGCCTTCCCGTCGATGCTAGCACTGGCATTGTCTGTGTTTCTTTTCTTCTGTTTTCTTTTCTTTAAAAAAAAAAAAAAAAAGAGGGAGAACTTCACTTTTCTTCTGAGAGCTCTTGCCCTCCAGATGCTTAGACGCCATTTTGGGCCTTAGGCCCCTTTTTTCCTCAAGATGGAAAAACTAATTAGTGGTTTCAAAAAGTGTTCCAAATGTAGCAGTACCATTTCTGCTACTGACACCCATGACTGGTGTGTTAAATGTTTGGGACCAGACTATCTACCATCAGAATGTCTTCTCTGCAGGAAGATGACAAAGAGGGCTGCAGAATAGAGCTGTGAAACTCGGCACCCTTTTTGCCTCGGATGCAATGTCCATGGCATCAACGCCGTCAAGGGCTTCATCTTCCTCCCATGGATCTTAGGTAACAAAATCAAGGTCTTCTTCAAAGACTGGCTGGTCTTCAAAGAGTAGATCTCCTTCTAAGCATCGAGATGCCTCAGGCATTGCCCTAGAAGAGAATACACCAGCCAAACAACCCGGGCAGGAGGTCCTTGCCTCCAAAGCACTAACAGGGTCCCAAGATGCTCCCAAGGCTTCCACCTCTGGAGAGCTCTTATTTATTTATTTATTTAGCCGTGCTTATATACCGCTTTTCACCGGGTCAAAGCGGTTTACAATAAACAAGGGGAATACATTGAACAGGGTTAATTGTATTTACAAGGGGAAAGAAGTATACCATCACCAGGAGGAGCATAACATAATCATATTCTTATGAGATGTATCAGTCATGGTGACATTTCTGACTTTCTCTTCAGTCTTATCATAGATTGGGTTTATTTACAGTTCAGTCTTTCTCTGCAGTCTTAAACCGCCTTGGGGAAGTTCATTGTTTGCTGTTCTGCATCAACCCTAGGTGCTCTCGGAAGAGCAGGGTTTTTATCTGCTTTCGGAAAGCGGAAAGGTCATTGTTGCTGCGGACTTGGGTTGGAAGAGAGTTCCAAAGAGAGGGTGCATAAAGATTGAATGCACGGTAACATGCTGATGATTCAAGTTTGTTCTGTCATGTGGCACAATGAGTGTGTTACTCATGGGCTGTTGTGTTGCGCGCTGATGCTGAATAGCGCGGTATAAAAAAGACTTTAAATAAATAAATAAATAGTGGTTGTTGGTGAAGAGCTTTGTGTATCAGAACCAGTGTTTTATATTTTATTCGTGCTTCCAGTGGGAGAATATGCAGTTCTCTTAGGACAGAGGTGATGTGGTTGTGTTTCTTTGCCCTCTGAATGATCCTCGCCATTGTGTTGAGGGCTGTTCGTAGTGGATTGATGGTGGTGGCCGTGATGCCTTGGTAGATTGCATTGCAATAGTCTAAGTGAGGTAGTGTCATTGCTTGCATAACCGTGCGGAAGTCTTGGGGGTCTATGAGTGTCCTGAGCCTTTGCACCATCTTTGCTTTGAAGAATACTGATCTTGCGGCTTTTGCAACCTGCTGTTTAAATGAAAGTGTTTGATCAGTGATGACATCTAGATATTTTACTTGTGTTTGGACTTTTATCTTAGTTGTGCCTATAGTGATGGATGGTGGTGGGGTGAAGGTTTGATCTTTGGTTACAAATAGTGCTTCCGTTTTTTTGAGGTTTATGGTGAGATTGTTTTCTTGTAGCCATTTGGAGACATCATTAAAGCAGTCCATTAGTCTTGGGTTTGTTGGATTGGTGGTCGTGATGGGTCCATAGAGCATTATGTCATCCGCATATAGGTGGAAGTTGATATCATGAGACTGTATTATTTCGCAGATGGTTGTAGGTTTATGTTGAAGAGTATGGCTGAGAGGGAGGATCCTTGTGGTATTCCTTGAGTTTGTTGGAAGGGTGGGGAGGTATCGGTGATGGTTCAGATGAGTTGATGTCTGTTAGTCAAGTAGGATTGGAACCATTGTAGTACTTTGTCCTGTATGCCAATCTCTTGTAGTCTGTCCAGGAGGATGATGTGTGCGACTATGTCAAATGCTGCAGAGATGTCCAGAAAAATCATTGCATAACCGGCCTGTTTGGCCTGTATCCCTTTGGCTAAGGTGTTAAGGAGAGTGACCATGAGGGTCCCAACCCCATGGGAGGGTTGGAACCCATGCTGCTGAGGATCCAGGGTGTTTTGTTCCAGGTGCTCCTGCAGTTGCTGTTGGGCTATTTTCTCAATTATCTTTGCAGTGAATGGTAGGCTCGCTTATTGGTCTGTACGAGGTGGGTTCCAATGGGTCAAGATCAGGCTCTTGGAGCCATGTTCTGGGGTCGTGGCCCGCTGTTCTAGTACCAATACCCAGGCATCGGCTAGTTCCATGGATCAGCGTATCCTGGCTATTGAGCGGAGTTTAGCAGCCTTGCTAGCAGCTTTGGTACCGATAAAGTCTCTGCAATCAGTTCCGCAGTCATTGGTACTGGCGCCGGTACCGAATGTATCTGCATCGACCATTGCGCCGCTCTTCATGCTACAACCCATGCCGGCTCTGGAGTCAGTGTCCAGCATCGAGGGTCCGGTACCGTCGGCAGGCTGGGCGGGAGCACACGGCCCATCGATACTTCGAGTCGCCCGATCGGTACCAGGGAGGCTCTTCCAGAAGATCCTTCTCCGTCCCCACATAGCCCTATGTCTCCTTCGGAGGACATGTCTTTTCAAGACTTTATACGGGATGTGTCTTGGGGTCTCTCCATTACTGTGACCTCTGAGAAGGAACCAAGAGCTGAAGAACTTGAAATTCTTCAATATCCAGCAGCACCTAAGGAGGCTACTACCTTACCCGTTCACTGGATACTGCATAATCTCATGCTTAGGATGTGGGAAACACCCTTGATGGTCTCTCCACATTCTCGAAGACTCGATGCCTTGTACCGGGTACCGCAGTGTCCCAGTTTCCAGAAGACACAGTTACCACACCACTCCATGGTAGTGGAATCGGCAATGCGTCAAATCAAAAGTGCCAAGACATATTCATCTAATCCTCCGGGCAGCGAGGTGAGAACTCCTTTAAAGCTAAACTAAAGAATCATCTCTTCTGCTCCGCCTTTGACCTCCCTTTCCCATCCTCACCCCTCTACCCTCCTCCTTGTTAAAGATACAACTCTCCTACCCTTCTGCCCCCTCCCCCTCCTCACCCCCTTGTTCACCTTTCCCACACCAACGTACATTGTTTTGTCCATTTTGTATATTACCTCTCTCTCCCATTGTATGTACTTTTGCCTTTTCTATCTCTACTGATCCTTTTCTTCCCTGTCCTTTTTTAAAGATTTTATGGTGTTCCTTTCCTTTCTTTTTCGCAGCTTTTTCAACCTTTGTTTGTAAACCACCCAGATGCTACTGTTTATGGGCGGTATATAAAGTTTTAAATAAACCTAAAGAAACCCTCGATGCCTTCGGGTGTCGATGTTTTCAAGCCTCCATGTTATCGGCCAGAATAAGTTCTTACATACTCTACATGGGTATGTTCCTTCGGGAGGTGGCTAAAGATTTAGAACTAATAGCTCCTCTTCTCCCTGATGACAAGAGGGCTGATTACCTGACACTTGTAAAACATGCCCAGAATGTTTCCATATTCATGAATAGGGCAACCTTTGATTATTTTGAGTGAATTAGCAGAACTTCTGCTATCTGCATCTGTGCACGTCTGATTGCTTGATTACAAGCATCTGATCTTGAGCAGTGGGTGCAAGATAAGCTGGGGAATATTCCTTGCACAGGAGAAAACCTCTTTGGCAAGAATTGGCAGGACAAGGCTTCTCAGCTGGAGTCCAAGAATACCACTCTCAATAGGCTTTCTAGAACCACTGCCAACCCAGCTAAGAAAAAGGCTGTAAAAACGCCCTTTTTCAACAAGAAGAAGAAGTATTATCCTTCTTATACCCATGCTGTGCACTGTCTGGTCCATGCTTCCCAGAAGGGACAGCAGCAACCGAAGCAACAAAGGAAGGCTCAGGCCCCCAGAGCTCAGCCTGTTCAACAGACCCAGCCTCCACAAGGTCTTTGACTCCTTTCTAGAGAACTTAGCTGTCTTCTCTCTGGAAATTCCAGAGCTAGTCAACATCCCAGGCAGACTGTTACTTTGCCCAAAGATGGCACCAGATAACATCTGAGCAGTGCACTCTCTCTATAGTGGCAGAGGGGTACAAACTTCACTTTCAAAGTATGCCCCCTCCATCTACTCCAAGAGAGTTCAGCTCTCGGCCCCCTCTCACCACTCTCTTGTGCCAGGAGATTACCACCCTCCTCGCTCTGGGTGCGATAGAGGAGATGCCACTTTCCCAGCAAAGTCTGGGCTTCTACTCCCCCTACTTCCCTATCCCAAAGAAGACATTCTGGACCTCAGAGAATTAAACAAGTATCTGCTCCGAGAGAAATTCAAGATGATCTCTCTCGGAACACTTCTTCCTTACCTCCAGAGTCAGGACTGGCTTTGTTCTCTAGATCTAAAGGATGCGTATACACATAACCTTATTCACGCAGAACACAGGAGGTTTTTTTGATTCCTCTTTCAAGGAAGACATTACCAGTACAGGGTTCTACCCTTCGGCCTGGCTTCTGCCCCAAGAGTCTTCACAAAATGGCAGTAGTATCAGTATTTCTAAGAACTCTAGGGATATTTGTCTTCCCTTACTTAGACAACTGGCTCGTCTGAGCAACGTCCAGTCCCAGAGGCCAGCTCTACTCTTTCCAGCACAATGCAGGTTCTTCAACGCTTGGGATTTGTGATAAATCTTCCAAAATCCCAACTCACTCCTTCTCAAACCTTAGAGTTTATAGGAGCTCTCCTAGACATGCAGCAGTCAAGGGCTTTTCTGCCACAGGTCTGCTGCACTCGAATAGTTTAGTTAGCTTCTCAGGCAGATATGAAGACTTTCCTAACTGCTCAAGAGAAGCTTCAGTTGCTGGGTCATATGGCTTCCACTGAACACATGCTTCCCTATGCTCGTCTACATATGCATGCAGCTCAATGGACCCTGGCTTTGCAGTGGACTCAGGCATCAGGTCGTCTGGAGGACAGAATCCTGATCTCTGCACGTCTAATTTTGTTCCTTCAATGGTGGCAGTCACCAGAAAACCTTCTTGTAGGGTCACATTTTCAGATACCACCACACCAGTCTGCCCTGAGGATGGATTGGGTTGAAGAGCTCATCTGGACAATTTCTCCACTCAGGGTCTTTGGACTCAACAGGAGGCTCGACTTCACATAAATCTATTAGAACTCGGAGCCATCCACAATGCTCTCAGTGTTCCAAGACCACTTTCGCTCCCAAACAGTTCTAGTCCAGACAGACAATCAGGTAGCCATGTTTTATGAGAACAAGCAAGGTGGAACAGGTTCTCAGGCATTGTGCAACAAAGCCCTACATCTATGGTCTTTTGCCATACACCATCAGATCCACCTACTAGCAGTGTATCTTCCTGGAAAACAAAATCTTCTGGCAAACTCAGTCGAGTATTACTGCCACGCGAGTGTTCTCTCCATTCGGATTAGATTGCTCAAATCTTTCTGATCTGGGGAGCCCCAGATATAGATCTGTTTGCAAGTCCTCAGAATGCCAAACTTCCCTGCTTCTATTCCAGAATGCCTGCTTAGAACAGTCAGGCAATGGATGCTTTCCATCTCCACTGGGGTCTGGACTTCCTATATGCCTACCCACCCATTCTCCTTATCCCCAAGACTCTCTTCAAACTCCAGAGAGACAGGGGCTACATGATCCTCATAGCCCCGCGTTGGCACGTCAGTCGTGGTATCCTCTGCTTCTACGTCTCTCTCAAGCCAAACCCCTGAAGTTGGGATGTGCTCCGGATCTCCTATCCCAGGAGAACGGGACACTTCTGCACCTGAACCCCCAGTCCTTACACCTGATGGCGTGGCTGCTCAGAGCTTAGAACTTCAGGATATCAATCTCTCTCAACAGGTTAGAGAGATCCTATTGGCCTCAAGGAAACCTTCCACTAGGCGTTCTTACACCATTAAGTGGCGAAGGTTTTCAATCTGGTGTTCAAAGAGGGAACTTAATCATTTTTCCGTTCCTGTGAAAGCGTTACTTGAGTATCTCCTCCACCTTTCATCCTCTGAACTCTAAACCAATTCGGTAAGAGTCCACCTAAGTGCCATTGCGGCTTTCCACATGCCCTTTGATGGGCAACCTGTCTCTTCTCAGCTGGTTGTAGCGCGCTTCATGAGGGGTCTGCTCTTAACAAAGCCTCCCATTAGGCCACCACCTGTGGCATGGGATCTCAATCTTGTCCTTGGACAGCTCATGAAGCCACTCTTCGAATCCCTAGCCACTACATTTCTGAAGTTTCTTTCTTGGAAAGTTATCTTCCTAATTGCCCTCACTTTTACAAGACGCATCAGTGAGCTCCAGGCTTTAGTGACTGACCCTCTTTATACACGTTTCCACCATGATAAAGTAGTCCTTAGGACTCATCCTCACTTTATGCCAAAGGTGGTTTCGCCTTTTCATTTAAACCAGTCGGTTTACCTTCCTGTTTTCTTCCCTAGACCTCATACCTCTAGTGCAGAAAGGAGTCTACATACTCTGGATTGCAAGCGTGCCTTGGCTTTTTACCATCAGAGAAGTAGGCAGCACAGAAGGGCGTCACAGTTTTTTGTTGATTTTGACTCCAGTCACCTAGGTCTTCCAGTTTCCAAAAGAACACTCTCCAAATGGATTGCAGACTGTATATCTTTTACCTATGAGAATAAGGGACTTTCCCTTGAAGGTCATGTCACAGCACACAATGTGCGAGCAATGGCAGCCTCCATGGCAAACCTACGCTCAGTGGTGATTGATGAAATATGCAGAGCAGCAACCTGGTCCTCTGTCTACACTTTTTCAGCCCATTACTGTGTGGACAAGGACTCCCGTCGGGATGCCTCGTTTGGCCAGACTGTTCTCCAGCATCTCTTTCAGACTTAGAACAACTCCTATCCCCCCCCAACCCCCCGGCCCAGGTTTCGATACCAGAGATACTTGGGAGGATACATAACCCACTTAAGCCTGTGTTTCACTGCTCTTTCTGTGTCATCTCCCTGGTATCTCCAAGCTAGGGAGTCCCATATGTGAAGACTACATTCCTGCTTGTTCCTGGAGATGGCGTAGTTTCTCACCTGTAACAGGTGATCTCCGGGAACAGCAAGAATTGAGTCTTCACAACCCACCCTCCTCCCCTAGGAGTTGCGCTCTCTCTCTGTCTCTTTTTTTCTCAGCTACAAACCCAACTGAGGAGGGAGAGTTGGAAAGGCGGGAAGGCAGCTTCGCAGGCACAGTGGGATGCTCCCAAAAGCTTTCCTATAGGACGCTGGGGAGCATTCCCGCGCAGGCTCTGTTGGTGCTGACGTCACAATTTGTGAAGACTCAATTCCTGCTGTTACAGGTGAGTAAACTATGCTTTATTCCTCCACCAGCAGATGCATGTTTAGAGTTCACCCTTAGCTCAGCCTTTTATATATTAGCACCTCTTCTGTAGAATGCAGTACCTAAATATTTGAGACTGGGATATTCTCTGATTAAATTTAAGTCTGCCTTAAAGTCCTATTTTTCTCCCAGTTGTTTGAGGACTGATAACTTGAAACTACAGCAGCACCAAACCGTCTCTGTTTGCCCTCTATAGGCTTATCCTTTTTATACTCATTATTTTTATTAATTTTATATCTGTTGTATATCTGTGGTGTATCCTATACCAAGTGGTATATTAAAGCTTGGAAATAAACATAAACACCTGAGAGGGTCCCTCCTAGACATGTTGGTCCCAGAAGCATGCTTAGCTTGCCTATGCCTTAATCGTGTCTTGGATTGTTTGGCTGTATATTGTATGCTGATGTTTTGTAGCATGTTTTGAGTATAGGTTTCCCTTCAGAAAGTAGGATCTAGCCAAATTTAGATTAGAATAGAATGTAAAGAGGTAGAGTGCACATTTGTTTTTATGTTCTCTATGATTCTTTTCTCCATTTATGTTTGAAAAGCAAATTAAAAAAAATAAAACAAGATTTGTGGTTGCATCTACTAGTGGATGGATCACTTAAAAATTGATTGATCAAGTGGGATATGTGTGTTACTGTTTCAGTTCTAGTCCACAGGCTTTGAGTTCTATGACTGCTCAATATAGGGCTCTATATGATGCTTAATGAAATCATATATTCAAAATATATATATATATATCTCCAGAAACAAGCAGGAATCTGTCTTCACCTATGGGTGTCATTGGGTACCGATGGAGCCAGTACAGGAAGCTCCACAGCTGCCAATAGGAAAGCTTTTGGGAGCCCTCCACTGTGCCTGTGCTGCTGCCTTCCCGCTCTCCCAACTCCCTCTCCAGTGTATTTGTTAAATCAATCAGGGCGTAGTATCAGCAGACAGCTTTTAGTTAAATTGAAAACTCAACAGGTAGCTTTCAGTTTGTTTAAAACCCAGCAGAGGGCTGCCAGTTTAAATTTAAAACCCAGCAAAGGGCTTTCAGTTTAAAATCAGAACATAACAGAGAGCTTTCTGGTTAAATTTAAAACCCAGCAGAGAGCTTCTAGTTTAAATGTAACACTCAGGGCCTAGTACCAGCAAAGAGCATTATAAATGTTGAGTAGTAGTAGTAGAGCATTAATTTAGAGTATTACTTAGCATAAAAGGTAAAACTGGGTCAGTATTCTTTGAGCAATAAATTGTTTCTAGAGACCGTTACAAAGAGGCCTTCTAGATAGGGGGCAAGAAACCTGTGAAATTATATTAAATAGGTGTTAAAGCCAAGGGCGAGATCAAAGGGGCATTATGAAAGACTCCCTCTATCCAAGCAAGGGCCGTGTGAATCACCCAGGAAATTGGTCACAGATTACTTCAGAAGCACAGGACAGGGTACTGTGTAGCAGCCAACTTTTAATAAGTCTTCTTTCCCTCCCTCCCTGACTCCCACCCACCTCTTGGATAATCATTTTTTTTATAGGTGCTTAAACCTCTTAAAAGACAGGAGGTGCCATATTCACACTCAGGTGCAGCTGTTTATCCTCATCAGGCATACATTAAGGGCCTGAGATTAGTTAAACTTGCAATGAAAAACAATGCAGTGTGTGCCTTCGAGTCAGTCCTGACTCCTGGCGACCCAGAAGCTCCAGGGTTTTCTTGGCAGTGTCAGCGGAAGTAGATTGCCAGGCCTTTCTTCCGAGGCAATGGAGGGTTAAGTGACTTGCCCAAGGCCACAAGGAGTGCTAGTGGGAATCCAACCCTGGTTGTTTGGTTTCCAAGCCAGTGTTCTAACCACTAGGCTACTCCTCCAAACCTAGTTAAGCTTGAGGTGAACAAAGTCCATTAAATGTAATAGGTACGTGTGCACTAGGTGCAAGGAGCTCTTTGCTCTCGGGGAACAAGGCCGATCTCTGGAGACTAGAGTAGCAGACTTGGAGGACATAAAGAAGACAAAGAGGTACATAGATGAGAACTACAGAGGTATAGTACTGAAGTCTCACCTCCAGCCTGACAGCATCCCTGTTGTCATGGAGGAGAGAGGTCACATGACAGGAGAGCATCACCCTGGTGTGGCAGGAAGTCATCCTGTAGCTAGGAAGAAGGTTTTGAATTTGTTAGAACTGGGGAACATTCTGGGGAAAGGAGGGGCTTTTCCGAAGGGATGGACTCCACCTTAACCGGGATGGATCCAGGCTGCTGGCATTAACTTTTAAAAAGGAGATAGAGCAGATTTTAAACTAGATAATATGGGAGAGCTGACAGTTGCCCAAGAGCGCATGATTCGGAATAATGTATCCTTGAAGGATACTACCAAAAGAATGAAGTTAGGGCATATCAGCAGAGAGGTTCCAATAAAAACAAAAGTAGCCCAAATGCCCTTGAGTACAGAGCAGTCAGAGCTTAAAGATTCCAAATTACCCCTGGCTACCGATAGCCAGATTAATATGAATAAAATACAGCCTCTAAAATGCTTGTATGCACATGCCAGAAGTCTAAAAAAATAAGATGGAAAGTTAGAAAATATAGCACAAAATGAGAGGTTAGATATGATTGCTATCTCAGGCATGGTGGAAGGAGGACAACCAGTGGGGGATACTGTGATACCTGTATACAAACTATATCATTTATATTCCAGGAGAGTGCAATCACTTGGCGGACAAGCTGAGTTGGATCTTACAACCTCATGAGTGGTCCTTAGATCCAACAACAGTGGCAAAGCTCTTCCAGACCTGGGGAACTCCAGTAATAGTTCCTTTTTGCCACTCCACAGAACTCTCAGCTTCCACAGTTCTGCTCCAAGAGGCCATCCAAATTCATTCTGGCATCCGATGCCTTCATGATTCACTGGGATCAGGGACTACCTTATTTGTTTCCCCCATCCTCCTCATCCTGAAGACCTTCCTCAAAGTACAAGCAGACAAGGGATCTATGATCCTCATAGCCCCTCGCTGGCCCCATCAGCCTTTGTTTCCCCTCCTGCTTCGGCTGACACAGACTCCTTCGATTCCATTGGGATCCAAGCCGGGTCTTCTGCCTCAGGATAACGGAGCACTCCTCCATCCGAATCTGCAGTTTCTCTGTCTGACAGCGTGGATGCTAAAAGCATGATCTTTCAACATCTAGCATTATCAACAGCCGTAAAGGATATGCTCCTTTCTTCCAGAAAGCCTTCCACCAAGAAGACGTACTCTTCCACCAAGAAGAGACGTACTCTTCCACCAAGAAGAGACGTGCTCTTCCACCAAGAAGAGACGTGCTCTTCCACCAAGAAGAGACGTGCTCTTCCACCAAGAAGAGACGTGCTCTTCCACCAGGAAGAGACGTACTCTTCCACCAAGAAGAGACGTACTCTTCCACTAAGAAGAGACGTACTCTTCCACCAAGAAGAGACGTACTCTTTCAAATAGAGCAGATACGTCTCATGGTGCTCTCAAAATAATCAAAATCCCTTTAAAGCATCAGTGCCCACATTTTTTCAATACCTTTTGCATTTGTCCTCTCTAGGACTCAAAATAAATTCAGTGTGGATGCACTTCAGTGCTGTTTCAGCTTTTCTTAAACCTGTGGATGGTCGACCCATCTCCACAGTTCCTCGCATGGCATGTTTCATGAGGGGCCTCCTCTCCAAGCCACCCCTTTGACCACCCCCAGTAGCGTGGGATCTCAGTGTGGTATTGGCTCAATTTCTCAAGCCTTCATTTGAGCTCTTAGCAACCACACACCTGCGTTTACCTATCTTGGAAAGTTGTATTCCTCATTGCCCTGACCTCAGCCAGATGAATCAGTGAGCTGCAGGCCTTAATGGCGCATCCACTGTATACAAGATTTCATCATGACAGTCATTCTTCATACACATCTCCACTTTCTGTCAAAAGTGGCGTCTCCTTTCCATATCAGTCAGTCAGTTAACCTGCGGGTCTTCTTTCCAAGACCTCACACATCTTGTGCAGAGGCGACCCTGCATACACTTGACTGCAAGAAGGCTCTAGCCTTCTATCTTCAAAGGATGGAAGACATCAGGAAGTCCTCCCAATTGTTTGTCTTCTTTGATTCTAATCATCTGGGTCTTCCTGTAGCTAAATGCATGCTCTCCAAATGGATAGTGGATTGTATTTCTCTCGCATATAACAAAGCGGGACTTACCCTCACGGGTCATGTCACTGAACATAATGTCCGTGCAATGGCAACATCTGTGGCCAACCTACGTTCAGTAGCCATTGACGAGATTTGCCGAGCTACAACATGCTCCTCTATCTATACCTTTGCTGCCCATTACTGCTTGAACAAGGACTCCTGCCCGGGATGCAGCCTTTGGCCTGGCAGTCCTTCAACATCTCTTTGGGACATTGACACACCTCCTACCCCCCGCCCACTTTCTTGCCAGATCTTCTTGGCGGGGAAGTCTAGGTTTAGATGACCTTGTCCAACTTTCTGACCCAGTTCAACTCTTCAGAGACCTGGGAGCTAGGGAGTCCCATTTGTGAAGTCTATATTCCTGCTTGTTTCTGGAGATAGCGTAGTTACTCACCTCTAACAGGTGATCTCTGGGAACAGCAGGAATTGTCTTCACAACTCACCCTCCTCACCATGGAATTGATGGGTTGTTTTTTGTTTTCACTTCTCCTTATACTCGGCTACAAACTCAACTGAGGAGAGAGTTGGGAGAGTGGGAAGGCAGTAGTGCAGGCACAGGAGTGCTCCTAAAGGCTTTCCTGTTGGTAGCTGGGGAGCTTCCCCCGTGGGCTCCGTCGGTATTTAATGTCACCCATATGTGAAGACTAAATTCCTGCTGTTCCGAGAGATCACCTGTTACAGGTGAGTAACTATGCTACACACACACACCTACAATGAGTATATACATATTTTAGAGTATGTCTCATCTGTACAGGAAAAATTATAACCCAACTATAAACTTGTAATTCTTGTAAGGCGTTCTAGTTAGATCTTGCGGTTTATTTTTGTTATCTGAGTCCAAAGGTAAACTTGAAGTTTTGCCATGTGCTGTTGGGTGTGGCTCATTAATCCATACAAAGTCAATCAAATATGTCAAAAGTTAAGCCCTTATCAGGAAGAAGGAATGATGGAATACAATATGGCCAAGAAAATGTGCATATGTAGAAGAGGGGGGGCCATATTCCTACATGCCACTATTTTTATGTGGCTCCTGCATACACACTGCTGCACAGTTACTGGGTGAGATGCATGGTGCTTGGCTTATTGGAGCAGTGGAGATGTTTTAACTTCAACGACTAATTATTGAGTGCAAAATCATGGTAGTGACAAGGTGATTGCTATACAAACAAGGTCTTAAGCCAGTACAGTAAGTTCATAAAAATATCCTGCTATATTTATAGATCTTATCTGATACACATTTTACTAACAGAGGATTTTGCTTTTGTGATGCTCAGATCAGTCTATTTGTTTGAAAATAGTAAGCCTCGTCTAATGTGCTATTTTGTGATTATGAATAGCCAAAATCTGGTTCATGTCCTCTGCTTTTGGCTGGATATGAGGATGGATCCTTGACTCTATGGAACACGCTGGAGACAAAAGCACTGTGCCGACTTGTTTGCCACCAGGAGCCAGTGATGAGCCTCGACTTTGACTCAGAGAAAGCCAGAGGAGTGTCGGGCTCTGCAGAGAAGGTGCTTAGCTTCTGGAGCCTTGATGAGCAGCACATTCTAAAGGTGAGCAGCATGGCGCATGCTGTGTCCACTCAACCCGCTGTGAATGTGTTTGGCCTCAAAGAGGAATAATTTCAGATTGTTTGCTAATTAATCATAGAATGCTGGGGATGCAGGTATGGGCAATTTTATAAAGCATTTTCTGTGCGTAAAACATGTTTTATGTATCGAAAAGGCCTTTTCTAAAATGTCACGGCTGAATATTTATATGCATGTGTCATGGTATGGGTGGGCAGGGGTGGAGATGCAATGTGCATGCTTGCTTTATAAAATACATGAGTACACATACTGGGACCATTTTATAAAGCTGCCTCCCTGTGTAATACATGTAGAAAATAGTTACGACTGCATACTCACAGAAAAAGTAGGCACACACCGAGTGTACCCTTGCTTTTATATAATTTGCGTGCCAATATTTCTGGGGGCATAGTTTGGGCATAGAGGAAGAGTTGTGATGAATGCATAGGGACTTTATAAAATATATGTGCCCACACACAGAGCAGGTGTAAATGTGTGCGGCAGTATCTGCGCGTTACAGGAGCTGGAAATGTGTGCACCTACTCTATAAAGACACGGGTAATGAATAAACTGAAGTCAATCAAGATAGAAATCCCATGAGTTTGATGGAATAAGCCAATGAAATTATTGAATGGGACCAAGGATTTATGGTTAATTCTCTGATGCAGAAGCTTGTCTTCGAAACACAATATTGTGTGAGATATAGATAAGTAGCTTCTAGTATTTATTTATATAATTAAATGGGCTTTCTCACCATATGACTCAAGTTTACATACTGTGAAACGAACTTCACTCTTATGAAATGGGCCAATGATGAAATTCCAGAGAGAATGAATGGCCCCTGTGAGTTACTGTCTAATGAAATCTGAGGCTCCTATTAAATGATTTCATTTATCATCCTAGATTATTTTAAGGCTAAGGGTGTTGCTTTGTTTGCTGTTCTGTAAAGACAACATAGGTGCCTATGTGCTCTGATAAAATAGACGCCTTTTTGGATTTCTCACATAGGCGTCCTACTAACAAAGCGCTCCCCCAGGAGTACACACATGTATTTGCATCTTCAGAGCAAGTGTAAATTCATACAAGAGACTTT
Organism: Ichthyophis bannanicus; assembly: GCA_033557465.1. Classification (NCBI taxonomy): domain Eukaryota; kingdom Metazoa; phylum Chordata; class Amphibia; order Gymnophiona; family Ichthyophiidae; genus Ichthyophis; species Ichthyophis bannanicus. The sequence goes on along the minus strand of CM066041.1, from coordinate 33,279,823 downwards.
GGGGCTTGTTTACAAAGCCGCGGTAGCGGTTCGCGGTTGTTATCGGAGCCGCGGCCCCATTGAAATCAATGGGGTCGCGGCTCCGATAACGATCGCGAACCGCTACCGCAGCTTTGTAAACAAGCCCCTTTGTGTGCTACAGGAGGGGGCAGGGTAAAAGTCTTTTATAAAGGCACATAGGTGCCTATGCTGTCTGGACTTTTCATGTAGGCATTGTGCTATGAAATTACAGTGACTTTTTTAAATTATGAATTTAATACTTTTATAGCCTCGATGTGGATGTTTGTATAGGTATTCGGGTTTGCAGTTGATGATTGATATTTTTATTATCAAATTTGTGCAACGCTTGACTTTAAAAGGATAATTTTATAATTGTTTGCATGCATTAGAAGTATACCCAGACTTTTCCCTGTGCACAAATCAGCAAATTTTCAAAATTATCTTAGGGAACTTATATGCTTACATATACACTTACTCTTTACCACACAGAAATGTCTGGGTTCATTTACACCCCTATGAGCATATTTTCAAAAGTATGTCTATAAAATGAAAATTCCCCCCTCCCCTTCCCCGGGAATACCTCTGTGTGTACAGGTTATATATGCATATCAGGTTCTAAAAGCCAATTTCTGTGCAAAAGGCGCTGCCGTACCTGCAGAAATGCATTTGAAAATTACCCTTGCAGAAGGTCATATGTTTACTGAGTGTACTTATTCCTGTCCAGGTAGCAGCAAATTTTCAAACACATTCTCTATGTACTTCAGTGTTGAAAATTATCCCAGGGAGTTTTATATCTGACGTTTATACCTACTTTTTACGACATACATATTTAATAGGTTAATTTATGCACATTTGCATATATTTCTAATGATTTTGTGTGAGCACTAACTCCTCTTCCTCCTCATCCTAGCAATGTCTCCGTTTAGTCTGGGTACATATGGGAAGTCATTTTAAAAGCATCTCCATACATAGTGCTGTTGACATGTGCAGACTCGTATACACATGTAAGTGCTATTTCGGAAAGTCACTATTTACAAGTGGAGATCAACAGCACACAGAGATTTCAAGGGAGTGTGAACTGGATGGGCCAAAAATCTATATGTGTATGCCTCATCTTGCATAGAATATACATGTGTATTTAAGAAAATTTCCCCATTGGCTTTTGCACCAGCTCAGAGGGCTTTACACGAGAGATTAAGGAAGTAGTTGTACTTAATCTCCTGTATTTTATTTCTCCATCTAAATTTAAAAAAAAAAATAGTGGCTTCACTAGCTAATTGGTGGCCCTTATACATCGAGGTTTGCAAAATGGCCCCCACTGAATGTATAAATGTGAACACTTGCACGCAGAAGCTGTAAACGTTCCAGCACTGATACATGGAAGCTGCCTTGTTGCAGGTGCAGAGTGGTAAAGTGGCACTCCCTGCACATCCTTATGTGTATTTATGCAAGCTTCCACGTTCAGCAGAGCCTTTTGCTAAATACCACCAGAACTAAGCACATCCCAACACAGACACCTTTATTCCGATCTGTGTGCACATCAATTTGCTCAGATATCGAGAGGGCGGGTAAAGCACCCCGTCAATGGTAATTATTTGACAGTGTGTCTGAGCTCTCAAGGCACATTGGCTCATATGTTGCACCTCTATTATAAAAGCAATCTCGGTGCCTATGTGTCTTTCTAAAATTGCCAAACCTGCAAGTTTCTGCAGAAAGTGCTCTAAGGCAGCTGTAACTGTGTAATAATCTGTGTCTGTTCATGCACATTTTATACAGAATGTGCCCAAAATGCACCTCTGCACTGCTGGTAGACAGTCATGCAGTGGGCTGGCTTTTCGTGAACAGTTTTATAACACCCCCTCAGCTGCTACCAAACATGCTTCGCACAGTCACTGCTGACTCCTGGTATAGGCTGGTGTCTTTGAAGTTATGCATGGTATCTCGGGAATTATAGATCCATTTGCAAGTCAGTCAGGAAACCTTCTTACCTGTTTTTCTGCAGATTGTGTGACGAAAATGAGGCTGTTTAGGAAGTTTGTCTACCTTGGGTCTCACATCACAAAACAGAGTTGTTTGATTCACATTTGCATTAAGAAATGTCTCCTAAATAATGTGGTTCTTTGTGGCAAGTGACTTTATTGAAGTGTGCTAAGATGTCTGGCCAAACAGATGTGGTGGTGGTGAAAATAGGAGGGAGTATGGGTGGAAGGTCACATCTTTCCCAAATGCAGTGGAGGTCAGACTCACACCATGCCTGCACCTAGTGCTCATAACTATTGTGTCTTGTATGTGTCAGTTGCCTGTGGTTCTTAGATGTGATTAATTAGTAGTTAAAATAATATTTGAACACAAGAGAATCCACCTTAAAATTAAGAGTCACATTGTTGTAACCAGAATACCAATGTTTTTATTTCTGTATGAAAATTTGGCCCATGTGTGGAAGAGGCATTTACTGACCTGTCCACTGTTCAGATGCAGAGGGGGAAGGGTGTCCATAATCATCAGTTTCAGGGCTAGCGTTGCCGGCAGCCCCTTTTCGACCTGGCACCCATCCTCCGTCTGCCCGGTACTCAGAAAGAGCTGACACGTGCTTTTTAAGCCATAGCTAACATTTTTCATTCTGTGTTTAGTGTCAACCCATGAATAAAATAAATAAATGTATCTCCCACACAAAACCTAGAAATAGTTACTAAGGCAGATTTCTATTTTTTCCACGCTTACATTAGTAACACAAACCAGATGAGGACGTCTCCTCACATTCCAGGTATGTGAGGCAATGGTTGTGTTTGAGAAACCCCTCAGCAGCACATGATTTTTTTTTTAATTTTTCTGTTTATTGAAAAATTTTCAAATACAAAATACCCAAACATTGACATACCAATTCAAATCCCCTGGTTGATACTGATCCCCTTAAACATTAATACATTTTTCCTCTGCATTCCTCCTCCAACCAGATCCCCTACCCCCCACCTCTCACTCCCTTTCTTGCCCCATCCCCTTTTTCCCACCTATATACAAAGACTTAGAATACTCTGACATGATATCAAAGTGCCGAAAGACACACAGCTTACATCAGGCAGCACATAATCATCTTGCAGTGAAGGCCAATCACAATTCAAAGAAAAGCAGACATAGTACAAAGTACAAGTAAAAATCACTCATACTTCATAGAACCTCTTCTGCCATTCCCGATAGGGCTGCCGCACTTCCTTAGGTTTGTGCACACAGTGTTACTTGTATGCCGCAATTTCACTCATACGCAACAGAAACTCCAGGCATGTCACCACCCTTAATCTTGTAGGCTTTTTCGCTTTTCGCCAGAAAAGCACCATCTCCATCCGTGCTGCAACCACACAGTACAGCAATAATCTCCCCATAGGACCTTCCCAACCCTCCTTACATTTGGTTAACAATGCCTCTTCTGGTTCCAATTTTACTGGAATATGCATCAGTTCTGAAAACAACAATTCTGTCCCCTCCCGGTACTCCCATACCCTTGGACAATGCCATAGCAAATGCATCCAGTTCCCTGTCACCCCACACCCTCTCCAGTACCTAGGGTCATCCCTCCCTCCTATAGCGTGCAGTCGAGCTGGAGTCCAATACATCCTATGTAATACTTTCATACTATTATCCAATAAAGTGCTCTGAAAGAGATTCTCCTGATACCCTCATTGACTCCCTCCTACCACCACTCATTCCACTCCCCCAGTATCATCTCCTTCCAGCACTGAATATGTTCTAAGGCGGCTTCCCTGCCAGCAATACCAAGCTATACAGTTTAGAAAGCAGACCTCTGGAACCCACCCCCTTCTCAAACATTTCCTCAAAGGGCATGCTTTTCTTTCCCAGATCCCGTTGGACCTCTTCCTTCAGCAAAAAGTGTTGAAGCTGTATGTAATAATACCTGTCCCCTTCTTGTAAGTCAAATCTCTCCCGTAGGTCTTCAAAACTGCAAAATATCTTCCCTATGCCCCATAACCAGTCCCAATCTCCTGAGCCCCTTGACTGCCCACACCTGGAATCGACTATACATCCTTCCCGGTAGGGATCCCTCATTGTTCGCTATTAGTGACAACCTTGAAAACCTCTTCGCAACCAGTTTCCCTTTATATTTCCTCCACACAGTCATAGCCGTTCTCATCATTGGATTCCCCAGAGCCTCCCCTCTTTTACCACCCATAGGTCCCACACATCCTCCTCCCAATGGATCTTCCCCCCTTTCCTCGTTCCATATGTACCCATGGTTTTCCTTCCCCCTTGTCATCCCACAGATAAGGTCCACAACTGAGCAGCCTCGTATAGTAATATGCCTGAAAATTAGGGACCTCCAGGCCTCCACATCTCCACTTCTGAAACTTTACATGCTCAGGCACCCGTGATGTTTCCCCCCCCCCCCCCCCCCGATGTACCCCATGATCAGAGTCTGAAGCTTCTTCAAAAATCCTCAGTGGCTCAAGAGGCAGGGACATAAAAAGAAATAGCGCCTGGGGTAGTATGTTCATTTATTTTATTTTATTTATTTATTACAGGCTCTTATATACCGCACTATTTGAGATTAGCGCGGTTTACAATATAACAATATACCAGAACAACAGGTTGTTTGGTTTTACATATAACAGGAACAAGAACTTGGATAAAACAAGGGGGAAAATGTTGAATTGAAACTATTTACATATGTAATTACATGTATATACAGCAGTATTATTGACCATTGCTAATTTCCCCACCCAGGTGGTGTGTAGACCCTTCCAAAGCGCTATATCTCTCTTAATCACCTGCATTAGAGGCCCATAATTAAGGTCCTCAATTTGTCCCACATCCTTTTCCCAAATTAATCCCCAAATATTTAACTGTCCCAACGGCTCATTTAAATGGGAAAGCCTCCCGCAACTTCTCTTCCAAACCATCCTCCACATGTCATTCCACTTCAGTTTTCCCCATATTTATCTTGTACCTAGAGACTGTACTATACCCTTGTATTTCCTCCATTAAGATGGGCAATGATATTAGGGGCTCTCTTATCATAAAAATAGCATCGTCCACAAAGAGTGCTATCTTATGCTTGCCAGTTCCTACTTTAATACCATGTATATCACCCCTCTCCCTGACCTTCTCTACCAACGGCTCTATCACTAAGGCAAAAAGAAGAGGTGGCAATGGGCAGCCCTGCTGAGTACCCCTCTCCAGTTTGAACTCCTCTGAATATCCCCCATTTACCCTAATTCTTGCTGCGGGATGTGCATATAGCGCCCTAACTCAAGCAAGGAACCCCCACCCACTCCCATGTGTTCCAGCACCTTAAACAAAAAGCCCCACTGTACCCGATCGAATGCTTTTTTGGCATCAACCGTGACCAACAGTGTGGCCATCCTTTCCTTCTTAATCTGCCACATCAAGTTCAACAACTTTTATTTTATTTATTTATTTATTTAGCATATATTTATAACCCGCAACTTCCAGAGTTCAGTTGCGGTTCACAATAAAACAACAATCCACAAAGCAAAAGCTTAGTTTTACATCGAACATTTTGTAACAATAAAAGTAATGGTTAATAGCATGAACTTATGCATAATAGCAAAACTGGCTTGTAAACTATGTACAATAAACTATATACAAATACATGTTGTGGGTACTTTGGAATTGAATCATAGTGTTTTTATAATAGTGTATTGTCTGTTAAGTTGTTGGAAATAGTATTACTCAGTCATGATTTTTAACCTTTATCTGAGTGTATTAAGGGGTTATCTATGTTGCCGTAGTGCATGGAGAATAAATAGGTTTTTCGTTTTTTATGAAGTTCCATAATTTCAGTTATAGTTCGTAGGTTCTCCGGAAGGGAATTCCAAATAGATGGGGCAGCATGAGAAAAAGCTCTTTTGTTAGTTTATTTATTTGCTTTTATGAAATCATTAGGAGTATTTAGTTTATTTGAGTATCCTTTTCTGTGCGTGTTTTTTTGAGATTCCATGCTAATTCGTTTGTTTAATGGGATTGGGGCCATGTTGTTTAAAGCTTTATATGTAGTTATTGTGGTTTTATATATTATCCTACTTTGAATTGGCAACCAGTGTAGGGAAGCTAGTATTGGTGTTATGTGCTGGATTGAGTGTGCTTTCGTTATAATTCTGGCTGCTGCGTTTTGTGCTAATTGGATTCTTTTTATGTTTTGTTTCGTTATACCTAAAAGAATTAGGTTGGCAAAATCAAAGTGCGGTGTTATTGTAGCCTGGATTATATTAATGAAGTCTAGTTGGTGTACTAACGGGCGTAATTGTTTAAGGATTTTAAGTTTAAAGTATATTTTCTTTATGGTGTTTCTGATGTGAGTGTTCATCGTCAGATGAGTATCTAGGATAACACCTAGGTATCTTATTTCGTTTTTTATTTTAATGTCATGGTTTTGCAATGTTATGTGAGTTGGGGGGATATATGATTGATTTTTTGTTACAATTAGGACTTCTGTTTTTGCATGGTTAATGTGAAGGTTTTGAGCTTTTAGCCATGTTGTAATTTCATTGAAGCAGTCTGATAGTAGTTTTATTGGTAAATTAGGGATTGTGAATGGGATGTACATCATAATATCATCTGCATATAGATGATAGTATACTCCGAATTTTTTAAAGATGTCACAGATAGGTTTTATGTAAATATTAAACAGGAGGGCTGATAGTGCGGAGCCTTGTGGGAGGCCAATTTCTTGTTTATATATGGTTGATGTTTGGTTACCAATTCTTACATTTTGTGTTCTATTATTTAAGTAAGAGGTAAACCATTTATGTACAGTGTCTTTTATTCCTATTTGTTTTAGGTTATTAAGCATTATAGTGTGGTGAACACTATCAAATGCTGCCGAAATATCAATAAATAAGAGTATAAATGCTTGTTTATGATTATCAATCCCTTTGAGTAGTACATCGGTTAAGACTGTTAAAAGTGTTTCAACTCCATGTTGAGGCCTAAATCCATATTGGTGGTCATCAAGAGGGTAGGATGAATCTAGGTATTCTTGTGTCTGAATTTGTACCACTTTTTCTATTATTTTAGCCAAAAAAGGGATACTTGAAATGGGTCTGTATGATTTTGGTGATGTTTTATCAAGCGTGTTGTTTTTGAGAATTGGCCGGATTTGTGCGTGTTTGAGCGTAGAAGGGAGGTGTCCTTGAAGCAATGAGAGGTTTACTATAGGGAGGATGTATGATAGTAGTATTGGGAGTGTACTTTTTATCCATGTTACTGGGCATGGATCAAGAAAGGAGGTTGTGGTGTTGAGGTTAGAAATGATATTCTTTAGTGCGTCTTTTGATATGAGGTGAAATTTTGACCATTCATCTGAGCAGTGATGAACTGTATTTATGTTGTTTAGAGTCATTATAGGTTGCATAGATTTGTTTTGATAGTAGATGGCTAAGGTTTGTACCGAAATTTCGGTGATTTCAGTGTTCGATGTTTGAGGATTATTAGTAAGATTTCTAACAATTGAGAAAAGTTCGCGTGGTCTGTTATAAGATTTTGATAAGATTGCCGCGAAATAAGATTTTTTTATATTATCTAATGTGTCTTTGTATTTTGTGAGATGGTTGTTATATATTTCCTTGTTGATGGTTGATTTAGTTTTGCGCCATTTATGTTCTCATTTTCTTAGTTCTTTTTTCATTTGTTTTAGCGTGTTGTTGAACCATGGAGTTCTGTTTATTTTTAAATTAGAGAGCTTTTTGAATCGTTGATCAAGTTTGGCTGCATTGTTGATTGTTTCATGCCAGGTTATTACAGCTTCGTCTAGATTCATTGGGGATGATGAGAGGTGGGGTATTGTTGTATCCAAGAATTCAGTTTCATTAAATTTTTTGAATTTTGTCGTGGGATCACTTCGTGTGTTATTTTTAGTGTTGTTGGTGTGGAATGTGAAGTTTGTTTTGATAATGTAATGATCAGACCAGGGTATTTGTGTGTATTCTATGGAGTCTGTGTTGAATAACTTGTAGAGTGTGCTTGGGAGGAGAATAAGGTCAAGGATGCCTCCTTTTATATGTGTTGTTGTATTAATTATTTGGTGATAGTCCATGTCTGATATGGATTCTAGGAACAAGTTGGCTTCTGATGCTGGAAGTGATGGAAGATTGAAGTCGCCTAGCATGATTATAGGATTATAATCTGTAGATGAGCCTAGGAATTCAATTAGAGAATCTAGGCTATCTGCTTTTTGGTCAGGGGGTCTATATATTAGGCAAATTCTACAAATGTTGGTTTTTATAATTAAGGTGTCAATATTGTTGGTTATGGTAGATGGTATTGTTCTTGCATTTAATCCCTTTTTTGTCATTATAAGTACTCCTCCTCCTTTTTTGTTAGTTCTATGTGTATAGTTTATATCGTATTCATTGCTATTAAGTTGATTTAAGTAGACTGTATCCGTTTCAGTTAGCCATGTTTCCGTTACGCATAACATATCAGGTTTTGAGTCGGTTATTAAATCATTGAATATGGGGAGTTTGTTTTTCATAGAGCGGGCATTTATAAGGATGCAAGTTAAAGAAGTGATATTATTGATGTTAATTTCCTTTGTTATTTGTGGAGAATTAGTTTGTTTTATTTGTATAAGTCTGTGGTAATTTATTTTTGCATGGTGGATTGAAGTGGCGTGTCCGATGTGGCTGTGATTTCTAATTGTAGATTGTATTATAGGGATTGGCATGTGATTTTTAGATGTTAAGCTAGTGTTAGGTCAATTAAGATTGTCAATAATATACAGCTGTATGTTATTTTTAGTATCATGTTGTTTGAGCGTGACTTTGGTTGCAACAGTGATAAGACAGGCAATAGTTAAAGAATTCCTGGTAACAATATGAATCGTGTAGTGGTTATACAATTACTTATTGGCAACAGTAATCAAGTGGTAGTTAACAGTGACTTACTGGCAACAGTATATAATCAGAAATGACTTACTGACAACAGTATAACATCAATCTGTACTTATAGAAGGTAACTACTGGCAACAGTAGAAATCACAGAAGTATACAGTGTGAATGTGCTAGCTACAGTATACTGTGAATACAAATAAAGAATTGGGTCTGGATGGGTTAAACAGGTTGCTCGAGTTACTCTTACGTTTTGTAGAAGACTAAAAGTCCTATTGGTTGATGAACGAAGCGCTGCTCCTCTTACTGTCGGCGGCTCTATCCCCCGCCTGAGATGAGCTGGCTGGGGAGAGCTGTAGATGGTGGCAGGGGTTTTTTTTTTGTGTTCCGGAGCTCCGATTTCGATCAGAGCAAGAGCGATGTCAACTTGATGGGAGATGGCCTCCGTCGGTGGCCTCCGCCTAAGGGCCACGCCAAAGGGCCCTCTGGCGAGGCCCTCAGGCGCGGGCCCGACAGGCGCTGGTCCGCCTGGTAGCGATCCTTCTTTAAAGGAGCTACAGCTCCTCCTCCCACAGCCCCGATTGGGCCGGAGTCAGCAGCAGCAGAGTGTTGCCCCTCTCGGGGAAATAGATGGCTGCCTTTCCCGCCGGTAGCGATCCTTCTTTAAAGGAGCTACAGCTCCTCCTCCCACAGCCCCGATTGGGCCGGAGTCAGCAGCAGCAGAGTGTTGCCCCTCTCGGGGAAATAGATGGCTGCCTTTCCCGCCGGTAGCGATCCTTCTTTAAAGGAGCTACAGCTCCTCCTCCCACAGCCCCGATTGGGCCGGAGTCAGCAGCAGCAGAGTGTTGCCTCTCTCGGGGAAAAAGATGGCTGCCTTTCCCGCCGGTAGCGATCCTTCTTTAAAGGAGCTACAGCTCCTCCTCCCACAGCCCCGATTGGGCCGGAGTCAGCAGCAGCAGAGTGTTGCCCCTCTCGGGGAAATAGATGGCTGCCTTTCCCGCCGGTAGCGATCCTTCTTTAAAGGAGCTACAGCTCCTCCGCCCACAGCCCCGATTGGGCCGGAGTCAGCAGCAGCAGAGTGTTGCCCCTCTCGGGGAAATAGATGGCTGCCTTTCCCGCCGGTAGCGATCCTTCTTTAAAGGAGCTACAGCTCCTCCTCCCACAGCCCCGATTGGGCCGGAGTCAGCAGCAGCAGAGTGTTGCCCCTCTCGGGGAAATAGATGGCTGCCTTTCCCGCCGGTAGCGATCCTTCTTTAAAGGAGCTACAGCTCCTCCTCCCACAGCCCCGATTGGGCCGGAGTCAGCAGCAGCAGAGTGTTGCCCCTCTCGGGGAAATAGATGGCTGCCTTTCCCGCCGGTAGCGATCCTTCTTTAAAGGAGCTACAGCTCCTCCGCCCACAGCCCCGATTGGGCCGGAGTCAGCAGCAGCAGAGTGTTGCCCCTCTCGGGGAAATAGATGGCTGCCTTTCCCGCCGGTAGCGATCCTTCTTTAAAGGAGCTACAGCTCCTCCTCCCACAGCCCCGATTGGGCCGGAGTCAGCAGCAGCAGAGTGTTGCCCCTCTCGGGGAAATAGATGGCTGCCTTTCCCGCCGGTAGCGATCCTTCTTTAAAGGAGCTACAGCTCCTCCTCCCACAGCCCCGATTGGGCCGGAGTCAGCAGCAGCAGAGTGTTGCCCCTCTCGGGGAAATAGATGGCTGCCTTTCCCGCCGGTAGCGATCCTTCTTTAAAGGAGCTACAGCTCCTCCTCCCACAGCCCCGATTGGGCCGGAGTCAGCAGCAGCAGAGTGTTGCCCCTCTCGGGGAAATAGATGGCTGCCTTTCCCGCCGGTAGCGATCCTTCTTTAAAGGAGCTACAGCTCCTCCTCCCACAGCCCCGATTGGGCCGGAGTCAGCAGCAGCAGAGTGTTGCCCCTCTCGGGGAAATAGATGGCTAATATTATTCTAATATTATTCCCCCCCCCCTCCTTATCTCCCTAGAATAAAGTCTGTTTGGTCATTTTTAACCAACTTTGGCATATATTTCTGCAATCTATTAGCCAATATTATGGCCAACATCTAGGCTTGGCATCTAGGTTGATCAGTGATATAGGCCTGTAGGAGGCTTTCCTGGTTTGGGCAATACCATTATATCAGCTGTATTCATTGAAGCCGGCATACAGCCTACCTCTTAACATTTGTTAAAAGTTAATGTTAGTGGCATCACTAACTGATACTGAAACTTTCAATAAAACTTAACTGTGAAGCCATCTCTCAAGCCTTTCCCACATTCGGTGATTTGATAGCCTCCCCCACCTCTGCCTCTGATATAGCTCGGTCCAGGCATTCCGTTGCCTCCTCTCCCATCTTTGCTAATTGCAATACAATGTGTGCCTTCAAGTCAATGCGGACTCCTGGAAACCCAGCAGCTCCTGGGTTGTTTTCTTGATAGTGTGACCTGAAGTAGACTGCCAGGCCTTTCTTCCAAGGCAATGGAAGGTTAAATGACTTGCCCAAGGCCACAAGGGGGTGCTAGCAGGAATCAAACCCTGGTCTCTTGATTACTAAGCCAGTGCTCTAACCACTAGGCTATTCCTTGCTAATTGGCATTCCTTTAAACACTCTTCTCCTTTCCCTTCCCTTCTTTTTAACATCTTTGTTACTGATATAGTGGAAGGGCTGTCGGGTAAGGTTTGCCTTTTTGCGGATGATACCAAAATCTGCAATAGAGTAGACACCCAGGAAGGTGTAGATAACATGAGGAGGGATCTAGCTAAGCTTGAAGAATGGTCTAGAATTTGGAAGCTTGGATTTAATGTTAAAAAATGTAAGGTCATGCATTTGGGCTGCAGCAATCCAAGGGAGTAATATAGCATAGGGGGTGAAGTACTTTTGTCCACTAAAGAAGAGCGGGACCTAGGCGTGGTTGTGTCTGATGATCTTAAAGTAGCTAAACAGGTAGAAAAGGCGACGGCAAAAGCTAGAAGGATCTTGGGTGCATACAGAGAGGAATGGCTAGCAGAAAAAAGGAGGTGATAGTGCCTCTGTATGTCTTTGATGCGACCTCATTTGGAGTATAGTGTGCAATTCTGGAGACCGCACCTTCAAAAGATGTGAACAGGATGGAGTCGGTGCAGAGGGTGGCTACTAAAATGGTTAGTGGTCTTCATTATAAAGCATATGAGGACAGACTGAAGGATCTTAATATGTACACCTTAGAAGAAAGGCGGGATAGAGGTGATATGATTGAGATGTTTAAATACCTCCGTGGCATAAATGTTCAGGGGGAGAGCCTCTTTCAATCGAAAGCAAGTTCTGCTACGAGGGGACATGGGATGAGGGTGAAGGGGGATAGATTCAGGAGTGATATGCTGAAATATTTCTTTACGGAAAGAGTGGTGGATCCATGGAATAGTCTCCCAGTGGAGGTGGTGGAGATGAGGACAGTAACTGAATTCAAAAAAACATGGGACAAACACAGAGGATCTCTAAAGGAAAAAAGGGGACTGTTGTAGTTGTTGATATGGAAGGACAGACTAGATAGGCCATGTGGTCTTTTTCTGTCGTCATGTTTCTGTGTTTCTTCACTATGTTCCAACTCCCTCTTATACAATTGCATATAAAAATTCCAAATATTTTCTTAATACCTGCTGAGCCAGGTCTTCTCCTTTAAGCGCCTGGCTAGTAACCACATACTCTATTACCATATTCAAAATGTACCTGCCTAACACTTTCCACCTCAAAAGCTGTAATACTTGCTTTCGGCCTCGCTAACTCCACTTGCACCCCCTCCAATTTACATAACACCCTGGGATCTCTGCCCAACTGATGCTTCCCCTCCCAATTCCTTAAGTTGTTGACATAGGCCCTCCTCTTGCACCCTCCTTCTCCTTTTCAACCCAGATGCCAAGAATACAAAATGGCCCCTTACGACCATCTTCAATGCATACCACACTTTCCCCATGGGCACTTCCCCAACCCCAACCCCATATTGAATCAACCATTACATAAGAACATAAGAAATGCCATACTGAGTCAGACCAAGGTCCATCGGTATCCTGTTTCCAACAGTGGCCAATCCAGGTCACAAGTACCTGGCAGATTCCCAAAAAGGTACACAGGTTCCACAATGCTTGTCCTGGGGCAAGTAGTGGATTTCCCGGGTCCTCTTTAATAATGGTTTATGGAACTTGTCCAAACCTTTTTTAAACCTAGCTACACTAACAGCCTTCGCTACATCCTCTGGGAATGAACTCCAGAATTTGATTACACATTGAGTGAGAAAATATTTTCTCTTGTTAGTCTTAAATGGGTCGGGCATAAACAACCGTTCATTCAGCCTATTAGAAGAGTTACAACATCTTAAGATATGCCATACTGGGTCAGACCAAGGTCCATCAAGCCCAGTATTCTGTTTCCAACAGTGGCCAATCTAGGTCATATGTACCTAGCAGTTTCCCCAAGAGACACAAGTTCCACAATGCTTGTACTGGGTCAAGCATTGATATCTTCGGTCACTTCTTAATAATGGTTTATGGACCTTTCCTCCAGGAACTTGTCCAAACCTTTTTTAAACCCAGCTACACTAACAGCCTTTACTACATCCTCCGGTAACAAATTCCAGAGTTTGATTACACGTTGAGTGAAAAAATATTTTCTTTTATTAGTCTTAAATAGTTTACCCTGTAGCTTCATTGCATGTCCCCTAGTCTTTCTATATTCTGATAAGGTAAACAATCGATCTACGTTTACCCGTTCCACTCCGTTCATTTACTTGTAATGACCTATCTCAGCTGATCTCAGATAAACACTTGCACCATACTCCAGTTTCAACGAAACTTCAATTGTGTGCCGGTTCACATCAATGATCTGCTGTTTTTTTTATTATTATATCATAAATGAATGCAAATTACAAAAAGTACTTAGCTTAAGGGTATGATTTCTTATGGCAACGTAACCCTCCAGCACTTCAAATACTTCTTGACAAAACAATCTCATCCCAACGCCGGTGAATCAGGCTCCTCGCGTTTCTCTATTATCGGTTCTTCAGGGGATACTTAAATGCATTCTTATAATCTTTTAGATGATGCTGCCCACGTTTCTTTATCTTCTTAATACCGACTAACGGTTTCGTGTGATTAAAGTTACCAATGGACAACCTATTTCCTCTCATCCTCTTACAGCAAGATTCATGAGAGGCCTTCTTTTAACTAAACCTCCCATTAGACCACCTCCAGTGGCATGGGACTTAAATCTGGTTCTTGGCCAGCTTATGAAGCCACCCTTTGAACCTTTAGCCACCACCTCCTTGAAATTTCTTTCTTGGAAGGTTATCTTTCTCATTGCAGTCACCTCAGCACGTCACATCAGTGAGTTGCAAGCCTTGGTGGCTAATCCTCCTTATACAAGGTTCCATCATGATAAGGTAGTCCTCAGGACCAATCCACACTTTATGCCCAAAGTGGTCTTGCCTTTTCATCTGAACCAAGAGGTATACTTACCTGTCTTTTTTCCAGGACCTCATGCATCAAGTGCAGAGAGGAATCTTCATACTTTGGATTGTAAAAGAGCTCTCGCCTTTTACTTACAAAGAACACAGCAACATAGAAAGTCTTCTCAACTCTTTGTTGCTTTTGATGCTTCCCATTTAGGACTTCCAGTTTCTAAGAGAACACTGTCCAACTGGATTGCTCAGTGTATTTCTTTCGCCTACCAGAGTAGGAACCTTTCTCTGGAAGGCCATGTCACAGCTCACAATGTGAGGGCCATGGCAGCCTCAATGGCTCATCTAAACTCTGTGTCCATCGACCAAATCTGTCGAGCGGCCACCTGGGCCTCGGTTCATACCTTCACAGCCCATTACTGTTTGGACAAGGACTCCCGCCGGGATGCCTCGTTTGGTCAGGCTGTTCTCAAACACCTGTTCCATTCCTAATCAACTCCTACCCACCTACCCTGGTTGGATGCCAGAGATCCATGGGGGGAGGTGAAGCCCTTTTCAGGGACACACAACTCTGGGGTCTCTCCCTGGCATCTGCAGCTAGGGAGTCCCCATATGTGAAGACTCATTCCTGCTTGTTCCTGGAGATAGCACAGTTACTTACCTGTAACAGGTGATCTCTGGGAACAGCAGGAATAAGTCTTCACAACCCACCCACCTCCCCTAGGAGTTGTATCTCTCTATCTATCTTTCCTTCCCTCTCTCTCTCTCTTTGTCTCAGCTTTAAAACTCGAACTGGAGAGAGGCGGTTGGGAAAGGCGGGAAGGCAGCACGCAGGCACTGTGGGATGCTCCCAAAAGCTTTCTTATTGGATGCTGGGGAGCGTTCCCGCGCAGGCTCCGTCGGTACCGACGATACCCATATGTGAAGACTTATTCCTGCTGTTCCCAGAGATCACCTGTTACAGGTAAGTAACTGTGCTTTAAAATCTCTCTGGTGCTACTGAACCCCGACTGAGTTAGCAAATACACTGGATTCTAAAGTACACAGATTTATCAGCTTTAACCCAAAGAATCCCTTTTTCCCCAAGATTTAGAGAATTTCCCAGAAGTAAATACTTACAAGTGCAGATTTCTTTTTGGCAATAGCATCTCTTTTAGTAGTTCTTCAAGACCTCA
Organism: Ichthyophis bannanicus; assembly: GCA_033557465.1. Lineage (NCBI taxonomy): Eukaryota > Metazoa > Chordata > Amphibia > Gymnophiona > Ichthyophiidae > Ichthyophis > Ichthyophis bannanicus. Next base: position 33,264,369 of record CM066041.1, on the reverse strand, counting down.
CCCTTTATTTGCTCGTAGACACCATCTTCCTCCAAGATGAAATCATTCAACCTTTAGAACCTGACACCCTTTCTTCTGCCCCAGCTCAATTTTAACACTCACTGGCACATGGTCAGTCCAGGTGATTTTGCCCTGTGTCCACCTCTCCCGCCCCCTGGCTAATCTCCCATCCACCCAGATCACATCCAGGTAACTATAAGGAGTATGTGACTTTCAATAGAAAGTATCCCCTTAAAGAGGGGTATCGTAAGCGCCATACATACATCAACCCAGAAGAAGCCATCAGTTTACCTAATTGCCTTCTATCCCCTTTCCTTCCCAAACCTTGCTCACTCGAGTTATCTATCCTTGGGTTGCTTGCTTGGTGCGACCTAATTTGGAGTGTGGTGTGCAATTCTGGAGACCGCAACTTCAAAAGGATATAAACAGGCTGGAGTCAGTACAGAGGGTGGCTACTAAAATGGTTAATGGTCTTCATTATAAAGCATATGAGGACAGACTTAAGGATCTTAATATGTACACCTTAGAGGAAAGGCGGGATAGAGGTGATATGATTGAGACGTTTAAATACCTCCGTGGCATAAATGTTCAGGGGGGGAGCCGTTTTCGATAGAAAGCAAGTTCTGCTACGAGGGGACATGGGATGAGGGTGAAGGGGGATAGACTCAGGAGTGATATGTGGAAATATTTCTTTATGGAAAGAGTGGTGGATCCATGGAATAGTCTCCCAGTGGAGGTGGTAGAGATGAGGACAGTATCTGAATTCAAAGAAGCATGGGACAAACACAGAGGATCTCTAAAGGAAAAGGGGACTGTTGTAGTGGTTGATATGGAAGGACAGACTAGATAGGCCATGTGGTCTTTTTCTGTCATCATGTTTCTGTGTTTCTAGTAAGATTAAAATCCCCCCTCCCTCCATCAGCAAAGCCCCCCAGGCATTATCATCATCTTGTTTTATTTTCTATTCATTTTGTAATGATTTCTCCAAGTCCAAGAAGGCGGCCCCCTGTTTCTCATTTGGGGCATAAAGGTGCAGTATCAGCACCTCCACACCTCCCAGAACAGTGTGCAGGAGGAGGAGGACGTACCCAACCCTTTTATCCCAAACTATTTTCTTAACTTTCACCACATTAGACACCCTATCACAACACCCCCCCCCTTTTTTTTTGGAGCTTCTTTATTAGAAGCAAGAAACACTCGAGGGAATCTGCCAGATAACTAGTAATTCTCTTGATTGACTTTCAAATACATTACCTGAACAAACAATATATCCACATGTAAACATATGCCTTCCCTTTCCAAGAGCCTATGTTTTAGCTAGGAGTTTAAGCTCTTTTGCATTAATTGTGGCAAGCTCCCACTCTACCCCCCCACCAGATACTAGTCTTCTACTACCCCTCACCCCACCCCACCCCACCTCCTCTTTTCTTCCCCCTCCTGCTTCCCATCCCTTATTGTCTCTCACTCCTCAAAGCCACAGCCACATCCACATCCATCGTGCCCGATCCCCTACTCCTGTGCACACTCACCATTCTCCTCCAACACCCCCACGTATACCATATACACACATTCCCTCTATATCAGCTAACACACTCGCAACCATCCCTCTTACTTACCACTCTCATGCTTACTCCATACACTAAAAAGTGAGCATTACACAAAAAGTCCACCAAGACAACATTCAGGTGGTTTCATTTAGCCACGTTCGTCTCCACACCTCTTTTCTTCTTCCTCCATACCTTCTTGGAGACTGTTGTCCATCTCACATACTTACCAGATCCCGCCGCCTTCTGCTGGGATAGCTGAACACCTTCCAATTCGATGCCCGCCTGCTTCAAGGCTTCCACTGCCTCCTTGATGTTCCAAATCCTCTACGTACGCCCCTCCTTCGTGAATGCAAGACCAAAGGGGTACAGCCATCTGTACCAGATTTGTTCTTGTCTCAGTTTGGCTGTTATACTCCCCAGTTCCTTTCTTCGCTGTAAGATGCCGGCTGCCAAGTCCATACGAGACTATAGATCAAAAACAACAATATCCCAAGGGAGACACTGCGAATCCAAATTTATACTTGTTGGGTGCACTGTCACAGGAGAAGGAGATGGATCCCCCCCTCCCCCCCACTGCAGTAAACCCTTTTTAATTAAAGTATGATTGATAAAAAGTTACTTATCTTGATAGCACGCTGAAAATCTTTTTTAATGGATATCAAAATGAAGTCTTGTGTGTGACATGACATGTTTTGGAACCCGATGCTTTGTTATAGCTGCATGTACTAATCTGTCTCGAAGATTGGTACCTTGCGAAAAGGCCACCATCAAAGGTTGTTGGAAGCAAGTGTGCAAACGTAACATCGGCCAATCCCATGTTCCCCAAGTTCTATTACCTGTTTTAATGTAAACCCAATCAGTCTCCTCTGATCTGAGTATTCTTTGTTATTTGTAAACCGCGCTGATAAAAATAGTGCAGTATATAAGAGCTGTTAAATAAAAAAAAAAAATAATAAAAATAAACAACAAATGTCAGCAGTGTGTTGCATATATGGTAATACCCCACTATGCGATCATCCTTGGTAGTTTGCGGATCAGTACCATCTAAAAGCCATTCCCACAGCTACAACAAAGGATCAGATGCCGAGAGTGCACCCTAATCCGGGTCATTTTCTCTGCAGTAAATGTAAATATTGCAAGGCTACTTTACAGGAGGATTGTTGGCAGGACTCTCACAAACGTTTGCTGCTACACTCTCGTTGGCGCACCTCTTGCAGTTCCACCTTTATTTATTTATTTAACTAGGCTTATATACCACTTTTCAAAGTGGTGTACATTCAGGTACTATATATTTTTTTCCCTTGTCCCCGAAGGGTTCACAATCTTTTTTTGTACCTAAGGCAACTGAGGGTTTAAGTGGCTTGCCCAAGGTCACAAGGAGCACCTAGTCCTTTCTGGCCCAAGGTTGCTGTCCTCTAGCGGGATTTGAACCCCTGGCCCTCTGACCTGAGGTAACTTGCCACAACCACTAGGCCACTCCTGTTGTGTATCTAATAGTTTGCCCGTGCAATATTTATTATATTGGCAGAACCACCAGACCATGTAAGACTCGTCTCAGCGAGCATGCTTCTCATTTGCATATGGCCATTACATTGGCACCATGGTGGAACATTGTTTGGAAAAAGGCCATGCTTTTGATCAATTATTTTGGCGCATCATTGACCATATCCCGGTGGATCCCCGGGGCGATGATCAGGTTCAAAAACTCCAACGTTGTGAACAATTGTGGATCTTCAAACTTGACATCGTTTTCCCGAAAGGACTCAATTTGGAACAGCATTGGGCTAGCATGCTCTGACATTGTTCAATCATCTTTGGAGTTCCCTGTTCAGTGGGAGGCTCCTAGCAACTGCTATTTTATTAACTGTCTTTTTTCATTGATGTCAGACGCCATTAACTTTAAGACTTTTGAATCTATAAATGCATTGGCACGATTATTAACGTCCTCTTGATTGACTTGTCCTGTATTGCCTGAAGCAGGTTTTGTGTTTCAACCGAAACGTGTCACGTCGCACACAGGACTTCTTTTTAATATCCGTGTAAGAGGATTTTCAGCATGCTATCAAGCCAAATAACTTTTTATCAATCACACTTTAATTAAAAAGGGTTTACTGCAGCAAGGGGGAGGGAAATCCATCTCCTTTGCCTGTGACAGTGCACTCGACAAGTATGACTTTGGATTCGCAGTATCTCCCTTGGGATCTTATTGTTTTTGATACGTTGTTTCGATCTTCAAGGATAGGGGGTGATTTTTTCATAAGTCCATATAGATGGCAGTCTGGTATCCTTTCCCGTCAAACTTGCCCAAGGAGCGCCTCTGTGCTGATATTTATTCCTTTAGTTCAAAATCGTGCATAAAGATGATAATAAAAAAACAAAAACCAAGAAGGAACACCCCTGCAACAAAAATAAAAAGAAAATGAGGAGCAGGGGAACAAATTATCATCTGCAAACTTTGAGCCCAACACGGCCGTCTCTTTTCAAAGTTGAAAAGCCCTAGCCTTTTAAGCCTTTCCTCATAGGGGTATCCTTCCATCCCTTTTACCATTTTGATGGCTCTTCTCTGTACCTTTTCTAATTCCGCTATATCCTTTCTAAGATATGGTGATCAGAAGTGCACACAGTATTCCAGTGCGGTCACCCTCTCTTTTGTTTGCAAGGTCTACCTCTTCTATCCCTCACCAAACAACTAGCTGCCATTTACCCCCACACTCTACCTGTTGTCCTCCTCCACCCAGTGGTCCAGCATCAGCCCTGTCTGTCCACCTCTCAGAACCCAGCACTTGCCCTATCTTTCTTCCTGTCCACCATTGAGAGCCCAGCCTCTGCCCTCTCCCTCTGTCTCTCACTCTCTCCGTCCAACCCTCAGAATCCAGTATCTGCCGTGTGTGTGTATCTGTCTGTCTCTCTTTCTATCTCTGTCCCTCCCTCCCAAGGCAGAGCTGTTCTTTCCATCAGCTCTGGCTTCCCCTTACCGCCGTCATACAGGAACAGATCATTGCGGCCTGTGCAGACATTTGGAGGGCATGCACGCACAAGCACAATCCGTGCGTCCCCTCCAAAGCATCCTCCTCAGTAACAGGATGCCGCCATTATAAATGTGTCTGCCTGCCTTTCACGGCCACTGCCTGCCCACTGCTCATCTCCACTGTCTGTCACCCACTGCCTGCCTGGCTCCACTGCCAACACCACTGCCTGCCTGCAACCTGACTCACTATGCCAACAGTGCCTGCAACCTGCCTGCCTGCAACCTGACTCACTATGCCAACAGTGGAGGGGAAACTGCTAGGTACATATGACCTAGATTGGCCACTGTTGGAAACAGAATACTGGGCTTGATGGACCTTGGTCTGACCCAGTATGGCATATCTTATGTTCTTATGTTCTCCCATGGCTCCTGCCCTATGCGCGTGCCCGATTTGCACAGTGGGTGGCACCAGCCCTGTGTGTAGGCATGACGACAGCCCCTGATAAATGGCGTAACAAGCATCCGGGAACATATATACGTGTATGAATGCAATGTTGGAGCGTTGCTGTATCTGGGGAGGAGGCGGCCTATACATTCTCACCTGCTTGTATGAGGTTACACTGTGCAAACCATCATGAAGAGCTGGTGTCATAGTTGGAAATGTGCTTGCCTTTTGGACAGGATGGGAAATCATTTGGTGACCTGCTGAGTAGGCAGCTGAAATGTGCATATTGGCTCTGCATGTGTCCTTTGCCTTCCTGTGACGACAGCAGCTGTAGTAACATCCTTGGCATGAAAAGAGTGCAGGGCCTGCCTGCCTTTACATTTTGACGGGCCCTGCGGTGCCCCACCTCTCTCGGGGGTTTCCATGGTAACGTAAAACCTGTGAAGGAGGAAGAGGTGAGGCTGGCTGCAAACTTGTTTCATTTTGAGAATGTCACTAATGCTGCAGCTGGCACAGAAACATCCTGGATGATAGGAAGGTGAGGAGGGGATCACCAGAGAATCTGGGCAGCGGGGGAGGAGGGGGGGCAGGAAACCTCCCCCCCTTTCCATTGCCTTTGGGTGTCTAAAATGTAATTCAGGCCCTGCTCTGGAGAATAACAAGGATGCTAATTATTTGCATAAGACTACTCTGTAGCAGTGAGGAAGAAAATTAAAGAAAGCTAAACTAACAAGCAGGAGGTGACATTGGGAGAGCAGGCAACCTAGTAAAGTCATAGAGTGTGGGACACGGATGGAATTTTAACCATGTAATTTGGGTTTCCAGTAGTCAAGTTAGAGCTCCTACCACAGGTTTTCTATGCAATATGATCTAATTCATAGTTTGTTATATCAAATACATCTTAGAAGAAAATTACTTGGGGTAGGGGGTTTTGGGAATCATTATACAGGGATATTCTAGGGGAAGATAGGAGAAAACTCCCTGATAGTTACAAATAAAGGTTTATGGCGCTGCATCATTATTGTAATTCAAAGATAGTTCAGTGGCGCCATGATCGCTTTGCAGTTGTTATAAGCCAATATATTCCAAGTAAATCATACAGGCTAAGGTGGGGGGATGCTGCAAAGCCCCTGTGGAGAGGGGATACCTGACAGTGATGACGTCTACAAGCAAGACTTGGGGTTCACATTAGCTGTGTTGAGGAGGGAACTGCAGTTTATAGCCTTATCAAGGTCTTGAATTTCAAAAAACAGATTCCTAGGCAGTTTGGTTTTACCAGAGTCAGGTAGTGCCAAATGAATCTAATTGATTTCTCAAATTGGGTGCTAGAGAATTGGGGTAAAGATGTGCATGGGATGTGGATTACTTAGATTTCCTACATTGAAGACTCATGAATAACCTGAGCAGCCTGAGATTGGGTATCAGGGTAGAGGATTGGAATAGAAACTCATTGAGTGATAAATGGCAATGAATGGTAGTAAACAGACCTGTCCACTAGGTAGACTAGGGTGGACGATCTTGTCAGGTGTTCTACTGCCGCTTTGGTGCCCGCAGCAAGCTATGTGCTTCAGCCGCTTCTGATCCCTCTCTGATAGGAAGTTGCATCAGAGGGGGTGAGGAGCATCAGACCATGTGTGCCAAAGTGGTGGCACAAAGCCAGTGATTTTAAACTGCTGCCACCACTGCCCCCCCCCCCCAAAAGACTGAATCGGCAGCAGCGGGGGGCAGTGGCATGGTGTGACTTGGCATGTGGGGACTGGGAGCAGAGGGGCAGCTTGGCACAGGTAGGGGGCGGAATGGCCAGGGATCCTGCCTGGGGTGGTAGAAACCCTTGTGCCGGCCCTGGTAGTAAATAGATTTAACTATGAGGAGGGAGCTTTAATTAGTGCAGTGCCTCAGGAATTGGTTCTGGTCCTCTTCAGTATCTTTGTGAATGATATTGCAGAAGGATTGTCTTTTTGTGGGTGATACTTTGATTTGCAACAGAGTGGACACCCCTACGGGAGTAGACAGAATAATAAATGATCTAAGAAAGCTTTAGGAGTGATCAGATATCTAGCAACTGAAAATTTAATGCAAGAAAATAAGTATTCATACATTTGGGGTACCAAAATCATTAGGGAGTGAGGAGCTGATGTACACCAACCAGGAGAGAGAGACTTTGAGGTGATAGTGTTTGATGTCCTCAAGATAACAAAATAGTATGACAAGGTAGTGAAATGCTAAAGCCAGATGGATACTGGGAATACAGAAAAAGGAAATGTTCTTGCCTTTGTATAGATCACTGGTGAGGCCTCACCTGGAGTGCTATGTTCAGTTCTGTAGGCTAGATCTCAAAAAGGATAGTAATAGGCTGGAAGGGTCTAGAGATAGGCAACCAAAGTGGTTTTGGGTTCTGCAAAAGTCGTCATATATGAGTTGAAACTTGGGGGATCTAAATATGTAAAGAGAGGAGAGAATGGGGATATGATGGTGACGTTTAAATACCTAAAAGGCATTAATAATGCCCAAGCTGTAAACCTCAGTGGAAAGGAAGTTGTAGAACCTAGGGTCACAATGTAAAGCTCCAAGAGGATAAACTCAGGAGCAAGGGTCAGAAAATAATTTTTCACGGAAGGGGTGGTGGAGGCAAAAGTGGTAACAGAGTTCATATAAAACTTGGGATAAGCACATGGGATCCCTAGAAGAAAGACAATGGAAATAAAACATGGGTGACCTGGATGGCAAAGCAGGGGAAGGAGGATGCCATACAATTTGTATGCTCATCTGTCCAAAGTAGGTAAATCACTGCTGGGTAGCACAGATGGGACATTTTGATCTTTATTTGTTACTGTGTTACTATGTCACTATGATGACTTGACTAAGCGAGTTGGGAAGGACAAAGAAGAATAGAGGCACAAATAACTTTGGAGGACATTTTAAAATACTGCATATTATGTGTTAAAGCTTGGTTATCAATGGTCCTCCTCTCCCTATTTGATATATAATAATGGGAATTAAGAATTCATATGTCTAGTAACTTTAACTGTGATCATATATGTTTTCAGTCTTGCGTCTTTCTCTTGTTTGGATATTTGAAATAGCACTCACTATTGTTTTTTGTTGTTGTTTTTTTGATCTGACAAAATGTATATGATTTTAACTGTTCTTATCTTATGTCTTATTTATTTATGGTTTTTTTCAAGGTTTGTACTCCCTGAAGAAGGCCTGACCGGCTGAAATGCGTTGGGGTTTGTCTTGGTGAATAAAAGTGCCTTATGACACCAATCGGTGCACCTGCTGTTTTTGTCCCTTGCTCCTCTGTGGGTGGTTTGCTCTCCATTGGACTCCTCTAGAGGCAAGAACAGGGCAGTAGAGCCCAGTAGAGACCAGATCTGATTGAGCTGGAAGCCCAAAGGAGCTGGAAATATCATTTTACTAGAGATATCAGTGATAAGGTGATAACTTAATTCCAGTCTTCCTCGCACCTCAAATCCTGGAAAGGGTGATAAGCGCAAACAGCAAAAGTATTGCCCACATGAAGTCAGCAGTGTTGCTGAATACCAGAAGCTGCTGCATGGCTCTTTCTGAAATGTCTTAAAGGATGGTGAAATCTCATGAAGATATAAAGTAATATATCATAATAGAAAACAGTCAACATGAAGATAACTTTGGAAACTTCTGCACGTAAAAAATGTTGATCTATGCATGTAAAATTAACTCATGCCTAAAAGTGCACTTGTTGCTAAGTGCTGTCGAGTTGGTGTCGACTCATGGCGACCCTCTGGATAGTTGTCCTAAACTGTGTTTAGTCTTCAGTCAGACGGCTCATTGTTGACAGAGTGGCGCCCATAGCTGCTGTTATTGTATCAATCCATCTCGTATCATCCGTCTCTTTACTACTCTTAACTCTCTCCTCAAAGTGCCCCCACCTCCGATCCCTCCCTCCCTTTCTGCCCATACCCTGGCTGACCACTTCCATGACAAAATCCACAAGATCACCCTCCAATTCCCCACAAAATCAACTACTTCCCCTCCTCCCCCTCTTCACTCCCAACTCTCCCCCCTACCTCTGCTACCCTCTCTTCCTTTCCTGTGATCTCTGAAGAGGAAAGTGCACACCTTCTTTCTTCCTCCAAACTCACCTCCTGCTCCTCTGATCCTATCCCCACCCATCTTTTAAGCCCCATCTCCTCCACTGTTGTCCCTTCCATCTCTCATATCCTCAAACTATCACTCACAACAGTCCCGGCTGACTTGCTGTGGTCACACCTCTCCTCAAGAAACCCTCACTCGATCCCATCTGTCCTTCTAATTATCGACCCATCTCTCTCCTTCCCTTCATTTCTAAACTACTTTAATGTGCGGTTCACCGCTGCTGCCTCGACTTCCTCTCATGCCCTCCTGGATCCCTTATAGTCTGGCTTTGGTCCTCTACACTCTACTGAAATGGCTCTTGCCAAAGTCTCCAGCGACTTGTTCCTGGCAAAATCCAAGGGCCTTTACTCTGTCCTCATCCTTCTTGACCTCTCTGCTGCTTTCGACACTGTCGACCACACCCTTCTCCTCGATACCCTGTCCTCGCTTTCTTCACGGGCTCTGTACTATCCTGGTTCTCCTCCTATCTCTCCCAGCGCTCCTTCTGTGTGTGTTCTGGTGGCTCCTCCTCCTCTGCTACCCCCCTCCCATTTGGTGTACCCCAAGGATCTGTTCTGGGTCCGCTCCTTTTCTCTCTCTATAGCCAGTCCCTTGGTGCGCTTATTTCTTCCCATGGCTTTCAGTACCATCTGTATGCTGATGACTCCCAGATCTACCTCTCTATGCCTGAAATCTCTCCGGCAATCCAGACCCGGATCTCTGCCTGCCTTTCTGACTTTGCTGCTTGGATGTCTAACCGCCGCTTGAAATAGAACATGGCCAAGCCTGAACTTTTTATCTCTCCCCCTAAAATCTCCCCTCCTCTTCCTCCCTTTTCAATCTCTGTGGATAACTCTGTAATCCTTCCTGTTTCCTCGGCCCGCAGTCTGGGGGTAGTCTTCGACTCCTCTCTCTCTTTCTCCACACACATCCAGCTCGTAGCCAAGACCTGCCGTTTCTTTCTCTACAACTTTAGCAAAATCTGCCTCTTCCTCTCTGAACACACTAATAAAACGCTTGTCCACTCCCTGATCACCTCCCGTCTTGACTACTGTAACCTAATTCTTGCTGGTCTCCCTCTGAATCATCTCTCTCCGCTTCAATCTGTTCAACACTCTGCTGCTCGACTAATCTTCCGCCAGCCTCGTCACGCCCATATTACGCCTCTTCTCAAGTCACTTCATTGGCTCCCTATCAGTTTCCGCATCCAGTTCAAGCTTCTCCTGACCTATAAATGCATTCACTCAGTGGCTCCTCCGTACCTTTCTTCTCTTATTTCTCCTCACAACCCCCCTCGAGAACTCCGCTCTTCCAGCAAACTGCTCCTATCTATGCCCAGCTCTCCCTCTGCTAACTCCAGACTTCGCTCCTTTCACCTTGCTGCACCTTACGCCTGGAACAAACTACCTTGTCTGTATGCCAGGCACCTTCCCTTACCCTCTTCAAATCCAGGCTGAAATCTCACCTCTTCGCTATTGCTTTTGGATCTTAACTCTCCTGATCGCCGCCTCCTTCCCTTGCTCTATCCCTGCCTACACCTTCTATGTTTGTCTTAACTAGATTGTAAACTCTGATGAGCAGGGACGGTCTCTTACGTGTTTGTTTTTGTACAACGCTGCATATGGCTTGTAGCGCTATATAAATGCTCAGTAGTAGTAGTAGTAGTCATTGCTGGCCTTCCTCTTTTGCGTTGATCTTCTACCTTACTAACATGATGTCTTTCTCTAATGGTCTCTCTCTTCGCATTATGTGTCCAAAGTATGAAAGTCGAAGTCTTATCATCTGAGCTTCTAAAGAAAACTTAGGTTTGATCTTCTCTAGCAATGACTGGTTTGTTCTTTGGGCAGTCCATGGTATACACAGTATTTGTTGACAGCACCATAATTCAAAAGCATCAATTTTCTTCCTGTATATCTTTTTCACTGTCCAACTTTCGTATCCATATGACGTTATTGAAAATACCATGGCTTGAACAAGCCAAATCCTTGTATGGAGAGAGACATCTCTGCTCTTGAGAACCCCAGGGATCTGTGCTGGGTCCGCTGCTTTTTAACATATTTGTAAATGACCTGGAAATGGGAATAATGAGTGAGGTAATGAAATTTTCAGATGACATAAAATTATTCAAAGTTGTTAAAACCCATGAGGATTGTGAAAAATTGCAAGAGGACCTTGATAAATTGGAAAACTGTTTGTCCAAATGGCAGATGACATTTAATGTGGACAAGTGCAAAGCTATGCACCTAGAGAAGAACAACTCAAACTATGGTTACACGATGCAAGGTTCCACATTCGGAACCACCACCCAGGAAAAAGATTTAGCCATCATCTTAGATAACATATTGAAACCGTCCACCCAGTGTGCAGCGGCAGCCAAGAGAGCAAATAGAATGCTAGGTATCATAAGGAAAGGAATGCAGAATAAAATAAAGGCTATTATAATGCCTCTGTATCATTCCATGGTGCGACCGCAACTTGAATATTGTGTACAATTCTGGTCGCCGTATCATAAAAAGGATATAGCATTATTAGAAAAGGTACAGAGAAGAACCACCAAAATGGTAAAGGGGATGGAAGGATACCCCTACGAAGAGAGGCTAAAAAGGTTAGGGCTATTCAAAAGAGACGGTGGAGGGGAGATATGATAGAGGTTTATAAATTAATGAATGGAATGGAACGGGTAAACATAGATCGATTGTTTATGCCATCAAAATATAGAAAGACTAGGGGACATGCAACAAAGCTACAGGGTAACCTATTTAAGACTATTAAGAGGAAATATTTTTTTCACTCAATGTGTAATCAAACTGTGAAATGCGTTACCGGAGGATGTAGTAAAAGCTGCTATTGTTGCTGGGTTTAAAAAAGGTTTGGACAAGTTCCTGGAGGAAAGGTCCATAAACCATTATTAAAGGGGATCCGGGAAATTCACTGCTTGCCCCAATGCAAGCATTGTGGAACCTGTGACTTTTGGGGAAACTGCTGGGTACTTGTGGCCTAGATTGTTCACTGTTGGAAACAGGATACTGGGCTTGATGGACCTTAGCCTGACACAGTATGGCAGATCTTATGAGAATCTTGTCTAGGTCCTTCATAGTCATTTTGCCAATAGCAATGCGTCTTTGGATTTCTTGATTGCTTGTTGTTTCTTTATTGATAGTTGATTCAAGTAGGTTAAAGTTACCCACTATTTCGATTTCTTCTCCATCAACAATTAGCTTATTGTTTTTGCCAGTTGTCAAGATCTTTGTCTTCTTTATATTAAGGTGCAAGCCCATTTTACAAGACTATGTTCCTTGATCTTGAGAAGCAAATGTTTCAGATAGTTTTCATTTTCAGCCAGTAAAGTGGTGGTATCAGCATAGCGAAGGTTGTTGAGTCTTCCACCAGTCTTTACACCTCGGTCGTCTTCATACAATCCTTCTTCTCTCATGATTTGCTCTGAATATAAATTAAACAACAATATAAATTAATGCAGCTTTGTCTTTCACCTTTGCTGATTTTAAACCATTCTGTTTCTCCTTGTTCTGTTGAAACTGTTGCTTCTTGATCAATGTAAAGGTTGTGCAAGAGAACTAGCAGGTGTTCTGGTATACCCATGCTTCTTAATGTGGCCCAGAGTTTCTCATGGTTTACACAGTCAAAAACCTTGTTGTAGTCAATAAAACACACATAGATATCCTTTTGGGATTCTTTAGTCTTTTCAAGGATCTATCTCACATCTGTGATGATGTCTCTTGTTTCTCGCCCTTTCCTGAACCCAGCTTGCACTTGTTCCAGGTATGGTTGTAGTCTCTGCTGAATAATCTTGAGTAGAATCTTGCTGGCATGTGCAATCAAAGTGATTGTGCGATAATTTCCACAGTCAGTTGGATCACCTTTCTTTAATATTGGTATAAACATAGATCTTTTCCAGTTAGTTGGCCATGATGTCTTCCAAATTTCCTGGCACTTAAGAGTGCATTAATAGAACAGGGGTGCTGAGGGAGCTTCACACACTTTATTTATGGAGTGGAGGAGTAGCCTAATGCTTAGAGCACTGGCTTGGGAACCCAGAGACCATGGTTCAATTCCCACTAGCACTCCTTGTAGCCTTGGGCAAGTCACTTAACCCTCCATTGCTCAGAAAAATCCAAGTTGTCAATGTCCCTGTTTAATGTGCATTACCAAGTTTAAGTTACAATGTAAACCACTTTGATTGAAATGATAAAGCGGTATAAAAAAACTGTTAAATAAATAAATTTATCAACACTAGACAACTCTCTACAAAGCTGTTTAAATAAGCTCTGTCAGCTTCTTTGAGAAGTATTTATGGAAGCAATCTTCAAATCATACCATAGATTTTTTGATTGGATTGAGGATCTGACTAAGCCACTCAGGGGCATTAATAGTTTGTTCCTTATCCACTTTAGTGTAGGTTTCCTCGGGGGCAAATTATCCAAATGGGTTAGTTTTGCGGATTCCATGACATGAATTCCATGAACCTCACTCCTTAGCCAAGGCCAATGTTTCCACCTTGCTGCTCCTTATGCCTGGAGCAAACTACCCGAGTCAGTTGGTCAGCCTCCATCTTTGACCCTTTTCATATCCAAGCTAAAAACTCACCTCTTCGAGGCTGGTTTTGGATCCTGATTCTAATCCACTTCGTCTCCTGCTTTCCAACTGTGTTTCATTACCCCACCCCTAGACATATCCTAGTCCTCAGTTGTGTTCTCCAGGAAGAAGCAGGAAGTCTGTCCTCACACATGGGTGACGTCGGCACCAACGGAGCCCTCGTGGCAGCATCTCCCCAGCTTTCAAAGAAAGCCTTTGAGAGATGCCACAGCATGCATGGTCCCCTTCCTGCTTAAGGGTGCCATCTTAATTAGTCTCCTATTTTCCACACAGCCCTTCAGACATCTGTCTGCTTTCCCCCAGGAAGAAGTTAATATTTTTTCTACCTGAGTTTCATGCTCTTCTTTTTGGTTGTGCACTGGTACTCTTCCTGCCACCTGAGCCTGCTGCTCAGGCATCGAATATCTGGTCTGCATCTCCTTTTTTCCCTTTGGCGCTTTCACGCCCTTTTTCCAACTGGCAGCACCACGGGTGTTCAACCTTGCTGGGGTAATTTTTTCACCCATGTCTACCAGTGGCTTCAAGAAGTGTGATCTGTGTACAAAAATTATGTTCCTTACCGATACTCATGACTGCTGCCTGCGCTGCCTTGGGCCTGACCATGACCCCACAGCCTGTGGTCTTAGTAAAAAGATGTCCACCAAAGCCCTTAAGAGACGTCAGCAGCAGCACGATAAGTTTTTCCTGGTCCCCAGCACTTCCAAAGGCCAAGGCCCCGTCTGAAGCCTCGGACTCCATGGCGCCCCCACAGACCCTGGTCGATGCCATGGGTCTTCAGAAAGGTGATCTCCCTCGAGGAAACATAAGAAGAAAAAGAAACCTTTGAAGGCAGCGTCCCTGGACGGTTCCAGCATGCCAGGTAAGCCCCGAGCCTGGTCCCACAGTCCACACCGCTTGTCTGAGGGCTCAGAGCGGGAGCGGAAGGAATCGCCCAATGATCGCCCATGGACACCCAAGGTCATCCTTGTTGGGGACTTCATTTCAGGGGAAATGGTGCTGGGCCCGAGTTGCTCTGTGCTGTGCCGAGAGCTGTGGAGCCATCTGGACGAGACCGGAATAGCGGCCCTGGAGTGCAGCCTGTCTGCCTTCATGGACCAGCAGCAGGCATAGATGTCTGACATGGCCGGTTCCTCTGCCCAGACCACTGGGCCTTTGACGTTGAAGACATCCCCAGAGGCCGAGCCGATTCTCGAGGCCATACGGCCTCGAGTCGATCCTCAGCCAAGGTCTCGATTCGGCTCCCATTCTACGGGGCTGAGGTCTTCTCCGGCTAGTGCTCATAACCAGCCGTGGAGCCTCTGACCGGGCCCGGAGCCTCCGGGCCGCCCTCCCCTTGAGTCTTCCACCGACTACTCAGAATGGGAGACCGAGAATGAGGAGTCTCTCGACACCTGTTGCCACTGCAACGTCCCCTCGGACCCATCCTCCTCTGAGTCTAGATGTCTGTCCCCGCCAGAGGACATGGCATTCCTCGACTTTGTGTGGGACATGTCAAAGGCACTAGCATTCCCAATGGACTCGCAGGAGGACCCTCAGACAGAGGAACTAGAAATCTTCCAATATGAAACGCCACCGAGGGAATCATTGATGGTACCCATTCCACCTATCCCGGAATGGCTAGTGCACCACATGTGGGAAATACTGGCATCAGTGTCCGTCATGAACAAGCAGCTCGACTCAATGTATCAGGTCCACCGGAGCCTGGGCTTCCAAAAGGCACAACTGCCGCATAACTCCATAGTGGTGGAGTTGTCCATGCATCAGCTAAAAAGCCAGAAGATGCACTTCTTGGTGCGCCTGGATAGGGAGGCCCGCACCTTGGATGCCCTTGACAGAAAGTGCTACCAGGATTCTATGCTCATCAGCTGGATCCAGGCTTACCAGCTGTACATAGGCATATACCTGAGAGACCTAGCAAAGGAGCTCACCAGGTTCTCAACTGGTCTCTCCGAGGAACACCTGCAGCAGTTCAGGAACCTGTCCAGAGCCATCTGCGAGTGCTCCAAGTTCATGACTCGGTGGCTAGAGTAGCTGCTGTGGGCATCGGTGCCCGGCGCAAAGCCTGGCTACAGTCTTGCGACCTCAAGCAATAGATTCAGGACAAATTGGTCGATGTCCCATGCTAAGGGGAGAACCTATTTGGCAACCCCATGATGGAGAAGGCTGCCAAATTGAAGATCGAACTCGTGACGAGGACTAGGCTCTCCAAAAAGACCGCTACCCTTCCCCGACGGAAGGGCTCAGATAAAAAGCCCTTTTACCCAAGAAAAGGGTCTGCTTACAAAAGCTACCCACATTTCCAAGCCTCCCCAACTCCCCAACAGGGTGAGCAGGCTAAGGGACAGGGGCATAGCCCTTGTAAGCTGAAGGCTTCCAAGCGCTGGCTCCAGCCTAGCTTGGGGGGAGCTTTTGGCTCCTTGGGCATAGGCTCTCTACCCCAAGGAGGACAGCAGCCCACAGGGGGACATCTGATCCACAATGCCCACAGATGGCCAGCAATCACCACTGATTTCTGGGCAATCCAGGTGTTCAGGGAGGCCTACCTTCTCCACCTGGCACAGACACCTCCTCCTTTCTTCCTGAGAGAGCCCCCCAGGTTTCCCCTTTACCAGGACCTCCTACTGCAGGAACTCGCAGGCCTTCTTGAGGACAAGGCGGTGGAACCAATACCCCAACATCTCAGGGGCAAGGAGTTCTACTTCAGGTATGTCCTTGTGCCAAAAAAGGACAGGGGGCCTACTGCCCATCCTAGACCTGCGGAGCCTGAATAAGTTCCTGGTGAGGGAGAAGTTCAAGATTCTTTTCCGTGGAACATTGCTGCCTTACCTTCAGCAGGGAGACTGGCGCTATGCTCCTTGGATCTGAAAGATGCTTTTACCCACATCCTCATTCACCCCAGCCACAGGCAGTATCTTCACTTCACGGTGGGGGAAGGCCAGTACCAATACAGGGTACTACCCTTCAGCCTGGCATCCGCCCCCAGGGTCTTTACCAAATGCCTGGCAGTAGTGGCCACCTACCTCCATCTCCAAGGGGTATTTGTCTTCCCCTATCGTTTAGAAAAAGAGACACGGCTGCCGAGGTGCAGCAAGCTAAGTACCATCCTGCAACATCTGGGGTTCGTGATAAGCCACCCCAAATCCCATCTCCTCCCGACACAATGTCTAGAATTCATAGGGGCAAAACTGGACACTGTTAAGGCCAAGGGCCTTCCTTCCCCTGGATCGGGCTAACCATCTCAGGGAATTGGCCACAGATGTACAACACCATCCCTCGGTGTCAGCTTGGCTTCTGTTGCGCCTACTTGGCCACATGGCCTCCACGGTCCATGTCACCCCAGATGCCCATCTGCTCATGAGAGTTGCCCAATGATGCCTTTGAGACAAGTGGACCCAGACCAAGAGCCACCTCCAAGACAGAGTCTCAGTGACTTACCAGTTGGCGGACTCCCTGACGATGTGGCAAAATCCACAACACCTCCAGGCAGGGATGCCCTTCCAAACCCCAAGTCCTCTAAGGGTCCTCACAACAGATGCCTCCTTTCTGGGGTGAGGAACCCACTGCAAGGAACTTCGCACCCAGGACAGCTGGTCACAGGCTGAGGGCAACCAGCAAATCAACCTCCTGGAGCTTCGGGCAATATATCTAGCCCTCCGAGTCTTCCGCCACCTTCTGAGGCACTGGTGCTGATCCAAACGGAGCAAGTGGCGATATTCTACATTAGCAAGTAAGGGAGCATGGGGTCTCACACCCTCTGCCACAAGGCAATGACACTCTGCTCCTACGCAATCCATCAAGGAATGCTCCTGTGGGCAGTATACCTACCAGGCCAGAACAATGCCCTGGAGGACAAACTGAGCAGGGTCCTTCAACTGCAAGAGTGGCAGCTGGACTCCAGAGTGGCCACCCGGCTCTTCTAGTTCTGGGGGACCCTGCCGGTGGACCTTTTCGCCAGCTCAAACAACTATCAGCTGCCCCATTTCTGTTTCCCTAAGCACCATCCTGGCTGGGTAGCAGAAGACGCATTCCTCATCCTTGGGCCGGAAGGCCTCATGTACGCCTTCCCACCCATGCCGTTGATTGCCAAGACCCTCTTCAAGGCTTTTCGTGACAGAGCATCACTGATCCTGGTGGCTCCACAGTGGCCCAGGCAGCTGTGGTCCCCGCTGCTCCTCCGATTGTCAGTGGAAGCACCAATCCCCCTGGGGAGCTCCCCAGGGCTCTCTCTCAAGAAGAGGGCTCTCTCCTGCACCCCAATCTGGGGTCCCTATCACTGACAGCATGGCTGCTGAAAGGATAACCGTAGCCCCTTTCAACCTCTCAGGGGAAGTGGGAGAGATCCGGCTGGCCTCCCGTAAGACCTCCACCAGGAGGGCTTATGCTTCAAATGGCACAGGTTCAGGATGTGGTGTGCGGAGCAACGGGTGAACCCATTTTCCTGCCCAATGCAGCTGGTGCTGTAATACTAACTTCATCTCTCACAATCCGGACTAAAATCAAACAACGTCAGAGTGCACCTCAGTGCCCTTGCGGCACACCACCACCCTGTCGAAGGCCAGCTCCTCTTGGCTCAGCCTCTGGTGACCTGCTTTCTGAAGGGGCTTTTGCTGTCAAAACCTCCAGTCCACCCTCCAGCGACGGAGTGGGACCTCAATGTAGTGCTGGCACAGCTCACCCGCCCGCCCTTCGAGCCTCTGGCTACCTGCCACCTGAGGTATCTCTCGTGAAAAGTTGTGTTCCTGGTGGCGCTCACCTCTGCTGACGGGGTTAGTGAGCTCTAAGACCTGGTGCAGAGGTGCCATGCACCAGATTCTACAAGAACAGGGTCGTCCTATGCACGCATCCCAAATTCCCTCCTAAGGTGTTGTCTTCCTTTCACCTCAACCAGGAGGTGGTGCTACCCACCTTCTTCCTGAGGCCTCACTCCAGCAGGGCGGAGACCATCCTTCACACCTTGGACTGCAAGAGGGCCCTGTCCTTCTACATTCAACGTACCCAGGGCAACCGAAAAGCTTCTCAGCTCTTCTTTTCCTACAACCGTAATCATCTGAGGAAGGCAGGGTCCAAGCAAACTCTCCATCTGGGTAGCGGACTACATTGCTCTTGCCTATGAGAAGGCTGGGCGGGTGCTGGATGGCTGGGTCATGGCCCACGATGTCAGGGCCATGGCGGCCTCTGTGGCAAACCTGTGCTCCGTCCTGATGTTGGACATCTGCTGGGCCGCAACCTGGTTCTTCAATCCATACCTTCACAGCTCATTACTGCCTGGAGAGGAAGTCCCAGTGGGACAGCACCTTCGGCCAGGCCATGCTCCATAATCTTTTTGGGGTTTAGGCAACTCCTACCCGCCGACCCTTCTGTGTTCAGGCTACCAGAGCATTGGTTCCCACCGGACACACTGATGCTATTGCACTCTGTATCTGCTGACTTAGTTGATGCTGCTCACGACTCCTCTTGAGGGCGACTGTGTTTTTTTTTTCTTTACAAGCTTTCGGTAGCCTGTAGTTAGGAAGTTGTGAGGACTGACTTCTTGCTTGTTCCCAGAGAAAGCGTAGTTACTCACCTATAACAGGTATTCTCCGGGAACTGCAGGAATCAGTCCTCACAACCCTCCCTTCTCCCCTTGGAGTTGCTGTACATTTTTTGCCATCTTCTTTTGTCTGCTCTAGCCATGTCATCTGAGTAAGATGGCACCCTTAGGCGGGAAGGGGACCATGCATGCATGGTGGCAACTCCCAAAGGCTTTCTTTGAAAGCTGGAGAGATTCTTCCACAAGGGCTCCGTCGGTGCCGACGTCACCCATATGTGAGGACTGATTCCTGCTGTCCCTCGGAGAGCACCTGTTACAGGTGAGTAACTACGCTTTCTCTGTCTTGGCTAGATTGTATACTCTGATAAGCAGAGATTGTCTCTTGCATGTGTCTGTACAGTGCTATGTACACTTTGTGGTGCTACGCAAATAAGTAGCAGCAGCAGTAGTAGTAGTAGTGAGGGGAGGAGTTGGAGTTACACGTTTTATGCACTAATGTTTATGCCTAAACCCACAACTTAGGCACTGTTTCTGTAGGATTGTGCTACTGTACTATAAAGATACATAGGATAAAAAAAGACCCCTACTCCACTTTCAAACCTAGGTGCCCTATTATAAAATTATCCTACAGTTGTCATATTTTTTTCAACATCATATTTATTTTAATTTGCATTTGGTTATATTTCTTAAGGTTCGGAAAACGCACCAACTCATCAATTCTGGAATATCGCATGTTGTTATTCGGCCAGACAAGAAAATTCTGGCAACGGCTGGCTGGGACCACCGTATCCGTCTTTTTGGATGGAAGACACTAAAGCCGCTGGCTGTCCTGGATTACCACACTGCTGCCGTGCATTGCGTGTCATTCTCTCATCACAGCACACCAAGCGAAAGGCTGCTGGCTGCAGGGTCGAAAGACCATCGTATCAGCCTTTGGTCCATATACCAGGAAACATAAGACTATATTGGTAGCTTTGAATGTCATCAGAAAGCAGAATGGTTGGAAACAATTCATTGTTTCATTTAAAGAATGGGACAACAAGATATTAAGTAACATGAAGCCTGGACTATTAAAGCTTACAATTCATGCTTTTCTAGGTAAATTGCTATTTCAGTTCTTTCCATTTCCTTTTGGGAAAAATCATCTTGAAAACTGTACTAATAATCCTCATTATGATCTGGTGCTATCTTACTTTGCTGCCGCTTGGTATCTCTTGTAACTAAACTACACAATCTGTATAGTTACGGTAGCAGAGACTAGGACCTCACTAAGGGCAAGAAGAGTTTCATGATGAATTGACATATAGCACACATCCCACCTGTAAACCTAAATTAGATGCAAACTAAACAGCTAGATTGAAAACTATGCACAAGTGAATGCTGACTTTCATTGCAGTGGATATATCCATCTTACAAGGATAAAATCAAAATTCCTTATCCTGCTAAACCTGTCCAGACAAGTGGGTTATGCTCCCTCTTCAGCAGTTTGAGGTAGACGGGCAACTTTCAGTGATGTCATCACTTGATATATCCTCTGGTACAGCACTGAGCGACGCCAGTATTTGCCTTCTTCCAGCAGGTGACAGAGTGTTTGGATTGGTGCAGCAGTGCAGATAAGCCTGTCTCCCCTGGTCTACACTATGGTGCTGTGGCCTGTGTGATTGAGACCTATAGGCCCAATGTTGCTTAGAGTTTGTGTACGCCCTTGTCTCCTTCAGCTAGCAGCTGCTCTCTATCCAGCACTTATGGGTTCCAGCACTGGTGTTCCAGAGAGCGGACAGAAGGACCCCACAGGGCTCCTGACCCAAGGTGTGCTAAATTGGGGCCAAGCCCTCCTTCCCTCCTGCTGTCCTCTATCTGTTTGCTGAACTTTTTCTGTATTTTTCAGAAGGATTTTCTAAATTCTTTTTCTTTGCCCACTCATTTCTATTGGGCTGTATTTTGCTGTCTGCACAGCTTTTGATAAAGTGGCAGCAGATGGCTGAGGAAGTACTGCTGTCAGGTGTTGGGGTCCCCTTTTCGAGTTTCCCTTTTTGCCACAGCTTCTGCTGTTCTTTTTGGTGGTTCTTTTTGCTTTCTTTTCCACGGTTCTTTTTTCTTTGCTACGTGAAGCCTCACAAGCATTCCCAGTCCTCAGTGTTATGCCACATGTGCTTCTTGTCAGGTCAGCTGTGCGCGGTAGACTAATTTTGATCCTTCTGCAATGGGGATGCCCAGAAGTTGACTTTTTCAGTATTGTTGGGATCCCCCCCCCCCCCACTCCACAAAGAGCCTGGGGCTCAATGCCAATTCTTGTGCCGCCTCTGAGTCTTCCATGCCTTCTAGCCCGCAGGGCAGGTGGTCCTCTTTGGTGGGTCACAAGGTGTCTGCTTAGAGGGACAGAAATGAGGAAGCCTAACGTTCTGGCCAGCCCCCCCCCTCCCCCCCCCACTTAGGCCCCTCAGTGCTCCCTTTCCGCTGCTTTTGAGCAGCAGCTACTGAAACAGCTCGCTGATTGTTTCAGTTCTTTCTTGCTGCATGGCAAACCCCTTTGCAGTGGTCTGAGGGCCAGGCTTCTCCTATGGAAGACTATGGACCCTCAGTTGGCTCTGCCACAGCTGACAAGTGGATTAAACCACCCTCTCTTAGCTCCTTCACACATGTGTTCATCTGGACCCCAGTTTTATCCCTGTGAAGGTTGATTGGGATGCTGAGGATGACTCTCTTTCTCCAGAAGGTGAATCAGGAGGAAAGGAAGCTTTCCTTTATGTAAAGTGAAGATCCTTCTGTGATCCACTTTTTTCACAGAGGGCAGCTTTCAGTGCTGGTTAAAGATGCTATGGCAGCCTTATGCATTGTGAAGTCTCCCTATGCAATGGCATTCTAGGTAGACTCTATATTGGAAGGTATCAAGCATTCTTCTGGCTTCTTTCCTTTGCCTGAGCCTCTGCAGTGGTAGAATCCAGAGCTGGGCCTTACGGGGCCCTAAGTTCTCTTTTGGTTGTATCACCTCCCCTAGGGTGAGCAGGATCAGTTTTTTATGCCGCTTCAAGTAGATGCCCTTGTCATGGCAGTGGCCAAGTGCATGACTATTCCAGTAAAAGGGGGTGCTGAGCTCAAGGAGTCTCATGATAAGAATGTAGAGACCCTACTGAAGAATGTCTTAGTGACCTCTGCCCTGAGCTCACGTGTGAGCCTGGTGGCCATAGCGCACTTGCGTTGGGTTCAGCAGCTGCCAAACAGCCGAGACTGCCAGATGGAGCCTGGAGCTGCTTACATATGCCCTCAATGATTTGATCAGGATCTCCTCCAAGTCCAAGGCAGCAGTAGTTGTCACTAGGCAAGAGCTCTGGCTTTGCAATTGGTCAGCTGTTGCGGCCTCCAAGTTGCAACTGAGCAAGCTCCCTTTAAGGGCAGGTTGCTTTTTGGGAAAGATTGGGAAGGACTTTTACTCCAGATGCTTCCTGGTCCCCAAAAAGACTGGTGTGTTCCGCCCCATTTTGGATCTGCGAAACCTCAACCAGTTCTTGGTATGTGAAAAGTTCAAAATGGTCTCATTGGAGATACTGCTCCCATTCCTCCTACAAAGACAACTGGCTTTGCTCCTTGGATCTGAAAGATGCATATGCGCATATTCTGATCCACCCGCATCACAGACAGTACCTTTGGTTTGTGCTGTGTGGTCAGTACAGGGTACTGCCCTTTGGGCTGGTTGCAGCCCCCAGGGTCTTCACGAAGTGCCTGGCGGTCGTGGCTGCTTTCCTTCGGATCCAGGTGGATCTTTGTCTTCCCGTACCTAGACGACTGGCTTGTAAAAGGTCCCATGCTGACCAGCATATGGCAGTCCTCCGAGCTCACCATTCAGGTACTCGAAGGCCTCGGCTTCATGATCAACTATTTTGAAATCTCACCTCCAGCTGGTACAACAACTGGAGTTCACCGGGGCCCTCATTGATACCACTTGGGTGAGAGCTTTCCTGCCAACAGACCATCTGGAGCATCTCATCAAAGTGGTGGGCATATTGCAGCACCAGCACCATACCACAGCCCTTGGCTGCTGAGAGCCCTTGGACACGTGGCGTCATAGTGCATGTCAGCCTTCAGGCCCGCCTCTGCATGCGGCAGGCTCAGTGGACCTTGTGAACACAATGGCAGCAAGCCTTAGCCCACCTTCGGGACAGGGTAGTGATCACTCTGCTACTCGCATAGTCCCTGTTCTCCAGGAACAAGCAGGAAGTCAGTCCTCACATTTGGGTGACGGCGCCGACGAAGCCCACGTGGAGCATTTCCCCAGCTTTCAAAGAAAGCCTTTGGGAATGCTACCACGCATGCGTGGTCCCCTTCCTGCCCAAGGCTACCATCTTGCTCAGTCTCCTTTTTTCTGCAGAGCCCAATTGGATGCATGTCCTATGTCCCTGGAAAAATTCCTTAAAAATTATCCTTAGTAAGTTTCTCTCGTTTTGTGTACCAGTTCCTCTTTCCACCTCGCTGTTCTCGGCTCCTTTCTCTTTTTTTTCATCGAGACACGCCTTGACCCGCATTTGCAACCTTTTTCGCCTTGGAGTCATCGACCCCATCCGGGTGTAATCCACCATGTCTCCCGGTGGCTTTAAAAAGTGTGATTGTTGCAGTCAAAGCATGTCTGTCACAGACACCCATGACTGCTGCTTGCACTGCCTTGGCCCGGACCACTACAGTATCTCCAGTGACCTGTGTCAGGCCATGACCCTTCGGACCAACAAGAAACTGTCGGATTTTCAGGAGAAGATGTTCCTGCGGTCCAGCTTTTCTCCAGCTTTCCTGATGCTGAGTCCGAAGCCGAGCATCTCCCATGAGGCCCGAGTGTCGTTGGAGTCCTG
The DNA here is from genome assembly GCA_033557465.1 of Ichthyophis bannanicus. Lineage (NCBI taxonomy): Eukaryota > Metazoa > Chordata > Amphibia > Gymnophiona > Ichthyophiidae > Ichthyophis > Ichthyophis bannanicus. The sequence continues at coordinate 33,240,311 of CM066041.1, read as the reverse complement.
TGGCAGCGGCTCCTCTGGAAAGACACCGGACCCTGGCAAGAAAAAATCCTCAAGGCCGGTCGAGGTTCCACAGAGGAAATCCGGTAAGGTCCCTCGGCGGGACTTGGGCGGCTCCGAGCAGTGCCCTCTTAAGGTCTCTAAGAAGGAGCTCTAGGCCAGCAGTGACCTTGCGAGGCTCCCCAAGGCCACAGTCCTCGTAGAGGATGTGCTCGTCAGTGCGCCGGTGCCGGGCCCAAAACCCTCAGTGCCCATGCCGAAAGCTGCAGAGCCTTCTGGCATTGAGGCCTGAGTGGCGGTCCTGGAACACAGAGTATTTGCCATCCTGACTATGCAGCAGGCGATGATGTCAGGTTCGTCCGCATCATCTGCCCCGACAACCGGGGCCCCGACTGAGTGGCGTCCCCGGGCATCAAGCTGGGCCCTGAATGCTATTGGCCTCGGGCCAGCCCTCTGCATCGATCGAGGTCCTGGTCCCGATCCTGATCCTTGGGTATCCGGTCCTCCCCAGCTAGTTTCTGGTAGTCTGACCCGAGACCGGTTGGTGGGTCTCGATTCCCTGACACAGGCCTCGAGGTGCTGGAGCTCCGAGCCTCGGACTCCTCAACGCCCTTGGAGTCAGACTGGGAGACTGTTGAGGCCTCCCCTGAAACCTCTCAACACCAAGACATCCCCTCGGACCTGTCTCCCCCGGAACTCCGATGCCATTCCCTACCCAAAGATGTGGCATTCCACAACTTTGTCCGGGTCATTGCCCGAGCCCTCTCGGTCTCCACTGAGTCCGAGGAGGACCCGTGTACCGAAGAGCTGGAGATCCTCAAGTATGAGTCTCCCCCAAAGGAGGCTCTATCAGTGCCAGTGCAACCCATCCTCGAACGGCTGCTCCTACGGATGTAGGAGACCTCGGCCTCGGTGCTGGTGGTCAGCCGATGCCTCGACACTATCTACCACGTCAAGAGGAGTCCAGGCTTCCAGAAGGCCCAGCTTCCCCACAGTTCCATGGTAATGGAATCCTTGATGCAAATGCTCAAGAACAAGAAGACTTATTCTTCTGTACCCCTGGGTAGAGAGACCAGGGCTCTCGACGCCCTGGGGCGTGTTTCCAAGGGTCCGTGCTGGGCTGCCAGATACATCCCTATGTAGAGCTCATAGGTTTGTATCTTAAGAGCCTTATCCAGGAGCTTACTGGCTTCTCAGCTGGGCTCGCCAGGGAACCCCTGCAGTGGTTCCAAATCTTGGTAGCCAACATCCGGGACTGTTCCAAGCTCCTGTCCCAGGCCGCCTATGATGGGTTTGAGGCAGCAGCTGCAGGCATCAGTGCTCGGCGCCAGGCTTGGCTGCAGACCTTGTACCTTGAGCAGTGGGTCTAGGAAAAACTGATAGATGTCCCCTGCACCGGGGAGAATCTATTTGGAAAACCTATGGTCGAAATTGAGGCCGAGGTGGTGACCCTTCCCTGTAAGAAAGCCTTGGGGGAAAAGGCCAACTTTCTCAAGGAAGAAGGGTCCTTTCCATCAGAGTCACCACTACTAGGTCTTTCCAGGCCAGCAGCACCAAGGACCCCAGCCCAAGGGCCAGGGACACGGACCCAGGAAGCCAAAGGCTCCCAAGCCGCAGACACCAGTTCTGGCTCAACCTGGCAGGAGCTTTTGACTCCCAGGGCAGGGCCTCCCTCCCCCTGGAGACCCTCACCAGCCCACAAGGGGCTGCTTGGCACTCTTCGCCCAGAGGTGGCCCGAGGTCACCTCGGACCAGTGGGCTTTCTGGGTGGTGAAGGAGGGTTACCACCTCTGCTTCCAACTACCACCTCAAGGGCATTTTCCAGGAAAGCCAGTGTGATCTCTCCTTCACCAGGCCCTCTTGCTCTCAGAGCTAGCAGGTTTACTAAAGGACAGGGCAGTAGAGCCGGTTCCCCATCACCTCTGGGGCAAGGGCTTCTACTCAATACACTTTCTTGTCCCCAAGAGAACCGGGGGACTCAGGCCCATCCTGGACCTCCAAGACCTGAACAAGTTCCTGGTGAGGGAGAAGTTCAAAATGCTCTTCCTTGGGACACTGCTTCCCTATCTCCACCAGGGAGACTTGCTTTGCTCCTTGGACCTAAAGGATACCTACACACACATCCTGGTCCACCCATCTTACCGGAAATACCTGAGATTCATGGTAGGGGGAGGCCATTAACAATACAGGGTACTTCCCTTCGGCCTGACCTCCTCGCCAAGAGTGTTCACAAAGTGTATAGCAGCGGTAGCTGTCCATCTGCACCTACAAGGGTTCATCTTCCCCTACTTGGACGACTGGCTTATCAAGGACAGCACAGCCACAGAGGCCAGTCAGGGCACAGAACGTACCATCTTCCTCCTGCAGCACCTGGGGTTCATCATCAACTACCCCAAATCACATCTCTCTCTGGTGCAAAACCTAAACAGTGCTCAGCTGGACATGGTGCAGGCCAGAGTCCTCCTTCCTCAGGACAGGGCAGAATGCCTCAAACAGCTGGCAGGAGAGGTCCAGCACCGCACAATGGTGCTGGTTCGCCTTCTCCTCCACCTGCTGGGACACATGGCCTCCATGGTCCATGTCACCCCCCCTAGCCCGCCTGCACTTGCAGACAGCCCAGTGGTGCCTGCATTCTCATTGGACCCAGGCCACGGGCTGACTCCGGAACAGGGTCAGAGTCTCCCACCAGCTGGTGAGATCCCTCGACTGGTAGCAGAACCAGGGCCTCCTTCGGGCAGGAATGCCCTTCAGGCACCTCCACCACAGTGTACCCTGACCATAGATGCCTCTCTCCAGGGCTGGGGAGCTCACTGCGGAGTTTGCCACATTCAGGGTTGCTGGTCCAGGGAGGAGTCTACTACAGATCAACCTCCTGGAATTCTGGGCGGTAGCCCTCTCCCTGTGTGTGTTCCACTCCCTCATGTGGAACAGACCTGTGTTTGTCCAGGCAGACAACCAGGTCGCAATGTTCTATGTAAACAAGCAGGGGGGCATGGGTTCTTTCTTCCTCTGCCAGGAAGCTGTAGCCCACATCAGCTTTGCGGTGTGCAGCGGCATGCTCCTGTGAGTGGTCTACCTCCCGGGCCAGGACAACTATGTGGCAGACAGACTCAGCAGAGTCCTCCACTCTCAAGAGTGGCGTCTCGAACCTGCAGTGGCGAAGAAGCTCTTCTGTCTTTGGGGATGGCCTGAGATGAACCTCTTTGCCTCTCCCAACCTGCAGCTGACTCACTTCTGCTCCAGGCAGCCGCACCCACAGAGTGTAGTGGCAGGCGTGTTCCTCATCTCATGGTCCGAGGGACTGCTGTATGCATTCCCACTGATTCCCTAGTCACCAAGACTTTGTTCAAAATTCAGAATGAGAGGGCATCGGTGATGCTGATTGCCCCCAGGTGACCCAAGCAACCCTGGTTCCCACACTGCTCTCGCTGACGGTGATACTCCCAGTACCCCTTGACCAAGCCCCGGACCTCCTGCAACCCATTGTGGGGTCATTGACTCTAACAGCTTGGTTGCTGTGAGGGTAACCTTGTGCCCTGCTCAACCTACCACAAGAGGTTGAGGAAATCCTGCTAGCCTCCAGGAAGCCCTCCACAAGGCTTATGCCTTTAAATGGCACAGGTTTGCTCTGTGGTGTGCAGATAGGAAGGAAAACCTGTTCTCCTGCCACATCCAGCTGGTACTCCAGTACCTAGTGCACCTGTCGCGCACAAGGCTGAAATCTAACTCAGTCTGGGTGCTGCTCACCACCACCCAGTGGAGGGAAAACCCTTATCTAACCAGCCCCTGGTTTCCCGTTTCCTATGGTGCCTTCTGCTTTACAAGCCCCCTGTCTGCCCTCTGGCAGCAGAATGGGACCTCAACGTGGTGCTCTCCCAGCTCACTAGGCCACCGTTCAAGCCACTGGCCACCAGCCACCTCAGATACCTATCCTGGAAGATGGCCTTCCTGATGGCCCTGACTTCAGCTCGCAGAGTCAGCGAGCTTCAAGCGCTGGTGGCGGAATTCCTGTACACCAGGTTCTTCAAGAACAGGGTAGTGCTCCGTACTCACCCTAAGTTCCTCCCAATGGTGGTATCCTCGTTTCACCTCAACCAGGAGGTGGTGCTCCCCACCTTCTACCCGCAGCCTCATGCCGGCAAGGAAGAGCTCATATTCCACACACTGGACTGTAAACAGGTCCTGCCCTTCTGTCTGCAGTGGACCCAGGGCCACAGCAAGGTACCTCAGCTTTTCATGTCCTATGACCCAGCAGACTAGGGCTCCCTGTAACCAAGCATACCCTATCCTCTTGGGTGGCGGACTGCATTGCCCTTGCCTATGAGCAGGCAGGCCTCTCCCTAGAGCACCGGATCACAGCACATCGCGTGAGGGTGATGGCCATGTTGTTGGCCCACCTCTGTTCTGTGCCGGTTGACAGAAATTTGCAGAGCCGCCATTTAGTCATCCATTCACATGTTCATAGCACACTACTACCTGGAAAGCAAATCCCATAGGGACAGTGCCTTTGGTCAGGCAGTGCTGCATAATATTCTTGGAGTGTAGGCAACTCCTGCCCTCCGACTCTCTGTGTTCAGGCTACCAGAGTGATAGTGTTCCTGGATGCTAGGGTCTTGCAGAGTCTCTCAGCGGGGACACACCTTCTGCAACTCACGGCCACCCGACTGGTCGCCGTTGGTACTGTCGTGGTTTGGTCCTTGGCAGCCTGGAGCTAGGGAGTCCCATATGTGAGGATTGACTTCCTGCTTGTTCTGAAGAAAGCGTAGTTACTCACCTGTAACAGGTGTTCCCTAGGATCAGCAGGAATCAGTCCTCACAACCCTTCCTCCTCCCCTTGGAGTTGCCGTCTTTTTGTTTTTGCCTGACTGCCGTCTTAGCTATGTTATCTGACTGAGCAAGATGGAACCCTTGGGTGGGAAGGGGACCACGCATGAGTAGTAGCATTCCCAAAGGCTTTCTTTGAAAGCTAGGGAAATGCTCCTTGCGGGCTCCGTCGGTGCCGACATCACCCATAGGTGAGGACTGATTCCTGCTGTTCCTGGAGAACACCTGTTACAGGTGAGTAGCTATGCTATGTGGTGGCTTGTGCCCGCAAATTTGCATCGGGGCCTCCCTGTTCCATCAGCAGTGCTCTGCAGGCTGCTCACAATGGATGCCTCCAAGCTCGGCTGGGGTGCGCACTTGGACGGGTCTCCTCACCCAGGGCCTGTGGTCCGAGAGCGAGAGTCTCCATCAGATCAACTTCTTCGAGCTCCAGGCCATTGCGAATGCTCTCGTGCCTTTCAAGCACACCTGGCAAATCATGTGGTCCTGATCCAGATGGACAACCAGGTTGCCATGTTCTATGTGAAAATGCAGAGGGGCATGGGCTTGTACCTCCTGTATTGGGAGGCTGTTCGCCTCTTGAAGTTTGCCCTGCTTCATGGCATGGATCTCAGGGTGATGTATTTGTCTGGCAAGAGCAACGGCTTAACAAATCGCCTCAGCTGAGTTCTTCAGTCATACAAGTGGGTCCCTCAAGCGGGAGGTGGTGGACCGGATCTTTCTAGAGTGGGGCACCCCTGATGTGGACCTCTTTGCTGTGGCACAGAATTCTCAGGTAGCTTGGTTCTGCTCCTGGAGGCCAGCCAGTGATTGCCAGACTCTGGACGCCTTGCTCTATGCCTACTCCCCGATTCTGCTCATCATGAAGACGCTCCGAAAGCTCTAGGGTGAGAGGGGATCCGTGATTTTCATTGCTCCTTACTGGCCTCAACAGCTGTGGTTCCCGTTACTGCTGCAGCTCTCGCAGAGCCTCTTTGCCTGGGCTCCACCCAGACCTCATTGTGCATCCCAACATCCGCTCCCTAGCACTCGCAGCATGGATACTGAGTGGGTAGCCCTCATGGAGCTTGCCCTCTCAGAGGTTGTCACCAAGATCCTGCTAGTATCTCACAAGGATTCAATTCGTAAAGCCTATGTGTTCAAATGGCGGTAGTTTGCTGTCTGGTGTGCTGGATCCCCTTGTCTATCTTGTGGACCAGCTGTTGGAATACCTATTGAACTTCTCCAATTCTGGTCTCAAGTCCAACTCGGTGCATGTTCACCTCAGTGTGATAGAAGCATTCCATCGTGGCTGCGATGAGAAGCCCATCTCGGTTCAGCCTCTGATGTGCAAATTCATGCAAGGCTTGCTTCTTTCAAAGCCTCCACTTAAGCCTCCTATGATTGCTTAGAATCTGAGCATCAGCCAGCTCATGCGGGTTCCTTTTGAGCCACTGGACACATGTCTGCTTAAGTTCTTGACCTGGAAAGTTCTCTTCCTGGTGGCCGTCACGTCGGCCCGGCGAGTGAGCGAGCTCCAGGCTCTGGCCATACACCTTCCATACACCAGATTCCACCAGAACCGGATGATGTTTTACACGCACCCGTGTTTTCTGCCAAAGGTGGTCTCTGCTTTCCACCTCAACCAGTCTTGTCCTTCCAGCATTTTTTCCCTGGTCTCGCACCAATCGTGGTGAGGCAGCGTTGCACACACTGGATTGCAAGCATGCATTGGCCTTCTACTTGGGAACACACAAAGGTGCATCATCAATCCTCTCAGTTGTTCATCTCCTTCAACCCCAATAGACTGTGAGTTGCTGTTTCGAACCACACACTATCTCTCTGGCTCACTGATTGCATTGTCCATGCATATTCCTTGGCTGTTCTGAGCCTTGAGGGTCCTGTCATGGCTCACAATGTCCATGCGATGACTACATTGATAGCCAACCTCTGTTCTGATCTGCAGGGCTGCGACGTGGTCTTCATACCTTCACAGCCCATTACTGTCTGGATGGAGATTTCTGACGGGATAGCAGTTTCGCTAGTCCATAGTTGGTATCTCTTTGGGTCTTGAAGGTCAACGCCCGCCCAGCGGCCCTTCTGTCCATCCAGGCTACCTGCTCAAAATTCCGTTTGTTGATGTCGGCTGTTGATACTGCATCAGATGAGTCCCTTGACAGGACTGCCTCTCTGGTCTTCTTGGATTCTCCAGTTCTCGATGCCCGGTTGGGCTATTCTTTCCCCTCATGTTCCAGCAGCCTGGAGTTTGCGAGTCCCATATGTGAGGACTTATTTCCTGCTTCTTCACAGAGAAAGTGTAGTTACTTACCTGTAGCAGATGTTCTCTGTGAATAGCAGGAATAAGTCTTCACAACCCTCCCACCTCCCCAGAGAGTTCCCTTTTGGCTTGATGCCACGGCAGGCAAGGAAGGCAGGTGCGCATGTGCGGCGTATCTCCATAAGCTTTCTTTGGAAGCTGGGGAGCATTCCGTGTGGGGCTCCGTTGGTGATGTCACCCATACATGAGGACTTATTGCTACTATTCAAGGAGAACACCTGCTACAGGTGAGTAACTGTTCTATCAGTCATTGCATCCTTTCAGCAAGAGGAATTCCTTACCTCTCTAGATCTCACCGTGGTATACTTCCATAACCCCATCCAGGAGCAACACCAATAATTTCTTTGCTTCTGCATCCTGGGCAAGCATCTCCAGTTCTGAGCTCTGTCCTTTGGCCCAGTCACAGCTCCTTACATCTTCTTGAAGGCTATAGTGGTGGTGTTCATTTGCCAGCAAGGGATCCGAGTCACCTGTACCTGGTTGACTGGCTGATTCGATCAGACTCCCTAGAGCAGGGGTCACCAACCTGCGGCCCGCGAGACTCTACCCTGGTGCGGCCCGCCAAGGCAAACTCACGGATTCCTTCATGTCAGCTCTCTCCCTTCTTCTGCAGCCGCGGCTCCCTGCCTCTTAGGGAACCGCGACTGTGCTTGTAAAATCATCGCGGCTCCGTGCAGCATTGTCCCGCCTCTAAAGGAAGTTGTTTACCACTTCCTTTAGAGGCGGGACAATGCTGCACGGAGCCGCGATGATTTTACAAGCACAGCCGCGGTTCCCTAAGAGGCAGGGAGCCGTGGCTGCAGAAGAAGGGAGAGAGCTGACATAAAATATAGGTATGAGCAGGTTTTTTTGGTTTTTTTTTTTTTTTCCGCGCGGGGGGGGGGGGGGGTGCGGCCCGCGGGTCTGCCGGTAGTCGGCTGTGCGGCCCGGGGCCCTCTGGAGGTTGGTGACCCCTGCCCTAGAGAAATCCAAAGAGGAGACAGCCCTGATAATTCAGTGGCTAGAATGGCTGGATTTGATGATCAGCTATCCCAAGAGCAGCTTGAATCTCTCTTAGGATTTGGAGTATCTCGGAACTTGATTCAACATTCTCCTGGGTTGGGTCTTTTCGTGCCTCAAAATGCAGAACCAACTCGGTGTTTTTTTTTAATTTGCAACCTGCTCCTTGAGCCTGGGATTATCTTCAACTCCTAGGGACCATGAAGGTGACCCTAGAGCTGGTTCTTTGGGCCAGGATTCAGAGGCATCTACTGTCTCTCTCATCTCCTTGCTCCCAGCTGTTTGACCAGAACCTACCTTCCTTCCCCCCCATGAGAGATCAAGGATAAATATATAGTAACTTGTATATAGTAGCTTGTATATAGTTACTCCTGGTATCCTGTTATCCAAGTTGATTTTCCTGTTAACTGTAATAACCAGATATTTGTATCTTGGCTGAGGTTCTTTGTTCCATGTAAACCGCGCTGATAACGAATAGTGCGGTATATAAAAAATGTTAATAAATAATAATAATAAATTAATTAATTAATATGGTGGTTTCATTCTCGCCATCTTATTTATTTGATTTTGTATACCGCACTATTTCAAAATCAGCACGGTTTACAGAGAACAAGAATAACGCTTTACATGTAACAGGCTTTACATAGAACAGACATCAAAGAACGGTGCAATAAACATCAGGTATTGTACTATAAACAGTAAACATTTTGCATTAACAGGGGTGTCAACTTGGGTAGAATAGGGGGAACTATGTGGGCCGTCAGAAGTAGTAAGGTCAGAGCAAGGCTAGCAGGCAAGGTCTATAGCATAGTTATGTTATATGGTCATAATACAGTTGGAAAAGGCGTGTCTTTATTGCTTTCCTGAAGGTTGATATGTCAGAAATGGAACGGATTGGGGCAGGGAGAGTTAGTGCGTATAATGAGAAGGATCGGTTCTTAGCAGTTTGGGAACTCTTTCTTATTGCTGAGGAGATGGTGAGCGTGTTTGTTTTTCTCATTCTATTGTTTGGTGTCCAATATATGATTTCCATAAGAGAGCTTGCAGAGAGGTTATGCAGTGCCACCGCCACCCCCACCATGGCCTCTGATGAGCAGAATGAAAGCACTGGATTAGATGATAGTCATCATGAATGCCAGTCTGAGGAAGGGCTCCCTGTCTAGGCCAAATGTATTCCATGCTTCGGTCCCCTCAGAAAGCCTTCTGGTTAGTCAAATAGTTGGAGGCCAGATTAATCCACCTGGTTCTAGTGAGGTTTCAGTTCTTGTTAGCAGCAAAACGTGTTCTCAGACAGTGTCATAGTAGTGGCATTTGTCAACAGGCAAGGCAGAACGCAAAACATTGGGGTGCTCCCAAGGTGGCAGAACTGTGTCATCAGACAGAAGAACATCTGATTGCTCTGTTGAAAGCCCACATAGCTGATGTCGACCACATGCAGGCAGATTTCTTAGGTCAGAATACTATGGATCCCAGAGAGTGGGAGTTGAGCCCTCACATGTTTAGCCTCAGTACAAAAGTAGGTCACTTGTGAGAATGCCAACATGAAGAATGTTTTCGGCTGTAAGAGGGATGTGTGAGCAGTAGGCTTGACTGCCCCCCCCCCCCCTGCCTTTAAGTGTGGCCCCAAGAGGTCATTCTGTATGTTTTCCCCACTTGGCCCTTGGTGAGTTGCTTTCCATGCAGGATTCAGTCTCATCAGGGCATTGGTGATTCTAGTGGTCCCAGACTAGCTGCACAGGCCATGAGCACCTTTGTGAAGCACTACAGGTTGCATATGGACATTGAAGTGGATGGCGTTGGCAGGGCAGTTCTGTCTGGAGAGTTGTCTTCCTCACACTCTGGGTCTTGACTGCTTGGGAGCTTGTGTATGTCCCACTCATCTGGACTGGTCTGTTAGGATGATAAAGAAGGAGAAATGTACATGCCTGATCATTTTCGTTCCTTGTATCTGACTAGACCAGTCCAGGACCTGTCCTGGAAGACTCTTCCTACAGTTTTGGAAGCCCTGCTGCCTTTTGATTTTATTGTCAATATCAGTGGCTGATGCACAGTCAGTTTATGATAAGAGAGCCAAAAGCTTGTTCCAATTTATGATTGGTTATTAACATTCATAGTTGCCGAGCAGGCTAATGCTAGGATTTCTGGTGCCCCCTACAACCTATAAATCAGTGCCTTCCTTCCTCATTAGCTGGTGACCTGTGGCTACACACACAGTGCTGTTTTTGATAACACCTTGTTTTTTGTTTTGTTTTTTACTTTTTGCCAGTTTATTTTTCATTTCCTCAATTTTTATTTTTCAGCCTTTTGGCATGCCCCTAAAATTCAGCGACCCCTATCATGCTTACCTTACTAACTATGTTGTGCTAGCCCTGTTAACAAGGTTTTTTTTTCTGAGTTTTTCAGTCTTGCTCACTGCATGGGAAGTGTCATACTGGTTTCTCTCGGTGCTGCACCAGAGGATATACCGCGTGATGACATCACTGAAAGTTGCTCTGGTCTGCCTCCACCTTCTAGATGGGGAGCATAACCCACCCATTACTAGTCTAGCAGGATTTAAGGAAAGGAAATTATCAGATATGTAAACTTCTCTGTTTCAGGGATGGAGAAGGCTTAGAATCCACTTAGTGTTGAACTTTGAGCCACTGTATTCAGAAAAGCCCAGGATTTCCATTGACAATGATGTCATTGTGTCTAGAGCACAGAACAATGATACTCCTGTCTACCACTTACCATTAGTGTGATGCGACCTTGGGTGCGTAAGACACTAATGCCTCCCCCACCCACTGATGCAGGAAATAATTGCTTCCTCCTTTTTGCTCTTTTCTTTAGGGTCCTGTAAAGTGCTTTGAAATATAAATATATATGAAGGCAATAAAGAAATTCCATCCATTGCCTACCATATTTTCTTTCTCTTTCTTGTACTGTCATATTTGAATAGGAATGAGGATGGTATCTTTAATACATAGTAACATAGTAAATGACGGCAGATAAAGATACTGCAACATGGGAAGAACTCTCGAAACTACAGAAGCGGATAGCACGGTTAGAACTACACAAAATGTCCTTGATTGAATATATTCGCAGGCAGCACATACCAAGAGGCCTTCGCATCTATAAGGAACCCCGTATGTTCATTGCTAACACTGAGTTTATTGATAAGTGGAATGGGATTCTTAACAAATGTTCCCTTGACTTAATGGTGCTTATAGTAGACACTTCATCCACTAGCTTGGAAGTGATGCAAGCGGATCGGGAACAAATGCTTAACACTCTGAAAGATGGAGAGAAAAAGGAGAAATTTGAAGAGAAATCGTCAGAAGTGGCAGCACAAGTAACTCAAGTACAGGAGGAAGTAAGAAAAATCAAGACCAAAAAATTAAAAAGGGATTATGGGGACTACACTTTTGGGTACGTATACCCATGGATGAATTCGAAAAGGAAACCAACCACGAAGAAATTTGGGAAACGGGTAGAATTTGATACCGTTTCGGAAGATACTAGCACTACTGATTCAAGTAAAAAGTCAAAAGAGGATTTTTCCGACGAGTCGGAGGGCAAAATAAAAAAGAAAGACAGTTTATGGGTGAAGCAAAAAGACAAAAAACAGTTGCCTCAAAAGACATAACTTGTAGAACATTAATCCCAAGCACTGGTACCCTGGATCAATCAACGGCTTCACTAGTAGTGAATTTGTCAGGGGCTCAATTATCCCCACAGGAATTGCACATATTAAATAAGGGTTTATCATTTATCCCTGATATACGATTTGATAGTTTTGAATTCAGAGTGGATTTAGAACAGTTGCTACGTAAAATTCATTTGAAGACGTTTTTTACGAGTCAAACCAGTGCTACGGAGGAAATTGCTACAGGTGACTCCAGAAGAATCCCACTACCCTTTAAATCGTCTTGGCTACCCCCAAATCCCCCACACCCTGCTATACACATATTTAGAGATTTGGTCCTCAAAGATATTCAAACATTGCAGGTTACAGGGCGCAATATGGCCCGAACACTAAAGAAGGAGGAATATGAAGCGTTAAAACATTTACAAGCACGAACTGATCTTGTTATACGCAGAGCGGATAAGGGCGGAGCGATTGTCATTCTGGCTAGACATCAATACTTGAGGGAAGCTTTCCACCAATTGCATCAGGAGGAAATTTATTGCCCATTACATGAAGACCCAACACCGCAGTTAAGAAACCAGATCAAAGAAATAACTGTACGAGCGTTGGAGGACAAACTAATTTCTAAAAAGGAGTGGAAATTTCTCAACAAAGAAGACCCTATAATAGCTAAGTTTTACTTGGTTCCAAAGATCCATAAAAATCTTGAGAACCCCCGGGAAGGCCCATAGTGTCTACAAGAGGAAGTTTACTTGAGCCACTATCGATATATGTGGATTCCTATCTCCGACCACTTATGACTCTGATTCCAACTTATATACGTGATACTACTCATTTTTTACAATTATTACAAGAACATCAACAAATGGCAATGCAGGATGATATATTATTGGCGACTTTTGATATTGCGGCGCTGTACACCAACATCCCACAGGACGCAGCCAAAGAAGTGATTCTCCAATCCCTTCGGGGAAGAGGAGATTTGTCGGAGGAAAAATTGGTTTTTATGAGCAGAATGTTAGACGTCATGCTCTTCCACAATTATTTCCTTTTTGAAAATACAGTGTATCAACAATTGAAAGGGGTGGCAATGGGCGCCACGTGCGCCCCTTCGGTGGCGAATTTATATATGGCTAGATATGAAGAAACATGGATAGCCGCCTCGCCATATAAGCCACACCTTGTTTTATGGCGGAGGTACATAGATGATGTTTTTGTGTTATGGCGAGGCACGCAGGGTTCTTTAACACAATTCCACCAGTGGTTGAATCATCAGGACCCTAATATCCAGTTTACCTATTCTTCCCATCCAGAGAGTATTACCTTTCTGGATGTGAAGGTAAAGAAAAGTGCCACAGGCTGGTTAACATCAGTATATAGAAAAACAACTGACAGGAACACTTTTCTACATTACACCAGCAGCCACCCTAAACAGCTGAGGGATAGCTTACCACTCTCTCAATTTATTCGATTCCGCAGGAATTGTTCTGAACAAGCAGATTTCCGACGCTGCTCTAAACAATTACAAAGGGATTTTGAATGTAGGGGATACCCGAGACATGTGGTCAGGACTGCATATAAGAGGGCCCTATATATGAACAGAGCACTGTTGATACAACCAAAACGAGCTAAAGAGGAAGATGATAAGAACATTAATTTCGTTACTGCGTTTTCGCCCTTTAGTGGTGATATTAAACGAATTCTGAGAAGACACAGTAATGTCTTAGCCACAGTACCGGGATTTCAACGACATACCATTCGCTGTGTCTGGACGCGACAACGCAACTTAAAAGAATATTTGAGTCCGGCACAATTGCGACCTATTATACAGGACGGCACAGTGGAACAGCCTGGTCACCGAAAATGTGGCACTTGCTCCATATGTGGAGTTACAGAAGATTGCACCACATTTGAACACGGGGGGATTCTATATAGGTTGAGAAACGCCACTTCCTGTACATCTAGCTCAGTAGTATATACAATTATATGCCCTTGTGGGCTGAGATATATCGGTAAGACTACCCGAATGTTCCGAACCAGGATCATCGAACATCGCAGTAGATTACACTGTGGAGTAGTGGAGGCCCCTCTAGTAGCACATTGTCAACAGTTCAATCACGACTTTGAAGATTTAAGATGCTTCTGTATAGAACTAGTCACGTCTGGACAGCGGGGGAAGACACAAGCTCAAACCTTACATTTGCATGAACAACGTTGGATATTTACACTTAATACTGTGTCCCCAATGGGATTAAATAGTACGATTGAATGGAATGTCTGTTTGTACTAATATAAGAATCATGTTGGGAACAACTGTAGGATATCGACAAGAACGTCACTGGTATGACGTCTAATCCCGGTGGGGAGTTTACCTAAGGAAATTGATTGACGTCAAGGTATACGTCATTGAACGTATTCCTTATATAGTCGTTAGAAGGGAGAACCCGCATGCGTAGTGTCCAGATGAGCTGTCAGCCATTTTTAAACTATGAATGAATACCGACACTGAAGAGGTATGTTTGGAATCGCCTGAAAAGATAACATTAATGGCTTTCTACTTCTAATTTATAAAACTTAATTTGCCATTTCGATATGTTGTGATTCCTTTTAGATGATTTGAAGATATCGATTCATGTATACGCATCTAAAAAGTATCAAATGCCAATTCCAAGACTTTGAAGTTTTGTAGTCATACCCCCTGAGGAAACGTCTCCGTGAAACGCATTGACGGACCGGGAGATTGCGTTGATGAGCTGTCAGCCATTTTTAAACTATGAATGAATACCGACACTGAAGAGATGATTTGAAGATATCGATTCATGTATACGCATCTAAAAAGTATCAAATGCCAATTCCAAGACTTTGAAGTTTTGTAGTCATACCCCCTGAGGAAACGTCTCCGTGAAACGCATTGACGGACCGGGAGATTGCGTTGGGGTCGCCTGCTCTTTTTGGAGATAAGTTTGGCATAATTACCTCATTACAGTTCATGAAAGTTTATACTTTATCGTATGCAACATCATAAGAGTACTGAAGGGTATATACAGAAATGAGTCGTTGATGCGATTTGGCAGTTAGGTTACGGATTTTTGAACATCTAAACCGCTGCTACAAGAAGTCTGAGACTCATATACCCTTTTGTTCACATAGAAGAAAACATTAAAAAAAAAAGTGGGAAACCAAAAAGAAAATTTAACTATAAGAAAAGGTTAGATAAAAAGGATTCAAAATATAAAATCATTTTTAATAAGGTGTTGTAGAACGTGTCATTTCATATAGAATCACATAATATTATTATTGAGGGGTTTCGTCGACATATATAATTTTAACCCTCTGCGAACTGACTTAGTATCTAGGCAGATAAAGACCAGCATGGTCCATCCAGTCTGCCCAGCAATACAGCAAGAGTAGGTGCACCTGACGCTCTGTGCAGGTCACCCCTCCCCATGTCTTTGTTTAGGGGTGGACCCACCACTCCATTAGGACACACCTATTTGTTGAGAAGTTAGATGGTTCAATTTATTTTGTTTTTATCCTGTTGCTGTAAAGGGATCCGCTGTGCTTGTCCCATGCTGTTTTGAATTCTGTCACTGTGTTTGCCCCCACCACTTCCATCGGGAGAACATTCCAAGCACCCACCACCCTTTCAGTGAAAAAATATTTCCTGACATTGCCTTTCAATTTTCCACCTTGCAGCTTCATGTTATGCCCTCTAGTTTTGCATCTTCCCCGTCTTTGGAAGAGGTTTGTTTGTTCATCGTTCCTCTTTAAGTATTTAAAGGTCTGAATCATATCTCCCCTATCCCTCCTCTCCTCCAAAGTTTACATATTTAGGTCTTCAAGTCTCTTCTCATAAGGTTTCTTACGCAGGCTCCAAATCATTTTGGCCGCCTTCCTCTGAACACTTTCCAGTCTTTTTACATCTTTTGCAAGATATGGTCTCCAAAACGGAACACAGTATTCCAGGTGAGGCCTCACCAGCGACCTGTACAGTGGCATAAGTACCTCTTCCTTTCTGCTGGTAATCCCTCTTTGTATGCAGCCCAACATCCTCCTGGCTTTTGCCACCGCCTTGTCGCACTGTTTTGCCACCTTGAGATCATCAGAGATAATCACACCAAGGTCTTTTTCCTGAACCATGCACACCAACCTCTTGCTCCCTATCGCGTACATTCCCCTTGGATTTCTGCTACCTAAGTGCATGACACTGCAATTTTTCGCATTAAATCGTAATTGCCAAGCATTAGACCATTCTTCCAGCTTTTGTAGATCTTTCCTCATGTTATCCACTCCCTCGGGGGAGTCCACTCTGTTGAAAATTTTTGTGTCATCTGCAAAAAGACAGACTTTTCCATTCAGTCCGTCAGCAATCTCACTCACAAATACATTGAACAGTGCCGGGCCCAGGACCGGGGGCACCCTGCTAATCACCTTCCCCTCATCTCCAATTTTGTTCCTAAATATGAAATGCAGCATTTGATTAATTTGTAATAACACAGCATGACTTTTTATAAAACAGAACTGTTGCTGTTAATAAGGTCTTGAAATAAAGACTAAAACAATCTTTCAAGACATTTTGCTGGAGCAAAGTTAAAATGTATGTTTTATTTCATTAGGATAATGTTATTCGTAGAAGGCAAAGTAAGATTCTTCTGAGTTATTAACATTGTCCTGTTATTCTTATGAAAGAGCAATAGGAAGTAAGGAAATAAAAACCCCACCTAAACAATTATTTTCTTGAACAGATGCTGAGTGTTGTAACAGCAGAATGAAGTGATGCAATACACCATAGCGGACAATATATTTATTATACAGGTCTGTGAAGTCTGTTTATTCCACTGCAGATCAGGTCTGTTCCTAGAAGCTTATATTAGTTTTTCCATTACAGTAGGATCGTTAATCATCTGCCATTTCAAAACAACTTCTAAAAGTGTCTCTTTGGGTGAGAAAGGGCCTGTAGTAACAAGATTTGAGACGTGTCAGCCTGTTTGTAGCAGGGGATAAGAGGAAGGAGTGAGGAATTATTGTTTTTCATTGCTGGTAATGGTATAAGACTTGCAAATTGTAGGAAGGCCCACTTGCACCACAACTTAAACTAGTCAGAGTATGGGTTAAGATCAGGGAAGCAGCATCTCCTGTAAAGCCATAATACTGTGGGATGTGGGAACATATTTTCTGTTAGTCTTGTAGTGCTAATTCCTCTACCTCTCTTCTTCTTCAAAAATGTTCTGCTTAGGACTACGACCAATGTAAAAAGATGTTGCCTGCTGCAAACCTTTCTTCTCGATCTTCCAGCCTAACATTTGAACTCTAGAGCACCAAGTAGTATGGGAAATGTAGTTCAGGTAGATACATTTCCTGTGATATAGATTACCTTTGAATTACATTTGGCCTGAAGGTGCCATCGTAATTAAGGGGCTGCTTATTACCCCACCCATAGGGAGCTAATTTTCAAAGCCTTTTCCCTGAAAGTGAGCTTTTATGAAATTGATCAGTCTATTTATGGGTAAAAATATGCACGTCGTGTGTGTGTGTGTGTGTATTTTCAGTGCCCACTAGCACTCCTTGTGGCCTTGGGCAAGTCACTTAACCCTCCATTTCCTTAGAAAAAATATCCAAGTTATCAATGATTTTGTTTAATGTTCGTTATGAAATTTAAGTTACAATGTAAACCACTTTGACTGAAATAATAAAGTGGTATAAAGAAACCACTCGTAAATAAAATAAGCATTGGCATGAGTGAAAATGTGCAAAGTGAACATATAGGCTGCTTTTCACCAATGCAGGGCAATAACCCTAACAATGAACAGCTGAAAGGAAATAAGTTCTTTATTTTGACCAATACAGGTTTTTGCCGTAGAGCCTTTCTTTGGTCTTCCCCTAGAGGTCACTATTGTAAATGCAGTGATGATGGAAATGGATATTCAGCAATATACTATTTTGGAAGCCCAGACCAGATGTATTCCATGCTTTAAGAAAAGTGGAAGGAAGGCCAAAAAATTGCTAGCTTGGATTAAAGGCGAGGCCAGAGAGTCTGTTGTAGCCAAAAAAAGCATCTTTCAGGAAATGGAAAAAGGAGCTAAATGACAAAAATCGGAAGCAGCATAAGCACTGGCAAGTTAGATACAAGGCATTGATAAGGCAGACAAAGAGAATTTGAAAAAAAGCTTTCCGTAGAAATAGTAATGCATAATAAAAACTTTTTCAAGTGCATTAGTAACAAAAACCATGTGAGAGTGTCACTTGGACCATTGGATGATGGAGGGGTTAAGGGGGGCGCTAAGGCAGGACAAGGCCAAAGTGGAAGGAATGAATGCTTTGCTTCTGTCTTTGCTGAAGAAGATTTAGGGAAGATACCCATGCCTGAAACGGTATTTAAAGGTGATATATCGGAAGAATTGAAAGAAATATCACTAAACCAGGAAGATGTATTACAAGCAGGGCCGGTCCATCCGCTAGGCAAACTAGGCAGCCGTCTAAAGTGGCCGGCCTGAGTGGGTGGCAGCGCCAGCCCCCAGCTGCCGCTGGTTCCGTTCGGGGGGGGGGAGAAGAGGTGGGCAGCGGCAGTATCTCCAAAAGTGGCAATTGGGGAGTGGGACGGCGAGCTGGCCCTGGTTACAAGTACTTGATAAACCGAAGAGTAGTAAATCACCTGGACCAGATGGTATACATCAGAGGGTGTTGAAAGAACTGAAATATGAGATTTCAGACCTACTATTAATAATTTGTGAACTATCATTAAAATCATCTGTAGTACCTGAGGATTGGCGAGTGGTTAATGTAACTCCAGATTTTCTAGGAAAAATACAAACTGGTGAGTCCTGACATCAGTACCGGGCAAAATGGTAGAAATCATTATAAACAATAAAATTACTGAACATGTAGATAGTCATGGGAGAAAGCCATCATGGATTTAGCCAAGGAAAGTCTTGTCATACTAATCTGTTATAATTTTTTGAAGGTGTGAATAAACAGGTAGACAAAGGTGAGCCAGTTGATATAGTCTATCTGGATTTTAAGAAAGACTTTGAGAAGGTTCCCCATGAGAGACTCTTGGCCAAATTAAAAAGTCATGGGATTGGGGGCAGTATACTATTGTGAATCAGGAACTGATTAAAAGATAGAAAGCAGAGAGTAGGACTAAATGGCCAATTTTCTCAATGGAGAAAGGTGAATAGTGGAGTGCCCCAAGGATCTGTGCTGGGCCCGCTGCTTTTTAATATATTCATAAATGACCTGGAAATAGGAGTTGTTAAAACACAAGAGAATTGTGAAAAATTGCAAGAGGACTGTGATAAATTGGAAGATTGGATATCGAAATGGCAGATAAAATTTAATGTGGACAAGTGCAAAATTATGCACCTAGGAAAGAACAACCTAAACTATGGCTACACGATGCAAGGTTCCACATTAGGAACCACCACCCAGGAAAAAGATTAGGTGTCTTCGTGGATAATACACTAAAACCCTCTGCCCAATGTGCAGCGGCGGCCATGAAAGCAAATAGAATGCTAGGTATCATAAGGAAAGGAATGGAGAATAAATCCAATGATGATATAATATGTATATTATATAATTCCATGGTGCAACCACACCTTGAATATCGTGTGCAATTCTGGTTGCCTTATCTTAAAAAGGATATAGTGGAATTAGAAAAGGTACAGAGAATAGCCACCAAAATGGTAAAAGGGGATGGAAGAACACCCCTATAAGGAAAGGCTTAAATGAATTTTCATCTTGGAAAAGATACAGCTGAAGGGAGATATGATAGAGGTGTATAAATTAATGAATGGAATAGAATGGTTGTTTATGCCCTTAAAAGTAGAAAGGCTAGGGGACACACAATGAAGCTACAATGTAACCTATTTAAGACTAAAAAGAAAATATTTTTTCACTCGACGCATAATCAAGTTCTGGAATTCTTTCCTGGAGGATGTAGTGAAGGCTGTTAGTGTAACTGTGTTTAAAAAAGGTTTGGATAAGTTCCTGGAGGAAAGATCAATAAATCATTATTAATTGACCTGGATTGGCTACTGTTGGAAACAGTATACTGGGCTTGATGGAGCTTGGTCTGACCCAGTATGGCATTTCTTATGTTTGTATGTACGCTCCCTATGGTTGATTTGCGCCATTGATACCAGTGGAGTCACAGTAATGCTCTGTAATGGTATTGGGGCCTCTGATGTAAAAAGATATCAAAATATGCAAAATAAAACAATTAAACTTTTATGTTGTGCTTACAAATAAAGATGGTTACATCTTTATTAATAGAGATACATTTGTTTCCCTTGGCTCAGGCTAAAGTTTGATTCCTTTTGTAACTTATAAGTCTTTTTATATGGTATGCCAGAATATTTCTCTTAATTTATTTTTCCCTTCTATGCCACCTGCTGTCTTCTGGACAGGGTACTGTGTAGCAGCCAGCTTTTAATAAGTCTTCTTTCCCTCCCTCCCTCTCTCCCCAACACCCACCTACCCCTGGGATAATCGTAGCTTTATAGGTGCTTAAACCTCTTAAAGGAAAGGAGGTGCCATATTCACTCAGGTGCAGCTGTTTATTCTCATCAGCATACATTAAGGACATAGGATTAATAAGCTTCAGGTGAACATTAAACGTATTATTTATAGTTTTATTAGTAAAAGTATCGCCAGCAACCCTTAGTAAGTAAAGAACTTAAATATCTAAACACAACCTTAAAACTAAGATGCAGACAGCAGTCCAGCAGCGAGATGGGGGCTTTACAGTCTCTTGCATTGAGTGTCACATGTATGATCTCCCAGTTGGTGAGGGGTCTTACGTGTGCACTAGGTGCAAGGAGCTGTTTGCTGTCAGGGAATGAGTCCTATTTCTGGAGGCTAGAGTAGCAGACTTGGAAGACATAAGGAAGACAGAGAGGTACATAGACAAGCCCTACAGGGATATAGTCCTGAAGTCCCACCTCCAGTCTAGCAACATCCCTGTTACCATGGAGGAGAGAGGTCATGTGACAGGAGTGCATCACCCTGGTGTGGCAGGAAGTGATCTTGTAGCTATTACCTGTCCTCCAGGTGATGTAAAACCCTCTTGCACCGAGGAAGTTTCTCCAGGACCATGTCCCCATGAAGGAAGGGTTAGGACAGCCGTTATAGTTGGTGATTCGATCATTAGGCATGTAGATAGCTGGGTGGCTGGTGGACATGATTAAAGTTGTGCAGGAAACATTTTCTGTAAAATATATGGATTGAAATTCCATGTAAAAAGGTGAAGGCGATGGCAGTGGGGGTGTACTATCGACCGCCTGACCAGAATGTGATGTGGAGGAGGTCCTCCTTGCCTCCCACAAGGCCTCTACAAGAAGGGTGTATGCCTTGGTGGTGCCGCTTTTCAGTGTGGTGTGCCGAGAGACAGGTGAACCTGTTCTGTACAGTGCAGATAGCACTCCAGTACCTGCTCCACCTGTCCCAGGCACACCACCACTCAGTTGAGGGAAAGCCCCTCTCGGCTCATCCCCTTGCTTATCGTTTTCTATGGGGCTTCATGTTGTCTAAGCCCCCCCTCCCATACTCCCACTAATGGCAGAGTGGGATCTCAGTGTGATGCTCTCATAGATTACTAAGCCACCATTTGAGCCCTTGGCTACCTGCCACTTATGGTACCTCTCCTGGAAGGTTATCTTTCTCATGGTACTCATATCGGCTTGCAGGGTCAGCGAGCTACAGTTTCTGATGGCAGAGCCTCCCTACATGAGATTTTACAAGAACAGGGTGGTGCTCTGCACTCACCCCAGGTTTCTCCCAAAGATGGTGTCCCTCTTCCACATCAAGCAAGAGGTGATGCTCCCCACCTTCTTTCCGAGGCCTCATGCTGGCAAGGCGGAGACCGTTCTCCATACTCTGGATTGTAAGAGGGCCCTGGCCTTCTGTTTGCAACAGACTCTGCTCTTTCTCTCCTATGACCCCAACCAACTGGGGCTTCTGGTAACTAAGCACACTCTGTCCACTTGGATGGTGGGCTGCATGGCCTTTGCCTATGAGCAGGCTGGGATCTCATTAGGACACGGGTCATGATGCACTGTGTCAGAGCCATGGCTACCTCTGTAGCAAATCTGCTTTCCGTACCTGTTACGGAAATCTGCCGGGCCACCACCTGGTCTTCGGTCCATACCTTCGCAGCTCCCTGCTGTCTGGAGAGGGAGTCCCGATGGGACAGCGCCTTTGACCAGGCCGTACTCCATAATCTGTTCGGGCCTGTCCTCCGCCCCTTCTGTGTTCAGGCTACCGGAGTGCTGGTTCTCCACCAGACATTGGGTCTTGCAAGAGCCTCTCATTTGGGACTTAACTGCTGCAGCTTACGGCTCACTTTTTCTGGCCGCCGTGGTATTTTGTGCAGGTTCTCGGTAGCCTGTAGCTGGGGAGTCCCATATGTAAGGACTGACTTCCTGCTTGTTCCTGGAGAAAGCATAGTTACTCACCTGTAACAGGTGTTCTCCAGGGACAGCAGGAATCAGTCATCACAATCCTCCTTCCTCCCCTTGGAGTTGCTTCTTTACCATCTTATATTGTTGCTGTCTTAGATATGTCATTAGACTGAGGCACCCTTGTGTGGGAAGGGGACCACGCATACATGGTGCGTCTCCGAAAGGCTTTCTTTGAAAGCTGGGGAGATGCTTCTTTGAGGGCTCCGTCGGCGCCAACATCACCCATATGTGAGGACTGATTCCTGCTGTCCTCGGAGAACACCTGTTACAGGTAAGTAACTATGCTTTATTGTAGCCCAAGGATTTTTCTGAAGCAAATAATGTTGCAGGATGGACCAAATCACGTAGCATGAAGGTGAACCTATTCCCATCTAAACTTTATGAATTAATGCAATGTGTGATTGAACCAGCTGGGGAGCTCTGGCAGAAATACAAACTGTGATTCATTATTGCAGTTCCAGGATTAAAGATCCTGAAAATAATCTTCTCGAAGTGTTTCATTCTCCTGCTCTGTCACATACTGCTGCCTTTTATATTGTTCATTTTAGGAGGCTGATGAATATACTGAGCAGCCTGGGGGTGGGTCCCAAGGTTGTGAATTGGACCAGAAATTGGTTGACTGACCGAGGATAATGATCAATGGAATTGATTTGGAAGAAAGGAAGATAAGTAATGGAATGCATCAGGGATCACTGATTCTGATCAGTGTCTTTGTGAATGATATTGTTGCCAAAGGGTTAAAAGGAAAAGTTTGCCTTTTGGTGGATAACACAAGGATTTGTAGCAGAGTGGACACCTCGAAGAGAGTAGATAACATGAGAAAAGATCTAAAAAAATTTGAAGGTTGGTCATATGCTTGGCAGTTAAAATTTAATGCAGAAAAGTGCAGAGTGATGCACTTGTGATGCAGAAATCCAGAGGAGCTGTGTACAGTATGGGACGAGAGCAAGAGAGACACCTCAGGGTGACGGTGACATGGTAGTGGGCCAAGCCAGAAGGATGCTATGCTGCATAGAGAGGAGCATACCAGCAGAGGAAAGGAAGAAGTAATGCCCCTGTGCAACTTATTGGTGAGGCCTCACATGGAGTATTGTGTTCATTTTGAGACCATACCTCGTCAAGGGTATAAAAAGACTTAAGTGGTTCAAAGGAAGATGACCAAAATGATATGAGATCTGCACCAGAAGACAAATGAGAAGGGACCTGAAGACCTAAATTCCTATACCCTAGTGGAGAGGATGGATAGGAGAGGTATGATTCAGATATTTAAATACTTGAAAGCTATTAATGAACAAACAGATGTTCATCAAATATGGGGGAGTTGCAAGGAGGTAAACTTAGCAACATCAGGAATACTTTTTCACAGAAAGGGTGGAGGAAGCCTGGAATGCCCTCCCAGTGACAGAATTCAAAAAGGCATGGGACAAACACAGAGGATCAATATAGCAGAGGATGAAATCAAAGTAAACAAGTAATTTTTACAGTTCAAAAAATAGAGGGGGTAGCCTACTTGGAGCAGCAGGTACTACCCTCAACACAGGCGTAGAGGAAGATATCCTGAACGGAGAGGCAGGTGCACCCCTAAATGAAGACATAGAAGAGGGTAATCTGAATGGAGCAGCAGGTACAACCCTAAGCAAAGGCATAGAGAGGGTTACTTGCACAGAGTGGCAGGTACAACCCTAAACAAAGGCATGGGGGGGCAGGGGTAATCTGCATAGACCAGTGGGTATAACTCTAAACAAAGGCACAAAGAGGGTAACCTTCATGGAGTGGTGGGTGCCACCTTAAACAAAGGCACAAAGAGGGTAACCTTCATGGAGTGGTGGGTGCCACCTTAAACAAAGGCACAAAGAGGGTAACCTGCATAGAGTGGTGGGTACAACTCTAGCCACCTTATTGAGCGGACTAGATGGACCATGCTGGCATTTACCATTGTTTGTTTTGTTACTGAAGTAGTATGTGGACGGGCATTGAGAAGATTGCTCTGTGCTAGAAGGGATTGTGCACCCAGATGAGGGCTAGACACAAACTGAAAGCAAATAAGTGAAGAGCAATAAAAGCCCAGAGAATGTGTGAGGAAAGCTGCTGCAACTGATCTGAAAAGCTATTAGAGTGGCAGAATTTTCTATAGCAACAGTTCCAAGTCTTTATTCTGCGCATGGGCGCACATAAGCCAGCTCCTCTCTTGCCCTATCCTACTGTTCAGTTGTTAAATGTGAAGTGAAAAGTCAAAATCAGCAATTTCTCAAAGTATGCGTAGAAGTTGTAATGTTGTGTGTGTTCTTGTGATTTATAGTATTAATATAGTCTGTGTGGGGTGTCTCCCGCAGACCTATAAATCAGTCTCTGCATGTCAGCTAGTGCTCCAAGGTACTCTCCGTCTGTCAGAACAAGAGCTCTTCCTTTGTACTTCCTAACTCTCAATGTGCAATGTTTCACTCCTGGCACAATGTCTTGGGGAGTTTCATGTTTGTTTTGCAAGCTTATGGTTTGGAGAGCAAGCGCTGCTGCTGATTGGGAACCAGAGCAGTTATAAGCCGAAAGTCAGTCGGCAGTGGGCATTCACAGTGACCCCAAGTCTTTCTCTTTCCCATGTTGACTTTCAGTGACATAGAGACACTTGACTGGCTTATTTTATGACTCCATTGAATACCATTGCATAAAACTTTTGAATAGTAATCCTATAGCTTTAGAAGTTTTGGCCAAAAAATAAGTAGTAAATAGGCATGAATTTGACTTAAGGAAAGAGCTGTGATTGCAGTCTCTGTCCACTTGCATGTATAGAAATAAGGGTCAACAAATAAGCTACCAATCAAGGAAGATGCTAGTCACAGCTGGATCGAGTTAGTTTGTTGACCCTCACTTCTGCATCTGTGAACTGTCTTCTGTACCATGCATTTTGGTGTCAAGAAACGACCTTAAAATATAAGATGTAGATAGCCCCAGCTCTTTGGGGAACAAACTAAGTTGAGAGCTGAAATGCTGTCTCTGACTGGAGCTCCTGCTACTGACACTAGAGCAACCAGTGCAAGTGCAAGCTTGGGAGAGCCTGGAAGACACTCACATTTCTACAGCAATTTCATGGTGTATTTATCATCTCTGAAAATGGAGGTGGACAGTAGGTGACTCTTAATCCTTAGCTTTTTTATTTTGGCCTGTAAATCAATTAGTTACACCATCTTCCTTATTTGAACTTGTTACTTTGGCTGTGATGCTAACCTACAAAACTTAGATTATAAAATGAAATAGACATCTCAGCAGAGCAATTGAAAAATAGTAGGTGGTGTAATTATTACTCATTTTTGCCGCCTTATGAGACGGTGAAGGTTTGTGAGTGAATAAACTGATACCGGATGTCTGAATAGCCTCCCAGAAAGTGGAAGGAAGCTGGTGTTTTACATGGCTGTTTAAAATGTTTTTAGGGAAATTACAGCTTTACATTTACCAATTGCAGATTTAAGGGGTAATATTTAAAGGCTTTTTCATGGGTATATGTCAGTGGCTGTGCATAAAATTACTCTCTGTGTAAAAGTACATGTGATAATGGGAACATGTGCCTGTTTTTGTGACTTGGTTGTATGAAAGAGAGCAGTCATAAATATGATTTGAAGATTGTTCATCCCTTTTACTATTGCTTTTCTAGTTATCTAAGCCACCTGTAAACAGTAAAACATGGCTGCTTGAAGGCACTTTTATGTGATTTTAAATTTTCTTGTTACTGGTTTGTATTTTATGTATTCTAACACATCTGTTGCACGGCTGCTCTGTAGCGTTTATGTAGAAATGGGCAGAATAGAGAAAGGAAATAAATACAATGTCCTTATATACAAGATCCCAAATCTGATGGCCCATTGGTCTCTCCTGAGGGACAATATCTTCAAATGTTTTAGTTCGGTCAGTAATAAACCTCACTTCTAAGCTAGAGCCTGTGAAGAGTGAACTCGGTCTCAGACTCACTGCTGACACTCACGCTAGTACATTCCAAAGAAAGCTTCCTTCTAGATAAATGCACAACCTTTTTATATTCTTGCATACTGGGTGGTGGTCTTGACGACCTTGTTTCAGTAGCTGCTCAAGACGAGTTACATTCAGGTACTGGAGGTATTTCCCTGTCTCCACAGGGCTGACCGTATAGGTATGGATATGAGGCAGTGACTCAGAAGAGACTACAAACAGCATCAATGGGAGAAGTGGATTTTGAACCCTGGCTTTTCTGAGTCTCAGCCACTGCTGTGAGAACTAGGCTACTCCTCCTATCCTTATATTCAGGAGGCTTGACTCGATAAGGCACTGGTGTGATCCAGTCTGCCATTTCTTACATTCTTAAAAACTGAAGACAGCTTTAAAACTTTATCAAATAACCAAATACTTAAATATGTCTAGGACATCTGATCCTAGGTGCTTATCAGTTACAGAGTGGAGGAGTAGACTACTGGTTAGAGCACTGACTTGGTAACCAAGAGACCAGGGTTCAATTCCCAGTAGCACGCCTTGGGCAAGTCAGTTAACCCTCCATTGCCTCGGAAGAAAGGCCTGGCAATCTACTTAGGTCACACTGCCAAGAAACCCAGGAGCTGCTGGGTCGCCAGGAGTCAGCATTGACTTGAAGTTACACATTGCATTGTTTATCATTTGGAAAGTAGGGATTTATTTTTGAGACAATTAGGTGTTTTTCCGGAGTAAAAAGGTATATCAGTGTATTCATGTGCAAAAAAAGATTTTTGTGGATTTCAGGTGAATTCATTTCAATGACAAAACATATTTTTTTTCAGCACAAGCTCCCCTTCTCCTAGCCCCCCTTATCTCACCTCCCGCCCTCCCTTCCTACCTTTGAGCAGAGGTGCGGGAGCTTGTGTGCTGCTGCTTCTCTGGGGCCGCTGTAGGGTTTGAAACAGAACAGTGTCTGTTCTCGAGATGCCCCATCAGCTACTCCAGTGGCAGCAGCCCAATGCCACATCCAGCTACTATGCCAGTTGCTGGAAGACATCACTGGATCCTATGGCGGCAGCAGTTTTGGGGATTTTTCAGTTATCACTGGAAACTCCAATTTCCCCATTGGAGGGGGGGGGGTGGGGGTTCAGGGTTTTCTGGCTATAACAGAAAATCAGTAGCCCTATGACTCACATAACAAAGGAGAAAACACCATAGATTTATTTATTTAACAGTTTTTTATTTATATCGCTTTATCATTTATACAAAGTGGTTTACATTGTAACTTAAACTTGGTAATCTACATTAAACAGGGACATTGATAACTTGGATTCTTCTGAGTCAATGGAGGGTTAAGTGACTTGCCCAAGGCCACAAGGAGTGCTAGTCTATGGCTATATAAGACTGACAAGCATAGCTTATGAACAACAGGGGGCCTACACAGAGACCAAGAAAATGTAGCAGAAAGACGTGAACATATTTCCCATTGTATCGGAAGCCACAAGCCTGATTAAGAGGAATTTCCAGTTGCACCTGGACAGATTACATCCTATGAACTCCAGGAAGAGGTTCTCTGGCACGATGCAAGTACTATGGCGAGCACTGGCTGTAAATTTGAGACCGAGATCATACTCTACATACCCTGACTTAAGCGTAAGAGTCATGACTCTCATGGTATGCGCAAAAGTGACCAATTTGGAGAGATTGCCCCTGAAAGAAAGTCCTCTGGCTCTTTTCTGTCAGTCTTATATCCCATAGAACTTTCAGTAATGCCTGTTGAGATGAGCCAGATGTGTTTAGCCGTACATATTTTTTGTCATTACTGTATAATATTTAATTTGTATTCCATGCTTTTCTTTAAACACACTGTATTAAAATTAGGAAAAAGGTTAAAATTGCATAAGAAAACTACTTTTAGCATTAAACTGAAGGACTACTTAGATTAAAAGGACCTATTCTCACAGGGCTCCGCTTATATTTATTTATTTGGTTTGTAGCTGAAGGCCAGTTACAATAAATATTTCCCTCTCTCAGGACCTAGTATCAGCAAAGAGTTTTAGTTGAATTAAAAACTCAACAGGTAGCTTTAAGTTTAAATTTAAAACACAGCAGAGAGCTGTCTGCTTAAATTTAAAACCCAGCAGAGAGCTTCTAGTTTACATTTAATACTCAGTCAGGGCCTAGTATCAAGCGAAGAGCTTTAATTTAAATCAAATCAGAGTATAACTTAGCATAAAAGGAAAAACGGGGTCAGTATTCTTTGAGCAATAAATTGTTTCTAGAGACCTTTACAAAGAGGCCGCCTAGATAGAGGGCAAGAGGCTTGTGAAATTGTTTAAATAGGTGTTAAAGCCAAGTGACAGATTAAAGGGGCATTTTAAAAGACTCCCTCTATCTAAGCAAGGGCTGTGTGAATCACCCTGGATATTGGTCACAGATTACCTTAGAAGCACAGGACAGGGCACTGTGTAGCAGTCAACTTTTAATAAGTCTTCTTCTCTTCCCTCCCTCCCTGGCTCCCTACCACCCCTGGGATAAATGTAGCTTTGTAGGTGCTTAAACCTCTTAAAGGGAAGGAGGTGCCATATTCACTCTCAAGTGCAACTGTTTATCCTCATCAGGCATACATTAAGGAGCTGAGATTAATTAAGCTTGAGGTGAACAAAGTCCATTAAATGTACTAGGTATAGTTGTATTAGTATAATTATCCCCAGCAAACCTTAGTAAGTAAACAACTTAAATACCTAAACACAACCTTAAAACTAAGAGGGAGGAGTGGCCTAGTGGTTGGGGCAAGGTACCTCAGGCCGGAAGGTCAGTGGTTCAAATTCCACTAGAGGACAGCAACCTTGGGTCAGATGTACTGGGGTTTCTAGTCCCACAGGTGCTCCTTGTGGTCTTGGGCAAGCCACTTAACCCTCCATTGCCCATGTTCCCTGTAAAATAGTTATCACCAAGTTATAATACCCAGTTCAATGTAATTTCAGTTTGTTCAATGTAAACCACCTTGATATCATGAAAGACGGTATATAAGAAATGTTAAATAAATAAAATAAATAAATAAGATGCAGACAGCAGTCCAGCAGCAAGATGGGGGCTTTTCAGTTTTTGCATTGAGTGTCACATGTATGATTTTCTCCCAGTTGGTGGGAAGTCTTACGTGTGCACTAGGTGCAAGGAGCTCTTTGCTCTCAGGGAACGAGTCCGATCTCTGGAAGCTAGAGTAGCTTACTTGAAGGACTTAAGAAAGACAGAGAGGTACATAAACGAGACCTACAGGGATATAGTAATGAAGTCCCACCTCCAGTCTGGTAGCATCCCTGTTGTCATGGAGGAGAAAGGTCACGTGACAGGAGAGCATCTCTCTGGTGTGGTAGGAAGTGATCCTGTAGCTAGGACCTGTCCTCTAGGTGATGTAAAACCCTCTCGCACCAAGCAGGTTTCTCCAGGGCCATGTGCCCACGAGGGAAGGGTTAGAACAGCCATTATGGTTGGTGATTCGATCATTAGGCATGTAGATAGCTGGGTGGCTGGTGGATGTGAGGATCGCTTGGTAACATGCCTGCCTGGTGCGAAGGTAGCCGACCTCACCCGCCACCTAGACAAAGTCTTAGATAGTGCTGGGGAGGAATCTGATGTCTTGGTACATGTCGGTACTAATGACATAGGAAAGTGTGGTAGGGAGGTTCTGGAGGCTAAATTTAGGCTTTGAGGTAGGAAGTAGAAATCCAGAACTTCCAGGGTAGCATTCTCCAAAATGCTTCCTGTTCTATGTGAGGGACCCAAAAGGCAGACAGAGCTCCGGAGTCTCAATGCATGGATGAGACAATGGTGCCAGGATGAGGGTTTTGGATTTGTTAGGAACTGGGGAACATTCTGGGGAAAGGAGGGGCTCCTCCAAGGGGATAGGCTCCACCTTAACCGGGATGGAGCCAGGCTGCTGGCATTTAACCTTTAAAAAGGAGATAGAGCAGCTTTTAAACTAGATAATATGGGAGAGCCGACAGTTGCCCAAGAGTGCGTGGTTTGCAACAATGTATCCATGAAGGATACTGGGAAAAGATTGAAGTTAGGACATATCAGCAGAGAGGAGCCAATAAAGACAAAAGGAAGCTTTAAACTTCGCGCCATCGGGCGCCGACCCTCTTCAGCCCCCGCCACCACCAGCAGCTCTCCCCTTCCCGGGGATCGAGCTAGCAACAGCGGGAGGGGCCTACAGAGCATCGCAGCCCAATCGGGGCTCAGCAGAGGAAGCTTTAAACTTCGCGCCATCGGGTGCCGACCCTATTCAGCCCCCGCCACCACCAGCAGCTCTCCCCTTCCCGGGGATCGAGCCAGCAACAGCGGGAGGGGCCTCCGGAGCATCGTGGCCCAATCGGGGCTCAGCAGAGGAAGCTTTAAACTTTGCACCATCGGGCGCCGACCCTCTTCAGCCCCCGCCACCACCAGCAGCTCTCCCCTTCCCGGGGATCAAGCCAGCAACAGCGGGAGGGGCTTCCGGAGCATCGCGGCCCAATCAGGGCTCAGCAGAGGAAGCTTTAAACTTCGCGCCATCGGGCGCCGACCCTCTTCAGCCCCCGCCACCACCAGCAGCTCTCCCTTTCCCAGGGATCGAGCCAGCAACAGCGGGAGGGGCCTCCGGAGCATCGCGGCCCAATTGGGGCTCAGCAGAGGAAGCTTTAAACCGCGCCATCGGGCGCCAACCTTCTTCAGCCCCCGCCACCACCAGCAGCTCTCCCCTTCCCGGGGATCGAGCCAGCAACAGCGGGAGGGGCCTCCAGAGCATCGCGGCCCAATCGGGGCTCAGCAGAGGAAGTTTTAAACTTCGCGCCATCGGGGGCGCCCGCGCCTGGCAGGCATGCGCCTGAGGGCCTCGCCAGAGGGCCATTTGGCGTGGCCCTTAGGCGAGGCACGATAGGCAACACGAAAATATTCCAAACCAGCTCACCAGTAACCCGACTGCCCGACGCCTGCTTCACTCAGCACCCGCCGCCTTCTTCGGCTCTCCCCAGTCGGGGGATTGAGCCTCATGCGGCGCGAGGAACGCCTCCAACATCCTGCCCAATCGGAGCTCCAGCCAGGAACTTTAAAAGTTCGCGCCATCGGACGGGCACACGCTAACAGCAAACCCATCCAGCTACAGACAGCAACGCCGGTCAGTATCCTTGAACCCTACAGCACACAAGAAGCACTAGTCCGTTCTAATCTGCCAAGCTCACATTGGAATATTACAAAACAACGCAGTCCATTCGATGGACTATTATTAGGCCACTTTAACTTACAAAGTAACCTGCTAGCATCATAGTTCATTTTGTACCATCTCAGTATTGCAATTTTGCCTGTTGAAGATTCAATATAATCTGCTAACTTCGTACTCTATTACTGTATCATCTCAGTATTGCACCCTCTATTTAAAGATAGTCAATATCTTAGCATGTAAACTGTACCTGCTCAATTTTGCATTCTCGTATTATTGCTCCTCTGTACTGAAGAATCTCATCACTGTACTGTGTCTCATAACTGCATTGTACTACCCCAGTATTGCACTTCCCCAGTTGTAGCTACAGTGTCTCACACACAATCCAAACCCTCAGAATGGCCCTCCAGGTCGCTGTCATTCTTAGCTTCTACCTCCTCACCCACTGGCTTGGAACCTCCCAGGCCCTTTACACGTCACATGGCAGGATTCCAATCCTGAATAGCCATGGAAAAAGATGGAATGGTCCCCCTTACTCAAACCCAGGAAGTGACGCCCACACGCGCCACTCCCACCTGATACATGTAGCACTCCAGCTAGCCAAGACACCCAGCCAGGAAAAACCTTCGAGATGCCAACCCCTAAAATGTGCCATCATCAACGCGCGTTCCATTCGCAAAAAATGGCCTGTTGTCCTTGACACAATCTCCTTTTATGACCTTGAGATACTTATGATCACAGAAACTTGGCTATCATCAGAAGACAATGTCCTCCTCAACCAACTACTACCCCCCAATTTCTCCATACATACGAGACATCGGGAAAACAAAAAAGGAGGAGGGGTGCTCATAATCTCCAAATCAGACCTCAACTTCCACATTTTGGACTCTTCTAGCACAAACAGCCTGGACATCCTCTCCGTTGCTAACCAACAATGCTCCCACAACCTGTTATATAGAACACCATCTACTTCTCCAGATGACCTTCCAACCATTATTGACCTTGCAGCTAACACCCTCACTCCCAAAAAACCGAATTGTATAATGGGTGATTTCAATCTCCCATCTTTACTCCAAAGCCACGCAACTGCGTTCCTTGATGCAATGGAAGACCTGGGACTCAAACAAATCATCAAGGAACCCACACATACAAAAGGGAACATTCTTGACTTGGTATTTGTTCCACACCCAGTCATGGACCAAAACCACAATCCTCCAATATCAGTCGTGGATGTACCCTGGTCCGACCACAAATTGATCATTATCCAGATACCCATCAACAATGACCAGCTGAACAGAAACCGACCTACGAACATCACCTCTCGAACTGCCACTAGATGCTTTCGCCCCTTCGATAGGGAACACATCCTTTCGGAGACCCCATCACTCATCAACAAAACCACGCCGGATCTTGATGAACTAATCTCTTACTGGAACTCCAGCTTGCTTGCCATCTCACAACACTCGAACCCTAAGAATACAGCAAGGTCAAAAAGAAGCACCGCCCCATGGTTCTCCCCTGAGCTGCGATCTTCTCTAACGCAACTATGTAGACTTGAACGCCGATGGCGTCGATCGCGCTCAACTGAATATCAGACCTCTTACCGAACCCACCTTGCAATACACCGAGAAGCAATCACTACCAAAATGTGACAATATCACACTGACACCCTAAAGAGGTCTCTGAATAAACCACGTGACCTCTTCAACTTGGTCAAATCCCTCTCAAAGGAACCATCTCCCGAACAACACAGCGAGATTCACCCGCAAGAATTCGACGCAATCCAAGATTGTACAAACCATAAAGTTTCAGCAGTCCCATATCAAGAACCAACGGGACTATCCCCACTGAACATATTTTCCACACCATCCACTAAATGTATCGAGGACACCATAGCATCTCTCAACACCTCCACTGCACAGACTGACCCATGTCCAGCTTTTTGGATCAAGGAGCTACGTGATGTGTTCAGCCCTGTCATCGCAAATATAATGAGGCTCTCCTTCACAACAGGATATTTTCCCACCTCATTCAAGCAGACTTCCATTAGGCCACTATTGAAAAACCCCAAACTTGACCCCCAAAGAGTTGACTCCTGTCGGCCAATAGCCAGTATCCCCCTCTTGGCCAAAATAATTGAGAAAGAGGCACAACATCAAATTCAAGATCACATAGATGATGCTGCTCCCTTAGACGGCTGCCAACATGGGTTCAGAGAACATCATGGTGTCGAGACACTACTCACCGGTCTATTCAACGATATCATCACAGGAATTGGCAACATCCGTCAAGGCTTTGTGCTCATCTTCCTAGACATCGCCGCGGCGTTCGACTCCGTGAGTCACGAAATTCTCCTCAGAACACTGAAAGAGAAGGGCGTCGGCGACAATGCACTAGGATGGTGTAAGTCTTATCTGGACGGTAGATGGCAATATGTGAAGTCTGGATCAGAAGAGTCAATACATTTCCATCAAAAGCAAGGGGTACCTCAAGGCTCCTCGTTATCCTCATTACTTTTCAATATTTACATGCAGCCCATCTGCAATATCATAAGATCATTCAATGTGAACTGCTTGATATATGCAGATGACATTCTCCTATACATGCCTTTCTCCACAACTCACATGGACCTGGCCCCACTCACAGATTGCTTCAATGCAGTTTCAACATGGCTCCAGACACAGAACCTACGCATTCAACATAAAAAAACAGAGGTGTTATTCATCACCAGAGACTCCAACTTTACTCCCCCATCCCACGTCAGTGTCAAGGAAGCTGACTTGCAAACTAAAGATGCAATAAAATACCTGGGAGTTACTTTGGACCAACGTCTAGATATGAAACGCCACATAAGCAACATAGTCAAAGCCGTCTATTTTAAAATCCGTTCACTCAAGCACCTACGCTCCCTGTTGGACCCAGATGATTTCCGAACCATATATCAAGCGCTGATCCTGCCA
This sequence comes from Ichthyophis bannanicus, assembly GCA_033557465.1. Lineage (NCBI taxonomy): Eukaryota > Metazoa > Chordata > Amphibia > Gymnophiona > Ichthyophiidae > Ichthyophis > Ichthyophis bannanicus. The sequence continues at coordinate 33,205,999 of CM066041.1, read as the reverse complement.
CATTTTGACTTTGCAAATGCCATCTTACAAGGTCTTCCCCAATCCACACTAACCCCCTTACAGTTGGCCATGAATGCCGCAGCTAGGGTCCTCTACGGAGCATCCAGAAATGACCACGTGACCCCCATTCTCAAACAGCTGCACTGGCTACCGATCAATGGGAGGATCACCTTCAAAACCCTTCTATTAGCATTCAAGGCAACCAAAGGTATTTCATCCTCCTCACTCACGCATCTTATCCACATTGTCCCCCCCAACAGATCCAGAAGAGCAACAGCTGTAAACTTGTTAACAACACCAAAGGCATCGACAAAGTCCAACACGACAACCATAAACAGGGCGTTCAGTTTTTATGTCCCCAAATGCTGGAATGCTCTACCCCCAGACATTAGGACCATTGCCAATCTATATCAGTTCAGGAAGGCTCTCAAAACCCACCTTTTCCTCCAATACTTCCCAGCCAGCAATTGATCCTAGATATCCCTCTCAAGAAATGACCCACTCTAGAAAGGCCCTTACATGCATTATCTGTTTTTACCTATCATGCAGTGTAAATAGCTTATGTATATAGTTAACCCTGTTATCCAAGTTTGTACTCCTGTTCGATGTAAAACCTGACAGCTTGTCGTCATGGTCATTATGTTATGATGTAAACCGCGCTGATACTAAATAGCGCGGTATATAAGAAACTGTAATAAATAAATAATAAATAATAAATAAAATGCCCACAGAGATTAAAGATTTCAAATTACCCCTGCCAGATTAATATGAATAAAATACAGGCTCTAAAACGCTTGCATGCAAATGCTAGAAGTCTAAAAAATAAGATGGGAGAGTTAAAATATATAGCACTACATAAGAGGTTAGATATGGTGGTATCTCAGAGGCATGGTGGAAAGAGGACAACCAGTGGGACACTGTGATACCTGGGTACAAACTATATCATAATGATAGAGAAGATCAAATTGGTGGAGGGGTTGTGCTCTGTTAGAGAGGGCACTGCGTCACAAAGGATTAAAGTTTTGCAGGAACAAAATTCACTGTAGAAGCTCTATGGATTGAAATTCCATGTAAAAAGGGGAAGGGGAAGGCGATGGCAGTGGGAATGTATTATCAACCACCTGGCCAGAATGAACAAATGGATGAAGAAATGCTCAAAGACATCAGGGAAGCTAATAAAAGTTATAACACAGTAATAATAATGGGTGATTTCAATTACCCTGATATCGACTGGGTCATTGTCATGGCAAGACATGCTAGGGGAGATAAAGTTTCTATATGAAATAAATGACGGCTTCTTGGAGCAGCTGGTTCATGAACTGACCAGAGGGGAAGACATTTTGGACTTAGTCCTTAGTGGTACACAAGACCTGGTGCAAAAGATAAGGGTGTTGGGGCCACTTGGCAATGGTGATCATAGCATGATTGCATTTGATTTAATAAATGGGGGAGGGACGGTAAGGAAATCCACAGTACTACCTTTTAACTTTCAAAAGGGAGACTATGATAAAATGAGGAAAATAGTTAAGAAAAAACTAAGGGGAGCAGTTGCAGAGGTTAAAGATTTGCATCAAGCATGGGTGTTTAAAACTACTATCTTGGAAGCCCATACCAGCTGTATTCCATGCTTTAAGAAAAGTGGAAGGAAGTCCAAAAAACTGCCAGCATGGTTTAAAGGTGAGGTCAGAGCTGTTGCCAAAAAAACAACTTTCGGGAAATGGAAAAAGAAGCGAAATGATGAAAACTGGATGCAACACAAGCATTGGCAAGTTAGATGCAAAGCATTAATAAGGCAGGCAAAGAGAATTTGAGAAAAAGCTTGCTGTGGAAGCAAAAACGCTTAATAAAGACTTTTTCAAGTACATTCGTAGCAAAAAACCTGTGACAGTCAGTTGGACCATTAGATGATAAAGGGATAAAAGGGGCACTAAGAGGGGACAAGGCCATAATGGAGAGACTGAATGAATTCTTTGCTTCAGTCTTTTCTGAGGAAGATGTAGAGATGTTACCCATGACTGAAATGGTATTTAATGGTGATGCCGCAAAAGAATTGAAAGAAATATTGATACACCGGGAAGATGTATTACAACTGTTTGATAAACTGAAGAGTAGCAAATCACCTGGACTAGATGGTATACATCTAAGGCTGTTGAAAGAACTGAAATATTAGAGGTCAGACCTATCTGTGAACTATCATTAAAATCATCTCTAATACGTGGAGATTGGAGGATGGCCAATGTAACACCAATTTTTAAAAAGGGCTCCAGGGCTGATTCGGGAAACTATAGTAGTGGCCAAAAAAATTAAGGCAGATATCTTTTTCTACAATTTATTGTTAAATAATGTACTGTGGAGATGTCACACGTGCTTATTTATTTAATCAGCATGGCGATTAGTCACACCATGCATCTGGTGTCCATTTTAGTTTACTTACACTCTGTAGTAGGTTTCTTGAATGAAGTTTTGAATTTTTACAACTAGGAAAAGATTGAAAGTTACATGTAAAATATACAATCAAGATGGGTAGAAAGTGCGATATTAATGACTTTGTAAAGGCAGAAGTTGTCACATTCCATGCTGAAGGATAGTCGCAATGTGCTATTGCAAAACATTTGCATATATCAAGGTGTGCAGTTCAGAATGTTCTGAAATCAGGTGGCCGTACACGTCATTCGAAATGTGGGCGCAGACGGATTACTATTGGACGAGATGACTGATTCCTCAAAAGCATTATTACATCTAGTCCACATACTTCATCTCAACGTGTGGCTCAGTTAGCTAATGATCGAAGAATAAAGATAAGTGCCAGATCTATCCGACGACGGCTTGTGGATGAATTCAAACTCGTGGCCAGAAGACCTGCCAAGAAGCCTATGATGACCAGGAAACAAATTGCTGCCCGCATACAGTTTTGTAGCAAGATGAAAGACAAATCTGCTGAATGGTGGGAGAGGGTAATTTTCACAAATGAGAGTACATTTCAACAAGTAGGTGGGAGTGGTTACAACTACGTCCGTCGACCAGCAGGCGAGAGACTAAATCCGAAGTACATGATCAAGACTCTTACCACCCCATACCATGACCGATGGTGGGTGTTTATCTCAGTGAATGGACGATGTGGCCTGCACATTTTTGAGAAAGGTGAAAGAGTAAATGCTGCAAAATACATATCCGTGCTAAATAGTAAAGTTAAAATACACATGAATGTTTCTGGCACAACTATATTTCAGCAAGACTCGGCACCGTGCCACACTGCAAAAACAGTCAAAAAATGGTTTGTGGACAACCAGATCGAACTGCTACCAAGTTGGCCATCAAACTCTCCGGATCTCAATGTAATTGAAAGCTGTTGGAATCTTATGAAGAAAAAGGTGGCAGCACACCGTCCAACTTCAGAAGCAGATTTAAAGGACATACTCAAGCATGTGTGGATCAACGAAATCACTACGGCATACTGTAAAACGCTAGTTAACAGTATGCCTACAAGAATCCAGACTGTGCTGAAATATCCTGGACACCCTATCAAATATTGACACACCTATTGTTTCCTGAATAAAACTTTGAAAATGAGATATATATCTTTGGTTCTTAAAGCATTTGACCATGAAAGTGACAATAACACGTACATTTCTAATAAAATTCTGATATTTTGGACTCTGCCTTAATTTTTTGGCCACTACTTGTACAGACCGGTGAGTCTGACATCAGTACCAGGAAAAATGGTAGAAACCATTATAAAGAACAAAATTACTGAACATGTAGATAGTCATGGCTGAATGGGAGACAAACAACATGGTTTTAGACAAGGAAGATCTTGTCTTACTAATCTGTTATGTTTTTTTGAAGGTGTGAATAAACAGGTAGACAAAGGCGGCGAGGTGGTCCTAGATTTTCAGAAAACCTTTGACAAGGTCCCTCATTAGAGACTTTTGGCAAAATTAAGAGTCATGGTTTAGGAGGTAGAGCACTATTGTGGATCAGAAACTGGTTAAAAGATAGAAAGCAGAGGGTAGGGCTAAATGGCCAATTTTCCCAATGGAGAAAGGTGAATAGTGGAGTACCCCAGGGATCTGTGCTGGGTCCACTGCTTTTTAACATATTCGTAAATGACTTGGAAATGGGAATAACGAGTGAGGTAATCAAATCTGCAGATGACACAAAACTATTCAAAGTTGTTAAAACCCATGAGGATTGTGGAAAATTGCAAGAGGACCTTGATAAAATGGAAGACTGAGCATCCAAATGGCAGATGAACTTTAATGTGGACAAGTGCAAAGTTATGCACCTATGGAAAGAATAACCCAAACTTTGGTTACATGATGCACGGTTCCACATTAGGAATTACCACCCAGGAAAAAGATTTAGGTGTCATTTTGGATAGCATGTTGAAACCCTCTCACCCAGTGTGCAGCAGCGGCCAAGAGAGCAAATAGAATGCTAGGTATCATAAGGAAAGGAATGGAGAATAAAACAAAGGATTTTATAATGCATCTGTATTGTTCCATGGTGCGACCACACCTTGAATATTGTGTGCAATTCTGGTTGCCATATCTTAAAAAAGGATATAGTGTTATTAGAAAATGTACAGAGAAGAACCACCAAAAGAGAGGCTAAAAAGGTTATGGCTCTTCAATCTGGAAAGGGATGGCTGAGGGGAGATATGATAGAGGTCTATAAATTAATGAATGAAGTGGAATGGATAAACGTGTGGTGTTAAGTGCCATCGAGTCTGTGCCACTCATTGTGACCCTCTGGATAGTTGTCCTAAATTGTGTTTGGTTTTCATTCAGGCGGTTCATTGTTGACAGACTGGTACTGTAGCTGCTGTAATTGTAGCGATCGATCTTATTGCTGGCCTTTTTCTTTTGCGTTGACCACCTATCTTCCCAAGCATAATGTCTTTCTCTAACGATCTCTCTCTTTGCATGATGTGTCCAAAGTATGAAAGCTGAAGTCTTGTCATCTGAGCTTCTAAAGAAAGCTTAAATTTGATCTCCTCTAGTACTGAATGGTTTGTTTTTCGGGCAGTCCACACACCGTATTTGCTGCCAGCACCATAATTCAAAGTCATCAGTTTTCTTCCTGCCTATCTTTTTCACTGTCCAGCTTTCGCATCCGTATGATGATATTGAAAATACCATGGCTTTAACGAGTCGAATCTTTGTATGGAGAGAGACATCTCTACTCTTGAGAATCTTGTCTAGGTCTTTCATAGCCATTCAGCAGAGAACTTGTAGTTTAAATTTAATAGTCACTCAGAGCCTAGCATCAGCAAAGCACTTTTAGTTTAAATTTAAAACACAGAATGTTTATGTTTATTAAAATATTTGCTATACCAATGGCATCTGGGCGGTTTACAATTGCTAGAATAACATTACATTAAGGCTGTTAAGAAGCGGAAAGGAACGCCAATTAAAATGTAAAAGCGATAGAAGAGAGGCAAAGAATAAAAGGACACAACAGAGAAGGAACATCAACAGGAGGAAGAAGAGGGAGACAAGGACAGGGAAGGGAGAACAAATGCCAGACTAAACAAATGAGTTTTGAGTTGCTTTTTAAAGGCTGGGTAGGATTGCTCTGAGCGGAGGGAAGGGGGAAGAGAATTCCAAAGTCTAGGGCCCAAAAAGTAAAAAGCCAAGGAACGGGTAGATTCAAGGTGGGCTTGGGAAGGGGAAGGGGGGGCTCTTCCGAAGGGATGGGCTTCACCTTAATCAGGATGGGACCAGACTGCTGGCATTAACCTTTAAAAAAGAGATAGAGAAGCTTTTAAACTAGAAAATAGGGGAAAGCCGACAGTCACCCAGGAGCGCATGGTTCGGACAAAGGTATCCTTGAAGGATACTACCAAAAGCAGTGAGGTTCCAAAAGGGAGTATAGTAGCCCAAATGCCCTTGAGTAAGGAGCAGACAGAGCATAAAGATTCCCAATTACCCATGCCTACCAATAGCCAGATTAATATTAATAAAATACAGTCTCTAAAATGCTTGTATGCCAATGCTAGAAGTCTAAACAATAAGATGGGAGAATTAGAATATATAGCACTAAATGAGAGGTTAGATATGATTGCACTCTCAGAGACATGGTGGAAGGAGGATAACCAGTGGGACACTGTGATACCTGGATACAAACTATATCGTAATGATAGAGCTGAACAAATTGGTGGAGGGGTTGCGCTCTATGTTAGAGAGGGCATTGAGTCAGAAAGGATTAAAGTTTTGCAGGGAACAAAATTTGCTGTAGAATCTCTATGGATTGAAATTCCATTTATGAAGGGGAAGGTGATGGCAGTGGGAGTATACTATCGACCACCTGGCCAGAATGAACAAATGGATGAGGAAATGCTCAAAGAAATCAAGGAAGCTAACAAAAGCCACAACAGAGTAGTAATAATGGGTGATTTCAATTACCCCGGTATCGACTGGGACAGTGTCACAGCAGGACAAGCTAAAGAGATAAAGTTTCTAGATGAAATAAATGACTGCTTCTTGGAGCAGCTGATTCATGAACCGACCAGAGGGGAAGCCATACTGGACCTAGTCCTTAGTGGAACGCCAGATCTGGTGCAAGAAATAAGGGTGTTGGAACCACTTGGCAATAGTGATCATAGTATGATCATGTTTGATTTAATCAGTGGAAGACAGATAGTAAAGGAATCCACAGTACTACCTTTTAACTTTCAAAAGGGAGACTATGATAGAATGAGGAATATAGTTCGGAAAAAACTAAAAGGAGCGGTTCCAAAGGTTAAAGACTTACAGCAAGCTTGGGTGTTATTTAAAAATACTATCCTCGAAGCCCAGACCAGCTGTATTCCACGCATTAAGAAAAGTGGAAGAAAGTCCAAAAAACTGCCAGCATGGTTTAAAGGTGAGGTCAGAGAGGCTGTTGCTGCCAAAAGAGCAACCTTCAGGAAATGGAAAAAAGAGCCAAATGATGAAAACTGGAAACAGCACATGCACTGGCAAGTTAAATGCAAAGCATTGATAAGGCAGGCAAAGCGGGAATTTGAGAAGAAACTTGCTACAGAAGCAAAAACACGAAATAAAGACTTTTTCAAGTACATTCATAGCAAAAGGCCTGTGAGAGAGTCAATTGGACCGTTAGATGATAGAGGGGTAAAAGGGGCAGTAAGAGGAGACAAGGCTATAGCAGAGAGACTGAATGAATTCTTTGCTTCGGTCTTTACTGAGGAAGATGTAGGGATATTACCCAAGACTGAAGTGGTATTTAAAGGTGATACTGCAGAGGAATTGAGAGAAATATCGCTACACCGGGAAGATATATTACAACTATTTGATAAACTGAATAGTAGCAAATCACCTGGACCGGATGGTATACATCCCAGAGTGTTGAAAGAACTGAAATATGAGATTGCAGACCTGCTATTGGTAATCTGTGAACTTTCATTAAAATCATCTGTAATACCTGAAGATTGGAGGGTCGCCAACGTAACACCAATTTTTAAAAAGGGTTCCAGGGGTGACCCGGGAAATTACAGACCGGTGAGCCTGACGTCAGTACCAGGGAAAATGGTAGAAACCATCATAAAGAACAAAATTACACAGCATGTAGATAGTCATGGCCTAATGGGAGACAGCCAACATGGCTTTAGACAAGGAAGATCTTGTCTTACTAATCTGATCTGTTTTTTTGAAGGTGTGCATAAACAGGTAGACAAAGGTGAGTCGGTTGATATAGTGTATCTGGACTTTCAGAAAGCTTTTGACAAGGTCCCCCATCAGACTTTTGGCAAAGCTAAAAAGTCATGGGATAGGAGGCAGTGTACTATTGTGGATCGGGAACTGGTTAAAAGATAGAAAGCAGAGGGTAGGGCTAAATGGCCAATATTCCCAATGGAAAAAGGTGAATAGTGGAGTACCCCAGGGATCTGTACTGGGTCCGCTACTTTTTGACATATTCATAAATGACCTGGAAAAGGGAATAACTAGTGAGGTTATCAAATTTGCAGATGACACAAAACTGTTTAAAGTTGTTAAAACCCAAGAGGATTGTGGAAAACTGCAGGAGGATCTGGATAAATTGGAAGACTGGGCATCCAAATGGCAGATGAAATTTAATGTGGACAAGTGCAAAGTTATGCACCTAGGAAAGAACAACCCACACTATAGTTACACAATGCAAGGCTCCACATTAGAAACCACCACCCAGGAAAAAGATTTAGGAGTCATCGTGGATAACATGTTAAAACCCTCCGCCCAGTGTGCAGCGGCGGCCAAGAAAGCAAATAGAATGCTAGGTATCATAAGGAAAGGGATGGAGAATAAAACAAAGGATATTATAATGCCTCTGTATCGCTCCATGGTACGACCGCACCTTGAATATTGTGTGCAATTCTGGTCACCGTATCTTAAAAAGGACATAGAGTTATTAGAAAAAGTACAGAGAAGAGCCACCAAATTGGTGAAGGGGATGGAAGGCTACTCCTATGAAGAGAGGCTAAAAAGGTTAGGGCTCTTTAACCTGGAAAAGAGACGGCTGAGGGGAGATATGATAGAGGTGTATAAATTAATGAATGGAGTGGAACGGATAAACGTGGATCAATTGTTTACGCTATCAGAATATAGAAGGACTAGGGGACATGTAATGAAGCTACAGGGTAAACTATTTAAGACAAATAAGAGAAAATATTTCTTCACTCAACGTGTAATCAAACTCTGGAATCTGTTACCGGAGGATGTAGTAAGGGCTGTTAGTATAGCTGGGTTTAAAAAAGGTTTGGACAAGTTCCTGGAGGAAAGGTCCATAAACCACTATTAAAAAGGGACCCAGGATATCAATGCTTGACCTAGTACAAGCACTGCAGAACCTGTGTCTTTTGGGGAAACTGCTAGGTACGTATGACCTAGATTGGCCACTGTTGGAAACAGGATACTGGGCTTGATGGACCTCGGTCTGACCCAGTATGGCATTTCTTATGTTCTTATGTTCTTAAGGAAGGGACATACGGTTAACATGAATGGAACGAAGCAAACGATGGGGGGTGTGGAAATGAATCAGAGCTTTCTGGTTAAATTTAGAACCCAGCAGAGAGCTTGTAGTTTAAATTTCATAATAAGTTAGAGCCTAGCAGCAGCAAAGAGCTATAATTTAAATCAAATCAGAATATAGATTAGCACAAAAGGCAAAACAGGGTCAGTACTCTTTGAGCAGCAAATAAAGTCTTCTAGAGACCTTTACAAAGAGGCCTTCTACCTAGGGGGCAAGAGACCTGTGAAACGTTTTCAATAGGTGTTAACACCAGGTGGCAGGTCAAAAGGCCATTTTGAAAGACTCCTTCTATCCAAGCAAGGAATGTTAATCACCCAGGAAGTTGGTCACAGCTTACCTCAACAGCACAGGCATAAATAGCTCAACCAGAGCTCTGTGATCCTCAGTCTTGAAGGACTAGAAAAGGGGACTGTTACTTCTGGATAGAGATCTGCAATTGTGAGTATATACTTCTGGGAATTTTCTGAAAGGAATTCTTTCTATTAAAGCTAATTAATCTGTGAACCCACTATTTTTTGTTAAATCAATCAGGGCCTAGTAGCAGCAGTTTAAGTTTAAAACACAGAAGATAACTTTCTGGTTACATTTCATACCCAGCAGAGAGCTTGTAGTTTAAATTTAATAGTCACTCAGGGCCTAGTATCAGCAAAGTGCTTTTAGTTTAAATTTAAAACACAGAAGAGAGCTTTCTGGTTAAATATGGAACCCAGCAGAGAGCTTGTAGTTTAAATTTAATAGTCACTCGGGGCCTAGCATCAGCAAAGTGCTTTTAGTTTAAATTTAAAACACAGAAGAGAGCTTTCTGGTTAAATCTAGAACCCAGCAGAGAGCTTGTAGTTTAAATTTCATAATAAGTTAGAGCCTAGCAGCAGCAAAGAGCTATAATTTAAATCAAATCAGAATATAGCTTACCTCAGCAGCACAGCACAGGACAGGACAGCAGCCCTCTTTTAATAAGTGTTATTTCCCTCCCTTCCTGCTCACACCCACCCACCCCTGGGATAATTGTAGCTTTATTTATTTATTTATTATTTATTTATTTATTACAATTTCTTATATACCGCACTATTGTCAGCGCGGTTTACATACAGCAAAATGACCATAACAAACTGCTTGGCTTCACATAGAACAGGAGTAACAACTTGGATAACATGTTTTGCTTTACAGAGAACAGGAGTAACAACTTGGATAACACGGGGGATGCAAACTGAACTAATTACATATGTATAGGTACTTATAGGTACTTACACATCTTAAAAGACAGGAGGTGCTCTCAGGTGAAGCTCGTTACCCAAATCGGTCATACACTAAGGACCTGAGATTAATTAAGCTTCAGGTGAACAAGGTACATTATACGTATTAGGTACAGTTTTATTGGTATAAATATCCATAGCAACCCTTAGTAAGTAAAGAACTTAAAGATCTAAGCAAAAACTTAAAACTAAGAGGCAGACAGCAGTCCAGCAGCGAGATGGGGGCTTTCCAGTCTTTTGCATTTGAGTGTCACATGTATGATTTTCTCCCAGTTGGTGAGAGGTCTTACGTGTGCATTAGATGCAAGGAGCTCTTTGCTCTCAGGGAACGAGTCCGTTCTCTAGAGGCTAGAGTAGCAGACTTGGAAAACATAAGAAAGACAGAGGTACATAGACGAGACCTACAGGGATATAGTCCTGAAGTCCCACCTCCAGTCTGGCAGCATCCCTGTTGCCATGGAAGAGAGAGGTCACGTGACAGGAGAGCATCACCCTGGTGTGGCAGGAAGTGATCCTGTAACTAGGACCTGTCCTCCAGGTGATGTAAAACCCTCTCGCACCAAGGAAGTTTCTCCAGGGCCATGTGTCCATGAGGGAAGGGTTAGGACAGCCGTTATAGTTGGTGATTCGATCATTAGGCATGTAGATAGCTGGGTGGCTGGTAGACGTGAGGATCGCCTGGTAACATGCCTGCCTGGTGCGAAGGTAGCGGACCTCACACGCCACCTAGATAAGGTCTTAGATAGTGCTGGAGAGGAGTCTGCTGTCTTGGTACATGTCGGTACCAATGATATAAGAAAACGTGGTAGGGAGGTTCTGGAGGCTAAATTTAGGTTTTTAGGTAGGAAGTTGAAATCCAGAACTTCCAGGGTGGCGTTCTCCGAAATGCTTCCCGTTCCACGCGTAGGACTCAAAAGGCAGGCAGAGCTCTGGAGTCTCAATGCATGGATGAGACAATGGTGTAGAGATGAGGGTTTTGGATTTGTTAGGAACTGGGGGACATTCTGGGGAAAGGAGGGGCTCTTACGAAGGGATGGGCTTCACCTTCACCAGGCTGCTGGCATTGTTGTTGTTGTTGTTGTTGTTAAGTGTCGTCGAGTCGGAGTCGACTCATGGCGACCCTCTGGATAGCTATCCTAAATTGTGTTCGGTCTTCAGTCATGCGGCTCATTGTTGACAGACTGGTACCCGTAGCTGCTGTTATTGTATCGATCCATCTCATTGCTGGCCTTCCTCTTTTGCGTTGACCTTCTATCTTGCCAAGCATGATGTCTTTCTCTAATGATCTCTCTCCGCATGATGTGTCCAAAGTATGAAAGTCGAAGTCTTGTCATCTGAGCTTCTAAAGAAAACTTAGGTTTGATCTCCTCTAGTACAGACTGGTTTGTTCTTCGGGCAGTCCATGGTATACACAGTATTCGCCGCCAGCACCATAATTCAAAGGCATCAATTTTCTTCCTATCTATCTTTTTCACTGTCCAGCTTTCACATCCATATGATGTTATTGAAAATACCATGGCTTGAACAAGTCGAATCTTTGTATGGAGAAGAGACATCTCTGCTCTTGAGAATCTTATCTAGGTCTTTCATAGCCATTCTGCCAAGAGCAATGCGTCGTCTGATTTCTTGACTGCTTGTTGCTTCTTTATTGATAGTTGATCCAAGTAGGTTAAAGTTATTCACGATTTCAATTTCTTCTCCTTCAATGATGAACCTGTTGATTATGCCAGTTGTCATGATCTTTCTCTTCTTTACATTAAGGTGCAGGCCCATTTTGAGACTATGTTCTTTGATTGTGAGAAGCAAATGTTTCAGATCATCTTCACTTTCCGCCAGTAATGTGGTATCATCAGCATAGCGAAGGTTGTTGATGAGTCTTCCACCAATCTTCACACCTCTGTTGTCTTCATACAATCCTGCTTCTCTGATGATTTGTTCTGCATATAAATTAAACAGGTAGGGGGAAAGTATGCAGCCTTGTCTTACACCTTTGCTTATTTTAAACCATTCTGTTTCTCCTTGTTCCGTTCGAACTGTTGCTTCTTGATCATTGTACAGATTGTGCAAGAGAATGATCAGGTGTTCTGGTATACCCATGCTTCTTAATGTGGCCCAGATTTTCTCATGGTTTACACAGTCAAAAGCTTTGCTATAGTCGATAAAGCGCAAATAGATATCCTTTTGGTATTCTTTAGTCTTTTCAAGGATCCATCTCACATCCGCAGTGATGTCTCTCGTTCCTCGCCCTTTTCTGAACCCTGCTTGCACTTCAGGTAGTTCTTGTTCCAGGTATGGTTGTAGTCTCTTTTGAATAATCTTCAGTAGAATCTTGCTGGCATGTGGGATCAGAGCGATTGTGCGATAATTTCCACAGTCAGTTGGATCACCTTTCTTTAGTATTGGTATAAACACAGATCTTTTCTAGTCAGTTGGCCATGATGCTGTCTTCCATATTTCTTGGCAGAGCCTTGTAAGTACGGTAACAGCTGCATCAGATTGCTGTAATACTTCTATGGGAATGCAATCAATGCCTGGTGCTTTGTTCTTTGATAAGGCTTTCAATGCTGCTTCAACTTCTTCTTTCATCACCAATGGTTCCAGATCATAAGGTACAGGTTGAAACGGCTGTTGGTCCACTTGATCTTTATCATATAAAAACTCTGTATATTCCTTCCATCTTTTCTTGATCTTCTCAGCATCATTCAACATAGAACCTTGAGCATTTTGTAACATTCCACTTCGAGGCTGGAACTTTTTCTTTAACTCTCGTAGCTTTAGGAAAGCTGATCTTGTTCTTCCTCTAATAGTTTCTGCTTCTATTTCCTTGCATGCGTCATTGTAGTACTTTTCCTTGTCCTGTCTTGCTGCACGTTAGAAATCTCTGTTGAGTTCTGTGATTGTCTTTCTTTCTCCTCTGGCTTTAGCTTCTCTGCGTTTCTGCGCAATTTTCAGAGTTTCTTCCGTCATCCATTTTGGCCGTTTTTTCTTTTTTACCTTTTGTAGAGACTTCTCGCTTTCTTCCAACACAACCTTCTTGATGTCATTCCATAACTCTTCTGGAACTCTATCATTTGTATCTAAAGCAGCAAGTCGATTTTGCAGGCAGTCTTTAAATTCCAGTGGTATATTCTCAAGGTCATATTTTGCTGCATTCATGAGTGGTTTGCTCTTTTTCAGCTTTAGCTTGAGTTTGCATACTAGTAGTTGATGATCTGTACCACAGTCAGCTCCAGGTTTTGTCTTTGTTGATGTTATAGAGCTTTTCCATCGTTGACTTCCACAGATGTAGTCAATTTGATTTTTATACAATCCACTGGGTGAAGTCCATGTGTACAGTCGCCGCTTGTGTTGCTGGAAGAAGGTGTTCGAGATGAATAGATCATTGGTCTTGCAGAATTCTATCAGTCTTTCTCCAGCTTCATTTCTGTTGCCAAGTCCATATTTTCCAACTACTTTGTCTTCTTCTTTGTTGCCAACCTTTGCGTTCCAATCACCCATGACTATCAGGATATCCTGTTTGCATGTTCTGTCAATTTCAGCTTGTACTTGTTCATAGAACTCTTCAATTTCATTCTCTTCTGCAACATTCCATTTCGAGGCTGGAATTTTTTCTTTAACTCCCCGTAGCTTTAGGAAAGCCGATCTTGTTCTTCCTCTAATAGTTTCTGCTTCTATTTCCTTGCATGTGTTATTGTAGTACTTTTCCTTGTCCTGTCTTGCTGCATGTTGGAAATCTCTGTTGAGTTCTGTGATTGTCTTTCTTTCTCCTCTGGCTTTAGCTTCTCTGCTTTTCTGGGCAATTTTCAGAGTTTCTTCCGTCATCCATTTTGGCCATTTTTGCTTTTTCACCTTTTGTAGAGACTTCTCGCTTTCTTCCAAAATAGCTTCTTGATGTCATTCCATAACTGTTCTGGAGCTCTGTCTGTATCTAAAGCAGTTAATCAATTTTGCAGGCAGTCTTTAAATTCCATTGGTATATTCTCAATGTCATATTTTGTTATATTCATAAGTGGCTTGCTCTTTTTCAACTTTGGCTTGTTTGCATACTAGTAGTTGGTGATCTGTACTGCAGTCAGCTCCAGGTTTTGTCTTTGTTGATGTTATGTTATAGATCTTTTCCATCGTTAACTTTCACAGATGTAGTCAATTTGATTTTTATACAATCCATTAGGTGAAGTCCATATGTACAGTCGCCGCTTGTGTTGCTGAAAGAAGGTGTTTGAGATGAATAGATTGTTGATCTTGCAGAATTGTATCACTCTTTCTCCAGCTTCATTTCTGTTGCCAAGTCCATATTTTCCAACCACTATGGGGCCTTCTTTGTTGCCAGCTTTCGCATTCCAGTCATCCATGATTATCAGGATATCCATTTTGCATGTTCTGTCAATTTCAGCTTGTACTTGTTCATAGAACTCATCAATTTCATCCTCTTCTGCAGCTGTTGTTGGGGCATATACCTGAATTATAGTTGTGTTGATAGGCATTCCTCATAGATGAATAGAGATTAAGCGTTCACTGACTGCACTGTATTTCATTACAGTTCTTGCAAGTTTCTTCTTTATTATAAATGCAACACCATTTCTTCTTTGTCTTTCATTTCCAGCATAGTAGACCATGTGATCATCTGATACAAAGTGCCTGATGCCAGTCCATTTCAGTTCGCTGACACCCAACAGATCAAGTTGTACACGTTCCATTTCATTCTTGACCATCTCCAACTTCCCTTGGTTCATGCTTCGTACTTTCCATGTCCCAATATGTAAGACATCTTTACAGCTTCTGACTCTCATTTCATGTGCAGCTACATCAACAGTCAGATGTCCTGAGGGCTTTGATCCAACCACATCATAAATGCTGGCTTTACTCTGAAAGGTCTTCAGCTCCTCCCCAGTAGCTATTTGAGTGCCTTCTGACCTGGGGGTCTCATCTTCCAGCACTGTAGTGCAATGTAGATCAATTGTTTATGCCATCAAAATATAGAAGGTCTAGGGGACATGCAATGAATCTACAGGGTAACCTATTTAAGACTAATGAGAGAAAATATTTGTTTACTCCACTTGTAATCAAACTCTGGAATTTGTTACCGGCGGATGTAGTAAAAGCTGTTAGTGTAGCCAGGTTTAAAAAAGGTTCGGACAAGTTCATGGAGGAAAGGTCCATAAACCATTATTAAAGGGGACCCAGGATAGCCTCTCCTTGACCCAATACAAGCATTGTGGAACCTGTGTATTTTGGGGAACTTGCTAGGTACTTGTGACTTGATGGACCTTGGTCTGACCAAGTATGGCATATCTTATGTTCTTATCAGGTTTTGTACCTGAGGCAATAGAGGGTTAAGTGATTTGCCCAAGATTACAAGGAACAGCAGTGGGATTTGAACCCTGGTTTCTCTGGTCACCAGGCTGTTCCTGTAACCACTAGATTACTCTTTCATGCTGCTGTTTCTGCATAAGTAAGTTGTCTATGAAAGAAACATTCCGTTTCAAAATGCACATGGCAAAACAATCATGAAAAATCTGATAGCTCCCATTAAATGAAGAGTAGAGTGTGTGGTAATCTGTACTGGGAAGAACCTGTGTATGGATGTGGGAGGTGAGAATTATGGACTACCTTTTACATAACAAAGAGAGAGACTAGACATTCATCTTTAGTATGATTAAAAAGACAAGGTAATTGCTGCAATTAAGTCTTATTTCTCTTCGCTGTTGCTTTATGGAGGACACCTTCTCTGGATGATTTGTGGCATATTTTTTATTCCCTGGGTTAGACAGCAGGTAGACTTGGTATCAAACTCAATAGAAACAGTGGTTATTTTAGAAGTCTTGTTTACAATTTCAATGTGGAAAATCCAGCATTTACACGTGAAAATGGCAATTTAGAAACAGCTGTTTACATGTGTATGTCCATAATACACTGAAGTTGCAAGGGGCTATGTTATGGGCATGGTTTGGGCATGATCTAGGCAAGTAAAAAATCTACACGCGTATTCTCCATTTCATAAAGGGAATGCATGTGTAGGGCCTGAAACTTCCATGCTGGGATTTATAGCTGCTCCCTGGCTTGGTTCGGCCAGTCCTTTGCAGGAGAGATTAGGGAGTTATTCTCCTTAAACAATGGAGGATTATCTCCTCTCCCAAGAGAAAATAAATAAAGATTGCAGCTTCTGTATTTTATTAACGTATAGGTTTGCAAAATGGTGCATGCACATGTGTAAGGACTGAGTTTCTCTGTTGATGCTTCCCGTATGTAGATGTGTAAAATGGCTGTTCCTGGCTCTATGTGTTGGCAAATCCATGTGTGGTCCTGCACATCCCTTATACGTAATTTACAAAAGACTCCATGTTTGGCAGAGCCTTTTCTAAAATACCACTGGAAATGTGCAGGACCCAACCTCAGTGTCTCAATTCCGATCTCGCCATCAAAAATTTGCATTCACATCTCCTGACCCCATCTAAGAACAAGCAAGAACGGGAACTCGGCATGACTTATTGTATCGTATGAAATCAAAGGTGTGTGAACGAGAGCCCTAGGAAGGCGCCTCTTTTCATTCTTATGCCTTCCCTTCGGGGCCAGGAATAACTGACCATTTTCCAAATACACACAATGTAGGAAAGACTCCTTCAGTTTAATACTTTTAGAATAATGAAGGTTTCAGAAAACTTATAGGGGTGAGTCATATTCAAATGCTCAGCGCTGGTGTAAAATAAAGGACTCGGGGATCACTAGTTGGGAGACCAACAGGAGGCTAACCATGATCTTCAGCAGTGCTGTCTGGGTAGTGCCCCTGACCCTACAGACCACTGGCACTATCCATTTAGTGCAGGGGTCGGTCCATGGGTGTGGTCGGTGCTATCCGGATGTGTTGTCAAATTTTCAGTTTGCACCTATTTGAGCAGCTTAGACCACATGAAAAGCTGGCCAAAATTGCAATCTGGATAAGTGCCGACTGAAAATCTGCTAATAAGGTGTCAGCACTTATCTGATAGTGCTGCTCAGTAACAGTTCATATCTAGATACTGCCACTGAATATCCCTCCGCTTTTTAAGCGCCACAGCTCACTGCCTTATTTTTTTATTAAATTACTGCTGATGAAATTCAGGATCACAAAAGTTTAAAATAATATTAAAGCTTTGGAACTACAGAGCTTAAAAGGGAGAGAGCAGGTACTGTGGGTTAAACTAGAAAGAGGGAAAGAGAAATCTATTTGCATTGATGTGATATACAAACCTCTCTCACAGGAGGAAGAGGTGGATGGAGAGTTAATTGAAGACATACGCAGCATTGCTAGGAAAGGGGAAGTGCTACTGATAGAGGATTTCAATATGCCGGATATTGATTGGCACATTCCTGCTGCAGTATCATCTAGAAGTAAGGAGATCCTGGATTCTCTACAGGGAGAACTATTCAGACAACTGGTAACAACCCACAGGTGAAGGGGCCATACTGGACTTGGTGCTTACCAATGGTGAAAGTGTTTCTGATGTTATAGTGGGAGATCATTTTGCATCCAGTGATCACCGGATGGTGTGGTTCAGTATTAGGACTAGGGCTGTTAGAATCCATTCAAAAGTGAGGGTCTTAGACTTTAGGAAAACTAACTTTGCCAAGATGGGCCAATACCTCAGGGAGTCATTAGCGGGATAGGAACAGCTGGGGGGTGTAGAAAAACAGTGGGCAAAACTGAAAGGGGATATTTTAAGGGCAACCAACCTTTTTATTAAAATGGTAAATAAAAGGAAAAGGAAAAGGAGACCGCTATGGCTTTCGAAAGAAGTAGCTGAAAAGGTGAAGAAAAAGAGGGAGGCCTTCATGAAATACAAGAGATCACAGAGAGAGGAAGGCAGGCATCTATGTTTGGGAAAACTTAGAGAAGCTAGCAAAGTACAGAGGGAGGAGTTGGCTCCGTGGTTGGGACAGGTTACCTCAGACCGGAAGGCCAGGTGTTCAATTCCCATATGGGGACAAGCAACCTCAGGCCAGAGGGACTGGGGTCTCTAGTCCCATGGCCACTCTTTGTGGCCTTGGGCAAGCCACTTAACCCTCCATTGCCTCAGGTACACTTAGATTGTGAGCCCTTCAGGGACAAGGGAATAAAAAGTACCTGTTAGTATACATGTAAACTACACTGATTCTAAAGAGCACAAAATAAATAAATAAAATAAAATAAATAGGAAAGCAAAGCTACAAAAAGAGGAGGAAATAGCCAATGCAATAAAATGGGGGGATATGACATTTTTCAGATATGTTAGTGAGAAGAGGAAGGGCAAAAGTGGTATTGTCAGACTCGAGGTTGAAGGGGAGGAATATGTAGAAGCTGATGAGGATAAAGCGGAATTGCTTAACAAATGTTTCTGTTCTGTGTTCACAGATGAAGAACCAGGAGCAGGACCTCAGAAAAAAACACAAACAGGAATAGAAGTGAGGGGCATCTTGAACAATTTTCAGAAGACTGTGTTCGTGAGAAGCTAGTTAAACTTAAAGTAGACAAAGTGATGGGACCGGATGGAATACACCCTAAAATACTGAGGGAACTTGGGGATGTTCTAGCAGCTCCACTGACTGACCTTTTCAGTGGCTCGTTGGAATCGGAAGCGGTGCTAAAGGACTGGAGAGAAGCTCATGTGGTGCCTTTACACAAAAGCAGAAGTAAGGATATGGTTGAAAAACTACAGGCCGCTTAGTTTAACTTCGGTGGTGAGTAAATTGTTGGAAACGCTGCTGAAAGAGAAAATAGTGAGGTTTCTGGAGTCCAGCGGATTACAGGATCTGAGGCATCATGGATTCACCAGAGGCAGGTCTTGTCAGACAAATCTGATTGATTTCTTTGACTGGGTGACCAGGGAGTTGGACCGAGGGAGAGCCCTAGATGTGGTGTATTTAGATTTCAGTAAAGCCTTTGACACCGTTCCTCACAGGCGACTTATAAACAAACTGAGCACCCTAAGGATGGACCCTAAAGTTACTGCTTGGGTTAGAAATTGGTTGAGTGGGAGGTGACAAAGGGTACAGGTAAATGGAGCTCACTCTGAGGAGAAGGAGGTTGCCAGTGGTGTGCCCCAGGGATCTGTCCTTGGTCCGATTCTTTTTAACATTTTTGTTAGTGATTTAGCAGAAGAGCTTTTGGGTAAGGTTTGCCTCTGTGGATGATACCAAAATCTGCAATAGAGTAGGCACCCAGGAAAGTGTAGATAACATGAGGAGGGATCTAGCTAAGCTTGAAGAATGGTCTAGAATTTGGCAGCTGGGATTTAATGTTAAAAAATGTAAGGTCATGCATTTGAGCTGCAGCATTCCAAGAGAGCAATATAGTATAGGGGGTGAAGTATTTTTGTCCACTAATGAAGAGCAGGACCTAGGCGTGATTGTGTCAGATGATCTTAAAGTAGCTAAACAGGTAGAAAAGGCAACAGCAAGAGCTAGAAGGATGCTTGGGTACATAGGGAGAGGAATTGCCAGCAGAAGAAAGGAAGTGATAGTGCCTCTGTATAAGTCTTTGGTGCGACCTCATTTGGAGTATAGTGTGCAATTCTGGAGACCGCACCTTCAAAAGGATGTGAACAGGATGGAGTCAGTGTAGAGGGTGGCTACTAAAGTGGTTCGTGGTCTTCATTATAAAGCATATGAGGACAAACTTAAGGATCTTAATATGTACACCTTAGAGGAAAGGCGGGATAGAGGTGATATGATTGAAACATTTAAATACCTCCGTGGCATAAATGCACAGGGGAAGAGCCTCTTTCCATTGAAAGCAAGTTCTGCTACGAGGGGACATGGGATGAGGGTGAAGGGGGATAGATTCAGGAGTGATATGCGGAAATATTTCTTTACGGAAAGAGTGGTGGATCTGTGAAATAGTCTCCCAGTGGAGGTGGTAGAGATGAGGACAGTATCTGAATTCAAAGAAGCATGGGACAAACACAGAGGGTCTCTAAAGGAAAAAAGGGGACTGTTGTAGCAGTTGATATGGAAGGACAGACTAGATAGGCCATGTGGTCTCTTTCTGTCGTCATGTTTCTATGTTCCTAAGTAATCTGAGGCTGACCCTACAATACTCTCCAGCTGGTTAGTGTTATGTTATGTTCTATTGATAAAAGGAAGGATGTGTAAATAAGGGTCAGCAAACAAGTTTTAGGCAACACTTATTTACTGGGCTAAGTCAATACAGCCAGTAGCAAATGCAGTATAATGCCAGCCACAACTTGTTTGTGGCCACTCAAACGTCTTCAGGTGAGTTGAAAGGTTATGTATAACACTTTGCTTAAACTGAAGGAGCAGCACCCACAAACGAATTATGTTTGTAGCCCATATAATAAGTGTTTCCCTCTCTAGGCTCAATAAGAGTAATTTTATAACTGAGCGCCTCTTTAAGCCTAGTTTAGTAAATGTTACCACTAGTTTCCTTTATACAATACTAGTGTAAGTGGTTGAAAATGTCTTTTAATCTAGAGCTGGTGTGAATGCTGACTCCTAGATTATACAGTGTGTGTAAGATTTTATTATTTATGCGCATACTTGTGTGCTCCATCGATACACCCACCGTGAAAGTTTGCACCATCGAATCTATGTGCCCGCAGAAAGAGGTCATTCATGACTGAAGTACTGAGCTTTGCATGCATTTCTGGTGCCTTATAAAATTACCCCAATATGGGAAAACCTTTCAATACTGAGGCACCTCTTTCTGGTAGCTCAGGTTTCTACACCTTAACAATTACAACTGCAGATAGATACACCTTTAATTGAACTAATGCTACACTTCTTAACTAGTTTCAAGAGCCAACATTTTCAGAATGAAAAGGTATCTATCTATATCCTATCGTATGTAGATCAATAGTTCCCAAACTGTTGGTCAGGATCTCAAATGGGGTCCCAGATAGAGGACTGCTCTCCCCTTTTCTGTAACCTATGCTCAGTAGCAGCAGACAGCGATCACAGGCTGTATACTTCCTGTTGTACTCCCTCCTGTTTGATTGGGAGCCCATGTGGAGCACAGGGCTTTATGTTGACCACTGCTACTATCTATGCTATTGAGGAATAGTGGGGGGGGGGGGGGCTGCTATTTCGCTTTCATCATCATCTGGTGCTACAAGAGTTTTAAGTGGCAAAATGAGGTTATGCTGGATAGCACAGATCTAGATAGATATTTTTCTAGATACTGTTATTCATGTGTCTTTAATGTAATCAACAGGCCAACCGCACTACAGGTCAAGGAATTGTTATAGGGGCTGCACTCTATTTTCAGCACATTCCATCTCTTGCCCTCTAGAGGGCGATGCGTCCTCACCCACCGTGAAAACTGAATGGACTTGTGCAACGGCTCCTGGGGCTGCTACAGCAGGCATGTAAATTCATCAGGGAAACTGTTACCTACTTAGAATACATACTTGATCAGGGAGTGGGAGTAGTCCATGATCAAGGGGGGGGACCCCTTACATTTTACAAGCATTCTCTCTAAATATAGGGTTTAGAAGGCTAAAACATCTGATTTTAAGAGGAACCAAAAATGCAACATAACTGGGTTATGGAAATAATTGTATGGAAAACTATGAGAATTGTCACGGTGGAAGCCTCCTAGATCTGAGCATATCTCCTCGTGGTCTTTCCGAGTGCTGTGAATTCAGGTTGCTCTTATTTTCTGTCATTGTTCCTGGTTTGGGTCCCGTGCCTCTAAGTTCCATGTTGGTTTTCCATTTTCTTCAGACACATATGCATTTGTCTGAACAGTGTTGTCTATAATTGAAATTCTAAGTAACCGGGTTATTCCTGGAAATGTTGCTTTGCATGCTTTCTGATTATAGAGCCCTCTGCGAGAGCGGCCTGGAGATGTTCCGCAGGGCTCCCTCAGCTTTGAGCCTCAGGCAAAGGGAACTCGGGGGGCCTTTGCAGCCTGGCTATTTCTCAAGGGATGCTGATGGCAACCGGTTCCCATTTCATCCTAAAAAAATCATAGGAAAGTGATTTCAAAATAAAAAGCCTGGATTCTGTTGTAAAGCTTCGCTGTAGCCTCATCCTGACCCCTTCCTCTTTTGACAACTTGTAGTCAGTTACCGGAATTAACCAAGACACCAACCAGCCGAGCCGAGGGACAACTATTCTTAACTCTTTCCATCTGCCATTGGAATGCGGGGCTGGTACCTTGCCTTACACGTGAAAACAGACATAAGGCAATCGGGCACGCATTTCTCTCTCAAGTGATCCGATTTAAATACCTATTTCGCAACCCCCAAAAAGGGGTTACGGCTAAAATGTGCAGCTTTTTGGAGTAAGGCAGATATGCATTACATTTGGAATCATGTGCTTGAAAATGTCAAATCTAGTACACATGCGTTTATAAGGTGTGTGTTTATCTGAGACGGACGTGTGCTGGTCATCTGAGTGAGGACTGTATTGGTATTCATAAGAGTTCACTAAATTGTGGAGGGAAACTAGGCTGTGCATTTAATACCTTATGAAAAAGAAGAAACCTGTCAGAGAACAAAATAAAACAACCAGGGGTAAAATAAGGGAAGCATTCTATATACATTCATGCTTACATGGGAATTGGGAATTTGTTTGCATATCAAAGATTAAGTAAGAGTGTGATGGCTGGCAAACGTTTGGCTTTTGTGAAACTAGCCAGGGCTGCCCAGCGATTCTTCTCTCTCTCTTGAAATGCCTTGCCAGGCAAGGACTGGAGGATGCAAGCAGGCCGGCTCCGAAACGAACCGATCTGTGAGGAAGGTTCTCGGAGACCGGGTTACAGCGCTGCCTACCTCTGGGAACGGAGGCACTTTGAGTCTCTGGTAATGCCCTACAATAATGTTTTTTCAGTGGCACTGCTTAAAGTGAAGAAAAACAGCTCGCTAAATAGCCCTGGTGCTGAGGATTCATTAATCACGTCGGCAGAGAGAGCAACCCAGGTTAGGCTTGTAAGACTGGTTTCCTGCTGAACTCGGGGGGAAGAAAGCCAGGCAGACTCGGGGTCTGAAACTAGTAGACCTTGTCAAACCGGGCATTACTTTCTAGTCAAAATATACAGCCTGCCGTCTCCACATTCCTGGCTTTTAAGGGGACATGGTTCTGGTTTCAAATCTCCTTTATGCATTGCCGCTGCACAGGGGAAATGGAACAGTCATAGTGTGCGCGCAGAACTGGGTTCTTAGGCGCATTTCTCCCTAGCGATAGTGCCTGTTTGGAGGGCGGAATCCATCTATCTGTCTGTCTGTCCGTCCATAGCTATATGTTCTGCGCCTGTGCAAACAAACCTATGCATAGAAACATGACGACAGAAAAAGACCATATGGCCTATCTAGTCTGCCCTTCCATATCAACTACAGTAGTCCTTTTTTTTTCCTTTAGAGATCCTCTGTGTTTGTTCCATGCTTTCCTAAATTCAGATACCGTCCTCGTCTCTACTACCTCGACTGGGAGACTAGTCCATGCATCTAACTCCCTTTTTGTAAAGAAATATTTCCGCATATTACAGCTGAGTCTGTCTCCTTTCACATTCATCCTATGTCCCTTTCCTGGCAGAGCTTTATTTCAGTTGAAAGAGGCTTGTTTCCTGTGCATTTTTCCCATGGAGGTATTTAAATGTTTCTATCATATCTCCTCTCTCCCACCTTTCCTCTGAGTCTGAAGTAGACATATTGAGATCTTTAAATATCTCCCAATATGGCTTATAACGAAGACGATTGACCATTTTGGTAGCCACTCTCTGCATGGACTCCATCCTGTTTATATCCTTTTGAAGGTGCGGTCTCCAGAATTGCACACAATATTCCAAATGAGGTCGCACCAAAGACTTATACAGATGCACTATCACCTCCTTTTTCCTGCTAGCCATTCCTCTCCCTAAGCAACCAAGTATTTTTCTGGCTTTTGCCATCTTTTCTACCTGTTTTGCCGTTTAAGATCATCAGAAACAATCATACCCAGGTCCTGCTCTTCTGTTGTGGACAGAAGCATTCCCCCCCCCCCATACTGTACCCCTCTCTTGGATTTTGCAGTCCAACTGCATGACTCTGCATTTGTTAGCATTAAATCTCAGCTGCCAAATTCTCAACCATTCGTCATTAGCTAGATCCCTCCTCCTGTTATCTACTCCTTCCTGGGGGGGCTAGGCAGCCACATGGGGCAGCAGATCTCTGTGGCTGGCCTGCCACCTCCACCTATCTCCTTGTGCTGAGTTGTGCTGCCATCCCTCGCTGCTACCGATTCCAGGGTCAGGGGCGGCTAGGCTCAGTGGCAGTGACCCGCAGCAGGCCATGTGTTTTGATACACATGGCCTGCCATTTCTGAACCCCTGAAGTTGTGTTGGAGGGGCATCAGAAGCAGCAGGCCATGTGTGTCGAAGCACATGGCCTGCCTCTGCCACTGAGCTGATCGACCCCACCCCTGATCCCACCACTGAAATCTGCTGCAGTCTGGCTCAGCATGGGGGGGGGGGTCAGTATGGCTGGGGCTTCTGCCTGTGAGGGGTGGAGGGTGGCGCAGAAACCCTTGGACCAGTCCTGTGGAGCTGCTAGAACTTCCCCCTGGTCCTTTAATACTCTTCGATGTATCCCATGTTGCTCATCGCTTTGTCTACTTTTTGTTTAGTTCCTCTCGAACACAGTCTTATGAAAATCATTCAGAATCCCCTTCACTCCTATTCCTATATGTGGGTGTTTTCTGAGGTCCTGCTCCTGGCCCTTCATCTATGAACACACAACAAAAATATTTAATTCCGCTTTATCCTCAGCAGCTTCTACTTATTCCTCCCCTTCACCCTTGAGTCTGACACTACCGCATTTGTACTTCTCCTTCTCGCTAACAATTGGCTATTTCTTCTCTTTTTTGTATCTTTGCTACTTGTCTTCCTCTTTCTGTTATCTCTTGTTTTTTATGAAGGCCACCCTCTTTTTTTTTTTTTCTTCACCTTTTCAGCTACTTCTTTTGAGAACCACAGCGGCCTCCTTTTCCTTTTACATTTATTTACCTTTCTAAGAAAAAGGTTTGTTGCCCTTAAAATATCCCCTTTCAGTTTTGCCCTTTGCTTTTCTACATCTCCCAGATGTTCTCATCCTGCTAATGACTCCTTGAGGTATTGTCCCATCTTGGCAAAGTTAGTTTTCGCAAAGTCTAAGACCTTGCTTTTGAATGGACTTTATCAGTCCTAGTCCTAATACTGAACCACACCATCTGGTGGTCACTGGATGCAAGATAATCTCCCCCTATAACATAAGAAACACTTTCCCCATTGGTAAGCACCAGGTCCAGTATGGCCCCTTCGCGTGTGGGTTCTGTTACCAGTTGCCGGAATAGTTCTTCCTGTAGAGAATCCAGGATCTCCTTATTTCTAGATGATACTGCAGCAGGGATGTGCTAATCAGCATTGAAATTACCTATCAGTAACACTTCTCCTTTCATGGCAATACTGTGTATGTCTTCTGTTAAATCTCTGTCCACTTCTTTTGCCTATGAAGGAAGTCTGTATATCACATCAATGCAACTGATTTCCCATTCTATCTTTCTAATGTAGCCCACAGTGCCTCCTTCCTCCCTTGTCAACCCTGTAATTCTGTAGCTCTTTTTTTTTTACATATAGTGTCAGTCCTCATCCCCTTCTCCCTACTCTGCCCTCCCTGAATATAGTACAACCCGGTATAATTAAATCTCAATCATGGCTGTCTGTGAACCATGTCTCTGTAACCACCACTAAATCGAAGTCAGCCTCTTCCATTAAAGCCTCAACATCTGGGACCTTATTTCCCATACTATGAGTATTTATGGAGAATAAACAAAGGATATTATAATGCCTCTGTATCGTTCTGTGGTGTGACTGCACCTTGAATATTGTGTGCAATTCTGGTTGCCGTATCTTAAAAATGATATAGCAGAATTAGAAAAGGTACAGAGAAGAGCGACAAAAATGGTAAAGGGGATGGAAGGATACCCTTATGAGGAGAGGCTTAAAAGGTTAGGACTCTTCATCTTGGAAAAGAGACAGCTGAGGTTGGATATGATAAAGTTCTATAAATTAATGAATGGAGTGGAATAGGTAAATTTAGATCTACTTTTTGATGGTGTAAATAAAAGACTAGAGGGCGCACAATGAAGCTGCAATGTAACCCATTTAAAACCAATAAGAGAAAATATTTTTTTCACTCAGTGTTAATCAAACTCTGGAATTTGTTACTGGAGGATGTAATAAAAGCTGTTAGTGTAGTTGGATTTAAAAAGGATTTGGACAAGTTCCTGGAGGAAAGGTCCATAAACTATTAAAGAGGACCTGGGAAATGCGCCGTTTACCACGGGACAAGCATTGTAGATCCTGTGTACCTTTTTAGGAACCTGCCAGGTACTTCCACTGTTGGAAACACGATACTGGGCTTAATGGACCTTGGTCTGCCCCAGTAGGGCATTTCTTATGTTCTACTGCCCTTTCTCTTCTCTTTTGCTCAGGTCCTGTGTTCTCAGCATTGGCAGGTAGCTTGGGACCGTGCCCTTCCCCTGCAGTTACTGCACCTCCTTGTGACATACATATGCTGCTGCCATTGCTGACCTTTAGCAAACAATGCCCTAAGTGTGCGCTTTGCCACTTGTACTGGCCCTCTAACTCTTAGTATTTCCAGCAGTCAGTGAATGTAGGATCCCTTCCGAGGCATACCTGAAGATGATATAGAAACCATTTTAAATAATAAATGCACCCCCCCCCCCCCGTACAAATCCTCAAACTCAGCCGAGCTGTGCTTTCATGTGAAGGTGGAGGAAGGTGCAACGCTGTCAAGAGAAGTCGACAAATTTCCTCATCCCCTTGAGAGAAAAAGCAGCAATCAGGCCAAATTGTAAAATGGCTGGGTTAATTTATATGCAAGAAATTGCAGAAATATTTTCAAGACGATGCTAATGTACAAATCAATTAGGTTGGTAGAACTGTTTTGTTTAGCAGCGATGCCAGTGAGAGATCGGTCTCTGTCATGTTTCACTTCAGTCAAATTGGTAGAAACAGTAAGCCTGGCACCATGAACAGGAATGTAACAAAAAAAATGCAAGAAAACTGCAGCACTTACTCTCAACGTATTGACCTCTGAGGTGAGAGGAGATACATCGCCGATCACCTCTGCAAAGAAAGTGAATGGCCCTAGGGCCCAGAGCTGTTCAGCACAGTCGCCAGATAGTGCAGCTGAACAGCGGGCACTATCTGTCTAACGCAAGGCAGTACCACGGCTAACCTAAGTTCTGACCGTCTCTGGTCAGCATAGTTGTCTTTTAAATATCAACCCTTTGAAAACCAGGCCTAATGTTTCTCTGTTAGGCTCTGTTGGCATCTGGTGATGGCATTTTGCCCTAGTAGCTAAATTAAGCAAAAATGCTTTTGATTTAATACGCCCAGCAACAAAGTTTCAACTTCATGTTCTGAGGTCAAGTCAGTCTGGTTTAGAGCTTGCTTCCATCATTTGACTGAAAAGGACATAGTGTACAGTAAAATATGCGCTCTCCTAAATTCAGCTCAGAACTTTAAACATAATAATGTTACCTTTTACCTAAAGCTAATAGAAAGGAAACTATAGCCGAGATGATCATTATTTACAGATAAAAATCTATTCCATGAAATGAAAGCAGATGAGGAAAGCAGGCAGTGGCTACCCCCTGCAGACTTTGCACAGTTTGATTTGGTTGATTGTTTTAAACTGAATTAATCATTGGATCCAATTGTCTTTATGGAAACTGAACTATAACTATGACTCTTAATCCTTTATTCCCCCTCTTAGTAACCTTATAGATAAAAGAGGTTTGTAGCAGCCCTGAATCAGGCCCTGAATTATTGAAGGTTTTAGCATTTATTCTTCCCAAAACATGGCAGACTTAATTACAAAAAAGACATTTTCTTGGGCATCTTTCTCCCATATGCCAGGTCACTGTGCAGATGTTATTTTGTTTTGGGAGAAGCTTTGGAAATAATTGTCAATCGATAGACTACAATTGAATTATTTGCTCACATTTCAGCTAACTGCGGTTCTAATATACATTTATCGGTACCACAGAGGAAACGTGTCTTTTTCTGTTTCACCAGAAGGGAAGTTCCACTATAGTGTGTGCATGCGGAGTGTGAGGATCGTATGGGTCCTTGAAAGAAAATATGGAGACCAGTCTAAATATACTTAAATTCAGTAAGATCCCTGAGTGTGGGGCTAGTGTCAATCCCGGGAAACATACTGTAGATTCTTTGCTTGTTCTGTTTATATTAAATGGTCTGAATTAAAAAAAAAAAAAAAAAAGATGTCAGGTGTTGTAAGCAAGGAAGTAAAAGGTTATAACTACGTGCAAGACTGAAGGTGACCCTCCCCTTCACCTATCACTCCTTCAGGCTGCCCGCACTAATACTTTCAGCAAATGTGCTTGAAATTTGTGAGGAAGATCAGAATTGCGTGACATTTATTTTGAACAGACTCAATGGGGAATAAAGTGAAGACGTATTTACACTGTTTCAGTAAATGATCCGGTAGCAGCTTAGGCTGGAAGAGGACTTGTTGCATTCTGTGTTTCATTTCCAGCCCTATAACAAAACAGATGGGGAACCATAGACCTGTATGTCACTGATGAACCCTCCCTCGCATAGAAAATGTACAGTTAATCTAGCAGTGAAGCATTGCTGTGAATTCCACATAAGCCCTATTCCCCGCTGCACAAGAGAAGAGAGACTCTTCATTCGCTACAAAAGCGCCTTTATGGTTCCAAGTTTCAGATTTATGAAGACCGGTTGAGGCCTCCTAGGATATATCAGCATTTTGGGAGGAGTTTACATCTTCCCATACCACATACCTGTGTTGTTAGCGCTTTTTCTGTATTCCCTGTTTATTTCACAAACAGATATTTTCTGAATTGTGCCTCAGGTGGTAAATTCCCTGTATATGTTAATGCAGAATTTTTCAACAAAGTCACTGTTTACAAACAGGCGACACATATAGCTAATTAAAAAAATATCCATTTATATAAGTCACTGTTCACCATCCTTTTCAATTTCCTGTATAGTGCTCTGCTTTCTATACGTCTATCTACAGATCTTCCCACCGCTTGCACGTGTAACCCTTTGTTTCCATTTCATTCCTCCTTTTTTCCCTACACTGCAACTATGCAGAAAAAGCATTTTTCACAGAATCTGTGGAAGAAAATAAATAGAACTTCATTAACCTAACCAACAGCTTTGGCACTAATCAATGCGCACTTTAAAACGATACTGAAATACAACTGTAAAACAGTGAGGGCCTTTTATCCAACTTGTTAATACAGTAGAAGACTTTTACAAAATCTTATTCAGGTGTGATTCTTAAGCTTTAGTCAGACATCTACAACTCAACCATTCACTGCAAATTCCAAATGAAATACACGCTATGGACTCTGCTGTAAGGCGCAGCATTAAGCACTGAAAAGCAGGAGTTTTGTGAAAAAGTTAATGATGCATTTGCATTGTTTCTGTTTTACCTTGTTCCTACTGAAGTCACATAACCGGAGCTTGAGTCCCACCCTGACAATTAAAGCAAGTGAGCTGAGGTGAGCAGAACACTGTGGACTGGTAATCCATAAAGGGAATCTTTCCACCTTTCCATCATCCTCTAGCCTGTGCATATGGGTGCTTGTCCTGTGTCCTGGGGTGCCCTCGAGAGAGGTCTCTACACCTCCCACTAGCAGAAGCTTCCTCCTTCCTCCCCACCCCTAAAAATCAATCACAAGAAGACCATCCAAGACTCTGGATAGGGCTTTCAATGTGAGAATTGAACTGTCACTGAGACAACTCATTTTATTTCCAGGGGGAAAATACAGCAAGAACACAGGGCTTCTTTTAAGCAGGAAAAGTGCAACTGACACAGTAGAAGCAAATGCCCCTCAAAGGTGAAGTGAGTTAATAGCAGTGCATCCTCAAGTAAGTTCATGTGGGGGTTGCAGTTGTCAGTCAGTGTGGCCTTTGAGTTGTGGAGTGATAAGGTTGGGGAGCCCCTGTGCTCCTTCCCCAGGGGTAGAGCATTCAGGTTCCCTTACAGCTCTATGTTGGATTACTGACACCAGACTTGGATAGTTTTTAGATCGCCACTCAAAACTGGAAGCGAGGTGTCCTGGTGTCGGGTGGTGATGAATGCAGAACATACACCTTTAGTTTACTAAAACCATGCATATCAAGTCCACTGTCAGATAGTTATTCATGTTATCTCGGGCCATATTCATAGGTCCCTGGAGCTGTGGCTGCAGAATACATGTTGGCGGCGGGATTCATGTGGTGATGGTGATAGCTGTGTCCTCTGATGCTCGGTAAGGGATATGGGGTTGCTCTAGTTTTTGCTCCTAAGTAGTGATCATACGTTGCAGGGTATTTGTAGGGGTGATGATGCAGGGGCTCGGACCCCTGAGAATGGTGGTCTAGACGAAGTTCATGAGGTGGACTTGGTCTAGCAGTGCCAAGAGGTACTAGTCCACCGGGGACTGGGAGAGCTGGACTAAGGACCCTGGACATGAGCTGCTGGTGGGCCGGGTCAGCATGCAACGGAGTCCCGCTGGTGTCTCTCTCGTAGTCCCTTCTGCTTTCTGGATCTGAAACACAAGCATGGCAAAGAAAGATTGCAATCAGGGAGGTGCTACAGCTGAGAAGATCCCTGGATGCTGAAGTCCACATACAATAGATAAATCTATAAATCTCTAAGAGCAAAGCAAAGAACTTAAAACTGCACTAATTCTGGTAAGAGTGTTTCCCAACAGTTATCTTCCTTTGTGTAGGGACAAGATCTTTGAGAAGGAAGCACCTAAGGGTACAGAAGAGCCAACGCGTGTGATTGATAATATTAAACCACTGTGCAATTTGAAAGACAGCCTCTGATGCACCAGTTACTTTCAGCAGAAACAGGGTGCTGGGTGCACATTAATGGATTTCAGTGCCCTCTAGTACCTGTGGAGGCACCAGACCAGTGCCTTGAATGTGCACACTGGAGTGTACTCATGCACTTACAGAAACTACATACATGTTTGCTTTTAAAATTGATTTAAAAAAAACAACAACAAATGCGTATCCTGTCTCTATGGTTTTATTCAGATATTTCATT
Source organism: Ichthyophis bannanicus (assembly GCA_033557465.1). Lineage (NCBI taxonomy): Eukaryota > Metazoa > Chordata > Amphibia > Gymnophiona > Ichthyophiidae > Ichthyophis > Ichthyophis bannanicus. Next base: position 33,174,687 of record CM066041.1, on the reverse strand, counting down.
TGAAAACTCAACATGCCATGTCATTTTGTTAAAACTGTCTTGTGAATGGCCCCAGGCTCCATAATGGCTTCCTTGGGCCCAAAGGATTTTGTGATAGTGGACATGGCTGCTGTCTGACAAATCCCAATATGACTTTTCTTGCCCACCCTCTAAAGAAGAAGATGAAGATATTGAAATCAGCATCTCCTGACAAATCCACTATCTTTATCCTGATTCATATTGCATTAATTTATGGAAATGCCCTGATTTAAGGCAACTAATCAATGGACAGCAAGAGACTGGCAGAAAGAAAAGGCAGCTTACTGTGGGGGAGACTGGGACAGTGGTCGCTCTAAATTATTGCAGAGCAGCAAATTCAGAGTATTCAAAGCAAATTAAAAAGGGCAGAGAGAAATGAATCCACCTGGTAAAGCAGTTAATTTTAGATGAGACTAGCATATCAATTTTACAAAAATTTCAAAAGCAAATATTGACGGATTGCCAAAAACATCACCAACAACCTCTTTAGAACCAAAGCAAATTAAAGTTATTTATGTGACTATTAATACAAGCTGCAAATGAATCAAATTTGTATCAGTTAAGGACATGGAAATGCATATTCCTTGTCTCTACCCTAAATTACATTGAATTGGCTATCCTTTTCTCAAAGTTTAATAATGAAGATTAAAAATAGGTTATTCTTCACTTTGCCAAAAACATACAGTGGGGGAAGGGAGGTGCAGGCTGTTCCAGCACCCTGTAAAGTCAAATTATTAACAATTCTAACAACACCTAAATTGCTCCAGCGACAAAACATTCTTACTGTGACTTAAGGGGGCTGAAATGATGGACAAGTAGCTACAGGCTGAAACAGTATATCATGGAACAAACAAACAGACAAGCTCTTTTGTAGCAGCCCCAAAGGATGGCAAAAAAATGCAGGCATCTTCTGGATGGTTTATCTGGCTCTTTATTCTGTGCAGTGCAATACAAATTGATCTGAAGTTACTAATGTGTGAATGGCTGGATTCTGCTATGATGGGAAACATGTTAGTCATGTATTAGAGTTAGACTAGTCATAACTACAACAAAATACTTTGCTTTTGCAAGAAAAGCTAATTGAACCTCGGCCTCCCCCCTAGTACACACGTGCACTATAGGGGTTATCATGCTTTGGATATCTGAGAATGGGCATACAGACATCCAAAGCACCGAGACACCCCTGGGGACATTTTCGAAAGTGATCCTAAAGACATCTGAGGCTGAAGAGGGGCATAGGTAGACATGTCCAGGGCACGCCCAAGTACTTGAACATCCTTGCCTGATTTCAGAAATGCCCAGCCCAAGTTATACCTGCTCGAGGGCATAAATAGGCATCAGAAAAGCTCTTATTCTGCCATCCAGACACCCAGAGGGCATAGAGAGTGTATTGTGGTGCCCCCCTATATTTTTACTGATGATAGCGAAAATGGAAGGGACATTAGGACACTTGATTTCTGTCTGGCACACTAAGGTGCATCCCTGCACACAAAATAACTTGCGTTCAGCATAAGATAGATGACCCCGATCCCAGTTCTTTAGCAGGGATGTCTATGTGACCATCAGTGTGGCCGTCCATTTTGGTGATGTCCATGTTTCCAGAATCAGGCTGACACTTAAATGTCCCTGACTGGGGTTTTTTGGATGTTTTGCCCTGGGCGCCTCAGATTTCTAAAATGCCACTTCACAGGAATGTGTAACAGTGTCTTGAACAGACTATTCATTGCTGATAAAAGTTACATAAAACTAAGCTAGATGCCATTTCCAGAGACAGAAAAGGCAGAAGGGATCCTTATAGAGTGTTTTTCCATAGGCAGAACTAGACAGCAGATCTGGGGAGGGGGAGCCAGAAGAGGAGCAGAGGAAGCCCATAATGCCACACTGGTGCCCCTTTCAAGCAGCCCACGCACATGGCTCTAAAATGAGCAAGGGGGCGTGTATTTGGTGCCTTCAAAATTTGACTCTCTAGACAGTTGCCTATGCCTAAATCTGGGCTGTTATTGCAAGAGCAAAGGGTGGGACATAAAGGGATTCAAGAGTAACTCTGGATTCTAATTGCCCCTCAGTGTGGCAACTATCCCATAAGCAAAATGGCAGATTCATTTGTTTAAATAAAACAGCAAATGCTGTTGTTAATGTGACTTCCCATGGATGAAAACTCGCTCTCACCCAACTGTTTATCTGGCACCCCAGTATCATTTAAACACTCTAAAACTCTACCGGGATTAACCAGATTCTATTTTTTATAAATAGTTTTAAAACAAAGGTTAACCTTTGCAACTGTGAAAAACATTTTTACTCTGATAGTTTGCTCATATGTTACTATTCATTCAAGGTGCAAGCAGTCTACTCCTGTAGCTTCTACAACTCCTTTTTTCATTCTCCTTTCTTCTCTAATGCAGTTTTTCACATTTAATTGTAATTTATATCCATAATCACTTTCGGAAAACAATTGGATGCATTGTTTCTTTTATTTCTGAGAGTCTATGAAATTTCCACCATACTAGTAGAAAAGACTTTGCTTTCCTGGTTTTGTTTAGCCAAATATTAATTCAATCCATCCTAAAACATGATATCATTAATCAAATCCACAGTGATAACTATATTGGAGGGTCCCCTCCCCCCATCCACTTGTTAAATATCACCTTTTTGTTTCCATTAACGCAATCAAAAAATAATAGCCTATAATGCAATTTAAACTCTAGCAGTCTGACCGTCTCTTCTAAAAAGAAAGGTCTTGTGCAATGTGTAAGATCTTCTAAGAAAAGTTATGTCTTTCAAGTTCTCACTTGTATTTTTCAAATTAAGCTTTTTGCCTTTTAACTTCTTAAACAGATATTTTGTGTGTGTTTTTCTAGTGACAGAAAAATCTCATCACAGAATATAAGTACATAAGACCATGAGAAATGGCTCCAACAATGGCCAGGCTCGTCATGCGGATGTGGCTGCTGAATCCTAATGGGGAGGGGGAGGGGGCATCCATTCCTTGTTGCTGACTCCCCGAAGTAAGAAGCAGTGATACCATCTGGTTAATAACAGTTAACGGACCTCTTCTTCGGAAAGTTGTCAACCTTTTTTAAACCCAGGTATATGATTAGTTTTGATCATATCCTCTGGGAAAAAAATCCCACAGTTTAATTGTGTGTTAATTAAAAACTACACACTTGTAAATGTGTTTTAAACCTACCACCATTTAGCTTCATGAAGCGTCCTATTAACTTGTTTCATACCACTCATGATTTCATAACCCTTCTTACTCGTCCCTTCTCCAGACTCTATCACAGTGTTTTTCGAGCGGGTCCAGAAGTAGTACCTAGCCGGTCTGGTTTTCACGATATCCTCAATACATATGCATGAGAGAGATTTACATACATGGAGGCAGTGGCTGCAAATCTATCTCATGTATATTTATTGTGTCCTGAGGACTGGGTTGAAAAGCACTAATCTATGCCAAATAGTGCCTGACATTAGATTTGCTTTTCTTGACCACTGCTGCAAATCGACTTGAAGATTTCATTGTTCTGTCCCCAATAACTCTGTCGTTTTCCAGGATGGAACCCAGCACCGCTTTACTTCTGCTGTTGTCTCGCCCATCTTGTCTGACCATATGCCCTAATTGCGCTTCTCCGCTCTACGGCCTAGTAAGAGGTTTCTTTATGCTGTGACATGGTGTCCGCATCATATCTGCCAGGCTGCCTACTGGGCTCCATCATTCTATTCTGCGGATATAATTTAAATGATCTCCTGTATTACTGACACTGTTTCATATAATTGTAATTACTAAGACTTAGTTTGTCTCCAATTTTATGACATTCTTCTAATTGTGTATTATGCTGACATTTGGCCATTTTACTGTGTCATGTCTACAATGTAAGTTATTTATATCAAGTTGCACCCATTGTACACTGCCTTGGCTGAATTTCTGCATAAAGATGATTAATAAATCTTAAATAAATAAAATAGATTTTGTATTATTTGTCCCTATGTGCATCACATTTCACTTGTCCACATTAAATTTAATCTGGGAGGAAGGTGGAAACTGCACTAGAACAGCACTTCTCAGCCCTCTCCTGAAAGTACACTTAACAAGTCAGGTTTTCAGGATTGCCAAATAAATACGAACAAGATAAATGTGCATATATTAGAGACCCATTGTATGCAAATCTGTCACATGCATATTCATTGTGATAATTCTGAACACCTGACAGGAAAGGGCTGAGACACATCCTTAATGAGCTAGAATCAGGGAGTCCAGAGTTCAAATTACGCTTCTCTCTCCTTGAGTAAGTTATTTATCTCCCTTGTCTGGGGCTACACAGATTATATGCTCTTTGGGCACGGATTTACACTTATCACTGCACAGTCACACTGTACAAATAGTTATTTATCTCCCTTGTCTGGGGCTACACAGATTATATGCTCTTTGGGCACAGATTTCCACTTATCACCGCACAGTCACACTGTACAAATAGTTATTTATCTCCCTTGTCTGGGGGCTACACAGATTATATGCTCTTTGGGCACGGATTTCCACTTATCACCGCACAGTCACACTGTACAAATAGTTATTTATCTCCCTTGTCTGGGGGCTACACAGATTATATGCTCTTTGGGCACGGATTTCCACTTATCACCGCACAGTCACACTGTATACAAATAGTTATTTATCTCCCTTGTCTGGGGCTACACAGATTATATGCTCTTTGGGCACGGATTTCCACTTATCACCGCACAGTCACACTGTACAAATAGTTATTTATCTCCCTTGTCTGGGGCTACACAGATTATATGCTCTTTGGGCACGGATTTCCACTTATCACCGCACAGTCACACTGTACAAATAGTTATTTATCTCCCTTGTCTGGGGGCTACACAGATTATATGCTCTTTGGGCACGGATTTCCACTTATCACCGCACAGTCACACTGTACAAATAGTTATTTATCTCCCTTGTCTGGGGCTACACAGATTATATGCTCTTTGGGCACGGATTTCCACTTATCACCGCACAGTCACACTGTACAAATAGTTATTTATCTCCCTTGTCTGGGGGCTACACAGATTATATGCTCTTTGGGCACGGATTTCCACTTATCACCGCACAGTCACACTGTACAAATAGTTATTTATCTCCCTTGTCTGGGGCTGCACAGATTATATGCTCTTTGGGCACGGATTTCCACTTATCACCGCACAGTCACACTGTACAAATAGTTATTTATCTCCCTTGTCTGGGGGCTACACAGATTATATGCTCTTTGGGCATGGATTTCCACTTATCACCGCACAGTCACACTGTACAAATAGTTATTTATCTCCCTTGTCTGGGGCTACACAGATTATATGCTCTTTGGGCACGGATTTACACTTATCACTGTACAAATAGTTATTTATCTCCCTTGTCTGGGGCTACACAGATTATATGCTCTTTGGGCACGGATTTCCACTTATCACTGCACAGTCACACTGTACAAATAGAGACAGAAAGAAGGCAGATAAAGACCACATCAAGTCCATCCATCTGTGCCAACCACTGCACTCTACATCAGAGATCCTCTGTGCTTCTTTCATGTGTTCTTTAATTGAGATAAGTCCTAGTCTCCACCACCTCCTCTGAGAGGCTATTTCATACATCCATAAAGAAATATTTCCTTGGATTACTCCTAAGTCTATCCCCTTTCACTTTCATTGTGCCCCCTCATTCCAGAGCTGCCTTTTAATTGGTATTAGTATAGATGCCCACTAGAGCCACGCCACCACGAGGGCGCCTGATCTTAGAAGCTCAGCAGTGTCAGGCCTGGTTAGTGCTTGCGTGGAATCACCTTGGAATACCAGATGCCATAGGCTTAGTGCGCAGAAGAAAGGTCTGACAATTTACTTCCAGTTGCACCTTCTAAGAAAACCCAAGGGATAGTCCCAGCATGGGCAACTATCCACAGGGTCACCAGGAATCATCTTTGACTGAATGGCACCAAACAACAACAAATCGTAAATGCTCAGTTCCCCAGCCTGACAAAACCCTTCTGAAGTTCCTCACAGTGTGCTTTACTACTTTGAATAATTTTGCGTCATCCACAGACTTGATCATCTCTCCTTTACTCTCTTATTCAGATCATCAATGAATAAGTTAAATAACAAGGGGGCCAGTACGAATCCTTGGAGCACTCCACCATTAATCTCTTCTCATTAGGAAAACTGACCATTTACTTCTACAGTTTCCTATCCTTTAACCAGCAGCTCACATATCCTAGTGTAGTACTGCATCCTGGAGAATTTCAGTGTTAGCAGGGTTGATGAGGAAGAAAAACAGTAAGGTTACCTTTATCAGTACCATTTTGTTGCGTTGGTGAAGAGACTGGGTTTCTGGATCTGGTAAAGGCACTCATTAGAGGTAGTGCACCTGGCCGGTGGTTTCTGGGCCTGGAAAAGCACCATATGCCATAAGATTAAACATCCAGGGGCTACAGTAGTTCTCATGCTTAGCCCAACCAAACTTCAGCAAAAGATGGTCCACGCTCGTGTGTTGTTTTATTATCCAGAGCTTAATTTATTTCAGAAAAGTGCATGTGAAAGAATTCTTTGACATATCGACACGGAATCATCCACTCACTTTAAGTTAATAATACTAAAATCCTTTGTATCCAAATCTAAAGCAGGGCAGGTGATCATATACTACTGGAAGGTTGGGAGTATTCTTGCTACTCACTTCTGTTGAAATACTGTAAAGACGCTACAGAAATATGGTCTCCCTCGAGAAAATGTGGAAACCAGTCAAAGATCATTTGTATTTGTAAAATCGGAGTTCTTATATTTCAGACATCCTTTATTGTTTACTCCTATGGAACATTGTTATATGTTTTACTATTTGAATTATTCTAACCTAAATAAAAATGTAAAAAATATTGGGAACAAAAAGATTGTACAATTCAATACCAAATTTCTCCTTTCCCACAATATACCCACAGATTAAAGCTGTTTGACTAGGTTTAACCCCATGAAGGTTATAGATGACGGACACTGAGCATGGGAGCACTAGTGGAAGAAAGGTAGGGTTATGAATTGGATCCAAATTACTGGAGGAGGGAATTAATTTTGGGGTGAGTAGCTGGGGCTGATGGGAGTCTGTGGTACTGTTTTATTTGGTTTTATATTTATATTGTGCATCACTTGAATGTGTTCAGAGAAGAGCAGTTTATGAAATTTTGATAAATAAAGAAAATATTATAAAAGTATGATATTCAAAGAATGTATGCTCCTGACTTTGAAAGTTTAGGCTCCTAAATTGACCTCTGATAATTGACTAGGGCTGAGAGCCCATATTTACACTCAAAATTCCACTAAACCCTTACATTTAGGAGCATAAAATATGAGTGGAAACGAAAGTGGATTTAGTGCCTGGAAAAAAGTTAGGAACTTAGCACTAATTTGCTACATGAGGCTCATAAATCTAGGCAAATGAATGGCAGGCCTCAATTTATAAGCAGAACTTTTCAATTCCTAAATTAAGATCAATTTTCAGATGAAAGGCTTCAATTTCACCCATGGCATAACTGTCACTCTAAATGACTCTATTAACATCCTAGACTATCTTCGATTGCTAGTTAAACTTCTTTTCCCACATTCCAGCAAAAGTAAAATCCTCCTTTTTCACCCTCTGTAAATTGAGAACCATCAAACAATTCCTTGAGCTTGATTCTCACTCTAGTTGTCTCCAGGCCAGACTATTCTAAAATACAGGCCGATGCAGAAAGCTAGCGCGGGCTTTACAAGCCCATAACGCCACGTTTTAAGCACATTTTTACGATCCTTCTCATGCAGGAAATAGACTTAAACGCCGGTGGAAAAACTAGCGTCCAATTAATGCCATGCATATTTAAATAAATACTAATTATTTAAATGTATTTTAGTCTGCTGGGCTGGTATGCAAATCAGGGCTATGCCTGATGCAGAGATGGGCATAAATGATTTTGCAACCAGCCATAGCACCAAACTTTTAACTGCAGGGTCCGAGTAGAAGTAAACCTTTAACTCTTCCCCCGACAGTACTTTGATGGCACTAGATGCTTTCTTCAATGCCTAGATCATCTCCCCAGATGATCAGGCATCGGGCACAGCCCCCGATGCCATCAAAACACTGTCGGGCCATGCCAACAAAACAGAATCCCTGGCACTCTGTCCCCCAACAGTAGGAGAGAAAAGGAGCATGGGATGATTTGTTCAATGGGAAAAAAAGATAAAGCTGAACTGAAACCTGTTTTCTGGTGTAGTAATGTTTGGTTCATCAGTCTGTTATCTGGTTAGATAAGAGTTGCTGTGTGCGTGTAACGCTACTGTTTTCATATTGGGGAGACAGCCAGGAAGCAGAGAGATGACCGAAGGAAAAAATGCAAATTAGCCACCGGTGCTTGGAGAGCAAGCCAAACTAGTGCAGACTTGTTATGTGCGTGTGTTTGGCTTGCTCTCCCAGTTTAACGCTGCGGTGGTTCATTTGCATGCGCAGGGTTACCGCAGTGGGTATTTGCATACTCTAACTTTCCTGCATTGCACGTTAAAATGTGTGCGTTTTCAGGAACGTTAAACAATTGATCCAGCGGGGGTCTAATGCCGGCTTTCTGCATTGGCCTGATAATGTAGAATGGTATCAATTCTTCAGAACTCACCAGACTTCAAACCATACAAAATACAGCTGGCAAACTTCTCTATAATGCAAGAAAACTTGACCTTGTCACTCCACTCCTCAAAGACGAACACTGATTCTCAACTGCCTATTGGATCAAGTTCAGAACACTAACCCTAGCCCATAAAACTTTCTATACTGGGGTGTCATATTATTCTCTGTGTCCCCCATGGAGCTCTCTGCTTTCAAAATGCAAATCTACCAAATCTCAGGCATATTGGGAGTCCACCCGTAAATCTGCTTTCTATTGTCTAGCCTTCCCTCTCTGGAACTCTCTACCCCTCTACCGTTCAGGAGAATCCTTGGTGGGGAAAAAAAACATTTAAGAAAGGTTTAAAAGCTTTTTATTTGAAACTGCCTAGTGGTTGGGGCAAGGTACCTCAGGCTGGAAGGTCGGGGGTTCAAATCCCACTAGAGGACAGCAACCTTGGGCCGGAAGGACTGGGAGTTATAGTCCCACAGATGCTCGTTGTGGTCTTGGGCAAGCCACTTAACCCTCCATTGCCCATGTTCCCTGTAAGTATTAGCGTATGTGTCTCATATCCCCTCGTGTTAAATGTATCCCCCAACCGCTTTGACCCGGTGAAAAGCGGGATATAAATGCAGCTAAATAAAATAAATAAACCAACCCACTAGTTTGGCACTGCAGCTGCACCAAGCATTACCAGCAGTCCTCTTACCATCCCCCTCCCCACCCCCCATCTACCCACTCAAGTCTTCTACCTTACTTCTCTTATTTTATTTTTTATTGTAAACCATTCTGATGATCCATCAAGGGCCACATATCAAGTACTTTAATAAACTATAAATTTAGCTGAAAACAGGACACAAATGTAAGAGCCTAACTTATGAGCCTAAATGTAGGTGCTCAGCTTTCTTTGAAGATCAGGCCTTTACTTTTTCCTTCTCAAATATTTCCAGTGATCCAGCACTCCCATAATGCTTTGCACGGCAGCCCGTACGTCTGCGAGGTGAACTGGAAGTCCCTATTTGACCTTTCCCTGTGGCTGCTTTACCCAATAGAGCAGTGCAATTGCCCCTTTAGTCTATGCAAGCCCTGTTGTATGGTGAAAGTGAATCTCTAGGCGTCCCTCCTTTTCTGAAGTGCATTTCTGATTGTGTTTGAAAGAAAGGTTTAACATATGGGAAGAGAGACATATTCTTATTTCACAGCATGAGCTGAAACACAGACCTCTTGGCACTTCGGGAGCAGAATAGGTCTGCCTTAGACTAAACAAATCAGATTTTTTTTTAATTTGGGGAAAATAAAATGAGAAAACCAGAGAAAACAGTAAATTAAAAATTAAATTTCTGTCAAGCAAGAGCAATACTATATTTCCATCCCCAGATTAGCCTAACATCAAATGTTATTTCTATTTGATGAATACCCTATCTAGAGATGGATAATTAGATTTATATAAAACAGTTTTGTAGAGCTTTTCTGGCAAAGCAGGGCATGATATGCAAATATAAAATACAAGCTTTGTCAGCATTCTCTATAATATATATCTGTGTATTTCATGTGCGTTTCCGCTAACTCGGGAAAACTCATTGGCAATAAGACACTTCAGATAGAACTATATCATAATTAAAATGAGCTATATATCTAAATTCTTGATAAATCATATGGAATAATCCATAAATCGTAATGCAAGCGACAGGCATTATAGAATAATAATGCAATCGGGGGTTTTTTATTCATTACATTTATAACTCTGATTAAAGTCAGGTTCCTGACAACTAAAGCCCACCAGTGACTATGGAAAAACGAAATTCCTCATGCTTACCAGTCTTCTGGGTCACAGTCCCTGAATCCTTTAGCAAAGGGGTTACTGGCGATTTTTAACTGTGTGATCTAGAAAGAAAGGAAAAATGTCCATGAAGAATTTCCTTTGCTTAACATCGTCCGACGGTATATCTGACATTACTGTTATTTAGATATGTTTCTAGCAGGTTTAAACAAGGGACTGGTCGAATTATATGTGGAATGATATGGTTAAAAAAAAGCAAACGTCTCTGTGGTTATTCATAAAAACGTGGTTTCTTCCAAACAAAATGTCAGATTTCGTGCCCTCTCCTACCATCTCAAGGGCAGAACTATGTTAGGACATTGGTAAGAAAATGCCGCGATGTAATAGGGTCACCCCCAGAGCAGCAGAGACAAATCACGAAAAAGTCAGACGTATGTATTTATTTAAAACGCCGGGGAGCAGCCGGGACGTTTTCTATATTGAAGCAAAACCACGGATAAGTATGTGACTGTGAATTTCCGGAATGGGTTGAAAAACAAACTTTAAGCCCCTCAGTGACAGTTCCAGCCTTAGAGGTCAAGCTGATAGAAGGCAAGAGAGAGAGAGCAGCTGCCCCTGACCGTCAGCAGTGCCGGGAGACGGCGAGCTTTTAGTATTTAAAGGGCCAGCACACACTCTGCTATCTGCACACTCCTCTCAGACGTACATGCCATTTATTCATTTCAAAGGACTTTTAGATAAGGAATTGGTAAAAACGGAAAACTATCTCCTCAAAAATAGCAAGTAAAATGTGTTTTCCTAGGTGTCTCTCTTTGCTAAAAAAGCAAATATTTTAATTGCACTATTAATATAGTGAAATTGTTAAATGTAAAATAAAATCGTTACAACTGAATTTGCTTTGCAAAGATACTAAAATCTTCCAGCGTAACTTTTTTTTAGCTGGCCTGAATATTTCTTGGAAGGGGTTTTGAAAATTGAACTAATGCAACGTTTCTGTAAATCAGTTACTTAATATCAACGTTTTAATCGATAGCACTGCAAGAAAAAATAGTCAACGAATGAAATATTTGTAAGTCGGTGGTATATTACTGTGGAACGGTGTTAATATTTTCCACTAGACTGTTAATTTTCTTAAAAGAGTCATTTTTGGATGACTGGTGTATCCGATTGTAGATAATAACGTACTGGCTTCTCTTTGTTCTTACACATTGTGTGAAATCAGCACTAGAGGCTCCGGGTTCTACAAAATCCTTTCCGATGGCTTCCAGCACCAGGGTGGCAAGTCCTGATAACGTCAAAAAAGCAGCTTTCTCCCTCCCAAGCCAACTGTGATTGACATTTCTCAGCTGGAAGCATGTCGTTTCAAAAGCAGCCCGGGTTTCGGGTTTACTCAGGCAGCGGCGTCCCCCTGGGTTTTAGGAAGTTTTCGGGGAGGTTAGAATTGCAGCTATGAGGCTCCCGCGGTGAAGAATCTCCCCTGACCATTGGATTCCTGCCAAGGTTAAGCAACGACTTTAGCAGATGGACGGACAGAAGGATGGAGACGGATTGCTAGATACCAGTTGCAGAGTGTTAAGGGAAAGCAGATATCGGCCCTTATGGAGCCCCCACCCCAAGCCATGAAGGGCCTCACGAGTTCGCTTCTGCTGAATAAACCGTTTACCAGTGACCAGCAACATCTACTTCCGAAATTAACCGGGCACGTATATAGTACACTGCGTAAAGGCTCGGTATATTCCCCATAGGGTTTCCCTATGTATAAATTGAAGTCACTGAACGTAAAGACATGCATTGGGAGGGGGGGTGGTGGTATTGTGTTTAGTTTTGGGGTGCAAGCCTTAATATGAAGCCTGGCTAATGCTTTCCATTGTCAAGAACGAGCTAATCGCGGTCTTCTAAACCCGTTTTACTCTGCCGTGGTCTCGTTGCTCGGATTTCGACTCACACAGGCAGCTGCTTTAGTTGTGAGATTAGTGAAACTGGCCACAGTATCAAGCCCGAAGAGTTATCTACGTCTGTCTGTCTATCTACCTATGTCCGTCTTTCTGTCTGTTGGAAATAAACGTGGATTTGAACTATTTGTTCAAAGGGGCCAAAACGTAACCAACAGTTGAGACTAATTTAGGACGCGTTATCCGAAGCCAGCACACAAAGCATGTCTATGTGTCCATCCGTATATTTAGTGCGGTTCCGCAGACAGAACGTACAAATGTCCTTTGCTCAAGCAGTGTGGCTTTCAAACGTTTGCGAGGCTTTGGGATTTTTTTAAGTAGTGAACAATTGCTAAGCGTGTATTCCCAGCCCGACTCTCGGAGTTGCGCCTGGGTTCACTTGCATTACTCAGGGTGTATTGATTAAATAGTGTTCTCTTAATTGAATCTGGCAGTTTTAAAGAAGTTATTGATCATTCCACGCTAAAGTCAGCTAGAGGAAAAGTCTATTTATTTGTATACCAACAAGCGTCCAGACTGCACAGCTTTCCTCTCTAAGCACAGCTCTGAACTCATACAGCTCCCTTTCCGGCCCTCCATCCATCATGGGGAAGGCTTTGATAAATGAAGTATTGGGAGGTTTGTGTCTCAGTAATAAGCTGCAGACCTACTCACTCTGTGATTCTGATAGGCCGTGACGGCGGTGAAGCGAGTCTCCTCGAAGACGAAGGTTTTAAAGTTCTCCTCTGCGTACTTCTCGCTGTCCTTCCTGGGGTCCACGTAGACCACGTGGAACCGGGGCTGGTATCTGTGCATGGAGTTCAAAATGATCTGAGTGAAGAAAAGCCGAACAGAGGAGAATCGTTTAATCGGCATCCACAAAAGCGACAGTTTGCGCCTCCCGCGGAAAGGCAGCGCCGGCGCGCGTAACGAATGAGAATATTAGGATAAAGGGCTGCGCGTTTAAGATTCGGAGGGTTTTCTGCAACAGAAGTCGTCTTGCCTTTACTTACATGCCCGTTGTCGTCCAGTAAATTGTTGGTCAGTTTGAGTTTATCGAAAGAGACGATTTGTTTCATCCACTGGGCTCCTTTAGCCGGAGAATCGGGGTGGTAGTGTACTCTCCCTGGGGTCGCAGGGTCCGCTTTACCCGCTACCAGCCAAGAGGAACTGTGAAAGGCATATCTAGAAATGGGAAACGAAGCCAACAAAAGTATTTCAGTTTGTATTTGGCCTGTTCTTTGCATTCCTGCAAAGAAACAGCCAGTTTCTTGTTTCCCTGCACGCTCTCTTCCAGCACCTACTGTATGAAAGAAGCTCCCTCCTCGTGTTCAGAATATGACCTTTGGGGGTGTTCAGGTCTAAACTAAAAATCATCTCGTTTTAACCTTTCATTTCCAGATGTTTGTTTTTTTCGGTTTATTTTCCTTGGCCCTTGTAATGATTGATTTCTCACCTTTTTCTATCCATTTTTTAAGTCTCCCTGCCTAAGGCCTTCGCATGGAGTGAACTAATCGTAAATAATAAACTTCCCTCTGTAAAGCTGAAATAGCCCTTTTTATTTTCCATCAGGCGACCTTGAGCTGGCAATCTCTGTACCTTAACCGGATTACTGCCCCCTCCTCTTATTACTCTGTCCCCTCACTCCTTTATCTACTTTCTCACATTGTCTTGTTTTCTTGATCTGCTTTCTAATGGCATATTCCTCTTTTTCTAGACGACTGCACACCCAATCAGATGTTATAATAAGAATTGTATAGTCCCCAAATACTACACCTCTTCTGTTATAACGCGGAAATGCTACAGATGCATGGGTCCTTTGTCCTATGGAAAAGTTTGCGAAAAAGACCCTTGATATCTTTCTCAAAAAGGCAGGATTTAAAATAAGAGACCTGGGAGGAGCACAGGCCCTTTAGTGAATTATTATATGCCCATCCTCCATAAACTTTACCTCAGATGCTCTCCAATTATTCTAAAATCAAAAACAACTCTATAGCAGCAGGGTCCCTGTAGCTTTACACAGAATATACCTTAATTTTCTCGGAAAAGAGCTTTAGAGCTGACATATTGTCCGGAGGTACAGAATGGGAGAAAAATCATTTATAGGAAATATCGGAGGCCTGGTTCCTTAATGTTTTGATGTGCTACTAATGTTGTTTCATGCGGCACGAAATAACTTGAGTTCAGTCTTGGTCTGAACTGTAGACGTTTTGGTTGTGTTTAACACTGAAGTTTATTCAGCTCTTAACCTTTTGTCACATTCTCTCTTTTTAATTAAAGCTGATATAGATGCATGCTAATTTTGGGGGATGTGCTAGCGTGATGCTAAAGCCACGGAGTTGGCAGTCCCCACCCAATCCCTTGCGAACTGGTTAGCGCATGATGAATAATGCACGGCCCAGCATGGGGGCTCTTAGCGCGCATCAAACCTTGCTTAATGGTTAGCACACTTTAGTAAATATGCCTCATATTAGCAGACGAGTTTCCAATTTCATGGATATGTGTTCTTGGAATTCTGGTATAACAGATATTAAATCACAGTTCATCAGAAATATAAATGTATAATATACACCTAATTTGATGTTGCATATTGCATTTCATTTGACAAGTATTTTCCACACTACCTTTAGCCTGTCTAAGTATTTACATATTCTACCTTCAGCTTCATAAATATTCTCCACCAAATAAATTGAAAAAATATACATGCATGCATGAGATATCTTTAAATGTCTTAAAATCAAACACTGAACTTCCCTCCATGCTCTTTGAGCCACGGTTCATATTCTGAACCTGTTCCCAATTGCTTAGTGGAAATATTGAAATATACGTTTCTGAACAATGCAAATTACAAATACGGATATTTTCTAAAGTGATTTTAAGCTAATTAAATGCAAGCTAACCGTTAAAATTTTTGTGGAAATGTTCTTTTTAAATATTGAAATAATTTGGTTCAATTAATTATTGGAAATTAAAAGTTCCATGTAAAAAATACACCTGCATTGTTTTCTAAAATTCCAAGAACAGAATTATTTTGCTACAATTTGACCTCCAATTGTTCTATTTGGTCTATGAAAACATTTTTCCTTCTTCAAGAGCATTCCATTAATTATATATTTCTCATGGAAACATTGAAGAAATATAGCTGAAAATAGATAAACATTAATTTAAGAAAACTGCAAAATGGTAATATTTAAGAAGACATTGGCTCCAGTAGAAAGCTTGATAGGCTGCCCTATAGAGGTCTGAGGGGAAATCAGATTCTTTGCCTTTCTGCTATCCGGTTGTCTTGTCCCTGATGCTCATCTGGGATTATGCAATTTATGCAAGCCCCGGTTTTTTTAAATAATTCTAGAATTACTATTTCTTTTGGAATCAGAGGCAAACTCTGATGTTTCATCCGCAAATTTCAGAAGGAAATTATACAAGGGATAATGCATATTGTAAATTTAAAAAATTGAAATCTTTTCCCTACTAATTTTACAAAAAATCAGGTTCTGTAAATAAAATTAATATTTATGAATGAGAAATAAATCATTCCCACCCTTCATACGTTAGAAGTGATTTGTAATAGATTTCCTAGATATCAAAAATCCAAAAGTAGTAAAATGTCAGTCTGCCAGGTCTCAAGAAATGAAGTTGAATTGTTATGTAAAAATCTATGATGCATTAAATAGCAAATAGCTCGGTAGGAACAGGGATTTGGAACTGAACTATGTGTAAACAGTTTTCTTATAGAGCAGTGGAGGACTTTCTCTTCCTTGTGAACGCGGCCTCCCTGCTCCCTCGGGGTCCTGCATGTGGTAGAGGCAGGGCCCCTAGTCTCTAGAGATCTTCAAGCAAGGACCCCCCCCCCCCCCACACACACACACACACACCCTTTCCCCATGGACACAGGCTTTCTTTGCCTTCAGGATGGTCGTGTGGTGGAGGAGCAGGGTTCCTGTCAGCTCACCATATTCTGGCACTATAGGAGAAGGATGGCTTTCCCACTGTTAAATTCCTCTGGGGGGGGGGGGCAATTTCTCCAAATGAGTTGGGTTTTGCACTACTCTGACCTCATTCTTAAACCAAGCTAGGTGAAATCCATCTCACAGATTTACTGTCCAGTGTGAGAGGGGAGGGGGCGGGGGAGAGGGTATGGGAGCAAGGTCATTATCGGCCTGCGGAATTATCGAGGAGCCGAACGGCTTGGGAGCAGGACCCCCTTCTCCTTGGGAAACTCTCCCAGTGCGGCATTAGGGTCTCTAATCAAGTCATCTCTGGTGTAAGAGCGTTCCTTCCCTTTGGGCTATTCCCCTTACACAGATGCCACCCACAGGGGCTGTTCTAGGTTACCGCCTAGTTCACCTAGTGGATGGGCCGGCCCCGTCCGTATTTAGCTGGCAGGTTCCCTTCCCTGAAGATGTTTAGACTAGTTTCTCCGTTTCTAAAACACATCAAAACATTTGTTTCACTCACCGGTATCGCTTGTCGTCCACTGGTACAAAATCCATCAACAACATGTAATCCGCCATGGGATCCATCCCGAATATCTTCACCTGAAACGTTGGGAACATGCGCCTGTCAGAGAAAACAGATGTTAGACCCCGAATTTCTCCTAAATTATTGAATTTCATCAATCATTTCTCTTTCAAGCTATGACACTCTTTCTGCCAAGATATAATGGAAACGCAGCTGCAAAAATGTTTATATGTGGCTAGAAATATCTTTGATATCGGTGCCTAGAATCAGGCAAAGGAAGAACGAGAAACGCGTGAAACAGAAAGAAGAGGTGTCGTTTTGTAAAGAAGATACATTTCCGTTCAAAGCTTACGAAATCTTCTTTCTCTACGTATAGTTGTTTTTAGTGCTGGTTCTTTTGACTGTTTAGACTTAGGCGCACACATCCCACCGCGCCGAAAGATTTTTCAGAATTTAGGTATAATAAGTGATTCGCTCCCAGATCACAAGGGGCAAGGGTGGGATTTGAATCTCGGCTCCACCGGTTCTAGCCTGGGCACTTTTATGTAACCAGAAGCTGCTCCTCTAACTACAAGCCGGCAAAAATATTTTGCTAAAATGTCAAATTGGATTGTAGACGTGATATTAAAGTTCAGGCTTGAAAACCAGCGTGGCAAAAATCTGCAGGGAAGGACAGTCACAGAATAGGAAGAGGTAACCGAGTACTGAAGCAGAGACTTACACTTTTATTTTAGTAATCTTTTGGTCTGAACTAGGTGGCCCGGGAAGCGCGCAGCTAACCTCAGTCAACCAAATGGCTTCAGTGTGGTATCTAATGCTGGTAAATATAACCCCCTTATCTTCCAAATTCTCGGTATATGCAAACTGACTCGCTAGGCCGCTGGTGCGATGTTAAAAGGTGGACTTCCAGTTAACAAATTATTACTTGACGACCTTCTCTCCCCCTCCCCCACTCATAGCTCTATAAAGCAAAAAAAAAAAAAAAACAACAATAAAAAACAATTTATTTCTCCCCATGCGTCTTTCTTTTATTGCCACTTTGCTTCCTTCCCGAGCTAAGAATCGCGATTCCCGGAACGAGGGTGGCAGCGAAAAGCCGAAGCATTTAAGGAGAGACAAAAAGCCCGAGCGCCTAACTATGAATCTCGAGCAGTTGTTACCCTAAACGAACTTGATCATCTCATGGCTCATTTAGCCCTAATGATCGGGGCTTCTCGGGGTCTGCAGCCCTTGTGCGGAACTGGAGCACAGAGTCAATCTTTCTGCGCCCTTCTGCAGCAGCAAGGCGAAGCGAGGCAATTTCTGCCTTTTCCACCCGCTTTACTCTGCCATACCTCGTCCGTGAACTGCTCAAGTGTGGGTGGGAAGGACGGTGTGAGGTCTGACTCCCCGGGTCTCACTGCAGAGACAGCTCTGACTGCGACTGTCACTCTTAACAAAGGCAGGAAAGACGCTAAAGCGCCGGCTGCAGCCCTAAACACACACTGCCCAGGTAAGCCGCCTTTCCCAAAGTGTTTTCAGCTCATTGACTCTTTAAACACGTTTCAGCGAGGTGAAGAGCAACAACATGCCCTGTCTGCTATTCCTTTCTCACTTCACCAAACACACACACACTCTCATGGGGTCAATCGTGGGGTGTCTCTGAAGAGTGTTAGATCAGAGACTCCTCCACTGGGGGCTCAAGAAAGACTCGTTTCTGTTCGGCTTAGGCTTCAGGGACTCTCTCCGAATAACTGACACTGGATCGCCTCCGTTTCTAAAACCTCCAGCACAAATGTGCCGGTCTCAGCTCGGTTTATGGGTTGTCACCTGCCCCTTTATGTAGCAGGTGGGCGAGAGCACCACGAATGTACAAATGTTGGTTTGGAAGGAGTAAGAACCGAATCGCCGAAAGAAACGAAAACAATAAACAGTGAAGAAGTCAGAAAAGTATGATCTGCTTCCATGATACAGCTCTGAGACGTGGACAAATCATTTTTTAAGTTTAACTAAGATGGCCTCACCACTAAGTCTGCCTATAACTCTGACCTTACGGGTTCATTGAAATATTTTTGTGCTGGGAATCGGCATAACCAGGAGACTAAAATAGGAGTTTGTCCAGATGCAGGGCCGTATTTCTTCGGATCTCCAAAGAACAAAGCCTCACTAGCCAGGGAAGGGCGGACCGTCCAAGCTCCCTAGTTTCAGAGTTCGGGCCTTGCATCCGGATATCTGCAAGAGCAGACACATCCAACATGTCCCTTCTGTGGCGTTTGAAGCCAGTTCTGCCGGCTTTTTGCCTCACTGTTTACACATCTCTCTGGTTGGAGCAGTCTGCAGTCTGTTGTTTTAAGGAAAACGTCTCCCGTGGCGAGTGAGCTGTGGGGGTTGTTCCTCAGAGGCGTCTGCTAGGGACTCGTGAGCCGTCCTTGGCACATTATTTCCACACTTCAGACCCACAGAGGCGAAGATAAGCGCTTTGCTACTAACAGGGCCGCAGGGAAGCTCTTCGGTGGGGTTATGCGGATAGCAGCAACCCGCTCGGCAAAAAAACCCGAAAGAAGTAAAAGTCCACTTGTCTACTTTCCTAGAAAACGTGGGACCCTATTCAATAACGTTTTTCCTGTAGGTGCAATAGAGGGGAAAGCACCGTTTAAGAAAAAGCCATTGTCGGTAACACAGATCTAATAAAGTCCAAAGCTTGCTGGTGCAAAGTGGACTCCAGTTTCTAGGAATAGTCCATGAAATGAACTTCTCGACAGCAGCTGCAGCCATCCGGTGGTGGAGGGCTAACCAAAGGTACAGACATAAGGTCCTCTTTTCCAGTGGCCGTCCCCCATTACCTGACCATGCCGTCAGACATCTGCACAAGCCGTGCCCATAGCATGTCAGTATCTTTAGGGCGCTAAGTGTTTACATATACTTAAATCGGCCTTTATTTCAAAGATCTTGACCCCTACTAACCGGGCCTCCTGGAGATTTCTAAATGAAGCTTTAAACCAACAGGAGACCGTGATAAATTCCAGCTATGAAAACATTTCAAATGAAGAAACCTTAACATTCACCAATCAATCGGAAGAATATTGTTCATTTATAGAGCCATTTTCTAGTAGTTCTATAGATTTTTTACATTATGTATAGGGCGTTTGTTACAAATGTATTGCATTTGACTTTCATTAGCCATGCAAGCTTTTCTGCTAAATGAGAAATAACGTGTATACAGTCTTTACTGTCCCCGGAGAACTCCAGTTACAGGTAAGTAACTCCGTTTTCTCCTAGGACAAGCAGGATGAGTCAGCCACAATTATGTGTGGCTGACTTATCCTGCTGTCCCCGGAGAACTCCAGTTACAGGTAAGTAACTCCGTTTTACTGCAAAACACGGCATTTTCTTAAGGCGCTGAGAGATGGAGGGAGAGGCAGGTCGCTGGTCGGGTCTTAGCCTGCCATTCTCCCGAGAAGGGCTGAAGCTCTCCCACCCTGCACTTCTTTCCCTGGAAGTAACTGGATTCAGTAACTTGTGAGCAATACTATCAGCATACAGAGGATGGAGGCCTTGGAAAACGAGACCGAAGTAACTCAGATGAACAGTGACAAAACCAAACAAAGCTGTTCCAGGGCAGAGGCTACGAGGACCCTGAAGACGGTCTGCATTATTATTATTAGGAGATGGGCCTGGGAAATGAGTCTAAGATCAAGCCTCGCACGGCACCTGCATTGTGGATTCCTGTCCTAACTCGCTGCCCCTCGGTGTTAAGCTTTCATTTCAGGCTTCCTTGAACCCCGGCCTTCTTCAAGTTCCGACCAACCGAGACTTCTCTCCCCACTTTCATTTCAGTAGGATCAGAATTCAACATATATTAAATTACTCGCGTAAAGTCTTAAATACCCATAGTTTATTAATTCGAAACTCTTTCCATATGGATTCTCTCTTTTCTTTCTTTTCACTTAACCTTTTAGTCTCTATTTTCTTTCTTTCTGTCTCCATTATTGGACCTATCTTACAATTTTTTTCTATAGATCCTCATCTGCTTTTTAATCAAACTGAGATCGTTTAGCTAAATGTAGGAACAGCCAAGGCCTTCTTATTTATTCCCCAAAGCCGGGTCAAGCTGGTCTGAACAAAGAGTCATTTTAAACTCACTGAACCTATTTAGCGTCTATTTAAGCAGAAAGAGCTCCCCTGAAACTCCGCGTCTTTCATAAAATCGGCTCTTGTGGGTAAAAAGTAGACAGTTAGGATTTGTGGCCCCACGGATATGAATTTTGTAATTTCAGATGCAATTTAAAAATTCCAGGAGAAAATTAAAAAGTGCTGTGGACCATAAACAAATAATTAGTCTCTGAATGATTCATTATCTTTCCAGGGGAGGGGGGGGGGGGACTCTAAAAATACAATGGAGAAATAGAAGTTTTTCTACAAGAGCAGTATTTAAGCGCTTAAGATAGAAGAGACTAATTGATAACAAAAGACTCTTACCTAATGGAATAAAATTCTGTTGTCTTGACTGTATTTCTACAAACGAATAATATTATGAGTTTTCTTTAAAACCTATTAAGCGACTCTTTTATTTTTCTATTTAAACAACTGAAGTAGGATTTTCTCTAAAATGTTACTAGTACCTTAAGCGATCTGCAACCTACAGATATTGGCCTTTTTATAAATAAAGACGGGCATATGACTGTAATCACCGAAGACCCAGAGCTCCAGGAAACTACATTCAATGCTTGAGCACAGGAAATTTAAGCAAGACATTTGCTATTATTTGCAAGTCTTTCGGGCAAAGAGCTCTGAAATATATATGCTGTAGCCTACGCTACACAGTCCTTAAATTGTTGAATAAACTTCTGAGTTATTACAGTTTGGAGAAGGAGGTCGAATGGAATATATACTGGAAAATACTTTCATATCAGGAGATGGGGAAACAGAAAAAAACCCGCACGTATTTATCTACAGAGAAAAGTACAATCTACAACGTATTTGTACAAGTTCTAAATTAAGCATTTACTGATTTCGGACTCAGTCTGTCATCTAACACGGTTAATAGTTTTACTTTGCTAGCTTTACTTTCACTTTAAAGGAAAAGGGAATACCAGAAGTGGTATTTTGTACTTGGATTTCAGTTTGGTTCCTGTCTGTTTATCCCCGTCGCCAAGACGTGTAGAGTAAGTGACCCGGTTGCGCGCGTTGAACCTGCGCTCCCCGCAGTCCTACTCCAACTACGGAGCAGGAAACGTTCCTCCAGTTTAAGCGAGTCCCCCCGCTGTTTGTGCCAAAATAATTAGGACAATAAATCAAAGGATTTTAGCAGCCGTGATCGGAGCTTCTAACTCCCCGGAAACTAGAAGCAAAGGGAAGGAAGACAAAAGTCTGAGCGAAATGCCCGCTTCAGCTCCTAGCCAGTGAGCCTGAAGGGAACCCCCATTTTACTCTCAGCAGAAGGGTCTCCCGTCGGTAAACTTTCGGGGGCCCTTTACCCCCGATGAGCCAGAGTGAAGGCAGTGTGGAGAAAGATGGCGCCTTGAAAGGAATTAGGGGAGAGAAGGAAGGAGTGAGAGAGACAGACAGAAGTGTCAGCTGGTGGCTTGCGCGCATACTGTACCTTCCAGCCTTGGTGACTATCATCTCCGTGCCTAACTGGTTAAACTCATCCCACAGCGCCTTCATCTCCAGCTGCACCGTGATGTTGGCCACCTTGGCGTTCTTCTTCACCGGCGCCTTGCCGCTGCCGGGGGCGGACGCCGAGGTGCAGCCCGAGGAGGACGCGGTGCTCTCGGGCTCCGGGCCTGGGTTGGAGCCCGAGCCCGGGCCGAAGGTGTAGCTGTGCTGGGCGGCGGAGCAGGGCTCGTAGTGCGGCTCATGCTGGCTGTAAGGGTCCCCGGGGGAGGGGGAGAGGTGGTAGCCCCCCGAGGCGTTCAGACTACTCAAGCTGTTGGCCGTGAAAGCTGCAACATCGCAAAAGTGGGAGAGCTGCGTGAGCCAAGGGCTGGAAATAGCTGAAATCATTCCAGAGAAGAGAAACAAAACAAAAGGAAAAGAAAAGAAAAGCAGTTTAATTCACGCTTCCTCGGAGCAGCTCCAGCGCAAACCTTAGCTCTCCGCCTTGCTTCTTTGCGCCCCCTCCCCAGCTTCCCCTTTTTAAATGTGGCGGCCGATCGCGCAGGGGCCAAATCCCGGGAGGGGGCCGCGACCGGGGAGGCTCCTGCTGCTTCCTCTCCGCCGCGCTGCTGCTCTCTGCACAACCCCCACTCCACAGGCTCGGTCTTATCTGCTGCCCAGGCGGGCAGGGCCTTCCCCTCGCCACAAACGCGCTTCTGCAGAAAACGCGCAGGTAAAGCCTCCGGCGCTGCAGGCGTGACTGACAGCGAAGTGCGCCTTCTCATGGGGGGCGGGGGGGGTCTCTCTCTCCTAACACCCACTTTGCACAGAAACTGGAAGGCGTTGCCCATTTCCCCACCCTCCACCTCCCCGCCACATTGTTTAAACAATAGAAAAAAAACATACTGGGACCACGGAGCTGCTTCCTTGGCAAATCGCACGCTATTATTTTTAAACTAAAGCAAACTTCGCGCTGCGATGGACTGGCGGTGCTGGGGTTGTGCATTGCTCAAACGTCGTCTCCTGGCATTTAACTTATCGCCACACAATTAAACGAATTTGAAAAAGGGCACGTTTTCTAGGCAAAACTTTCTGTAAATACGAGGATTTTGAAAATATGGAACTCCCTCGGACTTTATCGTGCTTTTCACATAGAGCTTCCGCACACGGAGGAAGGACGGATATTTTTTTCTTCTGAAAAATTTCCGTTCTTCTCATTTTGCAAAAATACGTGCTAGCTGTGGGAAAACGTTTCTTGGGGAAAATTTTAGGGAACTTATCAGATTACTAAGGAGCAAAAGCGGAAGTCGATTTTCATTAACTGGTGTTACCATTAGCTTGCAAACATTTGGATTAATTGTTTATTAAAATGTCGATTAAAGGTTGGCATTGCAATTACTTGACTTAGCAATTCGAGTCCTGCTTTTCAAAGGGTTTGTCTATACTAGACTCTGTGAACTTTTCTATAATAGGACCCGGACCCCTTAACTCTACTTTATACATTTCTTCGGAACCGCAGACTCGCAAACGTTCCCTGGTACTGCACAGTCCGCGGTCGCTTTCAGGGCATTTTTTGGAGGGTCAGAGGGATGCCCGGTTGCTAGCCGTATTACTCCAGGTTCCACCATCTCTCTTATTTTACATTGAACAGTAACTGAATTTAACTAACATTTTCAACAGAGATATTGTCTTTACTATTTGAAATAGTCGTAGACATAGCTTTGAAAAATGATATTTCTATTATTTATGTTTATGCACATTGTCCCGTTTCAACTTAATTTTTGCCTATATTTTTTCTGACATTATCCGCGTTTCCTAATTCTGTACCATATTCAAAAATATAAATATTTCAGTAATATTGTATATTCTCAAACTGACTCTTATTTTTCAGTTTTTAGCAAACTTGGCAATTGAAAATAATAACATTTGACAAGTCTATAATAAAAAAAACACGCTACAGTTCACCTGCTTTTTCTCAGTATCATATTTCAGGGTGATGGCTTCAGATAGCAGCTGATAGTTTTATTATCTATTTCCACCGATAATATTTGGCTGGCCTGTACTTAACTGCATATTGATCTGCGCTATAATACGATCTTTTGTATAATTCCCTTGCGACTGCTTTCGATGTTTTCATAAAGTTGTTGGCCTGGAAACTCACTAGAGTTTCTTTGTTGTGCCTTTAGGTTAGCAGCTCGATACAAATGTCAATAGTTTTCTCAATGATGTTCAGTAAAAGTATTTTTTTAACCAATACAATTGTGTTATTGTTATTCTTTCAGAAGGGTTTCATTATATTTCTGCGAGCACTGTAGATTAGTGCGCGCAAACCTAACCGTACTTAAAAATGTATTTCAGTTGCCGATGTTTTTTATTGCAAAGGTCTGACTTCCGAGGTGTTATCTCCTAATTAGGTTAAATCCTGTCCCCTAGCACCTTACCAATCACAATAAGTCTGTTGTGAAAAGGTTTGTGTGCCTCTGCTGCAATTTTGATGCATACAAATTATTTGATATGAATGCCACGCGAGTAAACTAATGCAATTTCCCTTTAATTTTCTTCTACGGACCAAAACTCCCCTCCCCCCCCCCCCCCTTGCCATGCTTAAGCAGCGCGGAGAGCCCAGCGCAGGTGCGGCACTCACCGTCCATGTCTCTGCTCACTGTGCTGAAGTGCATCTTTACGCGGCTCGAAGCCAGGGTCCAGCCGAGCTCCCCGGTCTCTTCTGCAGCTGAAATCAGAGAGGCGATGCTGAAAGCATTTGCCTTAGGAGACAGGGGACTGCTTTCGTCCATAAGGGAGCAGAAACGTTAGCAACCTCCCTCCCCCCTCCCCCAGTGCTCCCTTCGTCTCTGTTTCCCTTCCCTACCACAACATCCAGTTGAAAGTAAGTTGCAAGCAAGGACACTGAAGCCAACCGCAACTTCCAAAACCTTCAAAGATCGGGTGGGTGGGGAACAAGTTTGTGGACGTTTTCAGGAACTTTTTTTTCTAAAACGTGCCTTCGCTTTTCCTTTCTGCTTTTCCAGAAGGTTTTAAAAAAAAAAACAACAACTCAGGCAGGATGAGCAAACCTAGCGCTCAGCTCTGGAAACGCGCTGCTGTCACGCCAGAAGCGCGGTGAGAGTTTTCGCCTCTTTTGCTGGTTTCCTGCCCGGCCAGTTGCTCCCTGACTGGCTGCACGGAAGTCACCCAGGACTTTGCCCGGAGCGCGACTTTCCTGAAATCCGCTTCTCTCGGTCGCCGTGCCAAGCCTGGCTTCAGCGGGGGGAAACGGAAGCCTAAAAAAGAAGGCGCTAGTTTTTCATTGCACTAAATGCATCGCTGGTGCAAATAGAATAAGCAGGTCAGAGGAAAAGGTGATATAGCCAGATCTGTGTGAATCACGGGTTACATTGCAGGGGGAGGGGTAACCACTGTAACAGATCATCTCCCCTCCTCCCAAACATTAGCCTTTGCAATGTAACCCTTGCTTCACGTGCGTTTTCTGCCCATGCCCCCTTTCACTCTGGCCTGCTCATTCTCGTTGCACCTGTGCGAGGGAGAAATGTACTATAAGTTAGTCCAATAAAATGGTATCACCTCTTGTTTCGTTCGTTTGCCGAACTTTATTTCTATGCATTTAAACGGACCCGCCGGACAGCTTTGCCAGGGGAGAGGGGAGTCTGTGTGCAAGGTTGTCCTTCTGCACGTCCAAGTCCCTACGCTCCACTGTGTCGCGATTTATCGATTGGCGAGGCGGATACATAAATACATCGCTGATCGCTCATCAGCATAGCTACACCCCTGAGTTTGGTTGAAAGGAAATTATTGAACAATTCGGTAGCTCAACATTCACACTATTGACCATTAAACATCGAAGCACCAGTACTTGTAGCGATATCATTCTGCATTTTCCGTATCACATTTTGCCTTCCGTACTGTACATATGGGCGGGCCAGACTCTAGGTGAAGAACATGCATCAGCGAGTCAACCTGTGAATTTTGTTTTTAGCATTTTTAAACCCACAGAAAGCCGCACACACAATTTCATACGTATCAGGCAATAATTCCACATAGAAGCTGTTTGGCAGATAAAACCGAATTCTTACTCGTTTTTAGTAGATGAACGAGCAAGAATTTGCCATGGAAAAATACCTTTCAGACAAAGCTGTCTTGAAATAAATTTCATTATACAAATTAACTCAAATTAAGGCACTTGACAGGTTTTCATTGGCATTTCCAAGGGGAAAAGGTCTTTGTTTCAGTCAACTGTATCCACTGCATTACTGGAGAAAGAGTTAGGGAAGCAGTATGGTACGCAGCCCACAAGAAATAAAAATTGCTAATCTAGTTATCATGACAAGGTCACTATAATAGTTTATGCATGTATTTATTTTACGTTTCAGTTCTTGAACAGAAACACTTTTGCTTCTATTTCTGTGGGTTTTGCTGCAACGGTAGCGAATTGTCCTCTGTAGTGCTGCAAAAGTTATCTGCTTACATCAAATTAAAGCACTATACAGAGGTTAATAACTGCTCACCATTTGTCAGTTCATGAATACTCCGCGGGAAAAGGGGGGTATTAAACGCCCCTCTCTCTAGAGCTTTCAAAATCCTTCCCCCAAAGGCACAGAAAAGGAAACAACGTTGCTTCTGACGTGTATTGCTAATTTATTAAAATAACACCGCAGCTTTTACCGTCACTTTTGTAAAATCAAACTATTGCCACCTTTCTTTAGGGGAGCCGCTTTAACTCCTTGCGGGGTGGTTTAACTGTGGCGGTACCAGACCAGGGGTAAAATTACAACTTGCAAATCTCAACGACTTTTCTTTTGTTTTTTGCTCCTTTAGGTTTGCCGAAAAACAGCAACCTGAAAAGGTAAAATATACTGGTAATTAAACCTATCCTGGCTTTGGAAGCGAAGAGCAAATAATTTGTTTACTGCTTAGAGATAATCACAGAATTCATGACAACGTTATAATAAAAAGATTTAGGCCTCAGTCCGATCTTAGTTTTGTCGCGATAGCGATATAGAAGCGGAAGTCGGTAAACGACACCCATGTTTTACCTATTAAGAAATAGGTCACGTTTTTGAATTCATTACTACTATACAAGCGAGTGCTTTAACCATGCAAATATTAAAAATGAATTATAAATTCCCGCCTTCACCAAGTGTATATCATATGGGACAGGAAAGGAAACGTTGAGAGATCTCTCGCAGATAAGACCTGCTGGGCTCCCTAGTCTCTCTCCTTTTCCTGCTTCAGGTTCTCGCTCGAGGCCTTCTCTTTTTCTTTCTGTCTGTGTCTTTTTTTGTTTTTCTTTTGCAAGGTTTATTCATTATGGCGACCCCATCAGCATACACGCTTACAATATCTGGCTTCCACGCTATAACCTCTTTTCACATTAAAGATCTGACCTACTAAACGCACGCCGCTGAAAGAGGATAAGAGGAGGTTTTGCCCCTCGCTCACAGCTCTCAGGACCCCCCCCCCCCTTTTCATCGGCCCCCACAAGGAAGGCGCTTTAGAGGGAAAAGCGGGCAAACCCTTGCTGCTATGAACCGATGCTCTCCACCGATTGCTGCGTATAGGAAATTACACGACAGCGCGTAAACCGGTTCTTTGGAAATGTTAAGCTCTGCTTGAGTGATACCAAAAATGCCACTGAAAATGAGACCCAGCATGAAAGCGTCCATTCGCTGTGTTTAACGTAGATCCCTATGCGTAAATGATATTTGCTTTCGGCTCGTTTGTCAAGCTGCACACGCGTCTTAACCGCATATCTAACAGCGAGAATACAGAGCCGTTTCGTTTCAATGGCCTACGCACAGCACCGTCTACTTTTACACTGGTGCTCCCAGCGCATACGTGCAGTAGAAGGCAAATCGTTTTCCAGGGCTTTGCCATGAAACGTCTGCTGCACGCGGAAGTCATTAAAACAATAATGAAATTGTAAGAAAGTCAACGCGTTTAGCAGAGCCCCGGAGGGGGGAAGCCATAAAGCAATCCACAAGCCTAACACTTTCCCTTCAGATTTACAGTGTACGTATGGGGGCGATTTCCTGTAAATCATAGCACGTTTGCATCTTGATAACATGATCTAATTCGAGCCATTGCTTCCTGACACTTTGAGATTGCTTTCAGAACAAGTTATGTTTTTTTTTCCTTTTGAAATTTTCAAGGCTTTGGATAAATCCAATGGTATGTTAAAAATTAAACAAAACAAAACAGTTCTTACAATGAAACCTTTGCCGTCCTATGGCTCGAGATGCCCCTCTTTCTTCCGAGTTCTTTCGTCTTTTCCTCGCCTCAGTCAACTCAGCTGTCAGCGGATGAGCTGCACAGAAATAAGAAGGTTACAAACATTTCAGGCTGCGCATCTTTGATACGTTTTCAGAGTACTGATAGCGAGTCGGCTTTCATTTAGCTACAAAAGCTAGAGAATTATGAAATCAGACACGAGGAAAAGAAGACCAAGGGGCAAGTTGCAAAACGGGGTTGTTATTGCTTTAATGTCAGTGTTTCGGAATGAAGCTGCCTGCATACTATGCGCTGGATAGACGAGGAAATGTTGCTGCGTCTTGTATTGGTTTCATGTACCGGCGGAAGCGTCCTGTGTAAATAGCTGGGTGATAAAAGACAGAATTCAGGGCCCGGGGAGACTTCCCTTCTACCTGAGCCTCCAGCCAAACTCTCAGAAACGTGACTTTGGAAACCTTAGGAAAACAGACAGACGGCGTTTGGCAGCACAGGTTTAACAATACCAGGAGGCCCTTTTCTGTCCCCTGACTGTAGCAAATAAACATTCAACAGAGATCGGTTTATTTCTAGTATGTCACAATTTGGCTTCTGATTAATCGATTCTCCTTACTTTCAGAGTCCGTGGGCTTTTCTACGAGATTTCTTAACTTCAATACGTAAAAGAAATCTTGAAATGATCGACAGAAATGGCTGAGGAATAACAGAGCGGACAAAAAGCGAATACATGCATATAAAAGATGACACTCTTTCTTATCTTACTGATAACACTTATCTTTCTTTCTTTGGGAAACATAACTGCCCTTTTCAAAGTAGATTGAAACAAGATTACGGGGCACGTTTGTTACGATAAGGATGTCTGGATTTTTTTTTATTTCACTGCAAAACATAAAAACAAACATTGATTTTCCAATACAGGGAGAGAGAAACTTTCCTGATTCAAGATTAAGGGACTGGCCCTCATGTTTCTGTTTCTTATTAAAGGGCTGTGCCAGGTTTTCTTGGGCACAAAAACTGCACCAGTTTTACGCCCGCGGTTTCCCCCCTTCATAAATGGGACATTTTAAAACTGGCAAATCTGATAGAAATTTTGTATGGCAGCAAAACAGGCAGAAATCAGCTCTTCACCTTTTAGTGACACTAATTTAACTCGTGCAGTATATTAATAGAAATTAATAGCACAATTTGATCGTAAGATGAAGGTGTAGAAGTGGGGGTTTGATATTGAATATACACAGAAGTACATCGGCCCTCCATCAGGGGCCTTGCGTGGGAAGAATTTGTGAGTAGAATATTCTAATAACAGACTTCTTCCACACAAGTTCCTTAACTACCAATTGCACAGAGATTAGAAACCCCATCAAAGGCGATTTCTTAATATTTCATTTTCCTAAAAATATAACTTCAAAGTATTAATAGTAAACTAAAATGCCGGCCTGTTTTGGTAAATTCAAATTCCTCGGCGTTTCCATCGGCCGCACCCTGCAGTCAGCAGATTTGCATTGAAGATCACATCGCAAACCCCACACCCAGAGAGAGCACGATTGTGGCTCGTTTAGGCCACTGAAAGGTGCCTAAGTTCTCCTGTAAAAGATTCCGACTGCACCTGCCTCCCCCTCCCCGTGAACTCGTTTCCTTTCCCTCCCAAGGCTTGCAGCTATCAGCCTTATATAAGGGCCATTATTTCAGTAGTTGGATTCTCATCATTAGCCTGTGACATGAAGCGTCTGGAACGCTTAAGCATACGCGAGTAAAGATGTTACGGAGAAGCTGCGCGTATCGAGAGCATAGTACAATTCATTATTATTATTTATTCGATGCAGTGCAAAGGCGTAAAGTGGTGATGACTGAGCCTGGTGATACTCACTGGCCCGGATGCAGCCGTGGCTCTTGCAGATTTCAGCACGGACCCGGGCTCCTTTCATTTATACCGTGCTCGCCTCAGCTCGGTTTCCCTCTGCTACGTCTGGCATTTGTCTGGAGCCCTTCTAGGGCACGTTGCCTGCAGCTGGAAGGATGAAAGCTGAGAAGCTTCCCAGTGAAGTCCTTCCAGGGCTCTGCCTCCCTTCCTACAGGTGTAAAAACCCAACACCGGGGACACGTTTCCTAATTCGCTGCCCCTTTCCTTTCAAGCGGCTATTTCGTTGAAAAAATATCGAATTCTTTGGAAATTTGGCCGGCAGCACAGACATTGTTACAGTGGGAACTATGATTATTGCCGTGCGGATCACTTCCTGTTTGCTGCTCCTCTGTCAGGCCCAGGTGCCTCGTTTTCCTTTGCATCCATACCGCCATTCGTTTTGAAACTCTAGTGGCCTTCATTTACCTTCCCCCCAACCCCCTTTTCTGGTTTACACATTCATCTTTCTCGTCTTCCGATAAATGTTTTGCATTAAGGCAAAACATCTGGAGTAAGTCTCAGTAGGCAAGGTGACAGGAGCTTTGCAGGGCAGGATCTATGCACTAAAATAAAAAAACGCAGCCAAACTCCCTGAAAAACTGCAGGACTGGAAAGGGTGACGAGAACTCAGAAACTAAAGTCAGTACTGAGCCCGAATGCGTTTGCAATGTGAAGTACATGTTAAGTTGTGTATTCTTTTTACTCAGTGTGGTGAACTGGTGTGAGCTTTCCTTCCTTCTTTCAGCTTACATCCAATTTTCTTTTTTTCCTCTTTCTCAGGGCAATCATAATAAGTCTTTCAGTATTAACGCTTAAAAATTCCCCCATTACTGATCTTAGTCACGAGTTTGGTAGAAAAATACACACATGTAAACATCATACTGCGTTGCCAGTTAAATATATACTTTTTTCGTACTTGATCACTTTCATTCAGCAGGTAGGGTTATGTGTACATCAGCGAAGCTGTTCAGCGCCTGGAGCCGGTCGAGATTCGTATCCACTTCTTACAAGAAGGGAAATATGTGTAGCTTTAGGTAAACTACAGGTGGGGGAAGGGAGGGGGGGTTAAAATTAAGAATGCTCTTCTTCTCCAATGTTGTAAGACTTCAGTCTGTATAAGAAAAAAGAACGAAATTTACACCCGGGTATGTAAAAATGCTTTATTTTTAACCGAATCACATTTCTAATTTACTTTTTAAGGAGTTTTGAATGTAATTTAGCATCATGAAATCATGTTTTATGCTTGTAAAATCTTTCTAGGCTGCTATCTCGTCGTTATTATTGTATTTATACTGATTAAAATAACGAAAGAACCGGCCTCTGATGACAAAGCGAGCAGCAGCGCCCCATTACTGTCCTTTACCATGGCAGCTGTCTTTCGGCAGTCTCAGCCACTTGTGTAACTTGAAATAGGAACGATTAGAAAAGTGGGCCGATGCTCTTTCTGTTTGTTCCCCTGCCACTGAGATTCTTGCTTCCATGCAGAACGGCATGCTTCCTTCAGATGGACTCAACTTTGGAAGAATGCGGTAGGCATTGACTTTCTTAATTCAGGCATGGAGAGGTGTCTATAAATGGAGTTTGGCAGAGAACAAACTGTTGGGACAAACCGAACACAATCTAGCAAGGTGTGTTTCGAGAAATCCCAAGCATGTGGATTTTGGGATACTCCTCTACTCCTTGTCAAGAGCAAAACATAAACTTTGAAGAAGCATGGATCATTTCAAGGCAGGCTTCCTACCCATCATATTCATGTTATTTGGCCACTGCGGGCGAATTCACAGACGAGCGTGGCATGCGTTCAGACGTCTGTGCTGAGGGGGTGGGGGTGGGGTGGCCCGGAGGTCTGATCCTTGTCTGTTGAGGGAACAGCCCGAAACAAAAGTGTGTATGTGCTTTCTGCAATATCCATTCCTGCTCGCCGACGATCTACTTAGGCTCGAAACGATCACCAAAACTTTAGTTCATACAAATTATGGACATTTTACTGTTTCTAAGTTTCCAAAACAATGTTAGTGGCCAGTTTAGAAGATCTTTTTGCCCGATTGAAGCAGATTATCCATCTGAGCTTTGTACGCGAAAGCTTTTCCCCGGGAGTGTCTCTGCTTACACTTAGAGAGTGAGAAATTGGGAACTGGTTTCTCCTGGATGTCAGACTGATCTCACAAGCACACGTAGTGGTTTTCTTTTTATATGTTCCCGAGACCTGTCACCTTTCAGAGACATACACACGAGGGGAAACGAGCAGGAGTTCAGCAGTCGGCAGAGCCCCCTAAAGTCTAATAACCCGGCGGGTCAGGCGATGCTGCAAGCAGCTGAACTCTTTACGTTACCAGATCCCCGAAACACCTCCCGGAGGCATCCGATTTCAGAGCTGTACCTGTAGGCAACAGCTAAGCCCAGCCTGAATGAAGAACCGCTAGATAATTCGGATCGGAGCTTTCTTAAGTCGCTTCCCAATCCCGACACATAGCTGCGCCCCTTGCACTTAGTCTGTTGCATAATCTGGACCTCGTCTAGCTTTTTCTCGACTGAGCACCACAACCTTTGCTCCCTTCTTAGCAGGTCTGGCGGGGGGGGGGGGGGGGTACTCATACCTAAGCTAGACTCGATCCATTTCCTAGCTCCAGAGCTCCTTTTACCATATTACGTTCTTGTTATAGATTCCCAAAATTCACGAGTTCCTCAAGACCCCCTAGGAACATCAGTAAGGTGCTACTTCTTATGGCGTTTTAATTGTTCTGGTTTTGTCGTTTTACTTATTTCTTTATTAAAACGCAATAAAGTCTGGAACTTAAAAAAAACAGGTGCTGGTTCTAATTTAATAACTTTCCTATTACTCAGTGGGTTCCAGAACATTTTGGTCCCTTAGAAATGTGGTTAAATAGTCCGGGGGAAGGAGAAGATCGTGTGTGTGCAGATGTGATTTGGTTTGATTGATCGATTAATTAATGTATTAATGTTCACCGCTTTGACCTTGTCCCGAAACGGCGGCTTTTTTTAAATCAGATTCTGTGAGTAAATAGACAAAAAAAGCTTTGAACTTTGATAGTCGCGGGAAAATTACCGCGATATGCTCTGTAATATTTATTTACGCCCTATAAACACAAAGACCGCTTTAAACAAGCCGATATTTCGGCAGACTTGATAAGAGCGGACACTTTCTAAATCTGTTGCTATTTTGTTACACTTTAGAAATATATACAGATGATTTAACGAAGCAACAATTATTAGGCAACTAACTGCGAATGTTTTGTTTCAAAAAACAGTTAAAAAAAATATGGCTACATGTCACAGCATTTTAACGAAAATAGAAAAAAGTCTTAATTTAAGTAGAAATGTTCTCTGTTTCTATTAAATGTTTGTTTTGCAAATACTCCTAAATAATGAGCTAAAGAAAGTTTCTGAACCTTTTAATGTGCCCCTTTTCTATCTGAAAACCACATTATTTTAGCTACATATCCATGAAACAATTTCAGTTTGGATGCGATCTTTCGAAAGCGGTCTTCTAGTCTGAGGTATTCATGCCATTTTGTATAAAAATTGAGCAGATTCCTGCTTTTCCGTTTCTTTTTCTAAATCTGTGTTAAAATGACCATTGGCAATGGTAATCAAAGGAGAACCTTTGAATACGGCTTCAAGTTGTTGGACGTAATGAGAGCAAGAAAGGGCTGTCGGGGGTCTATTGCTAAATTATTTCATGAAAATAGATTCCCCGCGATGGGCAACAGTGTGGGGAGAGCCCCTTGAGAAGACGGTAGACGGAGCATCACAGCTGAACGTCTCCTAATACACTACGGTGGGATAGGCGCAGTTTTAGAAGATTACAGGTCAGACGATATTCGTATATGTAATATTCTAAAATTGTTCAATCAGAAACACCTCCAAGTTTTTGCGTGTGCGGTACTTGGTTTTTCCAGCCACCGAAATTTGATAACTGGTGTCTTGGCATCAAGTGACTTACTAAAGATAATTTTGGCATGTAAAGAACAAACACGGTTTGGAAAAATACAGCCTTGGTCTCTGGCAGGAAGAGTTTCAGAGCTGGAGCGCGTCCATCTCTCGGCTTCGGAGCCATATTCTTAGCACAAGGATGTTCCATTAACAGGGCACAACCTGGACGGACAGGAGTCCAAAGTACAAAAGTATTTCCCCCATACTGTTTCCTATGCGCACTATCTCTGGAAAATAGGATCCAAGACCTTACATTTATCCGGAGGATAACGAAAAAAAGTATGGAGAGGTTATGTATCTGTAGTGAGTACAGAATCTGCAGGGACGTATTTCCTGTAGTTACCGAGATCAGAGAAGCTCACACTAGTCTTTGGAAACTATACTGTTGGTGTTCCGTCTCTTTCCCTCTTGCTTTTCCCACGTTAAAGAATGCAACGACCCCTCCCCCCCCCCCCCCCCATCTGTTTATTACATAAAAAAGTAAGCCCTTCTGGCTAGGTTGTCAAGTGATAGTTCACTCCTGGACATTTTTCAGTTAATCGATTTTATTGATCGAAGTAAAACACAAGCAGCTGGATAATATAGTTGGTTATTCTCATGAAAGTTAGGTGAAGTTGGGTTCTAGTCCTGTTTATCTCTGACGGAGGCGGGTCCCAAAAAAGTAACAAATCCTTAGTCCAAAAACAAGGTCAATATCTGATCCATGCATCATTGCCATGCTTGCTCTTAAACTACATTGAAAATACCCACATGTACTAAAGGTGTAACAAAAATCGTATCGAAGATCCCAGTGCCTTTCCTCTTAGCCGTGGGTTCCAATCCCGCTTTCCCCACTTCTTGTAACTGTCCCAGTCACGCCTTTTTTTAACATGTAATTACTCGCCTTTTCCAAACATTACCTCGAGGTGACTTACAAACAGGTACATGCTATTTCCCCCAGTTACCATTTAAGTTGTAGCTGAGACAATGGAGGGCGATTTGACTTGTCCAATTTCACATGGAGCACCACTGGGAGAAACAGGATTTGAATTCCGACTTACCCTCTGCTCTAACCACGAAGCTACTCCCCCTCCATCTCCGGGTGACCGCTTGATTGAACCCTCTCTGGAGAAATGTCTTTATGACACCAAATAATGACCTTGTTTGGGATTTAATTAGGTGCCTTTCCAAAGCTCAGTTCAAAAGCAGGTACTACTTCGGACACTGTAGCTGTTTCCCTGCTCCAGGGGGTTTATAGTCTAAACGTTTGTACCCGAGGCTATGGTGAGTGAAACGATGTGTCCAAAATCACAAGGAATGTCAAGGGCTGAAGTGGGATTTGAACCCTGGCTTGTAGCTCCGCATCTCAAACCAGTAGGCCTGGGCTTTCCAAACATGCCCCGGGGACCCTACAACCTGACATATTTCCAGGGTGTTTACAGGTGCGCACGCTGGATTTGCTAATTTATTTCATGCCTATTCGGTGTGAACGTTTTAAAACCTTGGCTGGCTGCAGGGTCCCAAGGACAGATTTGGGCAGCCCTGCACTAAGATGGACCTCATGGAACAAAACGGACCTTCCTGCTTGTCGCATGATATAATCCGATGTCATATAAACATAGCAACAAACGTTACTAGAATCCGTTTCCATAAGACATAATTATTAGGGTGTTATTAACAGGCACTTTTCCACTAATTGTATTTTAAGTGGAAGACATGCAGTAAAGAAGCGATTCGCACCTGCTGCTCCTGATGCTTGGAACAAACTATCCGAGTCTGTACCTCAGGCGTCTTCTCTGACCCTTTCCAAATCCAGGCTGAAAACTCGCCTCTTTGCTGCCGCTTTCGCTTCTTGACTGTCCCGATCTCCTTTGTGTTTCCTTGCCATTCCCCCTAGATGTATCCCGTCTCTGCAGTTACTGGGGACAGTCTTTTACATGTGTCTGTGCAGCGCTGCGTACGTCTTGTAGCGCTATACAAATACTCAGTATAGAATCTATCCCGATATTATACTATTGACTGAAGGCTTGGGTGGGAGACAAAGGAAAACTCAAGGTCTGACTAAAGGATTATGGAATTTTCGAGAACATATACAGTAGCCTTCCTTCCATAGACAGGCATCCCAGGGGGCTTCTGCATAATTGCTCTCTACGGTCTACAAGGGCTTTGCAAAATAATAAAGTTACACTTCAATGCCCTATATGCTACAGATCTCTGGACTTACCATGTGCAACAACACCCAAGCAGAAAGGGGCAAGAGAATATCACAGCTTTTCAGATGGTTAAGGTTTCATGTTGACAACAGAAGTAATTATGAAGATGGAATTGTTTATTACTCCAGAAAGAATAGCGAAAGCAAGACTTACAAAAACCGGGGTCTGCATTACCCAGATTTTGCTCTGAATGCAATCTAACAGCTAACACATGTTTCTTTTTAATATGTAAACGTGAAAACCACATAGCTTATCAGAAATAAACGTGTTGCTTTTTATTAGAGAATGTACTGAATTCTGGTAGCAATATAGATTTAGTAAACTATCCCCCGTGATTTAGAAATACGACAGGCCGAGTGACACGTTTTTAGATGTATTTAAGATAACAGTTGGCATTTTCTGTTCACAAGACGCCCGTAATGTGATTTCTTGGTGTTGAAAAGTCAATGAATGTTGCATCGGTTAAGATTCAGTTTAGGTCTGTTAAAGCATTTTGGGTGCAATATTTACAGGAACTCTGTTGTACATTCTGAAAGAAGCTGTTTGGTCACTTGAAAAAGCTGAGAACCCTTAAATAAACAGAACAAGAAACAAGAGGCAGACTGCACAGGTAAATCTTTCCTCACTACCCCTGAGAGCAAATCTCTGTATCTCCTTTCCAGTTCGACTTTGTAATCCTTATTGCTTCTTTTTAAAAGCCTACGAAGGGTTTCAAGAAAAGGAAAAAAAGTCTTTTGTGGCAATTCTGTGTCTTTCATCGTCTTTTCTTAAAATAAATGACCATTGTTTAGAAGTCTAGCGACTCTTCAGGAAATTGCTTTTTCTCTGAAGTTCCAAAAATAGATTTGTGTTCAAACGGGCCATGCTTCTACTAGAAACCACATATATGGTAAAATTTTGATATTTCACTTTGCGAGCAGGATGCCTGCGGATATGAGCGAACCATTGCATTTGTATTTGTGCGTATACTTTAGAGCCCTCCCTTTCAGAACTGATAGGAATTCTGTTTAGAACGTGCTTTTTTCAGCTATAGGAACTGAACAAAGAGTTTACAATGGGAAAGAACAATGGGGGACCGACCAAGAAGCACAGAAGGAATTACCTAGTCGCAGAAAACTTTAATGGTAGAAGAAAGTAACTTGTAGAGGAGGATCGGTATTTGGTGCGAGCAAAGATTGGAGAGTAAGGATGCACGTTCCAGCACTCATTTTATTAGGGCGAACTATTCAGTCTTGGCCTGCAGACTCCGTGGAATTTTTTGTTTTGTTTTCAAACTTTGTTAGGCACATATTAAAAATTCTCTGGAACGCATTATAGCGGCTCGTTTACAAGTACTTAGCACCCGTGCAATGCTAATTAAAATACTGCGGATTATATGGGAAGTCAGGCTCGTTTGCTATAGAGAAACACGTTTCGGTATCAAATCTTTCTACCATGTTTTCTTGAAACGTAGCATGCGGCGGTGCCGCCTAAAAATTCAGGTATTATGACTTTAATAGTATACCCAGGTCTTACACTTTCAAAAATAACCCTCCAGTTTTAAAGACACGTTTTCAATCGTGTTGTATCTAAACGTCAGCAGTGTCATTTGTCACGCGTTTTCCACGGCATGTTTTAAATAAAGAATACCCGCATAGTTACAAAGCCAAGGA
Organism: Ichthyophis bannanicus; assembly: GCA_033557465.1. Lineage (NCBI taxonomy): Eukaryota > Metazoa > Chordata > Amphibia > Gymnophiona > Ichthyophiidae > Ichthyophis > Ichthyophis bannanicus. The sequence goes on along the minus strand of CM066041.1, from coordinate 33,136,331 downwards.
ATTCTACAAGCAGACAGAGCAGGGAAATCTCAGCGCGCTAACGTGCTCATCTCCTTCTACAGAGCGATTGCTCGCAGGGGTCACCGCTTGCACGTCAATTTCGGGGTGCGTTTCCCTTCTACTTTCTCCTGGGATATTCTGGATACAATTCTTTGCACGTCTTTGAGAAAACGCGGTTATATTCAAAATGACTGTGAAGTACCCAATAAACTGATTAGGGAAATCTGTAGCAGCGTTTTGTTGCAGTACAGACTAACTTTAGCTCTGCTCGTGGGCTCCCCCCCCCCCCCCCCCCCGTTTTTGTCATGTTCGCGATAAATTAAGGAACGTTATCCTCCTTTTTATGTTAAACTGTCATGGTCTGTTAGTTTTTTAAAGTGTCCCAAAGAGATACCTTCTAGATATTTTAAGATAATTACAGGGTTGTTTGCACTACCTTTTAGGAGCTAAACAGCCTCTTCTCAGTGCTAAAACCGCAATGCATTTCTTAATCATTTCAAATCTACATAACTAGTCTTTCATCAGCTACTCCCAGTAACAGGCGGAACAGCGACAGAAAGACTAGCTGCCATGAGTATTCAAATGTATTTAAATTTCAGGCAAATGAGCTGCACATAATAATCTGGTATGCAAATTATGGCTGCGCCCGATGCAGAGACAGGTGTAGAGGATTTCTAACCAGCATTAGTGCCAGTATCTCTATGTCTGGGTCTGAGGTGGCTTAAATCTCTAGCGCCTGCCCCCGACAGTATTTTGATGGCATCAGGGGCTTTTCTGAATGCCTGGATCATCTTCTCCTCAGATGATCCAGGCATGGGACAAAGCCCCCTGTGTCATCAAAATACTGTTGGGGGCCTCTAGGCCTTTTTTTTAAAGTCAGGTGGGGGGTTCAGGGGTTAATGGACCACCAGGGAATCCTCTGTCAGGGAATTGGCCCCCAACAGTATTTTGATGGCTTTGGGGGCTTTTCCAGATGCCATCAGAATACTGTTGGGTGGGGGGATTGGGCTGCTAGGACACCAGGGAGTTATTTTCTGTTGGGGCACTGGCCCCCAACAGTATTTTGATGGCATCGGGGCTTTTCCTGATGCTGCAATTGCCCCGATGCCATCAAAATACCGTTGAGGCCTATATGCAAACTGGCCATGTGGTGCCCATTTCTCTGGGAGAGCATGCCAAACTGGCGCTGACTTCTTATGTGCCTGTGTTTGGCATGCTCTCCCAGTTTAATGATGCCATTTTGCACCCAGTTTAATGGGTGGCTTATTTGCATGCACACAGTTTAACGCATGGCTAATTTACATGCTCACCCCATTCTGTATCCACGCATTGAAGTCGTGCGCTATCAGTGCGCTGCAAACAGGTGTAAAAAGCTGATAGAACGTGACTTCAGCACTGGCTTTCTGCATCAGCTTGGAAGGATGCTGGTGATAGTGGGTTGCGCTGGAATCCAGCTCAGCCGTCATTTATTTACACGCAGGCTGATGCAGAAACTAGCACAGCCTTTAAGCACAGATAACACCACTTTTAAGCACACCTACTGCTACCATCAAATGCAGAAAAGAGACAGACGCACGCGTAAACAGCAAAGGAAAAAGTAGCGCACAATTAATGCCAAGAGTATTTAAATGTATTTAAATTTAGGCAAATGAGCTGCACATAATAAACTGGTATGCAAATATTGGCTGCTCCCAATGCAGAGAAACACATAGAGGATTTCACAAGTAGCCTTAGTGCTAATATCTCTATGCCTGGGTCCGAGGTGGCTTAAACATCTTGTGTGCCACCTCCAGCAGTATTTTGATGGCATCGTGTGCTTTCTCTGATGCCTGGATCATCTGAAGAGAAATCTCAAAGGTGATCCAGGCATCCGGGAAAGCCCCTGATGCCATCAAAATACTGCTGGAGGCCACTGCCCCAAACAGAAAGCAAATCTCTGGTGGTCCAGTGGCCCAAATCCCCCCTCACCCAATAAAAACAATCCCTGGTGACTCAGTGGTTCCAATCCCCCTCCCTTCAAAGTAAAAACAATCCCTAGTGGCCCAGCAGCCCTGAACCCCCCACCTGCCCAAGTATTAACAAATCCTGCTGGCTCAGCAGCCCTGAATCCCCATCCACCCAAAAATAACCCTGGTGGTCCAGCAGCAACACACACACCCTCCTCCCTCCTGGTACCTTCAAAAACAAGCAGGGATGCTGCCCACATGCCCCCTTTCTTGCCCCGCCATCTTGAAAAATGGGCAAGGTCAGACTGCCATATAAGGTAGAATATGCCTAATATGGCAGTCTGACCCTGCTCAGTGCATCCTAGGTGCCACCATTTTTCAAGATGGCGGGGAAAGAGCAGGAGTGCTTGGGGAGCGCTTCTGCTCATTTCTAAAGGTACCAATAGGGGGTTGGGGGCTACTGGGCCACCAGGGATTATTTTTACATTGCAGGATGGGGGGGGGGGGGAGGGGGGAATCGGTGCTACTGGGCCATCAGAGATTGTTTTACTTGGGCAGGTGGGAGGGTGATCAGGGTCACTGAGGCACCAGGGATTTGCTTTCTGTCAGGGGCACTGGCCCCCAACAGTATTTTGATGGCATTGGGAGCTTTCCCCGATGTCTGACTCATCTGAGGGACATTTGACATTTCCCCTCAGGTGATCTGGGCATCAAAATGCTGTTGGGGCTCCCTGTGCAAATTAGCCAGGTGGTGCCATTTCTCTGGGAGAGCATGCCAGACTTGTGCAGACTTCTTGTGCACCCATGCTTGGCTTGCTCTCCCAGTTTAATGCTGCCATTTTGTACACGATTTAGCAAGTGGCTAATTTGCATGTGCACAGTTTAAGGTGTGGCTAATTTGCACGTGCACCCCTTTCTGCATATCTGCGCTGAAGTCCTGCACTATCAGTGCTCTGCAAATAGGCACAAAAGTTGATAGCACATGACTTCAGTGCCGGCTTTCTGCATCGACCTGATAGTTTTTAATTAAGGCACTGGACTAATTGGTGTTATTTGTCCCTACTTGTCTGTCTTATGTCCAATGCCTCAGGATATATCACCTAGACATATATATGTGTATTTCTTTATTTAACAAATATGTACTACTAAAGTGGAGAACCATTGGAAGCGATTTACAGCAGTAACTTCATAAAATATCAAATTCTCCCCACAATTGGAATCCCACCCAACCTCCCTTAACAAATTCAACACAAAAAAGACATAATAATAAAAATAACGATAAATACATACAATCAAAGAAAGTAGCACTAAGCATACAATAGATCTGGAAAGGGAGTAGTAATACATGTAAAATGCAAATTCGAAAGCTAATAAAACATACCCAGAAATAAAATAAATCCCGCAGCCGTCAAACCCTCAGCTGAAAAAACACCTTGGGTTTGGCTCAGGGTAACTGATGATTTATGCAAGGTTCACATGGACGTGCTTGCAGAGAGATCTTGAACTCTGGATTGCCTTAAGCGACCTTTTATAACTTGACGAAAATAAATGCGCCCTCAATATTGGTTATATGCAGTGAACGATTGATGCTGATGGGAGGGACCAGGGACGCAAATTCTTTTAGCGCCTTCTCAGTCTTCCTACAATTGGAAACAGCGGTGCTGCTAATTGTTGACCTCACCCTTGATTTTTGATAAATCAGCTGCTCATGCAAAGTCGTTTAACCTCAATCAGACGTTTGCATCCAAAATACTTATTAATCACGAGATACCCCGGTAGCATGCTGTAATAACGGAGTGAATGATTAACATATGAAATAACAAAGAACAAAGAGGTGTTTGGGAAAGTGAAAAGCAAATAAAGTTGAAAATCCGAATACGTTTATATTTAATAGTATTACTATATAAACGTATGAAATAAACGGCTTCGAGTCTTATAGATTATGAAGAAATTAAATCTAGATAGTTCTACAGTGGTCGTGCGGGGTTTTTTGTGTAGTGTGTTATTTTATTCCTTTTTAGGCTCGTGCTTTGCCTGTTTTAGTGCAATTTCATGAATTCGGGAGCTTTTCAGAAGAGAGATTTTTTTCCTCAGCTCCATGCTTTCCTGTGCAGACAGGTTTGCAAGACGTTTTATTAACAGTTTAGCTGCTTAACTCCAATGGAATACACAAGGCGATTCCTAGGGAAAAATCTCAAGGGCCGTCTTGACAGCCAGACAGGACGAGGAGCCAGGAGAAACGAGGATCTGTGGAAAAGCCATCCTGCTGGGAGTTAAGCGGAGGGATACTTTAGCGCTTCAGAAAGACGTAGACATTGAACGCGCCGATAAAACAAAGGCGGATTTCCCAAGCGAGGACACGGGTTCATTTCAAACTGGAATAGTTTTCGTGGAATTTACTGGAGATTCAAATAACTATGGTCAAAATCGCGTCGCTTCCCTGAAGTTTGATTAAATAGCAAGAGGAATCAGAAGTGTGCTCTGATGTAGTGCCATGATGGAATTCAGGGACTGGTGAAGGGCGGAAACCAGCTTCACCAGTCCCGCAAAACACATCGCTGGGCATCTTTGCAGACGCGCGTTCATACAGCAGTCTTGACGTTACACACGTTTTTGGAAGGGGACAAGATGCCCTCAGGACAGCCGCTTTAAAGGTCCTCTATCATTGCCCAGGCCTGATCCTGGAGAAATAAAGTTAGCTCCAGCTACAACCCACAGCTCTGCCTCTTTTATAGGATCTTGGTCAAGTCACTTTTACCTTAGACAAGGTAAGAACAGTCCCCCCCCCCCCCCATCCCTTCCCTTCCCATCTCGATGATAAAAATCTGGCGCAATCTCAAGGCATTATAATTATAAAATATGTTTAGATCCTGGATGACTGAAAGTGGCGACCATTTGGATCTATGAGATTCAACTGTATTATTCATTATTAATTTTAGTGCTTATCAGACAGGAAATACAAGAGGGATTGTCGAAATCACTTAGGCCAGATGTACAAAGTGTTTTCCTACAACCTAAACTTGGAAAAACCTTTTCAGTACATCTGCACTGAAAAGAAGAGCAGTCAGAAATTAATTGGGACTTGAGATCATTTCACACCTAATAAATCAGGGTGTCTGGACCGCGCACATCGGCAGTTCCCGCAGCTTGACTTACATTGTATCGAGGGCCTTGGCTTGCCGCACTATTAAATTCTATACTGTACAAATATTTGTGTTTTAACCTAGAATCGGAGCCTCAGGAAGCACAGTTTAATTAGTGGCAGGTGATCCACATTTGATAGTGGATAAAAAGGACAGAGAGAGAGGTTTTCTATCCCCTAGTCACCTGTGCAGCTCTTTGGACTAACGCTGTTTTTCCGTGTATTCAATGCCAGACAAGAGCTGGCTTTCTTTGCAAACGCCTCTTCAGTCTTTGGCTCAGAACAGAGCTGTTAACACGTAGTTTGGAAAATAAACGAAACCTCACAGTCTGCAGTTATTCCGTAGTGGACGCTCATTTGCAAAACCGCGTTACAGTTTGCGCCTCGTTTATTTCCAAGTGGGCCCGTCAGAGTGGAGAGAAATTATTTTCCGTCCTCCCCCCCATCCCCCATATTCTAAAAGATGAGGGAGGAGTCTCATTTTGCTGGGAACACTCGCCATTTAACCCTGATCTGACCGTAGGTACTAAACTTATACAAGGGATCATTAATCATACTGACCATCGGAGGTGCTAATCACAGGGATCGATTCAATGCTCGTATTTATATCGCCTATAACCTTCCCCCTTTTTTTTTAGTTTAAGTGTGAGTATGCAGATGTTAATATTAAAATGAAGACACACCAATAGAACAGAGTACTTGCTTGAACTTACTGCAGATTTTGGCGCTAAATGTCCCTGGTGGCTTAGGGTTGCAAGTGGGAGGGTGAGGGGCAGAGAGTGGTTGGGGCGGACGCCACTAGTGGCATAGAGGGCTTGAGTATATACCCTCTGGTAACTGCCGGCACTTAACGCTGTGGTGTTGCCTTAATGTGCCATGGATTTGCACATTATGGGACCTTTACTAAAACCTAAGTGGTTAAGGCGCGTTACAGGCAAATGAGCTGCACATAATAATCTAGTATGCAAATGACTGCTGCACCCAATGCAGACACAGGCGTAGAGGATTTTGCAACCAGCCTTAGTGCCAGTCTCTCTATGCCTGGGTATGAAGTGGCTTAAACCACTAGTGCGTGCCCCAACAGGATTATGATGGCATCGGGGATGATCCTGACATTGAGAAAAGCCCCCGATGCCATCAAAACACTGTCAAGGGCTGGTGCCATGATAGAAAGTCATTCCCTGATGTCTAGCTGCCTGATGCCACTAGCCCCACCCCATTTAAAAAAAACCCTAACCTTATGGTCTAGTGGCCCCAGAACCCCTCACCCCTAGTATCTTTCAAAGTGGGAGCTCCCGCTCTCAGTCTGCCATCTTGGAAAATGGCAGCACTTATCCCATCTTGGAAAATGGCAGCACTTATCCCAACACGGTGCGTCCTGGCAGTCTGATCTCGCTCAGTGCATTCATGTGGGGCCAAGTACTGCCATTTTCCAAGATGGCAGCCTGAGAGCGGGAGCACGTAGACAGTGGGTTCTGGGGCTGCTAGACCATCAGGTTAGTTTTTCTTAAAGTGGGGTGTGGGGTTCCGTGGCCACCAGATCACCAAGGAATGGCTTTCTGTCAGGACACTGGCCCCAACAGTATTTTGATGCCATCAGGGACTTTTGATGCCTCAATTGCCCCAATACCATCAAAATCCTGTTGGGGCTGATATGCAAATTAGCCAGGCAGTTCTCCTGCCAAACCAGGTCAATTTCTTGTTCATATGTGTTTGGCTTGCACACTCGGTGTAACGCTGCCATTTTGCACACAGTTAAACGTGTGGCTCATTTGCATATAAGCCCCTTTCTGCATAGCCGTGCTGAAGTCATGCACTATGGGTGCGCTACAAACAGGTGTAAAAAGCCGAGTGGCTTCAGTACCCGCTTTCCACATCCGCCTGTAATTGCGCTATGTGTTAGGCTAAGTGTCCCTGGGCTAACTGCTGGGAAGAGGCTGACCATATCCCTAACAGTTACTGCGGAGTCTTTGCATTTAGTACGCACTAGTTTTTTGCTAAAGGTGTCTTTAGTGCAAACTCTTTAGTAAAAGAACCCCTTAGTCTCAGCGCTGTGGATCACCAGCTTGCGAATTCCCTTTGATTTAGCGCCAGTGTGAACCTAAGTGCTGCTTAATGGAATTCTAGCATAAGACGTGTCCGCCTCTCCACGATATAGGCAATAACCACAGCTCTTGTGCTTTGCCGACACTGGTTGAACTGGGTTTGAGTGGATTGCGCCTTAGAGCGACAGGCGAAGGGATTGCAGCGGCTGCAGACACAGTACCGAGCCTGTGTCTCTGTTGATTTCTTGATGCAAGTAATAATAATTACCACTAATGAGTAGCTAATATACAGGGTGGCCCAAAAAAAGTGAGAACATCTGGTAAATTAAAAGCTTAAATAGTTTACTTATTTACCTTTTTTAGCTATATAACATCTTTATTTTGACAATTTCCCGTCGCCATCTTTTTTTTTAAATTTGCCAATCGTTTACATCTGTCTTTTTTAATTTTTAAATAACTTATATGCTACGAGATGTTCTCACTTTTTTGGGCCACCCTATATAGTTAACACGGGAACTGCAGGGCTACAAGATTTCTTTCTCTTATTCATGAAAACCTAAAGTTATTTTCTATGGCTCCATTCAGTTCCAGAAAGTAGATTTTTTTTTTAATTATATGTGATTAAAAGAACGTTCAGGATGGGAAAAATTATACTAGGAAACATAAAAATCGCATCCAACATGTTTTAGGGCTGTATTTCTGTAAACGTAAGATCCATGAATTGAAATCTGCTCTCGCATTCTCTTTGAGACTATCTCAGTTCTTCAAACGTATAATCCGCAGCCTACGAAGCAAAGTAACATGCTTACTACAAAAACATACCTTTGACGTTTTAGACAGACACCGCTTTTGAAATATGCTAGTAAAATTTAAGTAAAGTATTGCTAATAATAAATTATAATATAATCCGTAATAAACTAATTCTACCGCTGGAAGCCCAGAGGACAAGATCCGGAAAACCCGCCAGCACTGAGAACTGCTCCCAAAGGGCTCGGTGTAGTGACGACGGACACTGCGCTTCTGCTGGGACGGATCCCTGCACTCGGCTCCCCCCCCCCCCCCCAGCATTAATAAGAAACATCAAAACAAATCCCCTCCCCTCCACCATTTAGACATTTAAAAAGTAAATAGGATATTGAATGAAAAAATAGCGTCTTCTTTCATTGCCACCTACAGTAATATTCCCTTCCTGGTCCGTCTCCTGGTTAATGCAGTGAAACGGTTCCCTCGTTACCTTTAGCGCTAATCTTCGACCACCTTGGCACTAAGCTACATGCTCGTTCACATTTTCATTATTATCTAAAATAATAAACCTAATTTGATTCTATTATTTTTATCAGCTAACCTATATTCCTCCAATTAAACTGGTCTGGGCTTTTAAGTGGCAATTACCCTTTGTAACGCGGGCAGAGATTCCCAACCTTTTGGGGGGGGGGGGGGGCGATTTCTGAAATGGGTTCGTTTTGCACATACAACGACAGTAATGAACCTCGCTCTTAGACCAGGGTATGTGGTAACCTCCAAATAATTCAGGGACTCCTCAGTTTATCGTCACCATTCTTTTGGGACCTCTTCCCTCAGCCTCACGCCTCTTCCCACTAGTCGTCTTACCTCTGATCGTAAATACAAGCTTTCCGATCACTCTTATTATGTTACTATAATATACTTAGGAGTTAAATTACTTTCACGGAGGAATACAGAAAAATAATGATCCATCCACCGTGCTCATTCTCACCAAATAATCACATCTAGCGCCCTTCTTTCCTGTTTGCAATTACACGGCTAAATCATACAGGCGTCCTATGGCCTTTCCATCCAAACAGTCTGTATCGCAGGGGGTACAGACATAAAATGAACCCCGTCAGGGCATATCTGATATTATACCAGTATATATAAAAAATAGGAGACATCAGAACTATTCAACATAGGGCTGTTTAGCTCTGTGTACGGGCACAGATGCGGGTATTAGAGGGCGCGCTTTATCAATCCCTCAGGAAAGCATAATTAATTACTTCTGACCGTGGAGCTTCACCACAATTTAGCCCATTGGCATTACGTCAGAAGCTAGCATTTTTAATAGATCTTTGCAAATACATGTGCTGCTTTCAACTTGTAATGACACTTCCAGAAAGCAATCCTTTCACGCTTCGCCGGAGCGCACAGCGCGCAGTCTGGTATTTGTAAGCGCGGCGCAGAGCTCTGTCTTATGTTTTCACAAGGACGCTGAGTTTCTGAGAAGAAAGGCAAACATTGCATGCCCCGAGAGCTGCTCTTCCAGACACATCCAAGAACTGTATTTTGTCGCCAGGCCTGTTTCCCCTCCCCCTAAAAGCATTTTCTTTTCGCTGCTATGGATTTCTCCGAGGGGGAAACATTATTTGGCAGAAAAGATGGAACTTCAGAAAGTGTGTAGCATCTGCTCCATGAGTGGGACTACGAAGTTCTCTTGCACAATGGAAACCAGATCCATTTCCGCACAGGCAAGTCCGAAATGTTATTTGTATCTCTCTCGGCCCCAGATCCCCCCCTGTTTCTGATTTCCCTAATTCACAGCATGCTGTGCGCAACCGGGCCTTTAACGAGGGCGAGCGAGAGGATCCCGGGTCCTGGGGACATTCTCACTCAAAGCAGCCATGAGAGCAGACAACTTTGCTTTTTCTCTTTGAAATCCCTCTTTTGCGAAGAAGATGAGAGGTTTGGGGTTACAGAGCAGCTGCCGGTGGATGCAACTTGGCTTATTGGATTCAGACGTGTTTCAGGCCCTTGTCTGCAAGATCTCATCAGCTTTATTGCTGAATTGAAATATACACGTTTTGCATCCTTAAAATTACAAAGGAAGAACGTGATTGCATTTTGTTTTCCTATTTACTTTGTACCCTAACCGCGTGCCTATAGTTTCCCTCATTGAATCCTTTCCTTGCCACCTCGCAGGGAACGTGGAGCCTGAAGGACCCCCGCCCCCCGCAATGATTTTTCCGTAGACATAGAATGAAAGTCGCCCGGAACCCTTCTAGGCATGAAGCCCTTTGAGGGGTCGGGTATCTGCTCGTGACGGGAATATCAGCTTCTTTTTCCAAAGATAACAGCTCCGGTCCTGAAATAAGAAGTTCCCCAAAAGGTGAAACCAGATTCTTTCACGCACTAGACAAGAATATTGTGTGCAATTCTGGTCGCCACATCTTTAAAAGGAGATAGCAGAATTAGAAAAGGTGCAGAGAAGAGCCCCAAAATGGTAAAGGGAATGGAAGGAAAGTCGTAAAAGGTTACAGCTCTTCTACTCGGAAAAGAGACGGCTGAGGGGAGATATGACAGAGATCTATAAATTAATGGATGGAGTGGAACAGGTAAATGTAGATCGATTGTATATCAAAAAGTAGAAAGACTAGAGGACACCAATGAAGCTACAGTGTAACCATTTAAGACTAATAAGAGAAAATATTTGTTTACTCAACTCATAATCAAACTCTGGAGTTCAATATCTGAGGATGTGGTAAAAGCTGTTAGTGTAGCTGGGTTTAAAAAAGGTTTGGACAAGTTCCTGGAGGAAAAGCCCATAAAACATTATTAAGGAGAACCAGGGATATCCACTACTTACCCCAGGATAAGCACTGTGGTACCCATGCGCCTTTTTGGGAACCATACAGTATTTGAGACCTGGATTGGCCACTGTTGGACCTTGGTCTGACCCAGTTAGCAGTTCTTACCTAAGAAAAAACAAAACCAACAATTGCTGTGTTTGTGCCATTCAGTCCTCTTTCTTTTAAAAAAAAAAAGAGATCTTTAGGTAGGTTTCTTGGTTCCCATCTACTTTTCTGTTCCTAGAGGCTTTCAAGGTCCAGACCCTCTAGACGCCTGGATCATGATACCGGGGACAGAGCTCCCCACATATATTGCGGGTTTGTATGGGGAGCTCTGTTTGTGGGCAAGAGCGGATAGGTCAGGGAGGAATGAGGATGGGCAATGGGCAACGACTGACCCCAGACATTCAGGGCTGATGCAGAGGTTGGCCCTGTATGTTCAGGATCTTCAATGTACACAGGGGATGGTGAGAGATGAATGTAAGAGAAAAGAAGATAAACAGAAACAGAGGGTAGGGCTAAATGGCCAATTTTCCCATTGGAGAAAGGTGAATAGTGGAGTACCCCAGGGATCTGTGCTGGGCCTGCTGCTTTTTGACATATTCATAAATGGCCTGGAAATTGGAATAACGAGTGAGGTGTTCAAATTTGCAGATGACACAAAATTATTCAAAGTTGTTTAAAACACAAAAAGACTTTGAAAAATTGCAAGAGGACCTTAATAAATTGGAAGGCTGGACGTCCAAATAGCAGATAGAATTTGATGTGTACAAGTGCAACATTATGCACCTAGGAAAGAACAACCCAAACTATGGTTACACGATGTAAAGTTCCATATTAGGAACCACCACCCAGGAAAAGGACTTAGGCCTCATCAAACCCTCCGCCCAGTGTGCAGCAGCAGCCAAACAAGTAAATACAATACTAGGAATCATAACAAAAGGAATGGAGAATAAAATCAAGAATATTATAATGTCTCTGTATCACTCCATGATGCGACCGCACCTTGAATGTTGTGTGCAGTTCTGGTCACCATGTCTTAAAAAGGATAAAGTAGAATTAGAAAAGGTACAGAGAAGAGCCACCAAAATAGTAAAGAGGATGAAGGATACTCCTATGAGGAGAGGTTTAAAAGGTTAGGACTCTTCAACCTGGAAAACAGACGGCTGAGGGGAGATATGATAGAGGTCTATAAATTGATGAACGGAGTAGAATGGGTAAACGTAAATCGGTTGTTTATGTACGTGTATTTGTTCTTTCCTTTCCCAGCACTACAATATGTATCCCACTTCTCACACCACATATGTACAGTTTACGCCATCAAAAAGTAGAAGACTAGGAGACAGGCAATGAAGCTACAATGTAACCCATTTAAGACTAATAATGGACAATATTTTTTCACTCAACGCATAGTCCACCTCTGGAATTTGTTACTGGAGGGTGTAGTAAAAGTTGTTGGTGTAGCTGGGTTTAAAAAAAATTTGGACAAGTTCCCGGAAAGGTCCATAAACCATTATAAAAGAGAAATCCACTGCTTACCCTGGGACAAGCACTGTGGAATCTATGTACCTTTTTGGGAACCTGCCAGGTACTTGTGACCTGGATTGGCCACTGTTGGAAACAGGATACTGGGATTAATGGACCTCTGTCTGACCCAGTAGGGCATTTCTTATGCTATTATGGTCTTGAATGAGCCAGTAAAGGCTAATTTATTTATTTGGCTAGACTTATATACTGCTTTTCGCAAAAAGTCAAAGGGTTTACAGAGAACTTCAATTTTACAAACAACGTTTACATTGAAATATGCAACTTTGTACACTGAATAAGGGGCAGGGTGGTTAGCTTAGATTAACTATGTACAGGATGATGGACCATATACATGTTCTTGTAACGTTTGGACCTTAACATGATACAGAAATGCTGTTTGGTTAATAGAGGGGAAGGGTAGGATTAGGGGGGTGGGACTGAAATGGAGGGTGACTAGGTGGGTCGAGGAGTTTGCAGAAGGGTTGGAGATCTGTGGTGTTTCTTATGTGGGCAGGGAGGGGGTTCCTGGTAGTTGGTGCATAAAGTTTAAAGGATCTGACATGGGCTTGTTGGGTGCTTTTTGTTATGGCTTGTGTGTGTGTGTGTGTGGGGGGGGAGGTTAGTCAAAGTGCTAATAGGAGGCAGCCCTCCTCCCTGGACACCTGTAGCATTGACTCTGCTCTGGGTGACCTGACTTTATGCAGGAAAATGCTGTGAAGGGTTTGCTTTATAATATCATCAACAAGTACTAAGACGTGGCACATAGGGCTAAACGTTCTTAGATCCTTGTCCCAGAGATTGGCTGGCAAGCCCAGAGGGAGGCAGAAGATGAGTTTCAAGCCCTGAATGTCCTTAATTGCCAAAGGCTCCATGACTGACTGGCTGGTCATAGTAACATCTAAGAAATCAAGTCAAATTGCTGGTTTATTTTCCAGCTAACACAAGCTTCCATCAAGCTGTATTCACTGTATGAAATATTCCTCTGTTCCTTCCAATCGAACCTCAACATAAAGCCCATTAGCCATCACACACGTGACCACATAATAAAATCATATGACACTCGTGCAGATCGAACTATTAAATGCCATCACCAGAGGTTATTTCATGTATTTCCATCAAGAGTGTCCCAAGCATGTTACAGCAGATCAGAAAGATACAACACAGAGAGTATCGAATAGTGGAAGGGATAAAGTCTCTTGAAAGCAGATTATCTTCTTCCAAAAGCGCAGCTCTCCCAATTTATTTTCTGCCACCAGAAATGGGAAGCCTGGGAATAAAATACTAGCTACTCACAGCCAGCCTAGACTGTGCCAAAGACTGAACAGAAAGGAATAAAAAATGCCCATAAGCAGACCTTCAAGCCACTCCTGCACCAAGCTACCTCATTTCTTAAACCTGAGTATTTTCATCACTTTCTGTATCCGTACATTAGTACATAAGATATGCCATACTGGGTCAGGCAAAAGGCAGAGTTGCTCTACTTCCTCCTTTACAGTTAAAAGTGCAGCTTTTAGTCCAGTACCATACTCCGGACCGAAATATTCACAAAATGCTTTCCTGCCAGCAAATTTGGGGGGTTTAAATAGCAACGTTTTCTGGAACTACTTAGGAAAATGTCATATTTAATTCCACATATTCCTATATCCAAACACAGAGAGGTCTAATAAACACAACTGTAAATGAAATGGAGTCTTTCAGAAGAAGCTTTAATTGAATTCAGCTCTAGCAGAGAACCGACTCCTTTCTGAATCCTGCTTTGTATTTGGGGCGTTCCAAGTTTTCCCCGAAAGCTGCTGAGTTCTCCTCCCATCTGCCATCCAGGGGCGGGGGCTTGAAGGGGAATGGTGGTTTGCTCTTGCTATCAAATATTCTTAAAAATCTGTGATTTATGTTTGAAATATTTACGGTAACACTATGAAAATGTTCTTGTTACCTATGTGCAGCCAGAGATGTTTGAATGTGTAGCATCATCCCAAAAAGCACCTCAGAGAGGTTATTTTGCATATCTGCTGACCAGCCAATGAGGACAGATTGCTATGATCACATGTTAATGAACTGCTTTCCGGTCTCCCACAGACGCCAGGAGTGCTTTGGCCTCCCCTTCCCTCTCCCGCCCCCCCACCAATTTTGAGCAAAGCCCTCTCTGCCCAGGATGCGTTGACTTTGACACCCCAATCATTTTGAAAAGTTGACTCCTATGAAACTAACGCATACTTAAGCCTTACCATTTAACCTTTATATGAATTAGCAATAAAAATGTGTTATATGGTAACCCCCTCCCCCCCAAAAAACCCCCTTAAATGTGCAAATTATTATAGTCCTTAAATTCTGCTCTAACGTGCAAGCTACAGAGAAGCTCTCACCCTTTAGGTGCAACATTGCATTGAACTTCTCAGTAGTTAGATGACAGAAATATAATAGGGCAAACTCCCGAGGCTTAAGTCCTTTAGTCCCAGTATTTCTCCACCAGTAATTTGGTTCTACTGTATTTTATATTTTATATCGCTCCTGCTATTCAGCTACCTGGCCAGCCACTGCTCGCTCTTCTCGTTACTCCGAGATTTGGAACATGAAGGTGGTTTGCCATAAAAAACATGACTGACAGTCTTAACCATTGTTGATGCCTCCAGATAAGTTGTATAGTTCTAGTTCTTTGTGTGTTCTCTGCTTGATATTGAAATGGACATTTTAACAAAAATAGAGCATATGATTCAAAAAGATAGCAAACCTGTTATTTTGTTGGAATCCTTGTATCGAGGGGCTACATGCCACTCACGTAACAAAGTTTCCCATTTATTCTTTATTATAAATAGCACCACACAAGACGACAAACTGTGAAATACCACCTAGTGAACCACAAGAGTTAAAAGAAATGCTACACTTAGCTTTTGGATGCAAAAACCCGTTCCTCTAAGGTTTTTGAAAAAGATCCCAACGGCAATAGCCTGGTATAAATGATTCTGACTTGAGATCCAAGCCCTTTCTTTGAAAAAGCCTGATGCGAAGCTCTTGGAAATATATATGGTGCTCAAAACACAGTCTGTGTCGCTGTTGATTTATACCATTGCCATTGGGATCTTTTTCAAAAACCGTAGAGGAACGGGCTTTTGCATTCAAAAGCTAAGTGTTCTTTATTTAACAGGTTTTATATACCGCTTTATCATTTCAATCAACATGGTTTACATTGAAACTTAAACTTGGTAATGTACATTAAACAGGAACATTGATAACTTGGATTTTTCTGAGGCAATGGAGGGTTAAGTGACTTGCCCAAGGCCACAAGGAGTGCTAGTGGGAATCAAACCCTGGTCTCTGGGTTCCCAAGCCAGTGTTCTTAACCATTAGGCTACTCCTCCTTTTAATTTGTGTGGTTGACTAGGTGGTGTTTCACAGTTTGGCATCTTGTGTGGTGCTATTTATAATAAAGAATAAATAGGAAACTTTGCTATATGAGTGGCGTGTAGCCTCTTGATACAAGGATTCCAACAAAAAACAGGTTCACTATCTTTGCTCTATTTTTGTTACGATGTCGTAACTTTATTTTTGTGGGATTGTTTCAGCGAGCTAGAGTATTTGTGATTATAATATACTGACATTGAAATGGAGCTAATATTCTCTTTGGCATTTCTTGCCTTCAGCTCTATCAGTATAGCTGTTAGTTTAGGATTTAAAAGACCCCCCCCCCCACACACACACACACTTTTCTGCAGAAGTCCTACGATTGCCTGGAAGGTGCTGCACGTAGGAAGAGTGAGGGGGTATCAGTAACCCAGGAGGTGCTGAGTCTGCAGAAAGAACAAAGCTCAGGTGGGCAAGAAGGGTATTCCTGCCAGGCATCAAGAAATGGAAACATTGCCCTGGCTTTCAGACTGGATTTCCAGGACTGAGACAGATTTAATGACTGTGAAACTCCCGTGCAATGAGGGAAGCAAACTTTGTTAGTAAATTCTCACAGTGATCCAGACACTCTAAATTAGGAAAAGCCTTCTTTCTTCAATCAGAGCTTGAGTGAACTCTAAGATGCTTAATAAGGTGCAAAATCTGTGAAAGCCTCCAAATACTGTTATAGATTCTAAAACAGTTCTTGTTTCTTTATGAAACTGAGTTTCGGATTTAAGGTTTTGATATTCCGAGTAACTCTGATTTATTGAGCTGTTGGGCATGGCAAACCCTGAATCAGGGACTAATTGCAGCAGAGCAATCTCAGAAAAAGGCGACCATCGTGCTTGTAAAGGTGTACATGTTAAAGTTCCAGGGTCCTTTGCACAGTAGGCTGATACATAGAAATAATATTTCATTTTGAACTTTTAAAGTTTCCATTGTTCTGTTACAAGCTTGCCTCACAGGTGTGGTTAATTCAATCAGGGGGTTATTCCGAGGCACAAATAGCCCTTTCTCGATCCCATCTACCTTCCCCGCGTCTAGTATGGGGAAGGTAGATGGTGGCGAGAAAGCGGCAGATCAGGGGCAGCATTAGGGCAGGCAGTGGGCAGTCGTCAGCCCAGAACGTACAGGGCCGATTCTAATGTTAGTCCCACCCACCCTACCCCTCACCAGGGCCGGCCCGTCCATTGAGCGAGAATGTTTTTTGTACAGGGCCCCGCGTTTCAGGGGGCCCCGCGCAAAAAACATTCTTAACCTTAAAGTAAAATGAAAAGAAAAAAAAAAGCTGTCTTCCCCGGCCGCCGCGGCAGAATCGAGTGTGCCGCGGGGCCCCCCCTGCCTAGCAGAGCCTCCCCTGTATCACCTCTCTCTCTCGTTGTAGATTCTGTCACACGCGCCGGCTTTCAGAGCGCGAGAGAGTTTCTCCCTCGCGGCTCTGTTAAGCCCGCGGGGGCTGATGGGAAGTTCCCATCAGCCCCCGCGGGCTTAACAGAGCCGCGAAAGGGAAACTAATCCTTTCGCGTTCTGAAAGCCGGCGCGTGTGGCTGAACCTACAATGAGAGAGAGAGAGAGGTGATACAGGGGAGGGGAGGGCAGGCTCTGCTAGGCAGGGGGGGCCCCCGCGGCACACTCGATTCTGCCGCGGCGGCCCCGGCAGCCGGAGAAGACAGCGTTTTTGTTTTTAAATTTTCCCTGGGCTGGGGGATTAGGAGTGGTGATGGGCTGGGGGTTTTTTAGGAGTGGTGATGGGCTATGGGGGGGTTAGAAGTGGTGATGGGCGATGGGGGGTTAGAAGTGGTGATGGGCTGGGGGGAGGTTAGAAGTGGTGATGGGCTATGGGGGGGTAAGAAGTGGTGATGGGCTATGGGGGGGGGTTAGGAGTGGTGATGGGCTATGGGGGGGGATGGGGGGTTAGGGGTGGTGATGCGCTATGGGGGGGTTAGGAGTGGTGATGGGCTATGGGGGGGCTATGGGGGTGTTAGGAGTGGTGATGGGCTATGGGGGGGGTTAGAAGTGGTGATGGGCTATAGAGGGGGCTATGGGGGGGTTAGAAGTGGTGATGGGCTATGGGGGGTTAGAAGTGGTGATGGGCTGGGGGGAGGTTAGAAGTGGTGATGGGCTATGGGGGGTTAGAAGTGGTGATGGGCTATGGGGGGGCTATGGGGGGGTTAGGAGTGGTGATGGGCTATGGGGGGGCTATGGGGGGGTTAGGAGTGGTGATGGGCTATGGGGGGGTTAGGAGTGGTGATGGGCTATGGGGGGGCTATGGGGGGGTAAGAAGTGGTGATGGGCTATGGGGGAGCTAAGTCTGTATATGGGCTGATGGGATTAGGACTGAAAGTGGGTTGATGGGGGGGTTAGGACTGGTAATGGGGTATGGGGGGGCTTAAACTGAAAATTGGGTGATGGGGATTAGGACTGGAAATGGGCTGGTGGGATTAGGACTGGGAGTGGGCTATGGGGGGCTAGGACTGGTAATGGGTTGGGGGGGGGTTGCTAGGACTGGAAATGGGCTGGGGGGATTAAGACGAGGTGGGCTGATGGGGTTAGGACTGGTAATGGGCTGTGGGCTGATGGGGGGTTAGGACTGGTAATGGGCTATGGGGGGGTTAAGACTGGTAATGGGCTGTTGGCTGATGGGGGCTGTCTGGTAATGGGCTATGGGGGGGCTAGGACAGGAAATGGGCTGAAGGGGAGGGGTTAGGACTTGAGGTGGGCTGATGGGGTTAGGACTGATAATGGGCTGTGGGCTGATGGGGGGGGGGTTAGGACTGGCAGTGGGCTATGGGAGGCTGACTGGAAATGGGTTGATGGGGTTAGGAGTGGAAGTGGGTTGATGGGGGGGGGCTAGGACTGGTATTGGGTTGGGGGGTTGCTAGGACTGGAAATGGGCTGATGTGGGGCTAGGACTGGAAATGGGCTGATGCAGGGACTAGAAGGGAATGGATGCTGGGTGAGGCTGGAACTAGAAGGGAGCTGATGTTGGGGGAGGATTAGAATGGGATGGGGCTGGGAGAGGAAAATGGAGAGGGGAAAATATTTTGTGTGGGAGGGATAAAAAATCTACATTTAGCCGGGTATTGGGAGAGTAAGTGGGGATTGAGGATGGAGGGGTAAAATTTGAGTGGATGAAATAGGAATGAGGAAAGAGCAAAAGGAGAAAGATTAGTATGTTAAAGCAGATGTAGAGAGAGAGAGAGAATGGAAAAAAAACTAGAAGAGAGAAGAAAGGACAAATGGACAGCAGATGATGGAGAGTTAACAGAAAACATGAAGAAACCAGAAGAAAGTGGCTGGAGCAATTGCAACTGAAAAAAAATGCACAAAAGGTAGAAAGATATCGTTTTATTTTGAATTTATTAACTGGAATATGAAAGCTCTGGGAAATGTGCATCATTAACGTCTGCGCTTTGTTTGGTACAAGAGGAAATTAATTTATAGTTTTATTTCTACAGTGTTGTTGTACATTCCAAGTTGGCTTTTGGGGTTCCCAGTTTAATTATTGCCTTCCTGTTTCTAAATTGTGATTCCTTGTTTGGTGATGGTCTATGTTCTGCATGTGTAACTGAGCTGAGGTATTCTGTTTATGTAATTCCTATTTGACATTGCCACTTGTTCTCTTTCCCCAGTAGGTCATGTATTGTTGTTCTCTGAAATGTATTGGTTTAATATTTGCAGTGTTGCCTTTTGATAGGTAGGGTATGGTGCTTTGTGAGTCCTGGTAGTGCTGTTAGGATACGGCGGGTTTGCTATGGGTTCTAAATAGGCAGTGTTTGTAGTAGTTCCTAATGTGCCTGGCGGTTGGCACTGGATTATAGTAATGTAGAAATCTTTTAGTCTGTCTTTATCCATACACTCATTAAGAGACATGTTTACTAAAAGTTAGTGTATGTTAGCATTATGCAAATATTTATGCAAATAAGGCCACTTATGCAAATGAGGCCCCGCACCGAGTCTCCGCACATGGCCCCGCACCCCCCTTGGGCCGCCCCTGCCCCTCACCGCACACACCCCAGGGTTGCATTGCCTAAATGGTCATCATATAGATTGACATCTGTCCTCCATTTAAGTGTAACATCCATCTTTTCTCCTTGTCCTAAACTGCTTTATAACTGTCTTAATCAGCATGCCATATATTCAAAGCAATAGCTGTGGTGCCGTTCTAAGAAGAATCATTTGGAGCCTAAGAGCCTGCCCTATATGTCTCAAGTTATCTACTATGCACAAAGAACTGATTCTATTAAGGGAATAATTAGCTGCAATTAAACACACCACCTCTAGGGTACAAATTGAAATAAATCCACCACCACTTCCACAAAGAATCAAACAGCCCAGGAACAAATGAATCACAGTGGGCTCTGGTAGGCTGTGACCTGTAACACAGAGACTCCCTCTCAATCAAGAGATATCCCTGTATAATGCCTTCCCTGTCCTCGAAAATGAGAGTGCCCAATTAGTGGAAACAGAAGCACCCTTAAATGAGAAGGTTAATGCCCAATTTACTGTTAATGCACCAAATATGAAGAAAAAATGACAAAACATGAAACTACTACTACTTTGAGATTCCATCATCAGAGGCACCAACTTGGGAACACAGTCCAAAGGGGAGAAGATGGTCAAATGCCTCCCAGGTTCTTCAGAAGCAGGAATATGAACCAAATTGTTGGCATAGTCAGTGCAGAAAGTGAGCACTCCAAAACTGATGTTATCATCCACTTGGGTACAAATGACCTGGCTAGAAACAGTGCCTCTACAGTTCAAAGGGACTTCCAGGTTCTAGGAGAGAAACTCAAGCCCACTGTTAACACTGTAGCATTCTCAGAGGTTCTACCTGTACTTGGTAAGGGGGCAGAGAGGCTGCATCACATAAACAGCTTTAATACATTGCTCTAAACCTGGTGCAAATGAGAAGGATTTAGATATATAGGCAACTGGGGAAATAGATGAAACAAGAGGCTAGATTATGTTGATGGACTATATCTCTCTGTTGCAGGGAAAAGGATCCTAAGTGAATAATTCAGGCATTATGTGGACAGGCATTTGAACTAGGGAAAGGGGGTGATGCATGGAAAAGAACAAGTTCAGGACGTCACTCCAGCAAAAGCATAATAATATTGGAAACAGCCATAGTATTAACTCACACATCAATGGCAAGTGGGAAGAGGCATTTAGAACAAAATCCATGCAAGCTGCTGGAAGGCACAAATGCTTGAAGCCTAGCGAACAAGGTTCCTGATCTTGAAGCCCTAATGGTGGAAATGGACTTGGACACTATAGCCATCACAGAAACATGGTTAAAGAGTCACATAAATGGGATATAGCCATGGCTGGCTATAATCTATTTAGAAGGGATAGAGAGGGTAGAAAAGGAGGAGGAGTAGCCCTATATGCCAAAAGCAATATTAAAGCTGCTGAAATGCAGGGGACATGGGGAAAAGAAGAAGCACTGTGGATTATGTTGGAAAGAGGAGATGGCACTGTCATCCATACTGGTGTGGTCTACAGGCCTCCAACTGATACTGAAGAAATGGATAGAGACTTGATTATTGATATTGCAAAGGTAGCCATGTGGGGGAAGGGATCAATTGGGTGACTTTAATCTACACAATGTGGATTGGAGTATTCCTTCTGCAAATCTGGAAAGAAGTAAAAAAAATTGGATGCCTTCCAAGATGCATTGCTTAGACAAATGGTGATGGAACCAACCAGGGAAAGTTTGATGGTGGATTTAATACTCACCAGCGGAGATAGCGTGGTGAATATCTGGGAGGGTGCCCACATGAGCAGCAGTGATTATCACATTGTGTGGTTTGAGATAAACGCCAAGGCAGAGTCCAATCACAGCAAAGTCCTAGACTTCAAAAATGCTGACGTCAGTAAAATGGCCAAGTGCCTGAAGGAGAAGCTGGCAGGGTGGGAGAAGGTAAGTGAAGTGGAATCGCAGTGCGCTAAACTAAAGGAGACCATAAAAGGGGAAGCATATAGATAATGTAAGGAAAGTAAATAAAAACAAGAGGAAAAGGAAACCTATTTGGTTCTCCAAAGAAGTGGCTGCACAAATAAAGACAAAAAATTCAGAGGTTCGCAAACAGAGGAACACAGAAAAGAAAACGGGATAAAGCTAAAAGAGACATAAAGAGAAATAACGATAACAAAAGCAAAGGCAGAAGAAAAGACGGCTAAAGATCTGAAGCATGGTGACAAAACATTTTTCAGGTATATTTGGAAGTAGAGATCAGAGGTAGAATTGTAAGACTCAAAAGTGCCGAGAACAGATTCACAGAAAGTGACATTGAAAAAGCAAAAATGCTAAACAAATAATTCTGTTCTGTTTTTACTAAAGAAAATCCTGGAGAAAGACCACCTGTGATTGACAAATTTACAAAAGGAATGGAGTAGATACCACAATATTCACAGAAGATGATGTGTTAGAACAGCCATGGGACCGGTTAGGATACATCGCAGGATACTAAAAGAGCTCAGAGAGGTTCTGGCAGGGCCTTTAAAGGATGTTTTTAATAGATCCTTGGAGACAGGAGAAGTTCCACAGGACTGGAGAAGGGCTGATGTGGTACCTCTTCACAAAAGTGGTAACGGAATAAGTGACAAACTAGAGGCCAGTAAGCCTTTCCTTGGGGGTGGGAAAGGTAATGGAGGTGCTCCTGAAAAGAGAGAACAGTGGACTTTCTTGAAACCAATAGGTTGCATGATCCAAGGCAACATGGTTTTACCAAAGGACGATCATTCCAAACAAATCTGATTGAGTTCTTTGACTGGATGACCAGAGAAAGATAAAGAACTAAATCAAGGGCTTGCAATGGATGTGATCTACCTAGATTTCAGCAAAGCCTTTGATATTGTTCTTCATAGGAGGCTTATCAATAAACTGAACAGCCTGGGGATGGATCTCAAGGTGGTGAACTGGATCAGAAATTCGTTGACTGACAGATGACAGAAGGTGATGGTAAACAGAACTCACTCGGATGAAAGGAAAGTGATTAGTAGGGTGCCCCAGGGTTCGGTCCTGGGACTGGTACTGTTCAATGTATTTGTGAGTGATATTGCTGAAGGACTAAATGGGAAAAGTCTGTCTTTTTGCAGATGACACAAAAATTTGCAACAGAGTGGACTTCCCTGAGGGAGTGGATAACATGAGGAAAGATCTACAACAGCTGGAAAAATGGTCTAATGCTTGGCAGTTAAGATTTAATGTGAAGAAGTGCAGTGTCATGCATTGGGAAGCAGAAATCCACGGGAAATGTACACGATAGGGGACGAGAGGTTGGTGTGCACGGACCAGGAGAAGGACCTTGGTATGAGGATCTCAAGGTGGCAAAACAGTGCGACAAGGCAGTTGCAAAAGCCAGAAGAATGCTGGGTTACATACAGAGAGGGATTACCAGCAGAAAGGAAGAGGTACTAATGTCACTGAACAGGTCGCTGGTGAGGCCTCACTTGGAGAACTGTGTTCAGTTTTGGAGACCGTATCTCGCAAAGGATATAACAAGACTGGACACGGTTCAGAGGAAGGCAACCAAAATGATTTGGAGCCTGCGTCAGAAGCCTTATGAGAAGAGACTTGAAGACCTAAATATGTACACTCTGGAGGAGAGAAGGGTCAGGGGAGATATGATTCAGACCTTTAGATACCTAAGGATATGTTTACTAATCGGTGCTAGTGGTGTGCGATATCGGAGCCGCGGCCCCAATGGGCCAATATCGCACGGAAGCCACTACTGCCGATTAGTAGACATACCCTCTAGAGTATTAAGGAGCAAAGAAACCTCTTTTCAGAGAGAGAAAGCTGTAAAACTAGAGGGCATAACATGAAGCTGCAAGGGGGTAATGTCAGGAAATACTTTTTCACTGAAAGGGTGGTGGATGCTTGGAATGCCCTCCCGAAGGAAGTGTTGAGGGCAAATACAATGACGGAATTCAAAATGGCATGGGACAGACACAGTGGATCCCTTTACAGCAACAGGATAAAATCAAAATAAACTTAACTATCTCTTATATCTCAACAAATAGGGGTGACTTGCAGGGAGTGGTGGGGGCACCTACTCTTACCGCCTGGCTGGGCAGACTAGATGGACTATACTGGTCTTTATCTGCCGTCATATACTGTGTTACTATGTCAGGGGCCAACAGCAAGAGAAGCAGGGTCACTGGCCAGGCTAGTTTCCAAGCACCCGGACCAGGCAAAACTGGCAGACGAGGGTCTGGGGATTTGGTAATTTTGCAGAGAGAGCCAGGTGTATAGTCCATGCACGCACGAGAGAGGCGAAATACGGAAACGGGGGGGGGGGGGGGGGGGTCCCAGCGGCAGACTCCCCCCTCCCCTTCCCACACACCCCAGGACTTTGCTCGATCAAGCTGCAGGAAGCTTCCTGTCCTCTTTCCCTCCGGATGCTGCTGCTGCTGCTGACCCTTCAGCCGTATATCTGTACGCTCATCGGAACATTTGTTATCCGGAGTCTCCGCGCACTACGTCCGAGCGTCCGATTAGCGAGCAAAGGTCCCGGCTGCCAGCCAGCAGGCTGCTTTCCGATATAGTGAAAAACCAAACAAACAGAATTTCCTCTTCCTACGCTGCAGGTCGCCCGGAGTCACTGAAATGAAACGTTGCCCAAATTTCCCCGCTCGCAGCAGTTGCCAAGGACAATGCGAGCTTGACTTTCAAGCAGCTAACTTAAGACAGTCCTTAAACCCGATGCAGAGCCTACCAAAGCCCCTTCGCGGGACTGTTCGCACTGATCACATCGAGGTGGGTCCTCTATTCGGAAAGGTTTCCAGGTAACAAAGAGGCCATGAGCCTTTATTCTCACTTTATAACGCCCCCTTCCTTGAGCAGGGAAACCATGCACCATGCAGCCAGAGTCTGCCTTAGGAGACAGCACTGATTACCGTCCTTAAAGCATCCATAATGCCAGCTGACCTGGGGCTCGAAGGCAGCGTTTGCTCTTCACCTCTAAACGCGCGATATCGCATCTCCCACTAGCGGCAGCAGCGCGGGCGAAGAACAACGCGCAGCTTCGCAGAAGTGGGAACGGTGATCAGAAGCCTGATTTGGCAGTCAAACTCGGTTCCTCTGTGTGCCAGTACTACACACCACTGGATGGGCCAGGGCATTCCGGTCATCTTGCAGTTTGAACCGTGCAGGTCCCTCTGATCTTATAGGAGTTGCCAGCAGCGCGCAGAGGTCACACACAGCAAGCCCCCATGCATCCAGGGAACACACTACTGGCCCACAAGCCTCGTTCTTCATTTATGTGCGTTTGAAGTGCACGTGTGTCTGGAATAGACGTTACTGTATAGTTAACGCGCCTCTCCTTCACACCGCGCTCAGAACATGAAAGAGCAGTGACATCCATCGCTAGTATAAGCTGCGTTTGTGAGCGTATTACTCCGTTCGGGGATACTCCTTTTGCCCTTGCATGACTGCTGTAGAAGTTTTTTGACTCAGAAAACTTCTATAGTATTGCCAAATAAGACGCACTGTGCCTACTCTGAGTGTCCTAAACCCGGCCTTTGCCATGAGACCTCTTTCCAGGCTTTCCACTGCGGACTTCTGCCCATGTGCATAATACATATCAAGCCTTTTTCTGTTTGTTTTATTTTACCTCCATATATTATTTATTCATTATTAATATTTAGCTCGGGCCTTTCCAGGAGAGAATGGAGGCGAGTTACCTTCAGGCACAGTAGGTCTTTTACCTGTTCCCAAAAGGCTCACAATCTAACGGCTGATGCAGAGAGACTAACGCCCTTTGCACGCAGACAACGCAACTTCTATGCTCAAGTTCCACCACGCGAAATGCAGAAAAGAGCTCGATGCGCGCTAAAGAGCAACGCAAAACATATGGAAATGATATGCAAATGAGCTGCATGTATTAAAATAAGATGGTCATAAGGGCTGCGCCCTAAGCAGAGAAACGCGTAGAGCAGTGCTTTTCGAACTTTTATCCGGTATGACCCCATTTTAACAACTGAAAATTCAGGTAACGCCAGATGATGATGCAGGTCTCCAGCCTCCTTCAGCAGCGCAAGGTCGTCTGTGTCGGTGTGCAGTGTGTGCTTACAGACCTCATTTATTTTATTTATTTAACATTTCTTTTATGCCGCCTTTCAGTGCATCAAAGTGATGTATATTTAACAATTGGGAATGACTTGTTTACATTGAACGTTCACTTAATTTATGTACAGCACCTTATTACTTAACAATGGTATTTGAAATTACCTAATGAATCAAACTATTTACAGAGAACAGTTATAGATTTTGTGGTTTATTAAACATTGTTACATTCGCTTACGTGTCTGGTCCAGATACTTCTTGAAAGATGCACGTTTCCAGCTTTCTCCTGAAATCAGTTATGTCTTCGGTGGTCCTTTGATCGCTCACGAGGGAGTTCATAGAGCCGGGGCATAGACTGCAAAAGTTCTTTGACAAGTTGTTTGCTTTTTGTTTTATAAGAGGGAATTTCAAGGAGGTTTTGGTTTTTCTGTCTGCTGTCAGTACTCAGCAGGGGTTTCCAGTCTCCCAGGAAGCTCACCCAGGAGGTCCAAGGGCCCATGAATGTTCACTGCTGACTGGGATGCCTCTACTTGGCATAGATCACAGTGAAATCCCAGAAGAAGGGGAATGTGGCCATGTTTCTGTGCCCATACAAGGTCACATCTAACTTCTGAAACAGATTTATAAGAAATCCCTGAAGAAGCCGGTTGGTGAAACAAAAGCTTTTGTTGGGTAGATATAAATGAATTGTAGTGAATTCGAATAGACATGCAGCTGAAGAGTAACATGGTGAAAAACAGTTGTTAAGATTCAAAGGTGTCACCAGGATTGTAACCGAGACTGCGTCTGAGAAACATTGAACATAAGAACATAAGCTATGCCATACTGGGTCAGACCAAGGTCCAACAAGCCCAGTATCCTGTTTCCAACAGTGGCCAATCTAGGTCATACGTACCTAGCAGTTTCCCCAAAAGACACAGGTTCCGCAATGCTTGTACTGGGTCACTGTAGATATGTACTAATTTTTGGTGTATAAATATTCATTTGCTGATTTAGTCTACATGTTTCATTTCAGGAATAATAACTCGGTTATTCTGGTGGGAATACTAGCCTCAGGTTGAAATATAGACGCTTTCTTCTGTAGAATGTGTTTTTAAATTTATAGGTTCAGAAATAAGAATCCTGCAAAGTACTTTTCTGGACATATAGGTTTTGTTACATATTGCTGAATTATAAATTGAGATTTAGAAATAAAGTGTGTAAGAAGGTTTTGTGACCAGTGATGTGAGCGTCTGCTTACCCTATGGCAATTCACTTCACCATGTGTAGGGTTTTTAAGCCATCCCGAGGTCACTATTACCTTGACCGTCATATTGTATTTACTTATTTAATAGTTTAAGTAGTTTGTAGTTTATAGTTTAGATAAATCACTAGGGTCATTTTCTGGTTAGATTTCTTAGCCCTTAGGCGGTTGTTTGTTTTTCATGTTTCTGGACCCCATCCACCGATGATGGGACCCCATTTGGGGTCCCAACCCCAAGTTTGAGAACCACTGGTTTAAAGGATTCCACAACCAGGCGTAAAGTTCCAGAGTCTCTACGCCTGGTCTGAGATGACATAAAATTCTCGCACTGTGACGTCATCCTTATGTGCATAACACGTGAGTGTCTAAAATCGGCGCACGTGCTCAGATGTAGTGCTTCTGTGGTTTGCGCATGAGTTGACTCTTCTCACCGAAGGTTTCTGCATGTCTCCTGCTTTACGCTGAAGTTTTGCGCATGTCTTGTGGTTTATGCTGAAGTTTTGTGCGTATTTCATTTGCGCATACCTGCCTTTATGCATGCTGACACGCTACATAAAGTGTACATAG
Organism: Ichthyophis bannanicus; assembly: GCA_033557465.1. Taxonomy (NCBI): domain Eukaryota; kingdom Metazoa; phylum Chordata; class Amphibia; order Gymnophiona; family Ichthyophiidae; genus Ichthyophis; species Ichthyophis bannanicus. The sequence goes on along the minus strand of CM066041.1, from coordinate 33,108,827 downwards.
CTAATAGTGCACAACTTTAGTGCCAGCTTTCTGCATCGGCCTGTAAGTTTGCATCTGAGGCAATGGAGGGTTAAGAGCACAAGGAGCGCAAGTGGGATTTGAACCTTGGTCTTTTTGGCTCTAGGCTGAAGATTTGATGTTACAACTATGGCCTAATGTACAATACGTTCTCTGCTGTTTGCTGTATTCTTAGTTGTTGGTTTTATGTACGCGCTCTTCTGTTCAAAGTAAACCAAGTTACTGTTCGATGTAAACCGCCATGACATGTCGAAAGGTGGTATATAAAACAGGTTAAATAAATAAATAAATAGGCTGCTGCATATATGAGACAATTCCCTATCTCCTGTGTAGTATGTATGTATTTATTTATTTATTAGTATTTAACTCATGCCTTTCCAGGAGAAGATCAAAGCGAGTTCCTTTCAGGTAGGAACATATAAACATGATGGCAGAAAAAGACCACATGGCCTATCTAGTCTCCCCTTCTATATCAACCACTATAATAGTCTCCTTTTTTCCTTTAGATATCCTCTGTGTTTGTCCCATACTTTTTTAAATTCAGATACTGTTCTAATCTCTACCACCTCCACTGGGAGACTATTCCAAGCATCTACCACTTTTTCCATAAAGAAATATTTCTGCATATTACTCCTGAGTCTATCCCCTTTCACCCTCATCCTATGTCCCCTAATAGCAGAGCTTGACTTCAATAGAAAGAGGCTCTCCTCCTGTGCATTTATGCCATGGAGGTATTTAAACATCTCAATCATATAACCTCTATCCTGCCTTTTCTCTAAAATTTAGATATTAAGATCCTTATGTCTGTCCTCATATGCTTTATAATGAAGACCACTAATCATTTTAGTAGCTACCCTCTGCACCGACTCCATCCTGTTCACATTCTTTTGAAGGTGCAGTCTCCAGAATTGCACACTATACTCCAAATGAGGTCGCACCAAAGACTTATATAGAGGCACTATCACCTCCTTTCTTATGCTGGCCATTCCTCTCCCTATGCACCCAAGCATCCTTCTAGTTTTTGCCGTTGCCTTTTCTGCCTGTTTAGCTACTTTAAGATCATCAAACATAATCACGTCCAGGTCCTGCTCTTCTTTTGTGGACAGAAGTACTTCACCCCTATACTGTATCACTCTCTTGGATTGCTGCAGCCCAAATGCATGACCTTGCATTTTTTAACATTAAATCTCAGCTGCCAGGTACAGTAAACATTTATTTATTTACTTCCAATATAAACAAGTTTGGTACAATAAATGAGAAATCTCTAGCTTCCACTTCTTTTATCTTTGTTTCCTCATTCATTCCTGTCAAGTTGAACAGAGTAAATATTTTTGAGTATATCTAAACGGGGCAGTATAGTGACTGAAGTGTGGGCGACATTCGCGCATTTGTCCTTAGTTTGAGTTTACATCATAGTTGGAGCATGCTCAGATGACTTCCTTGATCTAATTTCCGAATCTGATGAAATCAGCGGAGTGACTGCCTATCTGGTAGGGAATTAAAGAGACCTCAGGTCCTGTTTACTAGGCATATTCTCTATAGACACAAAATGGGAAAATCCTTTAGTAAACGGGCCCCCTAGTTTTGTAATGAAGCTGATCATGTTTTACACAATTCTCTGTGAAGATTGGTTTACCAGTACACATGAAGACATTTCAGTTTTGTTTCCCAGGATATTCATAGCCCCTGCGTCATATGTTTTAAAAATACTAATCTGAATATTTTATTTATTTACTTTAAAATGGATCAAAGTTGGGCTTAAGATGGCGGCAGCTGCCGTTTCCGTGTGAGAGCGTTTTTTCCTTCACCTGAATGGGACAGAAGCGTAAAGGCAAGGGGGGGACTCTGCCTTCTCAATCCCCTACTGCCTCAACACCGATTACCTCTGGTCCGATGGATTCTTTCGTTTTGCGCTCTAGCTGGGCTGTGACAGAATTAGGGGAGGAATCCCGAGCAGAGATATCGACGGAGTCTGGAGGCTCGGCGGTTACTTCGGGTCTATCTCTCTCTCCTGTGAGTCCTGCACCGAAGGTTTCACGTGCCCTGTCCCTTCCAGAGGGGTTCCTGGAGCTCGGCTCCCACCCGAAGTTGGAGGCAGCCGGTGGCTCGAGTGGGCCAGGAATAGAGGCGCGGTTGCCCTGTAGGAATGTTATTCCTGCGGCGTCTTCATCGGTTTGTCCAGCGGTGCCAAGTAAGGGGAACTCCACAGGCCTGTTGTTGCCTGTGGTGGATCGAGAGCAGGTGCCTATAGCAGGAATGGCTGGCGGTGAGTTGAAAACTGATCTGGGCTTACCGTTTTCTCTGCCGAGACCAGAGAGTTTTTTACATTGGAATCGATTTGGCAGGCGATTCTTCTTCTTGGAGAGGCCTTGGTACCACGGGTAACATCTTTGGAACAGAAAGTGAATAATGAATGTTTGGCTGTGGAGAGTTTGGAACAATGAGTGAATATTTTGCAACCAGAAGTGGCTGAGATGCATCAGAAGTTGGAGGGGTTGGAAGTCCAGTCGGATGCTTTTCGGAAGAACTTTTCATCCATCCAAGCTAAGTTGGAACACTTGGACAATCTTGCTAGAATGAATAATTTGCGGTTAATTAATTTTCCTAGAATTTCCTCTGTATCTCCTAGTGAAATGTTTAAACGGTATTTAAGTGAAGTGTTGGGGGTTTCTTCTGAATTATTTCCCCCATTGGTGAGGGCTTACTATCTACCGAAAGGTAAACTGTCCACTGCTGTGGCTCAGGAGGGAATTGATTTGGTACAATGTAATATTCTAAATGTAACTGATTTATTGGAGAAATCTGTAGATGAGACTCCTGTTTCCTCTACTTTGTTGGTAACTTTCGCATTGTTATCCGATAGAGAGTGGGTGTTGAGGCTTTTCTTCAGGAAGAGAAATTTACCCTTTAAAGGGTTAACGGTAAGAATATACCCAGATTTGGCTAGAGATACACAGAGGCGTAGGAGAGAGTTTCTCTTGTTACGCCCGGGTATCCTTCAGTTGGGGGGGGCCTGTTTTCTTAAATTTCCATGTAAGTGTTTGGTAAAATATAAAGGGGTTTCCTATATTTTTTATGATCCCTCCCAACTTACTGCGTTTATTAATGCTAGGCGGTTGGAATCTTCTGCTAACCCCTCACCTGATCTCACATAATTAGTATTGTCATGGCTGGATAGCTTGCTTAAAATTTGATTATATTGTTTGATATGGATATGCCCCCCCTTTTGTAGAATATTGTGGGCTAGTGTGGAAGATATTTCTTTCTTTGTCTCTCGTGTTTGAGGGCTATTTCCTTGTTGTTTATGAATTATGTTTAATTACTGATTTATCTTCCTTTTTCTTCAAGGAATGCTGTTGTAGGCTTTCTTGTTTCTTTTTGTTAAAAATTTGCATAAATAAAAAAAAATTGGATCAAAGTTAACAAATATTTCTCTGCCAGAAACATATCCAAGTCCCAAAACTGTAAAAGAAGCCTCCTATCTTCTACAAACATTCATTAGCATGTAATAAAGAAATGATATTATGTTATGAAATCACAGCCTCGATAATGTAAGGACACAATTTAACCTACTTCCCCCATACAGTTCTTTCTTACACTGCTTTGTGCATATACTTTTTCTTATCCAAAAAAGGCCTGTCAGAATGTTCATGAAGCAGAGTAATTGAATTGGCCCCCAGTTAGCAAGGAGTTTTCTTTCATTTTGTTCCTATGGGAAACATAATGAGGCCCTTCTTTCATAGTGACTTCAGTACAGTGTAGTGAGATAAGTTTCACTGTGTTCCAGCATCTCGTGCTCCCAGGAGAATTAATGTATAATTACAGGGTTGGCACGCCTGGTGGTAAGTCCATGTAACTACAGAAGGCTTGCAGTGTGACCAGAGTACTCATCAGTGACCGTGCCGCTCTACAGACATTACAGCCAACGTCATTAAATTGTTAGCAGTAGCTCTGGCTGGAGAGATGCCATTGGCAAACCATTCGGAGGCCTTCAGTAACTTATGGAACATATCTTTTGTTATTTGAAAAAGTGATTTAAATACTTTGCTGAAAGGCTGTCCTGAGGCAACCACTCCCAAAACTAGTGTAGCCTGTAGCACATGATGACGTGGCCCATGCAAAGTTTTCATGTCAGTCCATCAGCTCCAGGGTTGTTTTCTCATTCCCTGGAGACCTGCTTTCAAGGGAATAATGCAAGAAAAGAGGACAGCAATGCTGGCCAGCTACAAAGCACTTTCGCTAAGGGGGAGATACATGGCACATGGAAGTGGTGGAGTATTGATTAGTAGAAGTGACTTTTGATGCTCGAGTTTCCACGGAACCTTCGACATGTCCGAATCCAAAGCATCATGAGCCCAGAGGCCAACGGTGTTCAGCCACCTCTGGAATGGAACACAGGCTGTTTGCCTAATGACAGCTGCCAAAGCCCCACCTCTCGCAGGACGTGTTCTTGCATTAATCTGGATTTAGCACTAGAAGAACATTACAGAACAGTTGCTTGGAAATGAGTGATATAAGAGATAAACGTTTCTAAGCTTAGCCTCCTCCACGCCTTACTGGCTGCTGTACGGTGAACACCCCAGCAACCTGCTGGAGAGGCTTTAAGCAGATCATTTGGCATGAGACAAAATATATTTCATCCATTATGTTACAAAGGTGTCAAAACAGCTAATTTGGCTAAGTTGACAGGGAATTAAGTGCTAGGCTCGGGCAGCAGCAGAGCACTGACAGAAAGGAAGGCCAATTGGTGTTTTTCATTTACACGATATGCAGGATATCATATTTGGGCAGTTTTATATGGGAGTTATTTAAATCTATGTCATGCCTTTTTTCCAAGGGGATCTGATAACACTTTACGGTACATAGGACTTCAGAAGCATATGTGCGGCCAGCCTTCTGTGTGGATGCCTGGCATTGTCTAGAAGACAGAGTTATTTTATTCTTACTGCATCCTGCAACCACAATGGGGTAAACTGTTTTGGTCATTTTCGTTCTTCAGTATCTCATCTTGAGCATTTGAAAATGTGAGTTATAAATAATGAGTGGGGCATATCACATGGTACATTCAGTCTGCCCAAGTTTCCCGAATTACTGTTCATACCAGCAGCCCTACGTGACCTCCAGTTTTACCCTGCCTTCTCTGCAGAGCTTGAATCAGACTTTCTGGGAACTCTGATATCCTTTCTGCCCTCCACAGTTTCCAATGAGCAGCTGTCCCATGCGTCCACCCCCCCCCCCTCCCAGTCTGTGATAAATGCGTTATCTGAGTCAATCCCCTTTTGACTCTATACCATGACTTCTTGTTTTTGAAGTTCCTTTCCTCTGAAAAATGCCTTTTGTCTATTACTAATATTTCAGAGGTATTTGAATGTGAGTTTCATACCCTCCTGACCCTTCCTCTGATGCACTGGGAAATTAAGTAATGTAACCCAATCAGTGGCACAAATGTGTCTCTTAGTTCTAATTAAAGTGTTCTGGGGATAAAAAAAAAGATCTCTTTACAAAATGAGACTTTTCTTCACTCTGTGTGTGGTGCGATGGGACTTATTCATGCGCTTACAGAATGGTGACCGTCTAAAGCGCATGCTTAAATCCTCTAAAACAGGGACTTGCACATGTTCCTTATAAAATCAGCCCCCTAAATGTCCAGTGTGGAAATTCTCATTAGGGTGTGCATAATGACCATGGCGTAGGCACCATGTAGTGTAAGCTCTGCTGAGCAGGGACCGTCTTTTACATGTGCCTGTACAGCGCTGCGTATAACTTGGAGCACTATAGAAATGATCAGTAGGAGTAAAGCAGATGTCATTACTGGGTGTTAACTAGGAATGTGACAGATAACTCGATATAGGTAATTGCTTTCTGCATTATTGGCTGTGCCGCGTGAATTAGTCTTAGGTGCAAAACGTTAGCACGGCTTAATAGTCAGGCCCCCTAAGGTTATCTTGTATCCTGCAAATCTTCAGCTAATGTCACGGTTCTGTCCTGATCAATGAACAGCACCATAAATATGAAATTAGGAAAGCTCCAGTGACTTATTACAGTCATTGATTTACTTTCTAAGACAATGTACTGCAGATACGTGATTAGTACATTATTTAAATATTATTTTACTCTAGGAATTTTCTCTAATGCATGACTTTGACTTTGTAGCTCTGCTACTGTTTTATCTGTTTGCTCACCTCTAGATGCTCTTCTTAGAAATCACCCACTGATTTGTAAACTCCCTATAGGGCTAATAGCAGGACTACGCAACATGTGTGATCAGCCAGGCCTCTATGACTTCAGGGTGCAGCAGTGGCTGTGAAGGAGCAGCGCTGTGCAGCGTTCCAGGTAGAGCTCCTGCCCCCATCAGTCATGGAGAGCAGTGTACCACCATTAGCCTGAAGAGGGCGCCACTCCCCACAGAGTTCCAGGGGGGAAATCCCAGCTAGGGAACGTGCTGCTCCTCATCTTCACACAGGGCTAATGCTGGCCCTGCCGCCTCCCCAGTAGTGCCGTTCTCATGTCTTATGTGCTGTTCTGCTAGCAGAAGTCAGATTTATGGAATCCTCCGGCCTCACGTACTGTACCATACCCATTACCCAATGAACAGCAATAGCCCTGGAGACCTCATATGTTCTCTTCACAGATACTGAGCTGTTATCATAGATGAAAGAAGGCAAATTAAAATGGCCCATTCATATTCATTACTTTTGTTTTCTTCCCTACGTACCGTGTGTGATGGAAGCACACTTCACAATTTTAGGGATTCCTACTGTACTTACTGTGACTACAGGTCTGTTTTCCAAGCAATAACACTTCCACACATTGACTTCTGCAATGCAGTTCTCCAAGGGTTGCCGAAATACCATCTTTTCCCATTGCAACTAGCCCAGCACACCGCTGCTAGAGTCCTCACCGGAACATCAAGGGGCTCTCACATCATCCCCATCATGAAAGAGCTCCACTGGCTACCTCTACCAGACGGAATGAAATACGAAGACATTGCTACTGCATTTAAATTATTCCACCACCAATCCTCTGATTACCTATAGACCATTATAAGAAAACTCCCCAATAACAGACAAAGAAGCACTGTGGGACACCTTCTTATTTATTTATTACAATTTCTTATATACCGCACTATTCAACATCAGCGCGGTTTACATTAAAACAAAAAGGACCAGAACAACAGGCTGTTCGGTTTCTTGCTGCTCACATAGGTTTCGTGACGTACAACCAATCAGCATGTGGAAGAGCTTTCTCACTCTATGCTCCAACTATATGGAACTCCCCCCCCCCCCTGTGAAAATCTAAAGTACTACAGACCTTAAGGATTTCAGGACACTCCTCAAAACGCACCTGTTCCAAATGTGCTTCCAGGCCGCAACATAAACATGAAAGCAACACAACTAAATCACACACAAAGACACATCTACCCCACAAGAACAATGCAATAACAAAATATCATAGTCTTACCTTCACCCCCCCACAAGAATGCAATAACTAAATGCCAAATATACCTGTTCAGCATCTCATCTGCTATTTTGCTATGTTATTAACACTCTGGATTATTTTATAGTTACATGTTATTAATGTTAAGGTTTTGGAATATTTGCTGGTTCCCTGTAAAGTTGTATGAGTGTCTTTATTTTGCTTCACTGTTGCTTGTAATGTTAACACGTCCCATGTAAAGTTATGGAAATGCGGTATATAAACTTCTCAAATAAATAAATGGAAGGAGGTAAGAGTTTAAAAGCATTTCTTCTAGTCTTTCCTATCACCGTCAAACTTTTTTTTTAAAATAGTAAATCTTTACGAGTGTATTTTTTTTGTTCTGGGTTAATACTGGGGTGAGTGTTCAGCGGCAGCAGCTAAGCGCTTATAAATCAACCTGGATATTCAGTGCTGGAATTGAACTGGCATCTGGTGCTGAATATCTAGTTTTGCTGACAGCGGTGTCTCCATCCAGTTAGCAATGATATTCAAACATTAACCAGAGAGCAAAAACTGGTTAAAGTTAGAACAGATATTGAGATGACCTAACTAACTGGTTTAGCTATGCTGACCAGATAATGACCAGCACCACCATCAATCCACCCACAGTCTGCTCTGGTTTTAACTGGACATTTTTTATGGTCTGTGGCGATAATCAGCAACTCTATCCAGGCAGCACTACTGAATATCAGGACCGCTGCATTTTAGCCAATTAGCAGATCTGGTGGCACAGAAAAAAACTACAAGAACAAACTTCCTGGTCTTGGAAAACAGACTAGTATGATTCAGGAAGGTAAACCAGACCTCTGTGCATCACAAGGTCAAATCTGGACCAGCGTGTCACCTGGTATATGTTTGCCAGGGCAATCTGTTTCACCTTAGGCTTCCTTCTGAATTCTGGGACTTGTAGTCCTGTCTATGTAATAGGAAGAGGTCCAAATGGGGTGGTATGGGGTTGAAGCCTGGTGGTTCTTTAGTTTTCTAAAAGCTCATGTGTCCCTTGTACATAGTGTTGGCCATTTGCAAAGGGGCAACTGTAGTGTTAACATGCGAACTTAGCCATCAACCACTGTTCCCCATTCAAGTCAATCCAAACTTTTTCTTGGGAATTCCAAAGTAGAATCTATAGTGCTCTGAGTGGTGATAGTCTCTTGTCAACCACTGGTCAGGCACAGGATTACTGTTTTCTTTTTTGCGAATAAGGCCTCTAGTTACCAAAGGGTAGAAAGGTTTGCAGTAACTGCCAAGATTCACACCCAGTAACTGCAAAACCTCCACATTCATTGCTGTGAAGTTGGGTTGCGTGAATACTTGTGTGTGTTCTTAAGTGAGGGAATGCAGAGATTAAAGGGCAAACAAGTGTTTTGAGCATTCCCAGCATTTGTTTTGGAAGGGGGGCCAGGCTGCCATGCTGTTAACACATACAAAAAGTTGCCATTGTACGTTAAGGACATTGCAGATAGTGTGCAATACAGTTAGTTACAGCTGCTTTGCATTCTAGGTCATGTGAACAGTTCATATGTGTAATTGCATCCGCATTAATGGTAAGGTGCAATGTCTGCCTATTCCATTCCCCAGTCATGCAGGAATTAGCGTATGTTAACACTTAGCAGTTAGCGTGGACCCATGCGTTAATTCCATAGTATAGAGCTAATGTAGTCCCTTAATGAATTATCATTTTCCATCTGGCTGCTGGTACATCTTCCCTGAAGGACACTACTCACTGGAACGATCAACCTGTGAAGGAGCAGCAGTGGGCTCTACTTTCACTTTTGGATGCCCTCTGAGGCTCTTCTGGACATTCACTAGCAGTTCTTAAACACGTAAAAAACAGTAGCACCCAGCTGCCAATTTGGCAATAGTATTTTTTATAGATGAAATCTGTTTCAAGGGTTAGCAGAATAGAGTTGGGATCATGTTTTGGTAGTTCAGCAGCTGGTACACCTGTTAGCAAGAACAAGCAGAGGTCACTGATTCCTCTTACGCACATGAGAGCTGAGATCATCCATCAGCATTGCAGCTATAGACAGAATGTTCAGAATGATGCTGTAGGAAGTTTCCACATTTGACACATCTCGAGCCCTGGAAAGGTCTTGTAATGTGTAAACTGAACCTATTCATTGTCATTGAGAGACCGCCCACCTCTTTAGCATAGACCCCCTTCAACTTCTAAAGCAAAGATGCCTAGAGACTGATGTAGTTGAGTCTGCTAGCACTCCTGGGCTTCTCAATGAATCCTTGGTGCTGTCACTACCAGGAAGATATGGGACCCGGGGTTAGGAGCCTGCACAGAAGGAATACAACAGTCTGTAAAACATCAGCAGACAAAGCACTTAGCACTTCCCATCCAAATGCACCCAAAATGTGGTCTGTGCTCAGGGAGAGGAAGATGTTGCTTTTCAGTCCAGACGATATAGAGCCACATCCGCAATAACATTATTAACCCAGTCACAACTGACTAGACTGAGCTCAGCAACAGTTTCCTTTCTTTTCTCCAATTCAAACTGCGCCCATTGCTTGCTGCCTTGAGACGTGTCCCAAAATTTCCCAAACCATCATAACATTAAATAAATAGCCCAGCAGCAAAGTAATCAAAACAGGACTAGAAACCCGTCATCAAATATCTACTGGAAAGCCACAGTGCATGAACTGGAAAGAAGAGGGCAGAGTGTTCTGTTCGTCTGCAAGCAATGCAGTTCCTTGGCGTTGCCACATGGTGACGCTGTCAGATTCCAGTATGAAGGGAGGGGCAGGGGAGGCTTATCCCCACCATATGCTGCACCTTTACCAACTCAGAACAAGGTGTGGAAATGGCACTGCCCTTCTAAGCAGGTTAAACGTAACGAATTAATCACAAAGTGAGAAGGATTTATTCTGGCTGTACTTAATCTGCAATAACCCTTTACAGGGAAGCCCAAGTCTGAAATTAGCATCTTTCATTTCTCTAAGCATCACAGCTGGTAGACTGCACACTGCGTTTCTATTTTTACCTCCAGAAACATTAAGGGGGTTAGTTTAGAAATCATAATTGTGATTTAAATGAGTATAAGCAGCTAAATGGCTATGGCCACACCATTCTGAGTGAGTCTGATCTTGTCTGATCACAGAAGCCAAGCAGGGTTGCATCTGGCAATCTACTTTCGGTCACACCTTCTGACAAAAATCCAGGGGATAGTCACAATATGGGCAACTATCCACAGGGTTGCCAGGAGTTATCATTGACTTGATAGCATCAAACAGCCATATACACCTGTAAATCAGATGAAATTTGTACATGGCTGACTGCATCACTTTGAAAGTAGATGGGAGCATATCCTGGGGGGACAAAAATCGATGGACTTGATATTCAAAGGCATTTACATGGTTTGTTGTTGTTGCTAAGTGCTGTCGAGTTGGTGTCAACTCATGGCGACCCTCTGGATAGCTGTCCTAAGCTGTGTTTGGTCTTCAGTCAGGCAGCTCATAGTAAATACAGTGGCATCCATAGCTGCTGTCATTGTATCAATCCATCTCAGTGCTGGCCTTTCTCTTTACGTTGACCTTCAATCTTGCCAAGCATGATGTCTTTCTCTAATGACCTCTCTCTTCACATGATGTGTCCAAAGTATAAAAGTCGAAGTCTAGTCATCTGAGGTCCTAAAGAAAACTTAGTTTGATCTCCTCTAGTACTAATTGGTTTGTTCTTTGGGCAGTCCATGGTATACACAATATTCTTCGCCAACATCATAATTCAAAGGCATCAAATTTCTTTCTGTGAATCTTTTTCACTGAACAGCTTTCACCATGGCTTGAAGAAGTCAAATCTCTGTAAGGAGAGAGACATCTTTGCTTTTGAGAATCTTATCTAGCTTCTTCATAGCCATTCTACCAAGAGCAATGCGTTGTCGGATTTCTTGACTGCTTGTCATTTCTTTATTGATTATTGATCCAGGTGGGTTAAAGTTGTTCACTATTTCAATTTCTTCTCCAACAACGATGAACTTAATGATTTTGATAGTTCTCAACAAAAACCCTGAGAACTGTCAAAATCAATAAGTTCATTGTTAACTGAAGAAATGAATAGCGAATTGATTATTGATATTAGAAACATAGAAACATAGGCCATGTGGTCTTTTTCTGTCATCATTTTTCTATCTAGTCTGTCCTTCCATATCAACAACTACAACAGTCCCCTTTTTTCCTTTAGAGATCCTCTGTGTTTGTCCCATGCCTTTTTGAATTCAGATACTGCAAAGGTAACCAAGAAGTAAAAAAATTGTGGATGCCTTTGAAGATGCATTACTTAGACAAATGGTGATGGAACTGACCAGGGAAATCTCAATGCTGGATTGAGTACTTACCACCAGAGATAGTGTGTTGAATATCCGCATGGGTGCCCATGTGAGCTGCAGCGATCATCACATGGTGTGGTTTGAGATAAAAGCCAAGGCGGAGTCCAATCACAGCAAGCTCAAAGTCCTAGACTTCAAAAACACTGACTTCAGTAAAATGGCCAAGTACCTGAAGGAGGAGATGGTAGGTTGGGATGAGAATTGCAGTGGGCTAAACTAAAGAAGGCAATAAAAGGGGCAACAGATATATATGTAAGGAAAGTAAATAAAAACAAGAGGAAAAGGAAACCTATTCATTCTCCAAAGAAGTGACTGCACAAATTAAGGCAAAAACCACAGCTTTCACAAAATTCAGATGTTCCCACAGAAAAGAATACAGGATAAAACTCAAAGAGTCAAAAAGAGAAATAAGGATAGCAAAATCAAAGGCAGAAGAAAAGATAGCTAAAGGTGTGATGTGTGGCGAAAAAAACATTTTCAGGTATATTCGGGAGAGGAGGAAAATCAGAGATGGAATTGCAGGACTCAAAAGTGCCAGGAATGGATTTGTGGAACGTGACATTGAAAAAGTGAAAATGCTAAACAAGTACTTTTGTTCTGTTTTTACTAAAGAAAATCCTGGAGAAGGACCACCTGTGATTGACAAATATACAAATGGGAATGAAGTAGATACCACACCATTCACAGAAGATGATGTGTTAGAACAGTTTGCAAAACTAAAGTGGACAAGGCCATGGGGCCAGATGGGATACATCCCAGGATGCTGAAAGAGCTTAGAGAGGTTCTTGTAGGGCCGTTAAAGGATGTTTTAATAGATCCTTGTAGACAGGAGAAGGTCCACAAGACTGGAGAAGGGCTGATATGGGTTTGTTTGTTTTTTAGTGCCACCAAGTCAGTGTTGATTCATAGCAACCCAGCTACCTCTGGGTTTTCTTGGCAATGTATCACCAGAAGTAGATTGCCAGTCTTTTCTTCCGAGGCAATGGAGGTAAAGTGACTTGCCCAAGGTCACAAGGAGAGCCAGTGGGAATCAATCCCTTGATCTAGGCAGTTGCTCTAACCACTAGGCTACTCCTCCACTCTATGATATGGTACCTCTTCACAAAAGTGGTAATAGGTAAGAAGTGACAAACTACAGGCCAGTAAGCCTTACCTCGGTGGTGGGAAAACTAATGGAGGTGCTCCTGAAAGAGCGAATAGTGGACTTTCTCAAAAACAACAGGTTGCATGATCCAACGCAACATGGTTTTACCAAAGGACAATCTTGCCAAACAAATCTGATTGAGTTCTTTGACTGGGTGACCAGAGAACTAGATCAAGGATATGAGAGGGATGTGATCCACCTAGATTTCTGCAAAGCCTTTGATACTGTTCCTCATAAAATAAACTAAACAGCTTTGGGATAGGTCCCATGGTGGTGAACTGGATCAGAAATTAGTTGACTGGCAGATGACAGAAGGTGATGGTAAATGGAACTCACTCAGATGAAAAGAAGGTGATTAGTGGTGTGCCCCAGAGTTCGATTCTGGGACCGATACTGTTCAATGTATTTGTAAGTGATACTGCTGAAGGACTGAATGGAAAAGTCTGTCTTTTTGCAGATGACACGAACATTTGCAACAGAGTGGACTCCCCTGAGGGAATGGATAACATGAGGAAAGATCTACAAAAACTGTAAGAATGGTCTAATGCTTGGCAGTTAAGATTTAGTGTGAAGAAGTGCAGTGTCATGCACTTGGGAAGCAGAAATCCAAGGGAATTGTATGCGATAGGGAGCGAGAGGTTGGTGTGCATGGACCAGGAGAAGGACCTCAGAGTGATTGTTTCTGAGGATCTCAAGGTGACGAAACAGTGTGATAAGGCAGTGGCAAAAGCCAGAAGGATGCTGGGTTGCATACAGAGAGGAATTACCAGAAGCAAGGAGGAGGTACTAATGCCACTATACAAGTCACTGGTGTGGCCTCACTTGGAATATTGTGTTCAGTTTTGGAGACCATATCTTGCAAAGGACATAAAAAGACTGGAAACGGTTTAGAGGAAGGCAACCAAAATGATTTGGAGCCTGCGTCAGAAGACATATGAGAAGAGGCTTGAAGACCTAAATATGTACACTCTGGAGGAGAGGAGGTACAGGGGAGATACAATACAGACCTTTAAGTACTTAATGAGCAAACAAACCTCTTCCAAAGAAGGAGAAACTGTAAAACTAGAGGGCATAACATGAAGCTTCAAGGGGGTAAACTGAAAGGCAATGTCAGGAAATATTTTTTCACTGAAAGGGTGGTGGATGCTTGGAATGCCCTCTCAATTGAAGTGGTGGGGGCAAATACAGTGACAGAATTTAAAATGGCACAGGACATATACAGTGGTCCCCTTTATAGCAAAAGGATAAAATCAAAATAAACATAACTCTCTCTTATATCTCAACAAATATGGGTGATCTACACAGAGCAGTGGGTACACCCCTAAACAAAGTTTTGGGGAGGGGTGACCTGCACGGAGCTGTAGGTGCACCTACTCTTGCTGCCTCAATGGGCAAATTAGATGACCATACTAGTCTTTATCTGCCATCATATACTATGTTAAGATGCAGGCCCATTTTAAGACTATGTTCCTTGATCTTGAGAAGCAAATGTTTCAGATCATCTTCACTTTCAGCCAGTATTGTAATGTCATCAGCATAGTGAAGGTTGTTGATGTGTCTTCCACTACATCTTGGCTGTCTTCATACAATCCTGCTTCTCTGATGATTAGTTCTGCATATAAATTAAACAGATGGGGGAAAGTATACAGTCTTGTCAGATATCTTTGCTGATTCTAAGCCATTCTGTTTCTCCTTGTTCTGTTTGAACTGGTGCTCTCTTGATCAGTGTAAATGTTGTGCAAGAGAACGATCAGGTGTTCTGGTATACCCATGCTTCTTAATGTGGTCCAGAGTTTCTCATGGTTTAGACAGTCAAAAGCCTTGCTGTAGTCAATAAAACACAGATATCCTTTTGGTATTCTTTTGTCTTTTCAAGGATCCATCTCACATCTGCGATGATGTCTCTTGTTCCTTGCCCTTTCCTGAACCCTGCTTGCACTTCAGGTAGTTCTCGTTCCAGGTATGGTTGTAGTCTCTGCTGAATAATCTTCAGTAGAATCTTGCTGGCATGTGGGATCAGAGCGATTGTGCGATAATTTCCACAGTCAGTCGGATCACCTTTCTTCAGTGTTAGTATAAATACAGATTTTTTCCAGTCAGTTGGCCATGATGTTGTCTTCCAAATTTCTTGGCAGAGCCTTGTAAGTATGGCAACAGCCATATCCGATTGCTGTAATACTTAAATGGTAATATCATCAATACACAGGGCCTGATTCTGAGTGGTGACTTGTTCTGGTGGGACGTGCAGCCCCGCAAGCTGTCCTGCCCGTATTCCCCCTCCAACTCTCCCCGTACTTCCAGAACAGCAGTACAGAGAGAGCTGGTGGGGGCCAAGAGGGGTGGAGTGAGGGTGGAGTGGGGGCGGGCTGAGGTGGCAGGACGCACAGGGATGATTCAAGTCATGGCTCTGTATGTCCTGAGGGGTCAGGGGGAATGTGCTGCTTATTCCATTGCAAAGGTGGAATAAGTAGCTTTAACTAGGTGATCGGGGCTGGAACCCCCCCAGAGGCCTGGGCCGGGGGCAGGTAGGTCACCATCACCCGATCCTAGCCCTGGCTGCCCAGTCTTGGGTCGGACGGCAGGAAAACAGAGGGTCGATGCCGTGGTGGGGTCAGGGGGGCCTGTGGAGAGGACGTCCCTGTGGGCATGCTGTAGCACGCTGGGCTGTCTTGGGGCCTGATCCTACACTTGCTTCTTGATCAATATAAATGGGCCAATCCTGCTTGGGGCTGTCCAGACAGCCCAGACATCTCTCTTAGGGAATCGGGCTCAATGTGCTTTGTTCTTTGATAATGCTTTCAATGCTGCTTCAACTTCTTTCATCACCAATGGTTCCTGATCATAAGATACAGGTTGAAACAGCTGTTGGTATAATGACTGTATATTCTTTCTCTTTTTCTTGATCTTCTCAGCATCATTCAACATGGATCCTTGAGCATCTTGTAACATTCCAATTCGAGGATGGAATTTTCTCTTTAACTCTCGTAGCTTTAGGAAATCCGATCTTGTTCTTCCTCTTATAGTTTCTGATTCTATTTCCTTGCATTTGTCATTGTAGTACTTCTCCTCGTCTCTGTTGAATTCTGTGGATTACCTCTGTTTCTCCTCTAGCTTTAGCTTCTCTGCATTTCTGAGCAATTTTCAGAGTTTCTTAGAATCTCACATCTTCTTTGGTCATCCGTTTTGGCTGTTTTTACTTTTTCACCTTTTGTAGAGACTTCTCACTTTCTTCGAGCAGAACTTTCTTGATGTCGTTCCATAATTCTTCTGGTGCTCTGTCATTTGTATCCAAAGCAACAAATACATTTCTCAGGCAGTCTTTAAATTCCAGTGGTAAATTTTCAAGGTCGTATTTTGCTACATTCATGAGTGACTCGCTCTTTTTCAGTTTTAGCTTGAGTTCCCATACTAGTAGTTGGTGATCTGTACCACAGTCAGCTCCAGGTTTTGTCTTTGTTGATGTTATTGAGCTTTTCCATTGTTGACTTTCACAGATGTAGTCAATTTGATTTTTGTACAATCCATTGGGTGAAGTCCATGTGTACAGTCACCGCTTGTGTTCCTGGAAGAAGGTGTTTGAGATGAATAGATCGTTGGTTTTGCAGAATTCTATCAGTCTTTCTCCAGCTTCATTTCTGTTACCAAGTCCATATTTTCCAACCACTTTGCATTCTTCTTTGTTACCAACTTTTGCATTCCATGATTATCAGGATATCCAGTTTGCATGTTCTGTCAATTTCAGCGTGTACTTGTTCATAGAACTGATCTACGTCTTCCTCTTCTGCAGCTGTTGTTGGGGCATATACCTGAATTATAGTTGTGTTGATGGACATTCCCCATAGATGAATAGAAATTAAGCATTCACTGATTGCATTGTATTTCATTACAGTTCTTAAAAGTTTCTTCTTAATTATAAATGCAACACCATTTCTTCTTTGTCTTTCTTTTCCAGCATAGTAAATAAACCATGTGATCATCAGATGCAAAGTGCCCGATGCCAGTTCATTTCAGTTTGCTGACTCCCAAAAGATCAAGTTGTACACGTTCCATTTCATTCTTGACCACCTCCAACTTCCCTTGGTTCATGCTTCGTACGTTCCATGTTCCAATGTGTAAGACATCTTTACAGCTTCTGACTCTCATTTCATGCGCAGTTACATCAGCAGTCAGACGTCCCGAGGGCTTTGATCCAGTCAACTCATAAATGCTGGCTTTACTCTGAAAATTCTTCAGCTCCTCCCCAGTAGCCAGTTGAGAACCTTCTGACTTGGGGGTCTCATTTTCCAGCACTATAGTGCAATTTGTTTTGTTGTGACTATCCATTGGATTTTCGTGGCAAGATATGGAAGTAGATTGTCAGGCCTTTCCTCCACGCAGGTAATGCTAGTGTTGTTGCCATTGTCACAGAAATGTGATCCTCTGCCACCAAAACTTTCCCATTCTGCTACTGCCCAGATGGTTAGTTTGTCTTGGTCTGGCACCTCAGCTGAGGCCGGTCCATCATGGGAGACTCAGACAGTAGTTAAGCTACTAATAGCTTAGCCCTCAGCATCACTGATGTACACAAGCCCTCACAGCACGACAAGCTGCAAGCCAAGTGAGTGTAAATGCCCCTAAGTGGAATATTCAGCGGTATTAAGACCGTGCCACTGGATATCTGCAGGGGTCACCACTACATGCCCACATGCTACGTGGTTAGCAATGGGGCATGTTGTGGACGTTCCTGGGTGTAGCAGAGGCAGCACTCATCACTAACTGGGCAGCAGCAAAGGCATTGAATATCTGGGGTTAAAGTTCAGCAGCAATGGCTAGGCGCTTTAGAAACACTAGTCACCACCGCTGAATATCGGGCTCTATATGTGTATTCCCCATTTCATATAGGGTGTACGTATATAAGCTCAAAATTGTCCACATCCATATTTACACCTGCTCATTGGTACGAGCAAAGTTCTAAAAAGTGCTCCTTTCGGCCATCTCTTTACACAACGGATTAAGGATGATCTCTCTCTTCAGCATGGAAGAGTGGTCTAGTGGTTAGAGCAACAGCCTAGTACCCAAGAGATCAGGGTTTGATTCCCACTAGCACTCTTTGTGGCCTTGGGCAAGTCACTTTACTTTCCATTGCCTCAGAAGAAAGGCTTGACGATCTAATTTTGGTCACACTTTGTCAAGAAAACCCAGGGGCTGCTAGATTGCCCGGAATCAGCATTGACTCAGTGGTACATACTGCATTGCTCTTTATTCCACAGTGTTTATTTCCCTCTCCACACTGAAATGGGTACAAAAGAGAGTTCTTTGTATTTAATTAGGAGCATCTGCATGTCCACATTTCCATAAAGGAGCAGATGTACATGTAAGTGCTAACATTTACACGTGTTCATTGTAAAATGCCAGCTCTTACATGAGTAAGTTGCTGGAATCCCTCCTGTCAATTTTTCCTACATGTATACTTCTGAAATGGCTCCTCCCACTGCTCATGAATGTGTATCTTAGAATGGTTCCACATTTAGCAGAGCTATTCCTAAAATACCATCAAGAACTGAACATGTCCTGACTTCGGCATCTCAGTTCTGATCTCTAAATCCTATCTAAAATGTGCCTTCACATTAATTTTTGTGAGTTCTCTCTACTATACCCATGCTCTCATCTGCTGTTATGGAAGGTCCACCTCTATTTTTCCTGAAGAAAAAGAACAAAGCTTCACAGTTTCACTGATGCTGATGAAGCCCTTCGTCTGGATACCCATTATTGACCGGGAAGTTCACTCAATTTCAGGGTTAAGTTCCATGGATTTTATGTAAACCTTGGTGAGGATATTCTGATGAGGGGAAGGAATTGCCCACATCAGGATCTGAGGTGCATAATTAGTGCTTCAGTAGACACTTCAAACAAGATGGTCATGAGCAGTGAAGCTTGTGTATGATTATGGGAGAGACCATTTTAGCATGAGGTATTCATTCATCCCACCAAATGTGAAAATTGCGGAGTAACCTACTGGCTTGGTAACCAAATGACCATGGTTTGATTCTCACTAGCACGCCCTGTGGCCTTGGGTAAGCCATGTAACCCTCCATTTCAGAAGAAAGGCCTGGCACTCTACTTTTAGTCAAATCGCCAAGAAAACCCAGGAGCTGGTGGGTTGCCAGGAGTCAGCATTGACTCAAAGATACACATTGCATTCCTACATCCCACTAAATCTGATATACTTAGTGGAGACAGATGCACATGACTGGTTATGTGAGGAACCGGAGATAATTTATAGTCCAAATTCTACAGCAACATTTCTGAATGTCAATAAATTGTACAAACCACATTTCATTTCTTTTATCCTGCAAAACACAATACATCTATGCTGTTTAAACTTTTACATCTATACTACAAAAATATAAAAGTGGTATTGTCAGACTCAAGAGTGAAGGGGAGGAATATGTAGAAGCTGATGAGGATAAAGCGGAATTGCTTAACAAATATTTCCGTGTTTACAGATGAAGGGCCAGGAGCAGAACCTCATTAAACACCCACAAACAGGAACAGAAGTGAAGGGGATCTTGAATGATTTTCAGAAGACTGTGTTCGTGAGGAACTAGCTAAACTAAAAGTAGACAAAGCGATGGGACCTGATGGGATACATTCGAGAATATTGAGGGAACTTGGGAACGTTCTAGCAGCTCCACTGACTGACCTTTTCAATGCCTCTTTAGAGTCAGAGTGGTCCCAGAGGATGGGAGAAAGGCTCATGTGGTGCTTTTTCACAAAAGTGGAAGTAAGGATGAGGTTGAGAACTACAGGCTGGTTAGTCTAACTTCCACGGTGAATAAATAATGAGGTTTCTGGAGTCCAATTGATTGCAGGTTCGGAGGCGCCATTCCACACAGGTGACATGAACAAGCTGAGCACCCTAGAGATGGACCCTGAAGTGACTGACTGGGTTAGAAATTGTTTGAGTGGGAGGTGACAAAAGGTATAGGTAAATGGAGCTCACTCTGAGGAGAAGGAGGTTACCAGTGGTGTGCCCCAGGGATCTGTCCTTAGTCTGATTCTTTTTAACATCTTTGTTAGTGATATTGCGGAAGGGCTGTCGAGTAAGGTTTGCCTCTTTGTGGATGATACCAAAATCTGCAATAGAGTAGACACCCAGGAAGGTGTAGATAACATGAGGAGGGATCTAGCTAAGCTTGAAGAATGGTCTAGAATTTGGCGGATGAGATTTAATGCTAAAAATGCAGGGCCATGCATTTGGGCTGCAAAAATCCAAGAGAGCAGTACTTCTGTCCACGAAAGAAGAGCAGGAGCTGGGCGTGATTGCTTCTGATGATCTTAAAGTAGCTAAACAAGTAGAAAAGGCAATGGCGAAAGCTAGAAAGATGCTTGGGTGCATAGGGAGAGGTATGGCCAGCAGAAAAAAGGAGGTGATGGTGCCTCTGTATAAGTCTCTGGTGTGATCTCATTTGGAGTATTGTGTGCAGTTCTGGAGACCACATCTTCAGAAAATATAAACATATAGAGAGTTGCTACTGAAATGGTTAGTGGTCTTCGTTATAAAGCATATAAGGACGGACGTAAAGATCTTAATATGTATATGTTAGAGGAAAGGCGGGATAGAGGAGATAAGATAGAGACGTTTAAATACCCTCATGGTATAAATCCACAAGAGGAGAGCCTCTTCCAATTGAAAGCAAGCTCTGCTACAAGAGGACATAGAATAAGGGTGAAAGGGGTTAGACTCAGACAGGACTGTGCCAAGCTAGAAATGCGCCCTGTACAACTAACGAATCTGTTGCCCCCTTCACCCAGCCATGTTCAGTAGCTCACTTTTTTGAGCTTTTTGGGAGCCCAGTTATGGTATCAGTGCCCCTTTCTGGGCTTGCGCCCTGTGGGCTGCACTGCTTGGGAATAATATGCGGAAATATTTCTTTATGGAAAGAGTGGTAGATGCGTGGAAGAATCTCCAGTGAAGGTGGTAGAGATGATGATAGTATCTGAATTCAAGAAAGCGTGGGAGAAATACAGAAGACCTCTAAAGGAAAAAAGGGGACTGTTGTAGTTCATATCGAAGGGCAGACTAGATAGGCCATGTGGTCTTTTTCTGCCATTATGTTTCTATGTTTCTAATACTGTACAAAAACAGGGACAATACAATTACATTTTAAGTTACATAAAACAGCCAAAAATCTGATACAAGCCACCCCTTTGGAATGCTGAAGTTGAATTTGTTACCGTACCATACAATCAATTTACAACTTTACATTATGTATAGGTATTAATCAAAAGACGAGCTTTCAAACTCCTATGGAAGGGCAGCAGATCTTGTTCTTGACATAAGCAAAAGGGTAATGCATTCCAATTTCATAGAGCAATCATAGAAAATGCCCTATTTTTTGTGAAAACGTCTGTACAGATGTGGAATTGGGGATGAATCATGAGAGGCCCTGAGTTCTAAACTGATCATAGAGATAAATCACTGCCATGCTACAGAACCTTGGAGGGGCTTCCTGGTTTGCAGATGTGGAACTAGGGAGGAAACTGAGGCACCTCCTGGGGTGCAGATGTGGAACTAGGGAAGAAACAGAGGCACCTCCTGGTTTGCAGATGTGGAACTAGGGAAGAAACGGAGGCGCTTCCTGGTGTGCAGATGTGGAACTAGGGAGGAAACTGAGGCACCTCCTGGTTTGCAGATGTGGAACTAGGGAAGAAACTGAGGCGCTTCCTGGGGTGCAGAGGTGGAACTAGGGAGGAAACTGAGGCGCTTCCTGGTGTGCAGATGTGGAACTAGGGAGGAAACTGAGGCACCTCCTGGTTTGCAGATGTGGAACTAGGGAAGAAACTGAGGCGCTTCCTGGTTTGCAGATGTGGAACTAGGGAAGAAACTGAGGCGCTTCCTGGTTTGCAGATGTGGAACTAGGGAGGGAAACTGAGGCGCTTCCTGGTGTGCAGATGTGGAACTAGGGAGGAAACTGAGGTGCTTCCTGGTGTGCAGATGTGGAACTACGGAAGAAACGGAGGCGCTTCCTAGTGTGCAGATGTGGAACTACAGAAGAAACTGAGGCGCTTCCTGGTGTGCAGATGTGGAACTAGGGAAGAAACTGAGGCGCTTCCTGGTGTGCAGATGTGGAACTAGGGAAGAAACTGAGGCGCCTCCTGGTGTGCAGATGTGGAACTAGGGAGGAAACTGAGGCACCTCCTGGTTTGCAGATGTGGAACTAGGGAGGAAACTGAGGCACCTCCTGGTTTGCAGATGTGGAACTAGGGAGGAAACTGAGGCACCTCCTGGTTTGCAGATGTGGAACTAGGGAAGAAACGGAGGCGCTTCCTGGTGTGCAGATGTGGAACTACGGAAGAAACTGAGGCGCTTCCTGGTGTGCAGATGTGGAACTAGGGAAGAAACTGAGGCGCCTCCTGGTTTGCAGAGGTGGAACTAGGGAGGAAACTGAGGCGCTTCCTGGGGTGCAGATGTGGAACTAGGGAGGAAACGGAGGCGCTTCCTGGTGTGCAGATGTGGAACTAGGGAAGAAACTGAGGCGCTTCCTGGGGTGCAGATGTGGAACTAGGGAAGAAACTGAGGCGCTTCCTGGGGTGCAGATGTGGAACTAGGGAAGAAACTGAGGTGCTTCCTGGGGTGCAGATGTGGAACTAGGGAGGAAACTGAGGCGCTTCCTGGTGTGCAGATGTGGAACTAGGGAAGAAACTGAGGCGCTTCCTGGGGTGCAGATGTGGAACTAGGGAAGAAACTGAGGCGCTTCCTGGTGTGCAGATGTGGAACTAGGGAAGAAACTGAGGCGCTTCCTGGTGTGCAGATGTGGAACTAGGGAAGAAACATGAGAAGCCCAGAGGTACAAACAGATCACAGGACAAGATCACTGCAACGCTACAGAGACGTGGAGGTGCTCCCTGGAAGAACAGCAGTATACAAGCACCATTGCCCTACAGCTACATGGAAAAGACCAAAATGAAGTCTGGAGTTTTCTTGGTACTGTCCATTGTTATATCTGTCAGTGCTTCATCATAATGTAAGGACAGAAGCATCCAATTTTAGGTTTTCTATGCCTTTGGACCCCACGTTGGTGCCCCCTCTTTAGGATATCCATTATAATCCAGAGGCCACGCTTGGTTCCAGGGCTACGTCCTGGGGGCTGTTTGCAAACACTGGCATGGATTTTGCAATGGAGGGAAATTAGTCCCCATGTCAGTGTCCAAGGTGCCGTATGGTTGCACTAGAGCAGTAGCCTAATAGAACCGCAGTCTGAGAACCAGGGAGCCAGGGCTTAAATCCCACTGCTGCCTCTTGTAATCCTGGGTGAGTCACTTAACCCTCCATTGCCTCAAGTGCAAACTTAGGTTGTAAGCGCTCTGGGGACAGGAAAATCCCTCCTGTACCTGACTGTAACTCTCTTTGAATGCTTGAGAAAGGTGTGAGACAGATCCAATTCCCCTTAATCCCCCCTGATTAATTCAAAAAGACACTTCATACAAGATGGTGCAGTTCCAAAATAAAAATCTTTACTGAAAAAAGTTTTTTTAAAAAAATCAAACAGTGCATAAGGCAAGAGGTTGAAGTACAAGCATGAAAATCTGAATAGTGGTTCTGCTCTGTTCTCCCACACACAGGGCCGGTCCCAGAGTTAGTTCAAGGTGTTGCCACCCTAGGCAAACCTTAAGCCTCATGTCCCCACTGACTGTCATAATCTATTGTTTAGCTCTGAAAGCCCTGTTTTTTTGCCATTCCCCCCTCCCCCCACCCTAGGTGACTGTCTAGTTTGCCTTCTGGGATTTGAGCTTCTCGAGCCCTTTACTGGATCCCAAGGACCCATCTTAATACCTGTTCCTCTTAATGCGTGAATCTCTCCTTTGCACCTCACGGACGCCTACAGATTCCTTGATTAAGCACTGGGTGGCCTGCTCTCTCCTTTGCTTCTTTTCAGTTCACACCGCTGTTTCCCTTGGAGAAATTACTTCACTGGATTCCAGAAGTATAACCACAGGAATTTTGTTGCCGGGTCCTCTGCATCCACCACAGGACACTAGCTACAGGATGCAGGCTTCCTCCCTCTCTAACTCCAAAAATACTCAGGAACAAGAAACCAGTTTTATTTTTCCTGCTGCCTTCCATGCACAGGAGACAGGAGGTTGACCTCCACTTCTCTGTAAAATCTCCACAGAACACTCTGACCAGATCCCGGGCTATATCATGGTGGTCACTCCTAGAGGGAGGCATCCTAGCAAAATGGTTCCGTCCACTCTGCTCTCATCGTTATCCATATGCTTTCCGCTGGGGGGAGCGTAGGCCTTAGCAAAGGGTCCAAAGTCCTCGTTACACTTATTGAAAATTCCTGGCATTGGTCTGACAACCTATCAGACAACCTTTGTAAATCACGCTGTAAATTTTGAAATTTGTCAACTGATCTGACTCTCCCTGTTTACCTAATCAAACCGCTCCTGATCGCTGGAAGTAGCGGTATATAAATATATGCTAAATAAATAAAATAAATAAATAAAATGAAGACAGTGTCATTAAAGTCAATGCAGGGAAGAGTGAAGGTGTCGGTCTCCAGTTAGTCCAAATCCTCTGTCGTCTCTTATTGATAGCAGGTCATTTTTCAATAGAAATGACGGTCTTCCTTTTCATGTTTTGCTTGATTAAACATTACACATTTCATTGCCATGGAAGGCCCTTTTTATCCTTGAAAACGTGCATCTTTCACCATTTTCAGCCTTCTGAAGGCTTCCTCTCTGCCCAAGTATTTTGTTAGTTTTCTTTACAAAGGTTCTGAAAGATACAGATGGAACAATACCTGCCAAAGACTGTCATACAGTCAAAATGCCGTCTTTACTCTTTACGACACTGTGTCTGAAATGGATTAGGAAAGTTCTTCTCTGGTGAAAGTCACATTCTGGTTCTGCACACGATGGCAGATTAAAGCATTTTTTGAGCCATTGTTTATGTGGTTTTTTACACATCTGATGACTTGTATTTTGGCACTGGCTTCCCACAGACCCTGGGGCCTGCCCTCCCTTTGCCTGTTCCCTTCAGGAGGGTGATGATTCACCCAAACCTGGATCCGGGCCCCCAATTCTCAAAGAACAAATAAACAGCAATGTGCTGACAGCTGCCAGAGTTTGTCGGAAGAAGCTGACAGGGTGAAGCTGGTAGAAAAAATAAGGAGCTGTGTGAGAGCAGAGGCGAAACAGGAAAAAGGTAACAAGAGCAGCGGACAGCAACAG
This sequence comes from Ichthyophis bannanicus, assembly GCA_033557465.1. NCBI lineage: Eukaryota > Metazoa > Chordata > Amphibia > Gymnophiona > Ichthyophiidae > Ichthyophis > Ichthyophis bannanicus. The sequence continues at coordinate 33,083,636 of CM066041.1, read as the reverse complement.
ATGGAGAAGAGCGCTAAGAAAAGATGGCGTCCACCACATTTGTTTGTAGTGCTTCTCTTTTCGTTCAAGCTTATTATTAACTCCATGAGATATAAGCTGGAGAAATGTCTGTTTACCGACATGTTTGCAAAGTGTTCAATCTCTTTTATTCATTTTTCATGTAATTAGAAACAAATAGCATGAAAATCGTACAACGAAGATTACAGCACAGATTGGAAATAAAAGGTTCAGCTTACATCTCAGTTGCATAGTTATGCAGTTTCCTCCATTACTGAAGACCATTACTTACAACATTCTTCTTGCTCACTACACTTTCATATTTACAGGACAGTAGAAACACAATGCATTCAACCAGTGATGGACATCAAGGGAACTACATTCTTCCAATTTTAATGATGAACTTTAATGCAACAGTTGTCATAAAGGCCAATAAGTGAGTATCAACTGCTGATAAGGTAGACTGTAATCCTACCGATTTCCAAATAACTATTTCCTACATTTTGGGGTTCATTCACCCCTACAATTTGGACAACTCCTTTCCAAATATCCAGCTAGTGTTCTTGAATGGATGCACAATAAAAAAATCATATTTGATTGAGAGTGTACCCACCTCCATCCCCACATGCTCAGCATCTATTCTCTGCTTCCTTGGCAAACTTGAATTTCTAAAGAGAGATCCAATATGCTTTATGTATCAAGAAACAAGCTGATTGAGTAATAGATGCTAAGAAAGAAGTATTTATTACTGAATCCCATCCTTTCTTCCAAGAGGTCCCCCTAATTCTATCTCCCAAACTCCTTCCATGCCCACACACATTTTACCTTACGAAGAGTCCCAATATAAACTACCAAGTTATTGTTTGTATGTTCAGTGGTGTAGCAAATACAATAAACATAAACATAAGCATACAGATATCTTCCAGCATCCATTCATTCATAAGATATGCCATACTGGGTCAGAGCAAGGTCCATCAAGCCCAGTATCCTGTTTCCAACAGTGGCCAATCCAGGTCATATGTACCTAGCAGTTTCCCCAAAAGACACAGGTTCCACAATGCTTGAATTGGGTCAAGCATTGATATCCTGGGTCCCTTTTTAATAATGGTTCCATTCATAATACCACAACCCTTGATATAGGGTTTCAGTTGAATCCAATAGAAATATTGTGTAACCACTAGATTGTATTCAGCTCGTAGCTCTTCAAAGGGCTTTATACGTATAACCCTGGGCAATCAGCTGTCCAACTGTCCAAATATTTTTACTTTGCCAAATCTTTCAACTAATTGGCTTATTATTTACTCTGATCTTAGCATTATACTAAATAGACATTCTGCTGGGACCGTCTATCAGAAATATCATTAACACTGTTATCAGCTTCTGAAATGCTGCTATCCAACTGCTATCCTGCACGGTTTGGAATTTTATCGGTGCTGCAGTTTTGCTATATTGATTTGATTTTTCTTTAAAGTCCAATGGTTTGCCCACAACATAGGTAGGTTGTGCCGAAACATGACCGTATTGGGCTTAATAAAGGATTTCTGTGGCCTCTTTGCTGACCCCTGCTTCTCTTTCTTTTGTCATGGACCTTTTGGTAAGGGTCCCCCTCCTCATTTTTCTTAATATATTTGACCTTATATGTTCTATAGCAATAATATTCAGAAAATAGCATATAAAGTTCTTATGGTAGATTTCATGAAGCACTTCCTAAATTTCTTCCCATACACTGCTTTTGGACTTAATTACCTACGTTCAAAAACTAGTCATAAAGGTCAGTTATAATAAGTAAATCCTTATTATCTAAGTTGGTTTCTAGGACACCAAAGACAAAGTGATTTGCTGAAGGTTACAGGGAGTATCAGTTGAAGGAGTGTGATTTGAACCTGACTCTCCTTGGTCTTAGCCCATTGCTTTAGCCACTAGGATCCTCCTCCATCCCATCCCCTTTCAAAGGATTCTCTCTTCTTGCCCCAAGGAGGCAGTAGCAATACTACATTTCTATTGGCTGCTCTGAATGGCCCGGCTGAAATTAACTTGCATTCTAGGCAAAAAATGGTTGATGACAAAGGCTTGGAGTTTGAGCAATCTCCCAACTTAATGAAGCCTTCTCCTATTGAAGCAGGATCTCCTTACTTTGTACTTTCTTAAACTATTTGCAGCTCTGTTTTTTCTAGGATGAGTGTGATCTTTTGGGCAGTGTTTAGCTTTGCCTCTCTGTAGCTGATCTTGCAGTGATGAAAAAGCCGCCACCGCTGTCCCAGTGTTTGAACAGGTGATAGTGTGAGGAGAGAGCCCCTAGCTGAGGATTCTTAGTAACTATAATAAGCAGTCTTAGTTATGCCTCCCATTCTACTCTAGTCTGCACCCCTAAAACACCGGTGCATGCCAGGCGATACTGGGTCTTTTAAATCTTTTCATACACACCTCTTCTCCCCTGTGAGGCTTTACATCCTTTCACTCTGCTTTTTGAAAACCTCCCTGCTTGGAGCTAAGAATAATGTAAAGATTAATTTTCTTAACAATAAGCTCACACAGAACATACTTCCAAAGGGCGTATCATAGTGCTTTTAAAAAATTATTTCTGGCACTTAAACGGTTGGCCATTTAATTTGCTAAATGGCCAGTTTTAAATTAAGGTGGGATTTGGGGCAATCTGGATCCTAGTTTAAATGCAGGAAGTTTTCCATTTAAAGTTACTGCCAACATTTTGAGTGTTTACAACGAGACAATTAACTTCATGGAAAATACACATAGAGTTAAACAGATCAATTATTCATTTCTCTTAATGCATTCAGTAGCTGGCTGAATATTGACCTTAATGTGAACCTGAAGAATATAATCACGCTCGGATGAGAGGTCACGGCTGACGTATATAAACAGTTATGAACTCAGTCAGTCAAATCAGAGGCAACCTCTGATGGGATAGAAACTTCAATCCAGGACAGAGCCAAGCCCATGAAATCTGCCAGGAGGTGCAGGCAAGCTGCAGTCTGGAATGGGACATAGAAAAACCGGGTAATGGTCAAAATCAGCAGGAAAGTATATATCAAACATGAAGCTTTAGACTTCTTCAGTCCTGAGTGTTCAAAAGGCCAAATTCAACCAGTATGGAAATACAGGTAGAACACTGTCAGATCCTTTCCATATCAGAAATACATCATCGATGTAACATGTCCACAACCCAATTGGGACCAAAAGTGAGAAGAATACAAAAACCATTTTTCAAAAGCCCATATATACAAACAGGCCACCAAGGGATCCATTGTGGCACCCATTGCCACTCCATGTATTTGGTGGTAAAAATGCCCCTGAAATTCAAAATAGTTACATCCCAGATATTGCAATATCTTATCGAAAGAATGCTGATGTAGCCCCTTTACGAATTACTTTTTTGTGCCGGTTTGTCCTGTTGGTCCTGGGACGTAACTATGAAGACCAAAAAGAACTGTCATATTGCTATGAGTGATTCGTGTAACGATCCCTTCCATGCCCCAGTTTTAGCTTCTGCTATCAGTTATGTCTCAGGGAGAAAGGCTGAGGTGCCACTTTTTCTGAGAGGGATGGCACGAAGCTCAGCAAGTGCCAGGTATGGAATAGTGGGTACTGGACACCGTGGTACTTGCTGCACTCTCACAAACTCATCTTCTTCCTATGGTTTTGCATGACTCGCCTTTGCTTAACTGCAACAACACGGTAAGAGGAAAGAGCAAAATGAGCTGCAGCCTCACAGTTGACAGTCCCTCAGTCCTTGCAAAGGCATGGCCTTGTGTCAGTAGGGTTATGTGCCAGCCCAGCAGAGCAGTCCTAGGTTTCCTTGTGCTTTCATTTGCAGGGAGGGGGAATGGAGGGGACAGTGCCCAGACGTTTTCTCTGGCTTGTTTGGCCTTTCCAGTTCAGTCAGAACCAGCTTCCACTGGGCTACGATGCAACGAGCCTTCACTTGCAACTAGCTACTTCCCTTCCAATTCATTTAGTGTGGCCATTGCAAGAAGATTCTCAGCTGAAGGGTTCCACGAGGAACACAGCCATCCTGGACCCTTAATCTGATCACTAGTTCCATCACTGTGCAAGAACTGGGATTCCCTCCTGTTTTCCCCCTTCATAGGGCACTCCCAGTTTGGGCTGACAGGTTTACTGTCCATGCCAGAAAGCTGAATTATCTTTAGGTGTCTGGTTCTCACTGTGTGCTAAGTTTCCTGACACACACACAACCTGAATTGTTGCCAAACAATTCTTTATACCAGTCATTACTGTGTATTATGGTTTATGGTCTATTAAATTTGACATACTGCAAACAACATGAATTTAAGCAGTTAAAAAACAGAAAAATAGAAAGCAAATGCAAATAAAATAAAACAAAAATGTACATATCATAGAGTAAAACCTACAAAACACATTATTTACATAATATCCACATCAAATTACATTACATGCCGCCTGCAGCAGGATTCTTGTTTGATGCAGCCCTAAATAACCATGTCTTAAAGCACTAATATGAAGTTTCAAGTTATAAGTCCAAGGGAAGAGAGTTCCATAATGTGCGTGTGATTATGTGAAAAGCTCTATGAGGAGTTGCTTCTAATCTAATATATATATGATGAAGAATGGTAAGCAAGTAGCTCTGAGAAGATGTAAGGATAGGAGATGATGATATGGAATAAATATTTTTTTTTTAGTGCCATCAAGTCAGTGTTGACTCACAGTGACCCAGCTACCTCTGGGTTTTCTTGGTAATGTATCACTGGAGGTAGATTGCCAGCCTTTTCTTCCAAGGCAATGGAGGGTAAAAGTGACTTGCCCAAAGTCACAAGGAGTGCTAGTGGGAGTCAAACCCTTGATCTTCTGGGCACGAGGCAGTTGCTCTAACCACTAGACTACTCCTCCACTCCATGTTTTTATTTATTGGAATAAATAAGTCAATGAAAAAGTGTCATGATAGAAAACATGCTGAATCAAAACCAGAATCTTAGATTTAATCCAGAAAGAACAGCAAGTCAGTGTTCCTCTTTTAGTAAAAGTGTCATGTGATCAACCCTTTTTGCACTGAAGTGAAGTATGACAGAGGTCTTTTGCATCACTTGCAAGTGGTGAATATCACTCTTGTAAGAGTGCATTGCCATAATCCACCCTGTTAATTACCAACGAGAACATGGGATTGTAGTTCATCATGGCCAAATAAAAAAGTATGCAGAAAACACATTAATCTCAAAGCAAAGAAATATTTCTTTATGAGACTAGAGATATGATAACCAAATGTTGATTTATTGTCTAGATTGACACCTAACACTTGAATCCTATCTCCAGGAATGATAGGGTATCTTCAGTATGGAAGGGCTACTGGAAGAGTGAAGGGGGGAGATTTAGAAAATCTTATGATTTCAGGTTTGTTAGAATTTACCTTTAACCTAAGGGTATGTAGCAAGTTAGCAATCATGGACAGATTGGAAATGGGTCAATAACTGTCGCATGTAAGAGAGTCCATGTTTGCGTTCTTTAATCTAGAGCAGGGGTTCTCAGCCCAGTTCTCGGGATACACCTAGAAGTCCCCCAGAGGTTGTGCCCTAGGCAGCTGCCTAATTTACCTAGTGGATGGGCTGGCACTGACTGCCTTCATTGCATGAAAATCTCTCTCATGCATATTCATTACAGTTATCCTGAAAACCCTGACTGGCTAGGTGTGTCTCAAGGACCGGGCTGAGAAACCCTGATCTAGAGAGAACAGCGGGCTGGAGCTATGCTGAGAATTAAGCTACAAGGAACTAGTGAATGGAGAAATGGAAAAAGTAGGTCTGAAAAGTGCTTCATTGAGATGGAAGAGGATTAGCAGAGAATCCAAAGATTTCCCCAAGGATGGAGGGCTATTTCCATGAATGTGGCAGAGCAGAGCATTAGCAGCATCACATGACCGCCTGGGGCACTTTCTGCCATGCAGTTAATTGCAGTGCCGACTTTTCCTCTACGTGATCAAACTGTGATCAGTACTGTTGCTGACTGCCACTGGAAGCAGTTACTGCAACATATCTGTTTCCGGAGAGCGTGTGACGGGTATAAGAATATGTCTGGGAATGGCGACTGTCACCAGTGCAACTGTGACTTCCATGATTTAAAACATAGAAACAGAGAACATGGCAGTATGTAAAGTCCATAGGCCTATCCCGCTTGCTCATGAAAGTCACTGCCACTATCCATGACAAATGGTCATCCCTCTTTCTGCTGTGCTGGGGCTGGACACTAATACCATGGGTCCTGCTGTTCGACATATCTGAGACAAGAATGTTTTCTTGCTGTAGACAATTACAGAACTGGCGTTAGAGACCCTGGGGCCAGGCACCCCGAATCCCTGCTTGAGCATCAAGGGGGCCCCTTATAGCACTAGAACCCCAGGAATTACTATGTTTGCCTCCTTCTAAAGCCAATTCTGGATCATTAAATACCAAAACATTGCTTTCAGCCAAACTGAACAGTTGCTGTTGGCTTTTCCTCCTTATTTTGGATCTGTGCTTTCTGAAGCTTGTCGCTTCCTCATCACATAACTCAGAGCATGTGATGAGGCGAAGGTAATGTGCCCTTGCTTAGCTCTGTGCTCAGTGTGTATCCAAATTGTGAACAGTATAATGGCGGAGAGCCATTACCTGACAGCGTGGTATTTGCAATGCATGACAGAGGCTGGTAAAAATGATAGAAGGGGAATGAAGAGAGAGGGTGCAGAATGAGAGGCGAGCATTCTGGCAGCAGTATCTTCCCCGAGCCGGGCACCTCACTTCCAAAGAAGTGAATCCAGTCTAACGCCATGGAGGAGTAGGTCTGCAACAGCTGGCCACAGAGAAGGCCAGATCTCAAGGCCCCAGCTAGTCACGTCAACGTTAAAGGGCCGTTCCCATTCCAAGTCATACTGTCCTGAGCTGCTCCCACCCGATGAATCTGAAACTCCAGGCTAAGCATATGTAAGGCCATTAAGCTGTTGGAACGAAAGGATAATTTGAAAAGTATTTTCCTTAATACTGGCATTATATTTCTCCAGATTTACAACTGCCAAAGCCAAAAAGCTCTCTCTCTGAGAAAGATGGTGAAAATGGACTCCAAGGAATTTGACTGTGATGTGACATTCATTTTTTCTCAGTATGGAAAAATCTGTGTTTCTGTCATTCATTGCTTATCCTTTGTATCATTTTATCTCTGTCTAGTGACATTAATAGGCTGTAGGCATTGCCCAAGGAAGGGGTCACGAGAGGCCTGATCCTGAAAGCAGTGGTCTTCAAGCCTGTCCTGGTGTACCCCTAGCCCGTCATCTTGTCAGGATATCCACAATGTACTGCCTCCATTGTATGCTAATCTCTCTCTTGCATATTCATTGTGGATATCCTGAAAGCCTGACTGGCTAAGGGGTGCACCAGGACAGCTTAAAAGTCTCTACTTTCAATAATGATTAGCTCCTACAAAGATACTGCAACCCAACTATTTTGTTCAGCTAGTTTTATAGATGCATGTATAGATAAAGAGGCTACTGGGGGTATCTGTCATAGTGCGGTGGCAGCAGGCCACAGAGGCCCTGTGCGCTGTACTCAGAAAGCCTCCTGGCAGGTGACCTCTTGGCTTCTGTAGGGGAAGTAACAGCTCTGTGAAAGATTCTTGGGCAAATTGCTGAAGGGCTATGCTAGAAGACCAGCACGTGGGTAATGGGCTTCAGCACAGATGGGTATGGGCTGAAATTTAGTGCTAATAACACATTATACCTTCAGGTCTATTTGTTTAGGGCTAATTCTGCAAATATCGCTCAGCTTTACTTTCATTTGCATTCTTTCTTTCCCACCTTATTGCGCAACCTTTGTACCCACCCGTCCCCCAATCCGCTCTCTGTGTTATCAAAACAAGCAGTAGGCAGGCAACAAAGCTGTAAATATAACATTTCACAATGGTATTGCATGGTGGCAGCAACAAATGGCTTTAAATAAATGAAAATATAAAGCACAATATTTTAACTGAACAACTGAAGAACCAGCTGGACAGGGGCTTAGGAAATCATCCTGACAACTAGCCATATTTAAATGTTAATGACGACAGATGGCACTAGCCACTCCTGCTCACTGTAGGCATAAGTTGTAGAAGCCCTTCTCTCCCACTGAACCGGCATTGCATGGCCATCCAAAGCCACCCCGCCGTCAATGACTTCTCTGTGACAGAGGCAAACCAGTGTCTTTACCCTCCAAGTATATAGGAGTCTTCACCCATCTGTTGAAGATCAGAGGTGTCCAGACCACCACAGCTATTAACATTTTAGCATGTAGAATGTGCAAGGAAATACCCAGGTGCAGATAGACCTACCCTCTCAATAAAGTCTACTTCTTACCTAGTGCAGTCACTGGGGAACTGGGATAACCCATCAAAGGCTTATTAGAGTCCAGGTTCACCAAATACCATGATCCCCGTCAGAGTGTTTAATATTGCACACCGCTGAGCTGAGACAAACAAAGAATCTCCTCAATCCAAAACCACCCGAGGGCAAACTAGCAAGTTCCAGGGTGAACTGAGTGGGAAGATCAAAAGAGCATCAAAAAGGTTAGGGGCAAAACCCACACAAGAGTTACTGACTGGCTCGAGCTATCCAAGGAGCTGCCGGCTGCACCCTCAGTCATTGCAGGAAGCTGCCCTTGGGGAGAAGTCACCAGCCAACGATTGAGTAGCCCCCTCTCCCTTGCCTCTCTTGAACCAACCTGCACATTCAGCTTGTGGCCTCTGTAATAGGGATATGCAATCATTTCATGTTGTTTTTAACCTAAACTGACAGGAAATAATCACAAATTTTGTTTATTTTTTCCTGTGTTGTCAACAGTGCAAGTTATTGATGACATTGTCTCCTGAAATGATAAAAAGAAGAATTTAACTAAACAAAACAAAACAAAACAAAAATCCCATAAATGATACAGGATAATAGCCAAAACAAAACTTGTTGGCCTGCACAACTCTATTCATTAACAGGGGCAGCCCAAAGGTGATGCGGGGCCAGGTGTGGAGACTCATTGCGGGGCCTCATTTACATACATTTATTTTATTTTATTTTAAAATGTATATGTTGCCCATCTAAAATTTTAGGTGGCTTTCAAAGGAGCCCTTCACAAGCCTCTTTTTTGTCTAGCAATGACTTAGGGGCATGTTTACTAAATATTAATGTGTCCTAAGTGCCACTGCGCCAATATAAATAAATGGGTGTTCCTGCACTTAGCGCACATTAACATTTGTGAATGCGCGTTAACTTTTGGTGCTGGAAGGTTAAACGGGGGGGTGTCTGCGTGCCCCCATTTAATCTCCCGGCACTCAGTGTGCCGGCAGGTTCCTGTTTATCACAGCCACGGGAGAGAAGACGAACACCGCTCTTTACTCCCGCGGCTGTTCAGAGGTCAACTGGGGCTTTCCCCAGCTCCCTCTGCAGCCGGTCAGACGCAGGGCCCCACGAGGTGTGAAGCCATGTGCGGGCAACATTCCCGCACAATGGATGGGCTGGCCCTGTTCAGTAATGCACTAGTGAAGCACTAGTGAGCTGGACCCAGGCTAAGAGGTTGAGACCTTAGGCTCATTGAGCTTTGCCAGGGCCCAGCCGTCTGTCCTTTTAAGCAATGCAGCTATTAGAAATTAAAGCTAATTCCTTCCTACTTCATTATTTTTCCTCTCATCATATTCGTTTAGGTGTGGCGCCTTCTCAGAGATTAGTATGGGCACGGGCGATAAGCAGTTCGTGCATTTCAGAAAACTCCTTAATGCCTGCTCTCGCAGTGATCTCAATAGCTGACATTAAAAAGGAATTCCAGACTCAGGAATGAAACAATCTGAAGCATAGAAGATAAATCAGCAACTTTCCTTTCAGAAGTTCCAAACTATTGCCGTGTGGCTGACCCGCAGCCTCTCCATGTCAACACGAGGCTTAATGCAAACGGGATTTGCTTTGCAATTATTTTTCTATTACGTTTATTGCAGGTAATAACCAGGAGCTCTTATGGCTTTTATGAAAAACCTTCAGGCTCCTTACGCATTAGGACCCTGCTCTGGCTGTTCTATGCTATCAGATTTCCTAGCTGTCTGTGTTTCTATTTACTTATGTATCTATTTAGCTATCTCCCTTGTCTGGCTTCTGCTGAGTTTCTCTTTCAAAAGACTTTATTTGGATCGTTTGACTGCTGTGCCTCTTCCCCTCAGGACATGTCTGTGTATGTGTGTTTTTGTGTAGATGTGCTGGGACAGGTAGTACATAGAGGGAGATGTATTGGGACAGAGTCAGGAAATGGATAACTTTTCTCTTTTGAGGGCATCCACTCAGGGCCGGTGCTACCACTAGGAAAACTGGGCAATTGCCTAGAGCACCAAACTTTAGTGGGCAGCCCATTCCCACCATAGATGCCACTCCTGTCCAGGACAACAGCAAAGCAGCACTTTTCAGAATCTCTGAGCTGCTGTATGCTGTTGGTGCTGTCCTCTGACCATCTCGTTCTGCCCCAATGCAACCTGGAAGTCTGCATCAGAGGGGGTAGGACTGGCTGGCCTTTCAGAGCACAGCACCAGCCTGCAGCAGCTCAGAGGCTCTGTAAGCATTGTTGATGTTTTATTGCGATGAAAAAAGTGTACTATCCAACATTGCCAATCCAATGTGTGGGAGGAGTGGTCTAGTGGTTAGGACAAGGTACTTCAGGCCGGAGGGCTGGGGGTTCAAGTCCCACCTGGGGACAGCAATCTCAGGCCGGAGGGACTGGGATTTCTAGTCCTATAGGCACTCCTTGTGGTCTTGGGCAAGCCACTTAACCCTCCATTGCCCATGTTCCCTGTAAGTATTAGTGTATGTGTCTCATATCCCCTCGTGTTAAATGTATCCCCCAACCGCTTTGACCTGGTGAAAAGTGGGATATAAATACAGCTAAATAAATAAATAAGTCACAAAAAGTGGCATCAGTATTACAATAAAAACATGTTTATTCGTGATATTGAAGAACTTCAAGTGCCACTTGCAACACAAAACGTTTTATTGTATATAATCTGCATAAACAACTGCTTATTCTTTAGAAAGAAGCACACTTAGACGCCGACAGCGTTTCGCCGCTGAAGCTGCATCAGGAGGCTACAATAAAAACTGTAGAAACCAAGCAGAAAGATGAGCTAAATGACCATTCATTCATCCACCCATCTACACAAACACACCAAACTTAAAAATCATTCTTAAACACGGCGAGACGCTATCAACAGAAACCTATACAGAAGTGTACCTTATGAATCAAACATACTGCGTGTCATTTTAGACCACGGACTGGTTCAACAGACAGATACCGCCCGTGAGAAAGGGTGACCTCTCACATTCCTCAGACTCAGTAACTCAGCCACCAAAAAACACCAGTATTTAAAAAGACAACAATCAATTATTGGAGCCAGATCACAAAAGGATCCTCCCCTTGCTTAAAGCCATATCCTATGCAAGCATAAACTATCAAAACGTGAAACGCACCACCAAAGAGCTTAACTAAGCTGATCAGCCCACTTTCAAACATATATCTTATTACATAAAGACATTTATACTTCAAAGACTTACTAATCTACGAAGATCTGGCTACCAATCCTAAGCATCTCGATAGCTATCACGCAAACATACTCAACCCCGTTCAAGCTGCCCATGCTAACATACTACTACAAGATCCCCCCCCCCTTAAAATCACAACAGCCATCGCTATCACTAATGCCACCGCCATATTTATCCCGTCCCTAAGTATCCCAACTCTAGCTACCTTACCAGCACAAGCCGACCTCGAAAGAAAAGTCTGCTCTTGGAACTCAACCATCTCAGCTGCTGCTCTAGCTCCACCCCAAAGTTCCACACAGAAAACAACGACCACACACTCCTTGAAATTCCATAGCTCTAAAAGCGCAGAAACACAACTTGCGATGTCTTGAACAGCAATGGAGAAAGTCCCAAGACAACCATCTCAAATCTCAATATCTACATGAACTAAAGTTATACCATGACTCCACCATCCATGCCAAAAAGGAATTCTACAACAATCTCATCTCACGCTCCATCAACAAACCCCAAGAACTCTTTGTCCTCCTCAAATAACTCACTAAAGACCCGTGCCCACAAATCATAAGAACATAAGAACATAAGATATGCCATACTGGGTCAGACCAAGGTCCATCAAGCCCAGTATTCTGTTTCCAACAGTGGCCAATCTAGGTCATACGTACCTAGCAGTTTCCCCAAGGGACACAGGTTCCACAATGCTTGTATTGGTTCAAGCATTGATATCCTGGGTCCCTTCTTAATAATGGTTTATGGACCTTTCCTCCAGGAACTTGTCCAAACCTTTTTTAAACCCAGCTACACTAACAGCCTTTACTACATCCTCCGGTAACAAATTCCAGAGTTTGATTACACGTTGAGTGAAAAAATATTTTCTTTTATTAGTCTTAAATAGTTTACCCTGTAGCTTCATTGCATGTCCCCTAGTCTTTCTATATTCTGCTAAGGTAAACAATCGATCTACGTTTACCCGTTCCACTCCGTTCATTAATTTATAGACTTCTATCATATCTCCCCTCAGCCGGCTCTTTAACCTGGAAAAAGACGGTTAAAGAGCCAGGTTAAAGAGCCCTAAACCTTTTAGCCTTTCTTCATAGGGCTGCTACACAGTACCTTGTCCTGTGCTGCTGAGGAAAACTATATTCTGATTTGATTTAAATTACAGCTCTTTGCTGCTACTAGGCTCTAACCTATTATGAAATTTAAACTACAAGCTCTCTGCTGGATTCTAAATTTAACCAGAAAACTCTCTTCTGTGTTTTAATTTGAAACTAAAAGTACTTTGCTGATGCTAGGCCCTGAGTGACTATGAAATTTAAATTACAGCTGTCTACTGGGTATGAAAGGTAACCAGAAAGTTCTCTTCTGTGTTTTTAAATTGAATCTTAAACTTGAGCAGCATATAAAGTCTTCTAGAGACCTTTACAAAGAGGCCTTCTACCTAGTGGGCAAGCAACCTGTGAAGCTTTTTCAATAGGTGTTAACACTGTTCTTCCCTAGGTGCATAACCTTGCACTTGTCCACATTAAATTTCATCTGCCATTTTGATGCCCAGTCTTCCAATTTATCAAGATCCTCTTGCAATTTTTCACAATCCTCTTGGGTTTTAACAACTTTAAATAGTTTTGTGTCATCTGCAAATTTGATAACCTCACTCGTTATTCCACTTTCCAGGTCATTTATGAATATGTCAAAAAGCAGCAGACCCAGCATAGATCCCTGGGGTACACCACTATTCACCTTTCTCCATTGGGAAAATTGGCCATTTAGCCCTACCCTCTGCTTTCTATCTTTTAAGCAGTTCCTGATCCACAATAGTACACTGCCTCCTATCCCATGACTCTTTAGTTTTGCCAAAAGTCTCTCATGAGGGACCTTGTCAAAGGCTTTCTGAAAGTCCAGATACACAATATCAACCGACTCACCTTTGTCCACCTATTTATTCACTCCTTCAAAAAAACATAACAGATTAGTAAGACAAGATCTTCCTTGTCTAAAGCCATGTTGGCTGTCTCCCATTAGGTTGTGACTATCTACATGCTGAGTAATTTTATTCTTTATGATGGTTTCTATCATTTTTCCCGGTACTGATGTCAGGCTCACCGGTCTGTAGTTTCCCGGATCACCCCTGGAACCTTTTTTAAAAATTGGGGTTACATTGGCGATCCTCCAATCTTCAGGTATTAGAGATGATTTTAATGATAGTTCACAGATTACTGATAGCAGTTCTGCAATCTCATATTTCAGTTCTTTCAACACCCTTGGATGTATACGATCCGGCCCAGGTGATTTGCTACTCTTCAGTTTATCTAATAGTTGTAAGACATCTTCCCGATGTATCAATATTTCCTTCAATTCTTCCGCACCTTTAAATACCACTTCAGTCATGGGTAACATCCCTACATCTTCCTCAGTAAAGACTGAAGCAAAGAATTCATTC